>JAWNMK010000107.1:0-1220716 GCA_035044105.1 Drosophila nr. perissopoda 5 BK-2023a | reverse complement strand
AGGTTACGGCTAACAGCTTCACAAATACTTTCAGATCCTGTCGAATAGAGCCCACAGCAATGTGAGTCGTGGCTTTGACCGACACTTAAACGCTTTGCTTAGCAAACTTCTTGCTGATAGTTAACTATTCTGATTCATTGCAGGAATTAAGATAACTTTTTTCTGTTGACACGTCTTCTGTTTATTTTTCACAGCAATTATTTTATTGATTGCTTGCACGAATTTGTTATTTTTTTCTCTTTCATTAAATTGTCAATTAAAACAAAAATTTGTGCACGACTATTATTTAAAACGTAAACCATCGTAAACCAAAGAAAACTCGATTTGAGCATACTCCGCACACTGTTCAATGTGTATTTGTGAAGGCCAAAACAAAAAAATGCACATCTATTCTTTCAGCTGGAATTGAGTTTCATCAGCAATATAAATCGAATTTACATATATGTATTTTATATATAAATACATTTAAGATAGCAATAAACACAAACTGACTCCATACGCTCCTTAACTATGTTTTGTGGTCACAGGGTAGAAATACCAATTTTTTTTATTTGTATTTTGCTTTTCCTTTGCAAAGCTTGTTGCCAATTTGCATGAGCAGCACTTAATACTACTGCATTTTTACTACTCCTGCATTTATATTTATTTGTCAGTGTTTCTGTTTGCCTGTGTGTGTGTGTGTGTGTGTATGTGTGAGTGTGAGTGTGGAGTGCGTGTTTGTCACTGCTCGGAAATCAATATTTAAATAGCGTATGCTCGCTTAGTCCTTGTTGTGTTCACTTCAGTCTGTGAGCGTTTAAAAATAAAATTCAAACTCATTCAACTCGTTCAACGGCTCAATAAATGTTGGAAATGTGCTCGTTGTCACTGTGGTTGCTTATTGCGGTTGGATTTGTTGTTGTTGTTGCCGTTGTTGTTATTTACCATTTTATTTATATAGTCCGAGAGCGAGAACGAGAACGAGAACCAGAGCTGAAGCGAATGTTTCAACATGTCAGCATTCTGCTCTCCACTCGAGTGTATAACAAATTTAGCTTCAGTTGAAAAGCAACAGCAGCATTTCAAACGCTATTTATCTTGATTTCTCCGTTTTCGGCCATGGATAGCACTGATGTTTGTTATTTGCTAACCGAAATGATATATGCATTGCTGGCCACAGATATCATTAATCATGCTTTGTTTCACCCACACACACAAGCAAACACATACACTTGACGACCCACACATCCATCGGGAAGATCGAGCCAACAGTGCGCATACTTTAGAAATTATCCTTATCCTTGCCTTTCCTTGCCTAACCCAACTTATCGATTAGTTAAAACTTTTGGATGAACTTTATGCATAATTCAGACGTATTTTGAACTTTACGCACTTTTCACACCGCTGTCTATTTAGTCCTGCTCTGACGGGTACGCCAGCAGCCATAATTTCTGTTAATTACAAGAAATTTCATTTGTTCAAGTGCTTCTGCAAAATTGGCAACAACTTTTCAAATATCGACGGCAACAAAGTTTTACCCAGACGAGGCAATGCTTTTTATTAACAAGAATCTGCTGGTTGGAGCCAAGCAAAAATCTCGCTGTTAATAGCTACTCAGCGTCCTTCAAACTGCACTTAACGTTAGAACACAATTTTCGAGAATTTCCATCACACAAATGTCAAGTGGCAGCAGCCGCAGCAACAGCCGGTCGGTCTATAATCACAATCCATTTACGTCATTCAAGTTGAGCCCCACTCAACGGCATATTGACACAAATCGGGCTTGATTGTGCACGAACCTAATCAATATAGTCACAGGCCGCTATATAAGCGACTGCTTGAATATTCTGAGAGTAAATTCCTTTTCATAAGGTATTAAGTGGCTTAATTATACGCTTAGCACTAGATTGCCAAGTTACTCGCGCGAATAAAAATAAATTCCAAACAAATATTCAATTAAAAAATTGAATTCTAAAGCTCTCTCGACTGCTACAAAAATGTTGCAAGTATATATTAGAAATTATATTCTGTCCTTGGCAAGTGGCAACAAGAATTTAGTAAGAGCATAGTTATAAAATCAACATCAATATATTTGAATACATTACGCAACGAAAGAATTAGCAAAAAGAAACAATAATAATAACTGTTATTGTTGACACTTTATAACACATTGAATAACTAGCATTTAAATTGTACATAAACATTACAAATAACAATTTGAAACTCCATTTAAGTACTTGATAAACATTTTATACATGCAGCTTGAATGCCACAATACAATAACGAAGAACAACAATCATTTTTATTTTTTATTTGCACTCGATGGACCCGGATATTGAAATGGAAGAGCGAACAAAAAATAACAAATATAACAAGACCCAAAGCTGCCCAAATGCTCGTATAGCAGAATAAACATACAAGTTTAATGTAAAATTTAGATATAAAGCAACACAGTTTTTACAATGGTTGTAGGCCAGGCAGGGGGGGGTGGGGCTTCTTTAACAGATTGTAACAATAAAGTGAAATCGCCCCCAACAAAAAGGGTCGAGATCTAAAAACTGGTTGCTTTGAGTTTAGTTTAGTTGAGTTGAGTTGTATTATCTGCTTCAAGTTGAGCCGATAACTTTATGCGCACAATTCCATTTGATTGATGAGATTTATGTTCGCTACACCCGCTCAGATTTGTAATTCATTTTTATTCTTGTTTTTATGTAGTTGTTTGTGCCCCGAAATATACTCGTAGCTACAAATTTCAGTCTGTTGCTTCTGTGTTTTATTCCCCGGCACCCGAAACAAAGCAAAACAAACAAAAACATTTAAAGCGGCTCAACGCCGACTGCTGAGGGGCAATTCCATTTATTCCTCATTCCTTTCACGTGAAAGTCGACAGTCTGTTGCGCCATATGAGAGGAAATCAAGTGGATTTATTGTCACAAGACGAATTTAAGCATTGTCTTTATGTCATTGTCATTTTTAATTGGCTGGCTCCATTGTGCGCTTTGAAATGAAACCTCTTCTGGACCAGGTTGAGTGGTATTAATTAGTCGCTTCTTCGTCCTCGGTCTCGCACTTTTTATTCACAAAGGTAAGTGAGGGTATGCAAGACAGAGTGATGCCATATCAGCCACTAACTCCACATCAAATGCCATGACAAAAGTCTGCTTGTTGAATATTTTACACTAATATGCACAACGACAGCTTATATACTCTATTGTCATCTCTGACTGTGTCTCTATCAAACTTCCCAGACGAGTTTCAGTGCTTAAAGACTAAACGCACAAAAGTCAAACGGTTTAGATAGAAGCTCAGCACCTGTTCTTGTGCTTTACTGTTTATCCATTTGCCATAGATTATTTCTGAGCTCCGTGCAATGCTTGCAACGTTGCGTGTAGCCTCTGACAGGACAAACGATATCTTGTATCTAATTCTGTTGGTGTAAAACAATTGAGAAGGTGTTCTTGTTGATAAATTCAATAATTTTACAGTGTTAGCTAAAACATGAGCATAGAGTGGCATTGCCCAAAGGATGCCTGTTCTATTCAGTAGATTTAATGGATATGCTGTCCATTAACCCTCATATTGTACAACAAAGTAAGTTTTGAATTACTTTTGATGTATGATACAGGTATTTAGTTAAACAATGGCAACATTTAACTTACATAACTCTTAGTAATTTAATACTAATATTCAATGCAATGAGTCTAATCACACTGAAATTTCTACAGGCATGATATGTGCAGATAATATACACACTCAGAGGCACAACTGGCAACAAAAAGAATATTGCATTTGAAATTAATTTTGTTTCGCTAATCTGTCTACTGTCATCCTGCCAGTCTTGAACTCGAGCTATATTACTTGGAAACTTCGAATTACCAATTTGCTTTTTATTAAAAAATGTTGCTTTTGCTACCCATGTTTTCAATCTTCGCAGCTCATATTTATTGCATTGTGATGCACGCGAACTAGAAGAAACAAGCACAAAAAAGGGCAGCTTGCCAAAGTGCTGCACATTAATTCCCATTCCCTTTTCGTCAAAAGTTTTACAATGTTCCTTGTTTATTTTTAACTAGAAGAATATAGGAGACTCTGGAAAGAACTAAATGGGCAAATGCCTAATAATTTTTATCGCAGAGATCTCAGAGAAAGGAATAGCACACAGAGAGTGGCCTATTTGTATGGTCTTCCATGGTCTAAATTGTGAATTAATAGCGCAAATAAGTAATAAAGCACTGACATGGCCAATATTACTTACTAGCTCTAACACTAAGCCGCATTTAAAGCTTTACGAAGCAACAGCAACATCAATACTCGAACAACACACACAAAAACACAGACACAAACATCCTCGAGCATGAGGTTAATAAAAGTCCTACGACATTTTGACCTAAAAAAATATTATAAAATAAAATGGCTACCAGTCTGTTGCTTGCGCAGTGGTGTTGCTCTTGCTGTTGCTTCTGCTGCTTGCTTTGTGGACTCTCCAGCTGTGCCGACAGCCGACAGCCTGAAAGTATGCTTTAAATAGTGGCATAGTAAAATATTTACTTTGGCAACGGCTGCAGCGAGAAGGAGACAAAAGTTGGGTATGGACGAGGCAAGGACAAAATAGGGTTGCCACAGAAAACTAAAAAGTATAAGCCGGGCAAGCAGAAAAATTCATTAAAAGGGATAATGACTCACATAGTTTGTGGCGATCCTTGCTGGCGATGCGTCTGGTTTGAGTGTGTGTGTGTGTGTGTGTTGTGCTTTTGTGCGTGTCAGAAGATTAAGGATTTTGGTAATATTTTTTAGTGAAATTTAATTACAAATTATGTGAGGGAGCAAAGCAGATGACATTATGGCATACTTCAAATTGTTCGAGTTGTCCTTTATTGCTTTGGTTACAGATTAAATCAACATTGCCCACAGAAATCTGAGCTAATTAACGAGCAATTCCAATTAAAGGCTAAATATGCTTTGTTCAATTAGCATATTTAATTCGATAATGTGCAAATTAAAAAAACATTGCAACTGGCTGTTGACCTTATTCCGACAGCAAATTTATTGCACTCTAATCACAAAGGAATAAATGTTTGAATTGCATATTGTGAAAAATATATTTGAATATAAATAATATATATTATATATATATATCGATATTAAGTATTCAATCGATTTTATTCATGACAGTTCTTAATTCATTTATTTCAACTTCACGTTAAACAGAGAAACCGAACAAATAGTGATATTTTTCAAAAAAAAAATTTATTTGTAGAAATTAACTTAACCATTTTTGCTTGCATCTGTAAAAAAATAATAAAAGAAACAAGACTTTGTTCATTTTTCTTCTAGCCATTTGCAGAACGTGCAGCTGTTGAACTTGCCGCATCATTCACTTGAAAATGCAGTCAGAGCATGCCCAGCATCATGCTGACAAAGTAGACCATCAAGAGCACCTTGGATCTGCAGGAGCAATGCCACCACAAGAATGTTGCTTAAGTCGCTGGCAAAAGTGTGCAAATTAAAGCGCACATGAAGCTGCAGGATTTTTAATCAGAGCACAATATACTTTTGGGTATGAAAGTAGGCAACGGACAACTTCAATCAAAGCAATCAACTCTGCAGAACTCAAGGGGTGCCTCTTCGGAATAAGGCTGCAGGTGCTTTTGGTCTTTCGGCAGCTACTCTATCAGATTGTAGGGTGCACGTCATTCAAGAGCAATTTTTGGCATTTATAGCGGAGGCTGTATACTAAAGACGTAGGATACCAATGCCAGTTGCCTGCATCCTTGTTCGCCAAAGAAAATCAATTTTTGCTCTAATCCCTTACTCCAGCCCATGTTGCATCTGTCTGTTTAAGATTGATGAAATGCGATCCAACCAGTGAAGTGGCGCACAGCGTAACTGAGCCAAACTAATTTGATTATAGCATTCCGCATACGCCGAGCAACACAAGAAATACAATTCAATTATGCATTGCAATCAGGCAGTAGGCGCAAATGCAACAACACAGATACTCACATGATATGGCAATTAATCAAAGTGCACCAACAATAATGAGCCCCTTCACGTTCGCTCTCCAGATGAAGCAGCACTCGAACTCCTTCATTAGAGGTACGACGACCTCCAATGTTTGGCATCCTGCGGCCACTGCTGAACATTTGCTGGCTAGCTCTCAACTCGGCTACCCACCTGCTTTTCTGACTCCGCTTACATAATTAAATTTATTATGCAAGGGTAACAAGACAAGCAAGTTGTTCTACTTATTGCTGTTTTTGCTTGCAACAAGCCAACCACTTTAAGCTTCATTCCCCCAGCCACCGTTTTTCACGAGCACATTGCAATTTATTAACGACCTGACGCTTTTACCTAACAAGTTGTGTTCAAATAATAGCGGGAAACTCTACATTAAAATAAATCTTATTATGAGTCGTTCACGAAGTTTAAACCTTAGTTTCGTGTAAAGCGAAACACTTTCTAATTAAGAAGACAGCTTTAAGCAGTACTTCAAATTTCGACTCTTAGTTTAACTTAACAGTCCAAACTTAATATATGCATTAGCTTTCAGTGCAACAATTTTGATTCTGTTTATACCAAATTTAACATATGAACTGCATCAAAAGATACAAATTTTAATAATTATATAATTTAACTCCAAAATTGCGCTGGACGAATGGAAAAAAGTTGACTTTAACTGCAACTACTAATTGGCCACGGACCTCACAAAGAGCTTCGTCGAATCGTTTACGTACTGAAATGTGCATTTGTTACCTCTTTGTTGCTATTGGTAGCGCAAACGAGCAACTCTTTAGGGCATCCACAAATGCAATTTGCAGAAATATGCCGCACGCACCAACAACACGTACACTGCACACATACCCACGCACATCGCCCTACCTCGCATCTGTCTATTTCGCTAATTAGGCTCACTTCATATGTGGTTACGCAAATGTGCGGCAAGCTGTTGCCGCCACTTTGATGCAAACAAATGTGAAAGGTGCTAGAGCCAACAAATTGTTGGTACGCCACTCTAGTGCGCATACCACTCGCAGGATCAACACAGAATCACTGGCAACACCAGCTAAAGCATTCCTCCACAAAAACAGAAACGGTGTTTCCTTATGTAGGCGCCTGCCATTCCTTAATTGGCAGCCGATGCTTATGGGCAGCAGTGGTAGTACTGGATAGCAGCATCATCTTAGAGTTGCGTGCAACTAGAGTTCCATCAAATGCGGCGTATGCACAATGCTCAATAGGTTATATAACCGATGATGACAGCTTCTTATCTATTGGTAAGCTGTAACATGTTGACCAACGCTCTTTCATTAATTCTCTCTTGCCACACCATTTTCATTAGTTGTCTGCTTTAGCAAATCAAAACGAATCAACATTAAACTTGGGCTGGCCCAATTGCTTGGGGACTAATTAAACTGTTCTTATCACGCAAACATTGTTAAATACTCTTGAAGGCACCGCAGCTGTTTTTGCCACTTGGCCTACTGCTCATAAATAACGCTTGATCACCTGAACGTATCTCAATTATGTGTAATAAATAACAAAGCATGCCCGCTGATATGCGGCCGGAATACGAGTGCGAAACAGATCCGGTTGTATCGGCAAACGCAATTCGGCTGGCTCCACATAATTAAGTGGATTTTAATGAGCACAGGGCCAAATTGTGTCTCCTAGGCAAAAGAAAGCTGGCAAGGAGAATGGGCCCAGTTGTGTGCTGCTTGGACTTTGATTTGTGGCCACTTGGGCTGGCTATTTAGATTAAGCATACGCAGCGTGCCATAAAACACAATTCATAAATGTCACAGTACGCAGCCAAATGAATAAATTCAGTGGAGAGTTAAGAATTCAGTTACTGTTTATTACGGCTACGTGTCGTGGGGGGAACAGCATCTCAAGACATCCTCTTTGCTGTCTTTTGCTGCGTCTTGGTTTTGCTTCGCTTGGACGACGGCGACAAAGACGATTGCTGCTGCTCCTCCTGTGTAGATTTATCCTGATGCTCCACAAGGCGCTGGAATAGCAATGCACTGCTCTGGTTATCCAGCTGGTGATTGTGTTGCTTGCCAGTGGCAAAGTAGTCGTTCAAATGATGCCAACTGCGCTCGGAGCTGGGCACGTTAAGTTTATCGAGCAGGCGACTGGTTAGCTGTGGCATCATTGGCTGTAACACAATGCCGCAAAGCCGCAGCGCATCCATTGTCATTGCGATTATTGTCTGCAGGCGTTGCGCGTTGGGCGTTTTGCCGTTCGCCTTCAGCTCCCAGGGCTTGGCGCACTCAAAGAAATTGTTGGCCGCATGCAGCGTTGCAATAACCGTGTCGGCCACCAAGTGGAAGTGATTGCACTCATAGTGCTGCTCACAGCGCCCTGTAAATGCAAATGCAGACGCAAGTGAAAAATGGAAATGGATATTGAGGGCATTACTTTTCAGCTTTCTGGCTGGCCGCACTCGCTAGTGCACTTGTCGCGTAGTTATTGCCCGGAAGTGTGCGCTTGCCAATGACATCCAGGCAACAAAGTCCACTCAGAGCACACTCCTTCGCAGCGGCGACTGCTTAAATATTTAAATATGACTGGCTGCTGAGATGACTCACCCGCCAGTTGCAGCATTGCCTCCTGTAGTCGCTTAGCGGCATCCAAGTCTTGCAGCAGCTGTGGCAAGTGCTCGACTTGCGACGCGGGATAAACTTGATGTGGATTCAGCGTTTTGGCACAGGCCCGTGACAACAAGTTGCCCAATGTGTCTGCCAGCTCCGAGTTTAATATGCGCAGCGCCTTAACGTGACTGAAATCTAAAATGGGTGAAATATGTTGGTCAGTCTGGAAAACTTTACAACTTCACTCTTCACTACACATGGGTCCAGCAGGGCGTATGAGTGACGTTAATTTATTGTCGGTTAGCTGAGCTCAGTCGGCAACCATTTAGCTATCAACTGTAATAACACTAAGGTCTCCGGCTAAACTAGTTTGCCCATTAAGGGGATTATGCCAACACCAATGACAAAAGAAGAAATACGTTCGTCTGTTGTTGCCCGTTTTTAAAACTCTCGCAAAAGCAAATGCGACAACGGAAATAAACAGAGAAACGAATCCAAATTACTAAACAAAACTAAGGGAAAGAGTAACCACCATGCACTAATGCTTACAACTCAACTGGCTTACAACAATAAAAATAAATCGCATTTTAAAAAACTGCTACAAATATTTTAAGCCATTTAGTGTATCAAGGGATTTCAGAATGTATGCTTGCAACAGCTGGCAGAAAATAAAACTTAGTATGCAGATAAGCTGATAGATAGTGCGGGAGGATATATGTTTAAGATTAACTTAGTCGAGCACATAGAAGGCACTTGGACAGACATCATCAAGATATTCTCTACTATTGATTCATTTCATTATATTATATTAACTTATTGGTATGGTGTATGGTATCAAATAAGTAATCAGCTTTAAGTGACTAAAGAATATATAATATTGATATTATAATTACTGGGCAAGTCTTTATATATTGCTCATCCATACAGAACATATCAGGGGAGTAAATAATATTCGCGGTTTTTAACCGCTTTGCTGGAGCGAAAATGCGCTTTGAAATGCACTTCAAGCAATATAAAATAAATAAGCATGCAGCAATTAGCAATGTGGGTGCAATATTTACCCTTAATAAATGAACAGCGCAAACAGAGCACACAACACATGCACATGCACATGTGGAAGGTCATTAGTAACGGACCATTGCTAATTGGCATTGGCCATAATTATTGACGTCATTATGCGGATAAATGCAACCAAAATGCCTCGTTTATCTGCGTGCTGGGCAAGCTAAATTTGCCCCGAGCAATAAGTGTCAGCAGTACCGATTTGGGTCAGCCGACAAAATTTCGATTTGGCATGCAACGTTAATTAAAATATTTGCTATGAAATGTGATTTTGATACAGCAGACAGCAATCCACAGTTTGAACACAACAATGATCGATAATCAAGGATGGCCGTTGGGCAATTTTGACTATTGTTTGGGGCAACAATTGCGTTGCTGTCATTGTTCGTAGTTGCCGTGTGGGATTTTTGCAGCTTTGTTCTTATAGGTGTGTAATTAAAAACTTGTCGCATTGAGCGCTGCTGTTGTTGCACAAATTGCACCTGACATTATTGATTGGCGGTTGGTTTTCGAATTATACAGCATTTTGGTGCTAATTTGTTTTGGCTATTGAAAAACATAATCAGCATTAATTAAGTGACGCAATTCAAGTATATGAAAAACAATTGTACTTGTTATTTAAATATGCATCGATTCACAGTGGTGGGGATTTGCATTTCCATGGCAAGAACCTGAGCACTGCACCGGAAGGTGAGCAGCTGCCGTGTGATCCACAAAAAAATGCATATGCATGCGCATTGCATTTGCATATGTATATGTACAAGTGTACATATGTATGTGTGTATGTGTGTATATGTGTGTGCTTGCATGCGACTTTTGGCGTAACCTGAGGTTTGGCAACGATACGAGTTTTGGCCACGCAGCTGCAGCAACCAAATGTGCTGCCTGCTTCTGTGCGCTCCACATCATTAATGCAATTGTATTGAAGCTGACGCTCGTCGGGCTCAACTGTGTGCAGCACAGCTCCACAGCTCCACAGCTCCACAGCTCTGCTCCCAAGTCAAGTTCGCAACTACTGCTGCATTTGAATTTGAATGCCGGCACACACACAACTAAATATATGCACATATATTTGTATGCAACAAGCTTCTAGTTTCGAAGCAAACCAAAAATCTGGAATACACTTTGCTTGAATGCGAGAATATCCTGTGGAATGGGACATTGCTTTAGAAAAATATGGCGTGGAGAAGGATAATGATTATTAAAAAACAAACAAATATAAATAAAAAAAATGTAATGTTAAAATTATGCGTTTTTCTCTCTCTCTCTCTCTCTCGGCATTAAGCCGCAGTTCCCTGTTATAAAATTGTGAAATATTCTCATTCCACGTTGATTACTGCAAATTTATTGAATTTGTTTGAACAAGTTTTGAACTGAGCTTCCAGCTGAATTTCGATGGCATTTGTTTTTTCTTAACTTTTTGGCTAAAATCAATGGCAATTGAAATGCACCTTCCAACTTTAATGCCGACGTCCTTTAGATTTGCTTAATGCAAGCGTGAATATCTACAGACTCGCAGCCCAACAAGTTTCGTAATCGCAAACGCAATTGCAATCGTAATCACCAGCTGCCAAGTCTGACGGCCGGGCCGAGTCCTTTCCACTGCTTACGTGTGCAGCGACAAATTGCAGAAATGTTTTAGATGTTTTTTATTTTAGCCATGCACTTAAGTCCTTGGTGCACATGTAGTCGCTTGTGCAATATAATTTACCAAAAACAAGAGCAATTTTAACAAAGTTTTGCACATGTTGCATAGGTGCATGTGAGTGCCGCAGCAACAAGAAACAAGAATAATATTTTTAACGTTGCTTATTCGCGTATTTGCCGACTCTTGAAGCTTGCATTTCTCTTAAATGACTTGTCGGTTGTTTTTGCCTCTTGCACACAAAACTTCCGGCACAATTTGCAAATTAAATTGCAAGCCAAGTTGCAGCAACTCTATGACACGAAACGGGTGTCGCAAGGCGTGGCAGTGACAGTGACAGCCTGACAACTGTCGGTGTCAAATATTTAAGCAATTTTACACCGCCCATCGAAGGCAAAGTCACCCAAAGACATTCAGAGCCACGCTCACTTTTAGCCTTGTGGCATCTGCGTAGGACGCTCAGCGAAAGGATGTGAGTTATTTCTCTAATTTTGCGCTTTATGGCATCGTAACTCTTGAGGACATTTTGCTTTAAGTGTATTTTTAAAAGCGGTATGCTCGCCCGGCAGATACTATGAGTACATAGAGATGCTTAAAGTTATGTATATAACACATAATCAAATTTGGTTTCCAGCCTGCTTAGCCCCCAGGAAGACCATAAGAGTATTATTATAAGAAGTGTTCATTATTGTGTGCAACAGTGCCCGCCCTTTGCATCATGGTGCGATTCAGCATGCCGCTTTAGAATTCTGTTAATGAGTACGTGGTATGAAAAGGCAGCGATTAGCAATAGACAAAAAATCTTAAAACATTTTACGGCGTGATGTTTGAGGTAACGACTGAAGTTCAGGGAAAACACATTAAAACTCTATCCGGCAAATGGAGCAATGTGCGCAAACATATGATGATAATGTATATAAAATTCTACATCTGAATGCCACACAGATGGCTGAAATTAGTCCTTAGATAGCTTGGCAAGTGCTTGCCGGATATTTAAAGTGAATAGTGCCTTTGGGAAATCGTGTCAGTGCTATCGCTACTGTAGCGCGTACTTTTTTTTTGCATTTCCATAAAAACTTTGAGCGCTTTCGCCCCGACACTTTGACCAAATGCAGTTCCAGTGTAACATCAGCTGGACAGCTCTGGCAGCGATGGTGGGCGAAAGTACGCCGGAGGCGACTGCAGACCGACCGTCATGGTACAATTTCAAAATTAAATTATTTGTAATGAAAAGTTGCTCACTTAATGATGTGGCCCATAATGCCGATGACAGCGTTAGCCGTGGCTCCTGCTCCTGCTGCTGGTGCTTCTGGTGCTGCTGTTGATTATCGACGGTTATCATCATAAAAGTGCGCTTGATGGAAGCGGATGTCAGCAATCAGTGCCGTCGGGAATAAAACGAGCGCAGTGCAAAACTTATTGAAATGAATTTTGAAATGTGGCAGGCGCAAATGTATTTGTGTGAGTCCATGTTATGCGACGATAAGCATATTATGCACAAACTGCATTAAAAATCAGATAAAAATGAAAAAAAAAAAAACCAACAACATTTTAAAATCCCACTCAAAAGTCGGGTAATTGAATATTGTGCGCACCACACAGTTGGTAATTTTCGCATATTTTCTGGCGTTCTCCTCTGTTCTTCTTGTAATATGCCCAATATTAACGAGGCGCGGGCAAAATGCAATAAAAATGCAATTAAATTAGCTGCAAGGCAACAGGCCATAAAATATAACAGGAACAGCAAGCCACGGCGTGAGCTCAGCTACCAAAAACTGTAGGACCAAATTAAATAAAGGTAAGGGCGTTGCCAGCCATAAGCGAACAGGACCTGAGCAAGAGTCGGTAATAATTGAAAATTCGAAAATTAAATTTAAATTCCACACAAACAAAGCAGACGAAAAGCTATTAAGTTTGACACTCAACAGCGGCCATTTATGCAAATTCAATGAAGAAAAGGTTATGCTTGGAATCAATCAAATCGCATCAAATGTGGGCGTGACAGACAAAGACAACAACAACAACAACAACAAATGCCCCTGGCACGTTCAAGTGTATTTTGATGACTTCTGGCAGTGCGTCGAAGCGAGTTAATTGCTTTTGGCCAACATTCTGTGAGTGTGTCTGACAGCTCAGGCGCCTTTGAAAACAAAACAATTTGAATTAGTTTCTTGTTAATCAGCAGCAACGGTGTACCGTTGAATGCATGCATGACTTGCTCACAAGTCGATAATAGATTAAAGATTAACTGCCCGCCTGTCAACATATTCGTTAAGCGGACTGCTTTTCCGCACAATGGAAATGGCTTTAAGTGTGTTTGTGTAAGTAGTGTCAGCTGAGGCAGCCAGGCGACTGCTGGCCCTCGAAGGGCCAAACGACAAACTAATCATATCTGACAAGAACAACTTGCATAAGCCTTAAAACTTTTGTCAGACTCTGGTATGTTGTCACTGAATAGAGACTACAGCCGGCGGTGGTCTTATGCAAATGCGCAAATCTTAAACCAAGTTCAAGATACAAAAACTTTGCAAACAAATAAACAAAAGTCGGACGGTATGCCAGCAGCACTTGCAGCACTAGCAGCAGCAACAGCAGCAGCTCCTGCTTCTGCTACTGCTTCTGCTTCTGTTTCTGCGTTTGATTCTGCCAAACCAAAAGTTTCTTGCTGCTTTGGCATAAAATTGAAATGCAAATTCAACTAAGGTACAAGCAAAACTAACGAAATCATCAAAGTGACGAAGGCGGACACATTTGCATACAGATACACTCATACACTCGTGTGGGTCACAACCTTGTGGGTAACGTGGCTAGCAAAAAGATGGACTGCAACCGCAGGGTTTTTTTTGCCTAACTTGTGGCAAGCTCCATAGCAAAACAAAAAATAAAAACAATGCCGCACAGACCAAAGAGGAAGTGCATTTCGTCCAGATCGGATTACTTACTGCCATCGCTGTGTGCAACGCCCTCGCGCAAAAGAAAGTAACGCAGTCCCTCCATCGTATACTGTTTGGCTGCCAGCACAGGGTCCACGACGTTGTGCTTGCTCTTCGACATCTTCTGGCCGTCCACCGTCCAGTGCGAGTGGACGTGCAGCTGCTGTGGTGGCGACAGGCCGGCTGCCAACAAAAAGGCTGGCCAATAAACGCCATGGAATTTAAGTATGTCCTTGCCAATGATTTGCTGAGCGGGTGGCCAATATCCTAAATACTACATAAGAGAAGAACGAGAGAGAGAGAGAGAGAGAGAGTTGTCTGTTGGCATTTGACAGATACACAAGGAATGATTTTCAACTATTTACCTGCTCATGGGGATAGCCTAAGGAGCTGAGATAATTGATGAGAGCATCTAGCCACACATAGACCGTTTGGCTGTCATCATTCGGCACGGGTATCGCCCAGTGTACACGATTCGCTGGACGAGAGACGGACACATCTGGCAGCGGCTCGCTCAGCGTATCGAGCAGAATCTTCTCGAACTTAGCTGGACGTATACGTGCATCCTGCTTGACCCAATGACGCACATCGTCTTGAAAGTTTGACAGTCGAAACATGTAATTCGTTTCCTCAGTCCACTCGACGGGATGGCCGGACTCCAGGGAGTAGCGTGTGCCGCTGCTCTCGTCCAGGCGCAACTGTGAGTCGGTCAGAAAGGTCTCATCCGATACGCAATACCAGCCGCTGTAGGCTGCCGAATAAATATGGCCACGTGACTGCAGCCTGTTCTAAAATGAAATCGTTTTATTAATTGATGGTTTGATTAAGTTTGTGTTGAACCAACCCAGAAGTGTGCCACGGCCTGTTTATGTCGCGGCTCGGTGGTGCGTATGAAGTCATCGTGCGCTATACTTGCTGCTTGAAACACATCGCGATACCGCGCCGATATCTCGTCGCAATATTGATCCACGGGCACCTTGTGTCCAGCTGCCGCTTGTTGAATCTTCGTGCCGTGCTCATCGGTCCCGGTGCAGAGACGCACTGTTGTTGTCGGATAACGCAGTCTCTGGTATCGGCAGTGCGCATCAGCTATCACCGCCGAGTACATATGACCAATGTGTGGAGCTGAAAGATACCAAACCAAATCGGCTTTAATTCGATTGTTACTTAACAATTAAAACTCAGACTGACCAACCTGCATTAACATAAAATATCGGTGTTGTCACGTAGTGAGAGCTGCTGCAACGTGCTCCCAACGCGTGTATGTGCCTAACCTTACTAATTAACATTTTAAGCAAACTTTTAATTTATAACTACACGCAGTTTGTACATAAATAATATTAAATTAAATTGCCGGCTTGTTTTGCAGTTCGCAGCTGTTTGACCAGTGCTGCCTATCGTTGCATGAATCAGCTGTTGCGTTTCGCCAACTTATGGGTATCACTGTCTCATACCAAAACTGTTACTTTTTCAAATTTCTATGCCTCAGTGCTGTAAAATGTTTGTCAGAAACTCGGCCAAACAACAATTTAATAATAATGAATTAATAAACAAATATATTAATAATGAACCAAAAACTGAAGTCAATTGAAATTCTATTCTAATGCGCCACCAGCTGACTGGACCATTTTCTCGGGCTGATACCATTGCTGATGTAAATGCGCCTTGCGACGAGTTCTGGCAGCCTTCTGCTTGGCCTCAACTGCTGCACAAGCGGCTTTGTAGGCAGCCTTCTTTGTTTTCTCAAAGTCCTGCTTGGCCTCCAAGAGTTGCCGATTTAAGCCATCTACGCGATTCTTGGCAGCTTCCAGCAGCTGACTCTTCTCCGCCAGCTCCAGTTGTGCACCAGATGCTACGTTCTCAATATTACCCAGATTCGAGGTCGCTGCGCTCACCAAACGTTTCAATTGGGCGAGTTGAGCCTGCGCCTCGACGGCCGCCTGAGTCGCGGCATTGGCATTGGTCTGTGTATTTTGCAGGGAAGCAGTTATGTCGTTGACGACGGCATCCGCTTCGTTCATTTCCTGCTGCAGTTGCTCCACAATTTGCTGTTTGCCCGCCAGCGCCGCCTCTGCGGCGCGAGCCGACTGTGCAGCCCTCTCGGCCAGTTCTGCTTTAACCTGAGAGGCGGCGGCTTCAGCGGCTGCCATTTGTGCATCGCTGGCGGCCCTCGCCTCCTGCGCCGCCTTCTGTGCAATGTTCGATGCCTTTGTCTTGGCGTCGCTTCTGTCCAGCATATGGGATCGAGCGGAGGATGAGCAGCCATCTTCGACACATCCGTCTCCATCCAAATACAGGCTGGCCATGCTCCGACGCTTAACATCGCCACCGCCAGATTTGCCGTAGCTGTAGCTATTCATGCGTGCAATCGCCTGCAGCAATATGAGAAGGAGAAGTAGCTCAGTCCGATACAGCATATTCCAAGCTATTCAGTATTCACTTCAATCAAATCCATTCAGACACTTGACGCAAGATTAACTATGTTCCAACCAACACAAGCTGCTTTGAAAATGTAAATTTATAGATGCGGATAGGTTTGACATTTATTTTTATTTTCTTAATGGACATATACAAAAACCATTTCTGCACTCCTATTACTTTGGCCAAACTAACGTAGCATCGAAATGTTTTTCAAAGAAGCAGCCTGCAGCGACCGAATTGGCAACTATCAAAAAACATGTTTGTGGGCGCCCACTTAAATCTTTTCCAACTGCAACCCGAACGGGAACTCAATCGAATAAAAGACATTGTGTCAAATGAGCCTAAATAAAAGATATATAGCTGTGTAAATTTAAATTGTAATCTAAATAATTAACGAGAAACTAGCTAAGTCGAACGGTTCGCCGTCGATTCCTTTGAGCTTTCTGCTTGGCCTCGACTGCTGCACAGGCTGCTTTATATGCGGCCCGCTTGGTCTTCTCAAAGTCATCCTTGGCCGCGGATAGCTGATGACCCAAGGTCACCACTCGATTCTTGGCCGCCTCCAGCAGCTGCGTCTTCTCTGCCAGCTCCTGTTGCGCGCCATTTGCGACATTCTCGATATTAGCCAGGTTTGAGGTCGATGCCTGCATCAGTTGCTTCATTTTGTCGAGTTGGCTTCTGGCTTCCACGGCAGCATCGTTGGCAGCTGCTGCATTCGCCTGGGTGTTTTGTAGGGAGTTAGTTACATCCTGAACAACAGCATCCGCCTCGCGGTGTTCCGCCTGCAATTGATCCATGATCTGCTGTTTGCCGGCCAGAGCTGCCTCGGCCGCTTTGGCGGACTGAAGCGCCTTCTCCGCCAGCTGTATTTTAACCTGGGATGCAGCTGCTTCAGCGGCAGCCATTTGTGCATCATTTGCTGCCTTCGCCTCCTGCGCCGCTTTCTGTGCAATGTTCGAGGCCTTGACTTTGGGATCGGAGGTGCCTAGCTGGTTGCCAATGTTGAAGCCCTTATTGCCTTCACACTTTAGTCCTCCTCCGCCATCAGGTTTGCCTGCTTCCTCATCCAGCCGCATCAAATCGGAGTAAGTATCGAGTTCACGCTTGCCGTATGTCTATCAGCATACGATATATTCGAGCGTATGCAAATTTGAAAAGTTATACTTACCCTTCCACGCTGTCCAATGACGTAGCCTTGAGAGCTAAGCCCGATGTTAACGATCAGAAATAGGATAATATAGAGCATTGTGTCAGCAGTTCTGAATTCATTGTTACAGCACGCCAATGTCAGGAAATCTGACTGTAAAATCTTTTCAAGTAAATAAAATTGCCAAGTTTACACAGGTTTTTTGATAAAGCTCCCGAATGGTCTGTGCAAGACATCCTGAAGGATGGCTTGGATCCTGATTTGACTTCAGTGCCACGTGGCTGCCCTAAGGTCTTGAATCAGCTTAGCTTAATCTATAATAGCAAGACAACGAATAAGATCGAATTGTAGCATTTATATAACATTCAAATCATAAAAATCTTTTACAAGTGTTTCGGCTCAAGAGGACCCTAAAATCCTTCAGTGCAATACAGCAGAGAAGTTTATTGTGATTCTATCAGCCCATGTGCCCCCAAAAGCATGCCACACTTTTTTCCCATGCTCAACTCGCTTAATTGCTCAACTGCATTCATTATACTAAAATCTCTATAAATGGCCTAATGATATAGCTCTGGGATATACAACCTATGCTGAGCAGCAGAAATAAGGAAATGTAGAGCATTGTGCTGATCCTTTCAAATTCATTTTTGAATCCACAACTGTCAAGCTGTGCTTAAGCGTTACAAGTCTGAAAGTTAAATCTTTACATGAATACGAAAAATGAGACTATACTTGAAAATCATGTGGCTTCTCATAATATTGTCTGTTACGCAAATTGCTATCGCGTCGGCTTACTCATCCCGGCGAGATCTGCAACGGGCGGCGCGACAGACACGCGGAAAGCGGCTGGTGTCCCCAGACTGTGATGAGGAGGGAGAGAAGAGTGCTTCCGGTCCTGGCCAGATGGACGACGGAGCAGAAGAGAGACCCGGTTGCATGAAGATCAAAGCAAAGTCACGCACCACTGGAATTGCGATGAAAGCGGCTCAGGAGGCAAAGCAAGCCAACGATGACATGGTTTGTGCGGTCAAAATGGCGTCAGATCGGATTAAGCTAGAGTACGCGGACAAGGCGTCCACTGCTGCCAAGGCGGCTGAGGCGGTGCTGACTAGTAAGCAGCAGGTGCTGGAGCAGCTCGAGATGGAGGTGCGGGAGGCAGAGATTATCGTTCAGGAGGAGCTGCTAGAACTAAGCTCAGCTGAAGCCAATAGCCAACTTGCACTGAAGGCCCACCAACAGGCCCAGGAAGAGACAAAGCTGCTCATCTCTGGATTAAAGCTGGCCAAAGAGAATTTCGCCTGTGCCGAACAGGTGTCAGCCGCATGCCAGCAGTCAATGGCGGTGAAGGCCAGTCTCCTGGAAGCGGCCCAGAAGCGCGTCGGTGTTCTCCTGCGGCAACTAAGCGAAGCACGCAATGACTACGCCAAGACCAAGAAGGCTGCCTACAGAGCAATGTGCGCGGCCAACGAAGCCAAGCAGCGGATTAATCGGACCAAGCGCTGATGGACAGGCAGACAAGCGATGACTTAGTGATTAACCTTGTTAAGTTCTTAATTCATATTTTTACCACACGTATATTTTGTTAGCAATTTCTTTGAATCAGAAACAAGACGAATTTCCAATTGTTGTCAATTCTCTGTACGATCGGCAAATAAAAATAAATAATTCGAGTAGCAATAGTTATTTGATATAATATACAATTGAAACAACATCGATTAAAATAATTTATTCTGTAGTTTATTAAACTTTTTTCTTTAGGGAATAAAAATATAAAATTCCTTGACAACGGGCAAAAAGTGCGCGTGTCTGAATGGCTGCCAAAAATGCTGTGGAACTTTGCCTGTACATTCGTATGCTTGCTAGCTTTCGTCTGATTACGAACCGAACTATGTAAGTATATAGATAATGATGGTTGATTTCTCTAACCAATTTTGCCAAATACAAATCGAGCTAACTGTAGGCTTAACCGAATCAAGATACAGTAAAACTAATAGAATACAAGGGAGCTGCTTAATAAATAAGGATTACTTTAAAAAGCCGGCAATAAAAGGCTGACGTTACGCACAAAAGAAAAAAAAAAGAGACAATTGTACACAATTAGCTTAATCATAAATTTAGAACACAATGTTGAAGCAATTACAAACGAATTATACAATTTACATGGACACATTTTAAAAGCATTACAAATAATAAAAATATAATTATTTCACACGAATACGTGCAATAATTAAAAACTAAAAATATGCATTTGTGTTTTTTGCTTCTTTACAATTAAATTGGGTTTTTCTGTTCACAAAATAATTTCAAATGTGATGCTTAGTTGCTTGTTGGTTGCCCAATACTTTCATACATATGTATGCGTGTAAATGTGTGTGTTTATGTATGTATATGTGTGTGTATGTTTGTGTATGTGTGTGTATGTATGTACGTTTGAATATATTAGGTTAGGCCCGTGGATTATTATTTGTAATAGTTAGTTAGTTCAATTGCAACAAACGTAAATACTCAATTTGCAAGTGTGCATAATTCTACATAAAATAGTTTCATCTGTTTTGTTAATATATATATATATATATATATATATTTTTTTTTTTAGAGATTTGTTGCGCCTTACGAAATATTAATTAATTACCTAACGCTTTTGTTGTGAAGCCTTCTAAATATTTACAATCTAACACAAGCCCCTGTAAATAATCATTGAATGGTTGCCCATCGATTTGGCCATAAGTGGGTTGATAAACTGACCAAACCGATAACAGTATTAGTTACATACAATATTATATATGTTCATACATATATATATTTATGTTGTTAATGTTGATCTTATGATTTGCAACATACTCATGCCTAGATTAATTATGTTAATATAGAATCTGTCAAGCCTTAATATACTGAATTTCATATATGGTAGCTAATACATATGTATATATAATGCATAATTTAAGCATATTTCATATACAGTTAAACCATCTTCGCTGAATACTGAAATCATCGAGTTTTCCCATGTTGTTTGTATTATGTAAGTGTGTATGTGTGTGTGTGGTGTTTGTGTGTGTTTTGCAAGTGTAAGTCTGAATATTAATATATATCGAACAGGTTATTTCAATGGGTTTGCCATATATGTGGGAATCCTATATGAGCACGTTGCATAATATTGAATTTATATACATATATATATATTCTATACATATGTATATGTGTGTATATATATATATATATATATATATATGTGTGTGTATTTATAGGATATATAGTATATAATATCAACGTTTTAACTCTTACATTTACAACTGTTGCATCTAGCGTCTACTTAAAATGTATGCTATCAAATGAAAATGTATCACGATTGACCAAAAATTAGATCGATATAACCGTTAACTACACATGTTTCTTTTAGCTGTTTCTGCCTGTGTTTTCACATTGAGTATGTTCTGGGAGCATCCCCCAGTTTTCTGATGGACCATGTATGTATGTATGTTAATTTGAAGTTCCGTCTAGTTTAAGTACTTGCGGCAGCGCTTCGAGCCGCAGGAACAGGGTATTTTCTCATCCTCGAATGGGAACTTGTAGTCGTAGGTTAACTCTTCGCCCTGCACGATCCGTCGCAGGGCAAAGATGATGATGTGCTTGTGGCCAAGTATGTCCACGACCTTCGAGTAGCAATTCGGCTGTGAAAGGTAAAAATGAAGTAAGTAAATGAAATACGAATTCGAAGTTAAACTTAAATGTCGATTACTCACCTCACAGGAGTGATTGATGAAGCGCGCCGCATTGCCACGCATCGTGGCATCCACCACGAGATTGTCGTCGATCTTGAACATGTAGCAGCCAATGCCACGGCTGTCGTAATAACGCTCCCGCTTGTCCGTCAGCGTGGAACGTATCAGCTCGCCGGCGTACTCAATAACCATTTCACCTGTGTACACGAATTGAATAATTAAACTTTGTTTCAAAATGCAAAAAAATAAAAAGGTAGAATTCACATATATATTTGTACAGTTGCAGACTATGCTTCATGATATAGTATAGTTGACATATCTATGATATATCTACATAATCAGATCCTTCACATACACTTTACATACACGAATTTCCCACAGCTTACCCGCTTCAATGTCTTTGGTGCAGTAGAGACCGCGTCCGTGGATGTGGGAACGAAAGACTCCAACGTAATCCTTGTAGGTCTCCTTCAGCGTACGGTACTTCATTGCCATGGGCAGATTGCTGCCAGTTCCGCGTCTGTAAGCCAAAAGTTCATCGTTAATCGCTGGGTAAAGATCTTGGAACAGTCAAAAGGATGTTGATGACTCACCTGGGCACCAGTTCATTATCGGATGGCTGGACAAAGACCTGAATGGGCTGCTTGCGATGCCTGGACGCCAGCCAGCTAAACATGTCATATTCCGAGCGACTGCTATACGGTTCGCAACGTGCGCTCTCATAGGCGTTCTCCTGCAGCTCCTCCTGATCTGAACCGTAATCCATTAGCGCCTGCGCATCAGCTCCTGCACCGAGTGCAGCCGCATTGCTGCCAGCATTGCTGGCGGCATGGCCAGCCGCCGTGGAGACGTTGCCGTTGCGCTTGTGATACTTGGGCGTATACTTGGCGCACTTTTCCACGCCCGGCAGCTGCTCGATGAGGTACTTGAGGGCGTTCGTCTTCAGGCCAATCATTTGCACGCCACTCATGTCGGCTAGGGGGCCCTCAGGCAGGGGAGTGAGACCATGAGCACGGCGTGCCACCTGCACCGCCTCGAACACCTTCTCCCAGATTTCAGCAATGGAGCTAGACTTGTAGGTGAAGCCATCCTCGCTTTGTATCTCGTACAACAAATGTGGCCCGCTTATCCTCTTTGGGTCCCGCATCGGCATCGGCGGCTGCTGTGGAGCAGCTGCTGTCGGCACCTCATTGGCGGCGACTGTCTCTGGCTGCTGCTGTGGCGCCTCTAATTTGGGCTTCTTCAGTTCGAGCTCAACGCCTGCCTGCAGTTGCTTCAATTGCAACTCATGTGCCTCTGCCATTTCGTTAATGTAGCTGGCAGCGGCCTCCACGGCAGCCGTCTCCTCGGCAGTGGCTGCAAAGGCATCATCGTCCGTAGGCACTTCTCCACCAGCTCCGGTTGACGCCAGCACATCGTCCACCATCTGCTGATAACCGGCGCCGGCCTCGACAGTTGTCGCTGTCGCTATTGAGTCAGCACAATCATCGTTCGTCAGGTTGTCGAGAATTTTGCTTATCTTCTCCTTGACGGCCGGCTCTTCGCTGTCGGACATTTCGTGATCGTTGCATGCGGATGTAGCCATTTCGAGGCTGAAGTCATCGTCGTCATCCTCATCGTCCTCGCCTTCATCGGCCTGGCTGAGCGGCTCATTGCCGCCGTTCTTGAGATTGGTATAGTGATCCTCGGTATCCATGGCCACAGCTTCGACATGGAAGCCATGTTTCTCCAGCAGACAATTCTCATTCGAGGTCAACAGAAAGCCATTCTCCACTAGCGCCAAATGTTGTTGCTGTTGATGTTGTTGCTGTTGGCACGTTGTGGCTTCGATAAGCATTAGATCATTGCTTTTGGGTTTATCTTGCGGCTGCAAAGGTTCCTCTGCCCGTTTTTCATACAGATTCTCGTTGTAGATGGGCTCATGTTGCATCTGCTGCACCTGCAGATTAGATAATGCATTCGCCTGCACCAGATTAGCCAGCGCTGTGTTGTTGTTCTTCAGCTCCACCTCGTAGTTGGGTGACTTTTGCTCCAGCTGCGCATAGCATTTGACGACAGCTTTCTGCGTGGATGCCCCGGCGACAACCGTCTCCTCGATGGGCTTGGGCGGCGTTGGGGACTGCACCACAACATCGCTGTCAAGGGGCACCGGCTCCTGACGCTGCTGCATGGGCAGCACCCGATTCGTGGGCCGACTGTTGATCGTTATACTATTCGGAGGCGGCACTCCAGCGGTGGTACCATTGTTGGCAATCACCAGCGGCTGCTGCTGCAACGGATTCACCACATTGGTGGGCAGCGAATTGCTGGCATAATGCTGCAATCGACTTGCATTCCCATTAATGAGCAGCTCCGCCGACTGCTGCTGCTGTTGCTGCTGCAGCTGTTGCTGCTGCAACTGTTGCTGCTGCAACTGTTGCTGCTGCAACTGTTGCTGCTGCTGTTGCTGCTGCTGTTGCTGCTGCTGTTGCTGCTGCGACTGTTGCTGCGACTGTTGCTGCAACTGTTGTTGTTGCAACTGTTGTTGTTGCAACTGCTGTTGCTGCAACTGTTGTTGCTGCGTCTGCTGCTCCAGCAGCTGCACAGCTTGAGCTTGCACCGCTGGCGTTAACACAAACTGGGTGGTTGCTTGTGGTTCGGTTGTATTTACAATGCTGATGATTGGCTGCTGTGCAGCAACTGGCAACAGTTGTGGCACTGGCAACGGTTGTTGTTGCTGTTGCAGGGACTGCAGTGGCTGGTGCTGCTGCTGCTGTTGTTGCAGTTGCTGTTGCGCCTGGAGTTGCTGTTGCAATTGTTGTTGTTGCTGCTGGAGTTGCTGTTGTGGTGCTGGCAATCGCTGTTGGAGCAGCGCCACCTTTGGCACCTGACTTGCCACCGGTGGTTGCAGTTGCTGCTGCTGCAATGCTGCTGCTGTCGTTGGCAACTTGGGCGCCGGCTTCATGATCTTCGGTTTCACTTCTACCTTGTGTATGGGCCGTATAAGATTGGTTTTCTTCTGCAGCGGCTTCGATGCAATGCTTGGCGGTGCACCACAAGTGGTGCCCGTTTGCTGCACATGCGTTTGCGCTGCCTGCTGCTGCTGTTGCTTGTTTTTCAGCTCGTTCGTCTGCAGCTGCTGGCGCTGTATCTGTGCTTGCAGCTTCAGATTATTAAGCTGCTGCTTCTGCTGCGCCTGCTGCTGATGGGTGGGCAGCACCTTGTTGACCACCTGAGAGTGCTGCTGTTGCTGCTGCTGCGGCTGCACCTTGCTCAGCACCGATATGGGGGTCTTGGTGGCAGCATTTGCATTGCGCTTCAGCTGCGCCACCGGTGGAACCTTTGCTGTGACCACCATTGGTGGTACCCCATAATCCGACATTGTCGGCTGACTGGACGATACGGGCGTATGAAACTGAAAGCCAGCATTCTGCAGCATCTGTGTGGTGGCATCATCCGCCGCCGTCTGCGATTGAGTTTGCTGCAATACGCTGGCCGCCGCGTTCAAATAGCTGCCCGCATGGCCACTCGCATCGACCGTATTGTTGAGCACCACATAGCCGGCGGGCAAGTCGACGATTGGCTCGATTTTGCTTGCCTGGAACACCTGCGTTGTCGTCGCCGAGAAGCTGGCATTCTGGCTGAGCACACCGGGCATGGCCGACGATACGAATTGCTGCGATGACATGACCGTATTCTGAACAATTGTCTCCAATCCATAATACATGGGCTGCGTGGCCAATATGACTTGCGGCGCCGCAGTGGCGAATTCCAGCCCAGTTGCACCACCGGCTCCAGTCCCACCCAAAATGAGCGGCTGCTGCGTTGTTGCGCTTTGCGTTCCATCTGCACCCGTGGTCAACTGCAGCGTTTGCGGCTGAATCAGCGTGCCAATAACCTGCGGCTGCGTCTGCAGTTGACCTGTTAGCATCTGCAAGCTGGAATTGCCCGGCGCAGTGGTCAGCACAAGATTGCCGCTGGCATCCGTTTGCAGAAATGCCGCACCACCGCCAGGTGCAGCAGTTAAGAACGTCGGCGTCGTCGTCTGCTGCTGCGGCTTATAATCGTTTGTGGTTGGAATCGAGATGTACTGCAGCGGCTGATTCTGGCTGCCATCGCCCGTCACAAATGAGATGATATTCTGCGCCTGGGTCTGCGGCAACAGCAGCTGTTGCGCTTGTGGGTGGGCATTGCTCTGGAAGAGCAACTGTGGCTGCAACAGATTCTGGCCAAGTAGCTGTGTGGCACCATTGGTTGCCACTGTAATCGGGGTGTGTTGTTGTTGCTGCTGCTGTTGTTGCTGTTGATGTTGATGATGATGATGTTGCTGCTGCTGCGGGTGTGGCTGCAATTTAGCCTGAATGGGTTTGACGCCATGTGCGGATTTTAATTGCCTCTGCTTGGCAGCAGCAGTTGCCTGTTGCGCCGCCTTGGTGGCCACCGTCTTGAGCGGCTTCCCAGTGCCCCGCAGCGGCAAGACAATCTTCTTATCACTGTTGGTCGCCTGCAGCGTCTGGTAGGTGGTCGTCGTCGCTAACGTTGGCGCCGCCGTTTGGAATTGTGTCGCACCCGCAGTGCTCTGTGGCAATTGAATGAACTGTTGCGTTCCATCCGCATTTGTGGAGAGCGCAATTAACTGGGGCTGCGCTTGCGTCGGCTGTGCCAGAGTGAAGCCCCCACCCAGATTGGCGGCCAGACTCTGCAGTGAGTTCGCATAGAGTTGCAGTTCGTCGTTGCCATTGCTGGTGGCCGGAGCTGCATTTGGATGTGATAGGAAGAAACCATTGCCCAAGGACTGTGGCTGCAATTGCAGCGCCTGCAAACCCTGCAGTCCCTGCACACCAAACTGCCCCAGTGTGGCCAGATTCTGGACTTGGGGAAATGATGTCTGCAAATAGTTGAGGCCACCTCCATTGCTCAATGTGGCGGCAGCCAGTGCCTGTTTCTGCAGCTCGTTGAGGCTCTCGGCACTGAGTTGAGCGGCGGCGGCGGCAGTTGTTGTCTCTGACTCGGATTCACTGGTGGACATGGGCTCACAGCTGGGCAGATGGCGCTGGAACGAGTCATAGTTGCGATAGGTGCACTGGCAACGCTCGCACTTCACCTGGCCGGTAAACTGTGCCGTCGACAGATTGCCATCGCCACCAATGATGCGATACTCGGTGATCGAGTCATCCACGCCATCCATTTGCATGATCTTCAGCTTGGCGGGCTCATCGCGTGACTCGCTCTTCTCAAAGTAACGCTTTGCCGCACTCCACGTGAAGCTCTTGGTGCGCATGCCAGCGCTGGCCTCGCTTGATATTTCGCCATTGCTACTGCTGCAGACGGACTGACGTCGTGTGATGCCGGCAACGGTGGCCATTTCCTTTTTGCTACGCTGGTTGAGGCTGAGGAGGACGCCTTCGGTCAGATTCTTGGAGAGTTTGCGTCGCTTAAGGGCCGCCATGCTGCCATCTAATTTGGCCCAGGAGCGGGTCGGTGCACTGGCTTTGCTCTTCAGCTGTTTGGCCTGATTGGTGCTGCGCGCGGCTGAGAGCATGGCATCCTCGACTGGATTGCTGGCTGGCCAGCAATTGCTCAGCTCCAGCTGCTTGCTCAGGCTATTCGAATTGCGTGTGTCCTCGTCACAGATGGTGACTGAAGCGCTGCTCGCTGCTTGGGTCGACGAAGGTGTTGTGCCATCTTTGGACTGTTCGCTCATCGCGAATTCGGTCTTGTCCAAATCCTCGTACATGAATATGTCCAGCATGGAGATGCCGTCGAGAAGCTCATGCGGCAAATCCTCAAATATCGCATCCTTAATCTCTGGCGGCAAGAGATCGGCATTCTGCTGCGGTTCCTCCTCCGTATTCTCATCGGGCGACACATACGAATTGGGAAACTCTGCCCAATCCGACTCAAGGAGTTCGCTGCGCGCTAAGCTACTGTGCCATTTGGCTATCTGCGCCAGTCCCAGCTGAACCAGCGAGCAATTGGGATTACTGTGATCAACAGTGAAATTGCGACCAGCATCCAGTGTCAGTGTGTTGGAGAAACTATTCTGTATGGTGGTGCGCACCGTGTACTCTACAATCTTCCAGGGCTCCTTGGATGACCAATAGAGGCGACTGCACAGAAAATTAATCGGCACAATGGCCTCAAAAGAGTCCGAGAATCGTGGCACAATCGAACCCAATTGTCGCACCTCCAGCGAACCAATGTGAAACTGCACCTTCGCCGGCTCAATCAGTTTCTTGCGCTTCCGATCGAGTTCTACGTAAACGGGACGCGACACCTCAAAGTTCGATTCATAGGTGACGCTGGGCGAGCCGTTCGCCCTGAGGGCATTGCGTGCGTGGGCCGGACAATAAATGGACTTGTCGGTGAGGAAGGCGCAATCGATGCTCCGCGCACAGGGATAATGATAGTGCTCACCGCACGACTTGACATTGCAGCCAACGGTGGCGCCTCGATTCCCACAAACGGTGCACTTAATCATGCGTCCGCGCGCCACAGCACTGTGCACATTCTGCAGTGATCCATCGATCTCCTCGAACACCTCGGCGGACCACATGGCACAGTTCGTGTGCACCCAGCAGTCGTGACCGCAGTAGAGCAGACGCGCCTCCTCGCTGGAGAGACCCTCGCCGCTCTTGCGACAGAAGAGGCAGACGCGCGAATCGAGACGTGTCTTCAGCGCACAGCCACTGCCCAGATCATCCACATCGTCTAGCGGTATGTCGAGGACGCCAACACGAGGCGGCTGCGAGACTGCATGCTCCTGGGCATAGGTCGATGGTGACTCCTCCAGTTCCTCGTAGCCGCACGACTCGAACATGTCCTCCTCGAGGGCATCGGTACAGGCCTTCGTTTCGTTCTGGAACCAGGGAAACTGCTCGCTCAACAGCTCCTTGTAGGCAATGTCCAGTTCATCACAGTTGCTCTGCTGTATCACCTGGCTCATGTCGTAGTTGAATTCCGCCAGCGATACGTACGCATTACCGGCGATCTTCTGCTTGATATCGACCAGGCTAAACGAATGCGATTGCGTCACCGGCTGCAGGCAGCTGCATGGCACTGGCGTCGTTGGCTTGGGATTGGCTTGCGATTGCTGCTCCTTGAACTCGTAGACATCGTCGCTGTTCTGTGACTCACCGTCGCTTCCGAGACCATTGTAGTTGAACTGCAGTGCCTTGGGCTGCAACTTGCCCTGGCTCTGAGTTTTGGCCGCGCCAGCCGCGCAACTGCAGCGCAATTTCTTTCGCGGACTGAGCTTGAGCAGGGCGCATGCCTGTCGCGACTTGCTAAGCAGCTTCAGCACACTGTACAGACTCGACTTGAACTCCTCCATGACGGCCTGTCGCCACTCGTCCGCCTTGTTGCGGGAGACATCGCAGCGTCTGGCACACTTCTTGCATATGAACTCAATGGACTCGGGCAGGGTGCTGAGCAGATTGTATTGCTCATCGCTGAGGCCTTCGCATTTGGAGTGCACCCATTGATTGCAATCGCCGCACTCCATCATCTTTAGATCAAAATCGTTGTCGTCGTAGCACTTTTGACAGATGGGACAGAAGTTGCCCTTCTTGCGCAGCTTAAAGCAGGCGGTGCACATGGGCAGATTGCCAACGAACTTGGACACCTTGGTGGTGGCACACGATTTGCACTTGAGACAGTTGACACAGATGAGCGGACGATCGGCGCCGAGGAGACGTTTGCTGGTCCCCAGACATGTGCTGTGATAGTTCTTCTGGCACTTTTGGCACTTCACCTTAGATCCGGACGACATGTTGCACGTATAGCAGACGGTGCATCGTGGGCACAGCCAGTTCAGACGCTGCGTCAGCTGATTCAGCGCTGTATTTGTGTTAGCCGAAATGGCGCAGGCATTGTGCGCTGTCGTCTCGAGCAGACTGTTCATCAGTGTGTCGTCGAAGGAACTGTGCTTCAGATTGTACTCGTCCAGCACACAATACTGATGGTAGGGCTCACAGCAGCAGGCACAGAAGATGAGCGGATCCAGCCCCGTCGAACCGCACAGAAAGCAGAGCGCACGCTGTGCCACTGTCTCCGTCACGATAAGTCCAAAACCCGTTTGGCACACCTCAGCCGGATCATAGTTCTCCCAGAAGTCTATCGAAATCAGGGCTTTTAATCGGTTCACCTCCTTGGCTAAAGCACGGCGACTTTGTGCCGCTGTCGGCTGAGTTCCCGCATTACTGCTGGCTTCGATGTTTCGCTGCTTCTTGCTGGCCACCAATCCGTTCGAGGATGACGTCACTGTTGATGTCGCATTGCGAGTGGACACCTTGCCCTTGGATGCTCCTGCTCCTGTTGCAGCTGCTGCCTTTTTAGCCTCTGTTTGGTTGGTATTTGATTTGTTGCTCTTTGATTCCAGCACGCCTTTAGCAACTGGCTGTGGCTGTGACTCGGCTGAGTCTTCAGTTGACGCCGGTTTGCATGTGGCACAATTGTCGTTCTCATCGGTAACCATCATTTGCACAGGCAATGGCGACTTCGGTTTTTTCAGGCTTGCCACCTCTGGTGGCGTCGCATTAGTTGTTGTTGCTGTTGTTGGCACAGACTCAACCGCTGAAAACTCATCTTCCTCATCGCCAAAGGTGGCCAGCGGTTGACCCAACACAATGGATGCACTGCGGCACACGTGCTTCACACGCGGACCCTTCAAATCGATCCGTTGCCGCTTCATGTTATCTGGCACCGTTGATGTGGATGTGGAGGCCACCACCTCGGCAGCCTCCATTTGATTGCTGCTTGCGGCTGCAGTTGAACTAGTCTGTGGCGCATGCGACGCTGCAATTGCCGCCGTTGTTTGTGGTTCATCCTTTTGAGTCTCTTGCGCAGTCGCCGCCTCAATCGCCTTTTTGGCACTGGGACTGAGCAGTTTTTCACTTTCCTGCTCCCTGGCCGCCTTCTCTTTGTCCTGTTTGGTCTTGCGTGTGATTTTAACGGGCGCAGCTACTTCACTGCTGCTGGCCATAGCACTTTGACCAACAGCAGTCTCCGCAGCGGCAGCCACTTTAGACTCTTTGGTTTTCTTCGTGTCGCTGGCGGCGTTACCGATTTTCAAGAACAAAGGCTTTTCGAGTATGGCTGGGCGCAGTATCGGTGTGCTGCCAAAGGTGACATTGTTCTCGGCCAACGGATTCGATTTGATGGAGTTCACTGTTGTCTCCGCACTGGATTTCCACTTGATGGTAGCACCACCCACAGAAGAGGATGCAGCGACAGTCGGCGCTGAGAAACGCAAACTAGCCGTTGGCGACAACAGCTCGGGGCATCCTTTATCATCCTTGCCGGCAGCCTCATCACGCATGCTAGCGGGTAGTATGGCACTCATGCGACTTCTGTGCGCCGTGGTTAGCTGGAATGCTGTCAGGCATTTCTTCAACCAACATGCCGTGCAGCGCTCCTTATACAATTTCTTGAAGTTCTTCAGCTGGCTTTTGAGCGATTGTATATTACAGCTGCCACCGGTGTCTGAAAATAAAAAAAACAACAAAATTATTGAAAGTACAGATCTCAATTAAGCTTCACAATCACTGCTTACCATCTGTGCCCTTGCACAGCACCTGCTGGTTTGTTAGCGCTGCATTTGAGCTGGAGCTGGAGCTGGAGCTCGAGTGCGTAGCCGTTGATGCTTTCGATATTTTTGTCATTCTGGAGATGAACTTGCGACAAACTTCACAGGCAATCACGCCGAACTTGCGTGCCAATGGCGCATCCTTGTTATTAACGGGCGTGCCGCAAACAACGCAGGACATAGCCACAACTAAAAGAAGACCAAACAAAAAAAAAGAGTTGAGCAGAGTATTCAAATGGAACATTAACTAGACAATCAGCGTACCTGAATTGGCATTGTTGAGCGATCCAAAGGACATTTGAGCATTTGCTGGCGCAATGACACTGGAGATTGTGGGCAGGCCAGCAAATGAGACGCTCTTATCCATTGGAAATTGTAGGCGCGACTGGCGCAGTACAAAGCTGCTGTTGTTGAGCTTAGCGATGCCAAAGTTGGGAAACGATGTTGAAGATGAGCTAGACGTCGAGACGGGAGCGGTGGCTGTGTCGCCAGCAAAGTCACCCCCCAGTCCAAAGTAATTCTTGGGCTTTGCTTTGACACAGGCATCATTGGAGTTCTTTTTGCTGCTAATGCTGCCCAACTCCAAAAGCCGTTTATTGGGCTTTACGATGCGCGAAGATCGCGTGCGTGTTGGTAGCACAATGGATTTATCCACTTCCAGATGCCTATCGTCGACGCCCATTTCATCAATGCTTGCAGCGGGTTCGGGGCTCTTCTCAGAGGCTGCCTCTTCATTGTCCTCCATGTCGTCTTCGTCCATATCATCATCATCCTCAATGTCATCACTGCTTGCCGAGCTACAATAATAAAATTAATAACATTAAATTATATTAATGCTGGCAAGTAAATATATATATTTTAAATATTTGATATGGATGTTTTCAATTATTTTACATATTTCAATTGATGAACTGTCCCAAATTGGTGGAATAATTAATAAATTTGAATTTAATCTAAGGGAGAAACGTTCAACAACTGCAGCTAACTTTAAATCTGTCCATAAACTAGTTTTAATCGGAGGAGGCTTCTTGTGTAAAATAAAAATAAATTATTAATTATTAATTATGGCTTACCAATCATCTTCGTTGTCGTCGGATGCCTTTTGCTGTGGCTCATGCTTGCGAAATGTGACTCCGCCAGAGACGGCATCCTCATCGGCCAATGGGGCGCCGAAAGCGCGCGATAGGCCAGAGCCAAAGAGGCTCATTGAGCTGGAATCCTGTATCGAGGAGGAGGAGGAGGAGGATGCCACAGGCACTGAGCGAAACTTCAGCGAGTTGAGCTTGTCGATGTTTGAGTAATTGTTGAGTATCTTGGACAGTTTGGAGGGACGCACGATGAACTCGCTGCCCCTGCAATAGTTGAGCGGTCGATTCATGCTATCCTTCTTCATGATGGAGACGAGCGGCACCCGATTATCCGGGTTGTAAAAACGCTTGACCACCGACTTGTCATCGCTGGTCTCCAGTATGTTCTTAAAGGTGACTGTTTTCTTTTGCTTGATCGCCGTCGCTGGCGTCTGCGTCCCTGAGGCACCACTAATCGCCGAGGACGCCACACTGTTTGGATTGGGACTGGGGACAACAGCAGCGGTGGCGCTGGAAGCGGCGACGGCTGCTTCCGTTGCCGTCTCATTGGCCATTTCGATTGATGGCTTTTGCTGAAAAATCGTAAACACGACTGGTTAGTCATAAGAGTTCCACTCGCGGCCCAATCAATAATGCATGCCAAGAAGTAACTAAATACATACGTAGATGGATGCATGCTCGTAAAAACTAAGAAGCATGCAAAGCAAAGCAAAATAAACTTAAAGCAAAACAAAGCAGGGCATGGGCGTGGAATACACGGCAGCAGGAGGGCAAGGGTGGCAAGGGAAGCAGGAAGGGAGCAAGTGCAAGTTTTGGGGGAAAAAAACGAGTTATGTGCAGGTACAGGTAAGCAGAAAGGCAGGCAGGGTAAAGCGCGAAAACGTCATAAAAGCCAATTAAGCAGGTAAGCGAGCAAACACAAGCAATAGGCAAGGGCAGAGGCAAAGGAAAAAGGCTGAGGCAGAGGCAGAGGCAGACAGGCAGGCTAGGGTAAGCAGTAGTCAGTTAGTTAGTAAGCGGGCAGCAGGTAAACAACAAGCATAAGTCGGGGCGCATAATTTAGCGCCCGACTCTTGACGGGGTTCTTATTTACATTGGCTAAAAAATAACATACACATATATTTAAAAAAAAAAGGAGGGAAGGAAGAAAAAACCAAGAGCTGTAATGGGGCATGGTGGTAAGTAAATAACACGCAACACAAAGCCGGGACACACAAAAATCACTGAGGAAAATCGGCTTTAACATATATTTATACACATAATATATAGTTAACATACATGTATTTTTTGTTGCATTTTTTGTTTGTGTGTATAGTAGAACAACATGAGCAACAACTAAATAAATCCACTTACCATTGCAGCGTCTTCGTTGCCAGCGCCCGCTGCCTCTTCTGCCACGTTCAACTCGACGACGACGGCGCTGGCAAAGGGGTTCGTCAGCAGACCAGCAGCTGCGCCTCCCCCGCCCCCAGCAGCAGCAGCAACTGCTGGCATCGACAACGACGATGACGTTGACGTTGAGGTCGACGTCGCTGCCAGCGTTGCACTCGCACTCGCTATAGTTGCTACTGTTGTTGTTGTTGTTGTTGTTGTCGTAGGAGCAGCAGCAGCAGCAGCAGTTGACGATGAGGATGATGAAGGGCAATTAAATTGCAATTGTTGTTGTTGCTGTTGTTGCTTGAGTTTCGACGTTGAGGGCAACATCACCTCCTGTCTGTCCACATTCAAGTATTTGAATTTTTTACAGCCTCCTTTGCGTGGACGCTGCGACGCTGCTGGTGTTGTTGCTGTTGTTGTTGTTGCTGTTGTTGTTGTTGTTGTTCTCTTGTCATTGGTGCTGCTGTCATCGTCGTCATCGTTGTTTGTGTCCTCGGCGGCATCATCGGGCCCTGAGGCAGCATTGCTGTTGTTAAGCTCGATATTGTTGCCTTGATTTTTACATTCCTTGACCTCTGTTGCGGCGCTCTTGTGATGACTGCCTCCATTTACATTGCCGCCATTTGTTGTACCGCCTCCGCCTCCGCTTCCGCCGCCACCTGATCCACCAGATCCTGCTCCTGCACCATTGCCGGCAGTGTCGGCCGCAGCACCACTGGTTGCACCACTGGTCGCCGCGCCACTCGACGCATTATCATCGTCATCGTTATCACAATTGTTGCCCTTGTCCCGCGACGCGGAGTCTGTACTCTGTTCGCCCTGCTGATGCTGCTGCGCTGCCGGTGATGTGGCATCATCCTCCAATTGTAGGACACTTATCCGCTTACGATTAATCGACTTGGATGGTTTCCCGGGGAACTTGGAGCGGCCCATAATATACGCACTTGCTGATCTTTGATTCTTTGCATTTGCATTTGCACTTGCATTGGCAAATCCTTTTTGTTGTTCTTTCTGATTTGATTGGTTGGTTTGTTATTTTATTTTCTGCTACTGCAAACTATCCTCGCTGCTAGAAAAAAAAGGCAAAAATGTTCACGTGAGCCCAAAAGACCGGTATTAGCAACAAAAGCATCCACAGCAGCAGCAGCAGCAGTGGCAGTGGCAATAACAACAATGCCTGTAAACCGAACCACGTTTGGAATGCGTCAATTTCCCCCTCAAGCGCACACACACAGATACACAAACACACGCACACACATACACAACCAATACAAAGCCACTTTGCCTGTTGTAGTTGTTGCTGTGGTTACCAATTCCACACCACTCCCCTCTGCTCCTTTACACCCCACACACTCTCAGTAGCCAACGCTTCGAGACTCGTTTTGTTAGTTCGTTCCTTTTACTTTATTACTTTATTTTTGTTTTTTGTTGTTTAGCTCGTTTTCGCGCGCGTTCCTCGCTCCTTGCTTTGCAAATTACAACTACTAAAGCCGAATGGCCGAAGGTGACGTCGCAACGCGCGTCAGCCGCATTCGTTAGCTTCGTTGTTATTTTTTTTTTTGCTTATGCTCTCTCTGGCGCTCGCGCTTGCACTCTTACGCTCTCTCTCTCTCTCGACACAAACACACACACATTCAAACGATTCGCCGTTCTCTCTCTCTGGCGCTCCTGCCACTGTTCGCTACACTAAACATTACACACTAAAGGTGCAATTGCAGCTGCCTTTGTCTCGGCTGTTATTATTGGTTCGGCTCCTGCAGACGACAACGACGACGACGATTGCTGCCACGTCTTGCGTGACCACCGGCACGGCACACACACCACCTTTTTTCCTCACGCAGTGTTACCACTAAATATACATATAGTTAAAAAAAAATAAAATCGTCGCAAGAGGCAAAAAAAAAATTCAGCGCCTCAACGCTCCTTCTTAGCACGCGCTCGCTATCGTCCGTCGCTTGCAGACTCCTGTCGCGCCCTGCCTCCCAACCCCCTCTCTCGATAGCCACACTCTCTCTATCTTTCCCTCTCTCTCTCTCTCTCTCGCTTGCTAATCGGCAACGTCAACGTTTCATCGACGTTTTAAGTGGTTTTTCTACTTTAGACTTGAACTTTTTCTGCTTCGCAGGATTTTCTTGTCATTCATTCTTGTTGTTGCTAACGCGCTGTTGCTACTGCTGTTGTTGCTTCACTTTTATTGCTAGAAACTGAAATTCTTACTGTTGTTTTTGTTGTTGTTATAGCCCACTACCCTCTGTTTTAAGTGGTGGGTTTTCCTTTATGACTGCCTTTTTACGACAGTTTTTCTTTGCTTTATGAGATTTTCGTCGTCTTACGTCTTATGGTGACGAGAGTTTCAAAATTCTTCTTTTTGCGCGTTTAGTTTTTCTGCGTTTTGAGTTTTTGCTCGTAGTATTTACAATTTTCCACATTGCTGTACTCTCACTGTATGTGTGTGTGTCATGTGTGTGTGTGTATGTGTGTATGTTCGCGAAACGTTGCTCAACTATGGTAGCAATTTGGCTGTGGCTGATTCATCATCATCTCACCAACTAGATCATTATCATTATCATTGTTATCATCATTATTATCGCTGTGATGATCAGCTACATCATCATTACAAACCACTACACTCACGAACACCGCACTTATACTAACACACTTTTTGCGTATTCGGCTTTATACGCCTGATATATATATGTGTGTGTGAATTTTTGTCTTAGCGCGATTTCTTGAATCTGGAAAAATTATTGAAAGGGGGGGAAAACAAAGTAGAAATTTATTAGTTCGCTTCGTCGCAGTTGGCAAACAAGTTGAGATATATATTTTTTTTTTATGTGTGTGTGGGTGTGCAATGACTTTGTGAGAGTGTGTGTGTGAGTGCGATGAGTGCATGTTTGTACACATGTATGCGAGTGTGTGTGTGTAGACGGGTGAATGTATTTTATATGCTGCAGGAGCTGCATGTGACGGTTAACCATGTTTGTGAACTACTTAATGCCTCTGGATGGGTAAAGGGGAATGGGAGTTGGGAATGAGAATGAGTTGAAAAACGTTCGACTGCGTGTGCGCCTCACACGCCTCTCCCCTCTACTACTACTACTCCCACCGTTCGACTGAAGACTTGCCGTGGCCATTTATTTTTTATGTTTTTATCCTTTGTACCCATTAAAAGCTTAGTAAAAAAAAGCAGATATGATAAAAATGGTATTTATGATGAGCTAAATCGAATTGGCTTTTCAATTTGATGAGTTGAAAAAATAATATGTATTAAACTATCAAACGTGCACCAAATTTTAGTTTCAATTTTCAAAGCGTATGTTGAGCTGCTCCAATTTGGCCTCGTTGAAAACGAACACTTTTAAGTTTGAACTTTCACTTTCACTTCTTCCACTTATTTATTTTATCTTTCTTTAAGTTTTACGGTAACAAGGACGAAGCATTCTAGCCGTAGTTTCTACAAGATATCTGGCAGTCGAGCATTTGGGGGCCTGTTTGTTTTTTTGGTTGTTTTAACTAGCTATTGCAATTGACTCGGCTTAAGCTTTAGCTGCATGCATGACTCAGCTCAGTTCGTTCATTCGTCTGTTTGTTAGTTTGTCAGTTCGAGCATAGTTGATTGTTTTTCTGTGTGCAAGCGGTGTTTGTATTTGCTTAGAGACACACGACACAATACAATACAAAACACAACAGCCAGAGTCGAATCGACTGAAAGCGACCCGGTAGCAAAAGCAGCAGCAGCAATTGCCCCACTACAGTTACACCACTAACTGACCAGCTAGCCTGGTAAGAGCTGGTTAGCTAGACATGCATTTAGTCAGTCAGTTGTTGTTTTTAGTTAGTTATGCAGCTAGTCAATCTTGTCAACTGTACTCAAAAGTGCAGTTTTGCTTTGTCTGTCGTTTGTTTATGTGTGGCCAGTCAATAATTTAGTTTTCCACCTATCGTATACATACATATATTTGTATATATACAAATATATATACAAATACACATACATATATAATCTGTTGCTGAGATTGGAATTTCATTTATAGCTTGACTATTACTTTTATCTTTGCGCCACAAGCAAGCAAGCTGGCATGATGTAAGCATTTAAGTTCAGCTCTATTGAATAACACAAAAATATATCTGTCATTTATACATACATATATATATATATATATATACATATATATATATATATATATACAGATATATATATATTATGCATGCGTGCAGCGCACAATAATTGCAAACTGAACATTGATATTTACATGGCGAGTTTTTAAAAATCGAATCTTGATAGAAACTTTTTTAAATCGTTTTTGAAGCTATCTTAAGTCGCACGAATTGGATTAGTAGATCTTAACAAAAAAATGTATTTAATGATAATTAAATTTATTTGGTACAAGTATATGGATATGTTTTAATAAGCGCAATTGATTGAGATATAAGTTATTATTATTTTATATAAAAACATTATTATAATTATTCATTTAATACTTTTCTTATTCCCATGCAGTGATTTTAACTCGATAGTATAGTCACTAGTATATCCGAGTTTGTTGCACAAGGGATCTAGGTATCATTGTTTTTCAATATGGAGTAAGAGGGTGGGGACGAGAGATGATGTTATGATAAATGCATGTTAATTAGTGTGATCAAGAGACAAGAGATCTATGATAATTAAATACTAATACGTAATTCTATGTGATGAATATTGCAATCATGATGCAAACACATTCAAATGCGCTAAGCTAAATACAAAATGACAGATGACATAACAAACTAAAGGTTAATTCGCTCAAGCTCAAAACAATTGTCAACAATTTAATACTCTCACAACAAACTACGCTTTAAATTGCAAATTGAAAAACACAGTGACACATAAAACTGGCAGACTAGAATTAATAACAGCGCAGCGTTGACATCAATTAAGTCAATATACACACACACACACACAGAGATACATACATATGTATCTCACATATGAACTAATCAATAAAATCTCACTTAAGATGACAAAATTTTGAAACACGGCAGAATCATTGCAATTAATATTTGCAGACTTTGAGATACCCTGTTGCAAATTTTAGAAGTGTCTCAAAATGTAACTTTAAAAAGGATACATAACAAAGACATTATTATATGATTAGTTTATACGTTTTTTTCAAGGGTGAATGAGTTTATAACATTTTGGGTTAAATTTTTCAAGGTGATCCTCACAAATCAAACAACATTTTTGATGGGAGCTCTAAAAGTGTAATTTTGATTTATGCAAATAGAAAACGCTTTGGTGGCGGTAAACTTGTCAATAAGTGCGCAAGTCAAATTTTTCTATAAAACTAATTTGCAATACATTCAAATGTATATGTTTAAAAATCTAAAATATGCTGACAACAAATGGAGTTCAATGGAGTTGAAGTTCTTCGTGATTCTAATTAGCAAGAGATCACTATACGAGACGGTGCGTATTAAAAGAGCAATTAATGGGAATGTTTTGAATGCTACAAATAAATAAAAGTCACGCGAGGTGCGTGGCGAAAGATGGAGACGAGAAGGTGCTGCTGGTTGAAGGTGGAGAAGGTGGCCGACAACAAACAACAAATATACAACAATCTACACAAAACTCGCCGACGTAAGAGAAGCAAAGCAGAGCAGGGCAGCAATTCGTATGAGCGAATCGAGACGAATCAAGTCGAGTAAACGACGCGAATTGCACGAAGCAGCCGAGGCAGAAACGACAGCGACAACAACAGCAAGGGCGCTAGGCCGCACACACACCTTTAATTTAATTGCCATCAATTATGGTAAAAAGATTAAGAAATCAAAACAAGCGCAAAACGTAGAAAAACATGAATAAGGCGAATGAGAAGCAAAACGAAACGAAACGAAACATGTACAGCAAACAGTGACAACCACACACACACGCACACAAGCTCAAGCAGACAGGTAACCAGCAGCAGAGACAGAGACAGACATACATAAAGAGCCGTACACAACTTGCAAATTGCGAGTAATTGAGCAGATTAAAGTCAAGCAGCGACACCAACAGCAACAGAGGAGGGAGCAGATCAGACAGACAGACAGACAGGCAGGCAGGTAACAACAACAACAACAGCAGCACCGACGACGACGAGATGCCAGCAAGATTTCGATTGAAGCCCGAATCAACCGACGAACGATTAAAAACGTGAGCACGACAATCACAATAACAACCACGACACGAATACATGCCGAGCTACTAAATAGACGTCTACACATAAGCACGCCATTCATACACATACACATTTGCAAAATGAGCGCGACAAAAAAATGCACACACTCATACACACACAAATTTAGTATGTAAATTTGCATTAAATTATGCAAAAATACGTAAATTATATATGTATGTTTGATCAGGCCAAGACAAGACAAGAGCAAAAAGACCAACAAAAATGGGACCAAAGACCAGTGTAAATAAGAGCGCAATGGAGCCGAACAACAAGAGAAAGCCAAACAGGCCGCCAAGCGGAGCAGCTGAAGAAGTTGATTTAAGCAGCAGCAGCAGCCAAAGACAACAAGCAACAAATGTGTCCCCCGTCGTCGTCGACAGATAAAATTGAGAACGGCATGCCAGCTATACAGAGAGAGCGAGAGCTATCGTGAGAGTTAATATGCGAGCCGAGGCCAAACGGACGATGCAAAGGTGGGGGCCAACTAGGCATTCAGTAAGAGAGCGCCCATTTGCGTGGGTGTGCGTGTCTCTCTCCCTATGTGTGTGTGTCTGTGTGCGGTGGCGAAGGTGAATGAGGTGCCCAAAAAGACGTTCAAATCAAAACACGCAGTAAAGGTGAAAGAAAATGTGCGCGCCAATATGTGGGAGCGAAGCATATGTTTGTGTGTGTGTGTGTGTGTGTGTGTCTGTGCATGAATGAGCATTAAAAACTGAGCGTGAAACGCAGTTTGATGCTCAATTGCCACGAATACGAAAGCAGCAACAACAAAAGCAACACCAACAATAACAGAAGCAGGCTATGTTAGCTGTTGCTGCCGTTGTTCTGCTACTGTTGTTTGATTTGCTTTTGTTAGCATGGCATAGGTAAATATGTACTATTTATATATATGCGTGTGTGTGTGTGGTGGTGGTGGTGGGTTCTTTCAAGTGGCAGCTGCTGCTGCTGTACGCAGCGTATAATGCTGCACAAAAAACTATATTACAAATAAAAGCTAATATTTTGCCTAGAAATTGGCAAATGTCAATTCAAATAAATTGTAGCATTTGCTTCGAGGGTTGCGTGACAAGTTGTCGCCAAAAGCAGTCTGAAAATGTGAAAAACGGCACAAAACACAACGACAAAAATAAATAAGTAAACATTAGCGACGTTCAATATTTCAGGCATTAGCTTACATATAAACATATATGCACACATATTCAAATGCAAATACATTCACAATAGGCAATTAGTCATTTTGCGCTTTAATGCTATTTTTCGTATATTTGCGCGTAGTTTCTCACGCTCACAAAAATTTTACGATTCGCAATTTGCCGTTTTGATCGAAATATATGTTAGAGCAAAGATGATGAGAGAGAGAGACACACACATGCATACACACACGCACATAGCATATGCAAATACATACGTAAACATATTTCGTAATTATTCATCAAAATTATCATCGCAGCAGCAGCAGCAGCCGGCCACGAATAAAACAACATCAAAAACAGCCAACAACAAAATACAAAACAAAACTGAGAGAGAGCAACAATAACAACAATGGAAAAAATCTCGGGCCAATCGATTTAGCTGCTTGCCAGCTTTTCATTTGTATGTAAATATGTGTGTGTGCACATAATTTATTAAAAGTTGGAAAAAGCAACGCAATTTTAGTTTTAAACACATAAACACTTGGCCGCATTGCTGTGTGTGTTGAGTGTGCGAGAGCCAGCAAATAGTGGGAGAGAGAGAAAAATGTGATTTAAAACTACAGAAACAATTAACTGTAGAGTTACCCTCACTCCCTCACTCACCCACAACAAGACATTGAATATTATTTATTGATGCTCATTCTCAATTGTCTCTCTACCTCGCATGCACTCCCCACACCTCTTTCAGAGTGACTACCGTTGATTTTGTTTTCCAACTTGCTTTCTATAGTATTTAATATTGCACGCCAGCATGTATGTGTGTATGTGTGTTTGTAAATAACGAAACGACGTAGACAAATCTATATTTAGAGACAAGAAACTGTATAATTTGCACTGCTGTTCTCCTAAGTGAATCAATGCACGAAATACAAATAATAAAATCAACTGTTTATTTGTATGTATGCAAATGAATTGTTAGTTTTCAAGTGTCGAAATGCATGTTAAATGTGACTATATACAAAAAAAAAAGGGGAAAAAATAAAAGGCGAGCGACTGACTCATCTGCCAAATAAAAAAAAACAATGTGTCGATGACGCCTAACTGTATTTTATATGATATTTGTAATTACCTTTTGTGCTCCTAATCTTTATGTATCCAATTAGGTTGGTTGACAATATTAAATCATAATTTGCCATGCACAACATTCAACACACTAGACTTGTGTTCGATTTTCGGTATTTTTCGTTTTTATTTTCGTTCACTTATTTGTTGGTTTTTGCTTTGCTTTCGCATTCGCCTGCTTGGCGCGCTTGCTCTTTCTCTCTCCCGCTCTGTTGCCGAAAGAAACACACAAAAACAGCGCAACGGACACTCACGCATACAAGCACACATTCGACACTAGCTCACGCTCTTTTTCTCTCTCTCGCGCCCGCGCGTTATTTATACATATATACATATGCGTGTATTTGTGAGAATGTCTGTATATTTTTTACGACGATGAAAAAGCCTGCCTCTTCACAAATCAGGTTTTCATCATTTTATTTCACATTTCTAAGCGATTTCCAATGCAACTTTGATTACAATACACCGCATGAAGCACTTATTAACACTTTTCACAATAAATTATCAATTCTTTGCGACATTTTGACCGATTTTTCACGAAATTTCTCGAGCAGCTTCTGGATGCTCGCAGTTACCAGGTACCATCGCTTATCGATATAAACAATGCGACTCTGCGACATTGCCACAATATCGATAGTATCGCTACTAAACTGTTAACTGTTAAATACTATCGAGTTTTAAAGATGTAAATATGATATCATAATCGGCTTAGGCTTGCATTACTTTTGCTTGAATATTCCGATTTTAATTTATGCATTTTACATAATGTTAAGCTTCCCGGCAGCTTAAAAATCCAATTTAGCAAAACTCAAAATGGTCATGTTAGCCGAATGCAGTACTGTTAATTAAGGCGACACCTGGCGAAATTTTATGTAAGCGGCTAAGCGGTTATTTATTTCAAATTTCATAAGATTTATTTATCAATTTTATAGTTGCTGGTATTGTCTGCTTGTGATATTTTATTGCAACTGGAGTATTTGCATTTTCGCTGTATCCATAATCTACAAAATGCTTCGAGTGTGATGAAGCTTTATTAAAATTATGAATTTATTCGGGAGCCAAGCGTCGAACTCGCTTCTTGATGATATTTATTGATTTTCGATATTCGTCTAAGCGCGACTCCATAAATTCGTTCATGCCAATCACCGAGTCAACGACGGTTTTTTCAATCGGAAAACAAGTCAATGCATTTTGCAGCATTACTTGAATCGTCCCAACGAAATCATCGAAACTATTGAACTGATTACGATTGAGTCGGTCTTTCAGGATTGCCCAATCCAGTGGCTCCACGCCATCATGATCATAGTTGGGATTCATGGTAAAGCGACGCCACAATTCGCAACTGTTGAACACCCAGTTCAGGTGAAAGAGTTTCCGTTTGGTCAGCGATTTTAGCAGCCGCTCGCAGTGATGCTTCTCAATCAAATAGTTCTGCCAGTCGTGCAAAACTCGCAGGCTAACCTCCAATTTATCGGGCTTCATGTCCAGTATCGACAGCAACTCTTCCTCCAATCCGTCTTCGGGTTCACCTACGGATTCCACTTCAGGTTCGACGACAGGTTCGTATTCAACTTCGTCTTGAGCTTCGTGTTCGGGTTCACGGATTGTTGCGATTTTGCATTGCTCTTGCGGCCAAAAATGCTGCGTTGACTTTTTGGCCGGCTTCTGTTCGAGATGCTTCGACTTCTTTCTGCGTTTCTTTATCTCGATTTCGTTGCTCATGTCGATATTGGTCAGATGATCGTAGAACAGCTCCTTCAGCTCCTTGGAGGCCAAAAGGACAGCCGACCCCTCGCAGTTGTACATCATGCAGTTGTCGAAGATCAACTCAAAGTCCATCAGCGCCTCGTTGCCATCCCAATAGTAATTGTTCTGCAATCGCTGCCGTATCGTGTTCAAGTCCATCGGATGCCTGATCTTAGTGTGGTAGTCGGGTGTGCCGAGCGCGACTGCATTCACCGGATACTGGAATTGGATTGAGCAACTACTGTCCAACAAATGATTCACCACAGACTTAAAGCAGTCCAGCACATTCGTTCGTCGTCCCGTTTTTCCGGGCGGCGGCACAACCGGCGGCTGAACAATTCCATTCACCGGCTGAATGTATTCTTCCTCATTATAATCAATGTCCATCTGATTTGACTAGGATTCAGCTTTTTTCAGGCCAAATTTTTCTCCCAAAAAAAAACAATGAATTGCAATTTTCAGCCAAGCTGTCAAAAGACAAATTATTGACAGTGAAACGCCTATCGAATATAGAATTATCGTTTTTTTTATAATCGTTTTTATCGAAGCCTGCTCCGAAATTTGGATCATACTCGATATTTTGATTTGTTTGACTAAGATTAAGTTAGATTAACGGATATAAGTTTGAATTTATATGTTGCCAGATTGTACAGGAATAGAATATATTTATTTATTATTATTATGTGATCTCGAGATAAAAGTCATTTTACATTTACCTCTGGCAAAATATCTTTAAATCTACTTTCATGTTTTCTTCGGTCTATAAATAAATCTGTTTAGAAATCAGAAATTTTTGGTTTTAGAATATTATTATATTATTTTAACTGTACTCGATAACTGCTCTACTTTTGCCTTTTTAAATAGAGTGATTTCCGCTGAAAGATGCTTCGCAGAGCACATTTGAGCCAGACCATTGCCTGCAACCAACCCAGTGCAACACACACATCACGCCACACTCGATGTTGTTCTTCCCAAAATGTCAGGCAAAATGTTGAATAACTTTGACAAGCACTTGACTAACTTGACTCGTCGACCCCAGCTTCAAAGCGAGAAACAGCAGAGGGAGACAGATAGAGATGGGGCACGAAGCGAGTTGCACTTTACCATGAATTTCCAGTGTTTTCAAAACTGTCAAACTTCTTCAATGTTCAGTTTTTCAGTGTCTGCAGCTGCACATCAAATGCGATCGGTCCACGTCTATAATTTGCCCGATTTTCACTCATGCCTCTGTCAAAGTTCATGTTAGTTGACAAGAAGTTCGTATGCTATTTGCTTGAGGGCATATTTAGTGCACTTTCTTTTTGTTAGCCATCTGTTGCGAAACGGGAAACATCAAATAAATGCTGAAGTTACTAAAATAACTTTTGTATGCCCAAAAATGTATGTGCAAAAGTATGTAACAGCCAGAAGGAAACATTTCCAACTCGATAAAGTATTTATATATGTATTTTTGATTAGCGACAACAACCGAGTAAATCTGAATATGAATAAGCCGAAACTCAGAGACCATGAGTGCTTGGGAACTTAAATTTGGAATACAAGTTCTCGTGTACTTACCTTACTTCATATTATCGGTAACTTAATCCGGTTCGATATGCGATACCAATAAAATATCGTCTTTTATATGTACATATATACGGATTGTTGATTGTTGAAATATGTTTGAATTTCAATGGCAACGATTAATATCGCTACATCGATTAATATCGAAGCTCTGGTCACACATATATTATGATTCACTTTCTGCATTGTAGATAAACTCTATAAATATCAATTAGAACGGATAAGAAACAAAAAACTACCATCAGAAAGCCTACTTAGTATCCAACAGCTGGGCTCAGGGCTCCCTGATCAGTGAAGGTGGACGCCAAGGGTTTGCTGCGCATGTCTATACAAGTCTAAGTCTGCCAGGTATATTTACTCTCGACTCCAATGTTCCATTGCAGCGCCAAGTTGAATACCCTTGATATTGTGGCTCTTGCGCGGCATCTGCACAAGAATGGTTAGGATGAGCTGACCATCAATTGGGTAAGGGTGGCTCTCCTCTACTAACTGCTCGAACTGATAGGGAGGCCATTTTGTAAAATGTAGCCCGAATGGAGGTTGGCAGGGGTTAGTCAATAAATGGGGGACTCTTGATTGATTGAGTTCTTCCCATAAAGGGAATTGGCTGGGCGTAAGGGCGGCATCCTGCAAATCCTACAGCTCTCAAGCGAGCAGCAGGATAAGCTGCAGCCGCAAGCTTTTTGGTGTTGGCATTGATGCGCAGTCAAGCCTGCTCTGGAAGTGGCAAGAGGAGGTAAGTCCCAAGGCTGCCAGTTTATAGCTTCTATATATAAGAATATATAAATTTTAAAATCAAATCAATATCTTCAATTTTATTTCTAGAATACTGAAAAATGGAAATGAAGACATGGGAAGAAGGTAAAAATCTAAAATGGAAATGTTAGGATGATTGTCTAGCCGACCACTTTTTAGCACACTCTCTTGATTGCATATTAAAGTCTTGTGATTATACTTGTAAATCCTCCATTTTGGCAGAGTGTCCTTATGGCTTACAATGGGAATAATCGCTTTGCCAGCATTGTGCTCCACGTAAGTTGACAGCTTAATTCCCACTTGGCGCAACAGCAACCCACTCAAGCCGCTTGTTGCTCCGATGTGAAAGTTGGCGGGTTCCTCCTTCCCGCTCCTGAAACTGGGCAAACGGCCAAACATAGGCCCCGCCCAGATCATGCACAATATGAGCATTAAGCTTCTTGCACGGCAACTGTCCGGTTCTTCTTGGGGTTGGAGAATTTATAGAATTAAAAGTATATTTTTCAGCTATATTCATTCCGTTTGAAAATTGGTCAAGTCAAAAATGTGCAATAAGTTTTGCGATAATTTATTCAATAATTTTTCGTTAATTTTATTTATGCACTATTTTATAGTATTCGTGTTTAATTGTACGCAATGTAACATTATGTGACATATTTGAGGGGAATTGGGGATCCTTTGCCATGGTTTTCATATTTTGTTTCGGTTATTTTAGCGCCACATTCTTATCGCTATTTTCCATTTTGATATTTTTTGTCCATATTTTTGTTGTATGGTGTGTGTGTGTGGGGTGGTATGGGTTTATGATACCGTATGTAAATGATATATGCGAGGTGGGCATTTTGGGGGCGGGTGTGGGGGAAGGGGTTATATGAGGGAGATGCAGAGATATGATGCCCACAACGCTTTTGGCAATATGTTGCGTTTACCGATACCACATTGTGAAAACAAAGATGAGAACAAAAACAAGAAGCGTAAACAGCATCAAACTAGAAGAGATGCGCTGGCAGGGAACGTTTCAGCTTCAGCTTGAGCTTGAGCTTGAGCGGGACCAGGAGCGGGAGCGTAAGCGAAACAATTTGGGGTCGGCTCAAGGGTTTGGGTAACACCTGTAGGAATACTTGATTGCCGGCTCACGCTCAGTTTTGATATCACGCGCTCGATGGCCGAGGCAGCAGCAGCGGCAGCAGCAGCATCATCAGATGTGGCAGCATCAGCAGCCACGTGGCAGCCCCGCTCGCGGCCACATTTCGCGCCGCCTCCTCCAGACCTGCAAACCAAAAAAAAAAAAACAAACACACACATAAAAATCAGTGTCAATGCTTTGTCCCTGAACAATGGGAGAGCAATAACATTTGTGTATTTGAAACTTACCACCAACGAAATTGAGATGTTCATCGTTTATGGACGAGGCGCCTGGATGTAGCTTGATTTCTGTTTAGGAAACGAAACAAAGCAAGGCATATGTCACGGGTTAAACATGCTGCATGCCACATGGGAGCTTTTGTTCAGCCAGATTACGCATACGCACCGTATAGCCGCAAGGTGCCCTCGGCACGACCCAGCGAGTTTGTGCTGACACAGTGATAGGTGCCCACATCGGAGGCAGAAAAGGAACGCACCACAAGCAACATGACGCCGCGATAGCCATCGCGCTTCTCCGTAATGCCATATTTGGGCCTGTGAAAGTGTAAACACAAAGTGGGAAGTCTGTAAAGATGGGAAACAGGTCGCTTTAATGTATACACGCACCCATCGAGTAGCATTTCGGGTCCAGGCGAGAGCGAGTCGAGGCTGGATGTGGAATAGCCATTTGAGGTGCGCGCTCCCTTCAGCCAGTAGGAGACCGGTGAGGGCGATGCCTCCACCTGGCATTCCAGTTGCACATCGGAGCCAAGCGGTGTGCCAAGCAGCTGGCTAGGTGCACGCACCATGGGGGCAACTGCAAAATCCCATAAAATGTTGCAGATAGAGTGGAGAATGGCGAGGGAGGCAGACAGACTTACATTGCACGCTGAGCGATACACGTTTGCTGACTGCTGGCGGCACATCATTGGAGGCGATGCACAAATAGGCGCCCATCTGACGACGCTCCAAGCGCAGCAGCCGCAACGAGGAGCCATTATACGTTTCCACTATAAAACAGATTTCGAATTGTGTTCTCAACTCCGAAATAACCAAGTGAAACTACCTTTGCAGTTACACTCACCTTTCATTAGCTCGCGACTGCCTGGTTTGCGTATGAGAATCATTTCGCTATCCTCGCGTCGCCAGATGACCCGGGGCTGTGGATTGCCGGTGGCCTTACACGTCAGCGTCGCATCCTCGCCCTCCTGCACGGCCAGATCGGCGGATGAGTCCTCGTTGATGATGTCCGGCGGCACTGCAAGAAAGCAATATATACCTCAATCTCCATCACCCAATTGTCATAGTTGATTTAGCACCTTGCACATCGATGCAGCCCACTTGCTTCTTCATCGGACTCGTGTTTATCTGGCACATGTAGCATCCCCGATCGCTTTCACGCAGCTTGCTGATCTTCAGTTTCCAGCTGATGGCAGCAAATCACAATTTAATCAATTCAAAAATATTACAAAATATCCGACTTGAATTCATAATGTTCTTAGTTTAATATAATTGGACTTGTGTGGAAGTGTTGTTTATTATAGTCGTAGCAACCGAAAATATCTGATTAATCTGATACTGATGGTAATTGTAGCCAGTAAAGGTAATGCCTTAAGCTCTTCAAGCCCCATCTTGAATCCAGATTTTAAATACATGATAGCCTTGTTTTCTATCCGATTTATACGATACATAGTTCTTAGCAACTCCTATTTTAAGATTTCTTGAATAATTCAAGACAAAGGGTTTCATCTGTAGTCTAAATAAGTTGGTGGGGAATCGCATGAGCTTGCTTTGTACTCACGTGTGCATGTCTTGATGCATAACACTGATCCTGGCATTGTGCGTTACGACGCGTCCTTGTAGAGCGAGTACCGTTTGATCGGATGCTCGCAGCCAACCGACCTAGTGGAGAAGATCATGAAATGTGTTTAATAGTATTATAATTTGCAATTTAAAGCTGAGTCAACGATTGACCTACTTTGTTCTTGCCCAGATTGCGCACGGAGCAGGCCAAAACGGCCTCACGACCAGCCGGATACGTGACATTGTTGATGAAGCCAATAAACTCCGGATCGGGATCCAGCTGTGAGTTTGACTCTATGGTCGGCACGTGGCATTAGATTGAATTAGAATTTGATTGGTTTGGGGGGACGGGGGCAAGGCAATTGGATGCATGACTGTGCCTACTTACCATGATGCTGATTCTGTGGATTGCCATTGGCACATTTGGCGACCATTATCAAAATGACAAAGAGCGGCCCTAAATGGCTCTTCATTCTGTGACTGCTGTTGTTGTTTTCGATGCTGGTTATGCTGCTGCTGTTGCTGCTGCTGTTGTTGTTGTTGCCGTTGTTGTTGCGGCTTGCAGCTGACGTTTGTTATTTGCAACAGCTGTTACTCGATTCGGCGTTGTTGTTGTTAGTTTTGTTATTTTATGGGTATTTTTTGGTCTGACCTCCACAATTTCTATTTGCAGTTGAATTTCGATTTCGATTGCTATTTGCCACATGCGTTGTTTGTGCAAATTGCGCAAGGGGCTGTGATTTCACATCTGCATCTGCATCATTCCCAAGTGCTGTTGACATCTGCAAAAGCGAACAACAAACACACACAAAATGAAAAAAAAAAACATAAAAAATTGCTTCCAAATTTATTTCACAGCTCACACAAACCCCACAAACCCACATATACAAAGCAGCATCAGTAAATGGAGTTCAGTTTAAGTGCTGCAGCAGCAGCAGCAGCAGCAGTGTTGCAACAATAGCAATCAATAATAGAGCTGCTTGTGGGCTGGGATTGTTTGGGGGCTGTTTTGTGGCGCTCAGCTCAGCTAAGTTGATTATGTGCGGCGCACAGTTTTACAATTTTACGCTGCCAGCCCTTAGGCGCGGCCAATATGGAGCGATCCTGCTATCTGGATAGCGGGAGTCCTGCTACCCACACTGCCAGCTCCATCTTCTTCAGCTGCCGCTCAAAGTAAAGGTATATGCAATTTTGAACACAAACACGAATTTATGGTAATGCCAACGCCCGCTGCCTCCCACATAATTTTTTACAGCAGCGGATTCCAAAACAGGCCAAGAACAAAAATAAAATAAAGTAGAAAAGAAAAATGAGCGAGTTTCGAACGTCGGCAAAAGCCAAAGGTGCAAAATATGAATGTAAATATTAAAAAAGTTTCAAGACGCAAAAACTAACGAGGTGTTCGCTCATTTGCAGAAAGAACCCTCAACCGTGCCCCATCTGCTCATCTGCCCCGTCCTCATTCCCAGTCCCATTCCCATCCCTCCAACCAAATCCACTGAAGCAACATGGCTGCACTTTGACGCATCTGTAATTTAATTTCAGAGTGAAATTGAGCGCTCGACTAATACTAAATTTGCACTAAACCAGTTAGTCAGCTCCGTTCAAAGTGCACTGGGACAGACTGCTGGAGCGTCGGGACGTATGCGGTGGCGGGAACGGTGGCGTGCTTGCATCGCCAAACGCCTTGTAAACTTTTGACGAGAGGTGTCAATGCAAAGCCACTGGGCTAAAATACACGAAATGCCGTCAGTGGGTCCCAGAGCTAGAGAAAGGCAACTTTCAGCGGCGGAAATGCGATTTGCTTATTGAATTACTTTTAGTGGAAGTGGAGCTGCTGGTGCAAAAAGAGAGCCAAGTTGCCACAATGTTGCAGCAATGCAGCCAGCACAACGATAGATTTATTATATTGTTCACTTACACAATATAATTGAATTGCAGCACAAAGCATTGCAGAGATTCCACATTTTGGACAGACTTGTTTATTACTTGCAGTCTTGTTCTGAACATGAGATTAATTATATTCTCAAATCTTGTCTAATCTGAATAATTCGACCCAATCCCAAGTAATATCTCCTAATTAGATTCTTAGCTCATTTCGTTCCTAGTCGCAACTAAAAGTTTAATTGTAGAATCTCGCTGGAATAATTAAAGTAAAGTTTAACTTTAATCAGGCTTGAAGTAACGTTGCTTTATCTGGATTAAAATATATATAGAGTCATAAATATGTATTACAGTTTTCTGAATAGCCTCTTATCTCTTATGATAATGCAATGTGAAAAATGTAATAAAGCTGAGACAGCAAAAACAAAGATCGTTGAGTGTTCTGCATAAAAAAATTATGCGTTGGGATATTAATAAATGAATAGCGGCTTAGCAACAAAAAGTGCTCAAAGAGGGCTGGCCAATTGAAAAAGTGTTTCTATATCTGTGGAATACTGTAGACCCAGAGGGGCTAACGCCACTGCATTTCGATTGTGTTGTTCCTAAGTGCAACTGCACATAACTTTGTAGACAATAAAAAATAAAGTAAAGCAAAGCTGGAAAACTTTCGCATTGTGCTCAGTGGCATTAAATTGTTAGTTGCAGTATAAGTTGCAACAAATCGAAAACAAATCCATGCTGAAATGAAAATGCAAATTGCATTTCAACTCATCAACTTTAACTCTTATATTTATTTGTTTTGCATTGCTTTTTTAATTTTTCACTGCTTTACAGCTGTCAGGGAAAAACAAATTTGCATGCGCACTTAGGAAACGGAATATTTAAAAATGGTATGCCCCAGACCCCGTTCATTCTACCAAAATGTGCCACACTGCGAACATAAATAAATTTGCCGTGTAAACAAAAAACATGGCGAAAAACTGCGCCAAACAAATGAAAAGTACAAGCTGCAAATCAGCGCAGTTGCTGCAAGGTGGAACCAACAGCTGGCCGAGCACTGTCATTGCAACAGAGGGTGACGGACAAAGAGAGAGAGAAAGGTTGAGAAACAAGGTGGCATCTCTGCTAGCGGCAAGAACGAAAAGAGCAACGGCGAACTAACACCAGCCCCAAAATCCATTTCTTTTGAAGTTGCCGAGCTGGCAGAAACAATGCCAACAACAACAGTCGTAACAAGGAAGAACGGCTAGTGTAGGCTGGCCGTAGGTCAAATACCCTAAAGAACATCTCAATTTGATTAAATTGCAATTTGTGTCAATTACGATTTGTGTCTTTATATATGAAGGCAGCTAACTCACAAAGCTTGGCATCGAAACCAACACCTTTTTTGGAACATTTCCATCGGTTTTCCAGCAAATTAATACCAAAAAAAAAAACACACAGCTCGAGTAAGAATCTGGATTCAGAAACAAAAACTTACTTTAATGGATTGGAAGCCCTATTATCCTTAGCTCAATATAATTGATGACATAAAAATCAAATGAGTTGCGGAAGCAATCTCAAGATAAACAGTAATTAACAGGTGCAATCCTGTAGCGAAAAATCTTTTAATTACAAAAGTGATTTTATATTTTACATTTTTATTGTATTCTTTACTTTATTTGTAGTTTTAAATTTGCTAATTAATGAATCATTTTCATTTTTTCTATCTATTTATTATTTAATTACTTTGATTTTAATTTAAATTTGTGTTTTTCTAAAAAGTAAATAAATATGATTCCCTTGCAGATTTGTAGTTATAAACAACCACTTAGTGCATGGCAGTGCGGAAACACGTCACAAACTCAACGATGAAATTATCACATCCTCCGCAAGAGTATTACAATAACAACGGGGAAAACAGCAAGCACGACAAACACTTGAGCTACAAGCGTCAGCAGGAGTTGCTTGCTGACAGCTGTGCGAGGTCCTGCAAAACGGCTTCAAGTGCCAGCAATGCCAACATCTATGTCTCAAATGCTGACGTCGTGTGCTGTTAAGGCGCGATGATGGGAGCATCAAGAGCCGGAGCTGGAGCTGGAGCAGGAGCGGGCAGCTGGCAGCTGGCAATTGGGAGATGTGAGTTGGAGCAGTAATGGCGGGTCAGCAGACGGTAAACGGTTAAATGTCAAACGGTAAATGACCGTCGCTGCTAAGCGACAAAGCAATTTGACTTAAAAGTGCTGAGCACTGAATGCTGATTCTCGCTCTGCGCCAGAATGATGACGTTGTTGCCGCGCAGTGTCGCGCTGAGTCGCGGACGTGGACGTGGACGTGGGTGTGTCAGCTAAATGACTAAGGTCCTCGGCAACGACGGCGCCGGCAAATGAACAGGCAGCATAGCGGCCTTAAAGGATCAGGCTTAAGCTCATTTATTTAAATTAAAACAAACACTGCAGGCTAAAAGGGCACAATGGAGCGAGGAGGGGACTGGAGTGGGTTGGAGTAAGCGGCGTGGCGGTGGCAACTGGAAGAACTTCTTCATACGACACGACTGAGTGCATACAGCTACACACATGTGTGGGTGTGTGTGTGTGTTTTGAGTTCGCCTGCAAGGCGAAGCAGCCGCGTGTGTTTGTGTGTGTGTTGTGTGCGTGTGTGTGTGTTTCTTACAGCCAGAGAACTTTGGCAACGTTTCCGATTGCCAGCAAGCTGGCTTTAGTTGCCTTTCTGCCATTGTCCTTTGCCCCTTGTCCGTTTTGCTGCCTGGCTGCCTGTCTGCCTGGCTGCCTGCCTGTCATTTGTCCACTACACAAACAGGGCAAATTGTTTGCAATAATGCGCTTGCCAAGTGAGCCGCTGCCACACATCCCCCTTACACTCTCCAAGGTTGCGCACTAAGCCGCCAGCAGCCACGCCCATTATGAGATGACAACAAAAGCCCTCGATGCAGGTACCCAACTCCATACATCACAGCGCTTGCCCCCTACTTGCCCCTGGCGCTAATGAATTTCACTGGCAATTGCATAAAGTGCAACATTAGCGACAACAAAAAGAACAACAAGAACAACAACAACAAATGACAACAACTGCGTCAGCAACAACATCACTAACACGTGCAATAAATAGCCATGCAAACTTTAAGTAGAATATCACAAAATGAAAATGTTAATTGTCTGCTTCATTTTTTTTGGTTTAGTACTTTGTGCTTTGCATACCCTGTGCCAATAAAATATGCATGATGAAAGGGTGGCATATGGTAATATGTTGCAAGCACCTGTTGTAAGTGAGAGCATTGATCTGTACAATCAGTGATCAATTGTGTTTGTTGCAAGACTGAGCCATTTATAAGACTCCTTTCAAAGGGTCTTGATGCAACCCAATACAGCAATCCCGACTCAAAGTATGAAACTCTTAAAAACCAAAGTTCTCTAAAACACAATATAAAATGCCGAAAGAAGGGGAATACCCAACTTAAAAGCATTTACTTTTATGGTTTCTTTTTTACATTTGTAAGTTAAAAAAGAGATTATGATTGTAGACAGAACGAGGGTTTAAAAAATCAGATATAAAGTTTACTAAACACTAAGCAAACTACAAATTTGCTTATAAAGAAAATGTTTTAATTTGCGGCAAATGAATATAATTTATAATTTAATATTAAACTGCAAATTTGTTAATATGGTACAGGGTATCTGATAGTCGTGGACTATCAGAAGCCATCTTCAAACTTGTTTTGTTTTATTTGTGTTCTGCAAAACTTTTTGCAGAATTGTTCAATGGGATTTTTTATTGCAATCGGCGAAAGTTTTTATGTGGCGCCATTAGTAGCCAATTATTGGCGACTTTTTACGCTCGAAGGCTCCACGCTGAGCATCCTGACTGACTACTGGACTGGACTGGTCTTGAATTGACTGGTCTGGACTCGGTCGACTGGCAGGCTGCAAGCCAATTTCAAATCGATGTCAGCGGCTTCAAACTATTTGACTGAGTGCATTAAAAAGTTCAATAATGAGCTACTAATAACTCAATTCCAAACAAAACGGCCAAAAAGCGCGGCGCTAATTAAAACTGCCTGTCAGAGTGTATAATGTGTTTAATGTCGAGCGTGCAGGGAGGATGCGGTAGGCGGTGGCAGATGAGGAGTGAAAAGGTTGCTGCAAGGAGTGCGACGTTGCATTTTAGCTTAATTAAACATTGGCGCCTCACTTTTAATTGTTTGTGAACAAATTGAAAGCAGACATCGCTAAGCGAATGACAGCTGAATTGAGATTGACAGACAGAAAGAGAGAGAGTTAGACAGAGAGAGAGAGAGAGAGAGAGAGAGAGAGAGTTAGATGAGAGAGAGAGAAAGAGAGTAAGAATGCTATAAATAAACAATTTAACTAAATGCGCCGCAAAGTAGGCAACGCGCATTCAGAGCCACTGCAGTCTCTGCCTGCTGCTTGCTGCCTGCTGCTTGCTGCTTGCCACAAAGGCCTTCAGCTTTAGACGCGGTATGGAAGTGATGCTTGCAAAGTGTAAATGTAAACACAGCTCACAGTAACAAAAGGCCGGCAAGGCGTCGAGCACGAACAATGCGTAGAGCCAAATGAATGGAAATGCCAAATGGCAAATGGTAGTCGCAGTGGCACTGGCAGAGTGGCAGAGTGGCAAGAGCTGCACGTCTGAATGAATGAATAGCAATGGCAATGATTGTAGGTTACGTTTTCACGCGATGCGGAAGGTTGAGTTCTCCCTCTGCAACAACAACAACAACAATAATCATCTTGTGTGTGTGTGTGTGTGAGTGCAGGCACAATTGTGATAATTGCCGTTGTCTCACACCTTTTTTTTGCCAACGCCAGCGGGTCGTGAAATGATGACAAGCAAAAGCTCTTCCGTTGGCTGTGTTGTTTGGCTGCCACTCGTAGGCATATAGCATTTAAATGCTTGCCCCTCAACGCGCCTCGTCTCACTGTTTATTTTACAATTTCATTGTTTACATTTATGTTCTGCGCGCGTGTGTGTGTGTGTGTGTATATGTGTCTTCCTGTCTCATCTGTCTCAGCTATACAAGCATATATGTGCCTCAACATTTTTACCTTGCCTCTTTGCCCCTTTAGCTTTTTAGTTGGATTTTCTTACGTTTTTGGCGCTTTCTCAACTTTTTTCGCGCACAATTTGCATGCGAATTTGTCGCTGTCTGTTTTTGCCCCAAAACTTTGCCCCGTTCTGCAAACACCGCCTCCCATTCTTCGCCCCTCATTCCATCGTCGTCCGTCTTTGCGTTTGTCCAACCATTTGCTGTCCTCCGGCTTCATGCGCGTGCCTTTTCCTGCACGACTGCCACTTGGCAGTTGGCTGGCTGCCCCCTCCAATGTCGTCTTCCCTTCGAACCGAACTGAACCGAACCGCTTGTGGAGCTCCCCCATCCCCTCCTTTATTCCGGCCGTCTGTGTTGCCACCGTTCTGGTTTTGTGCAGTTTTTTCCTTCATTTTTTATGCGCCGTTAACAACTTTTGCTCGGTATACTTTTTTCGTGCCGGGCGGCGACGCCGGCGAAGCTCCTTCTTTCAAACTTTAATTGTTGTTGCATGTCCTTTTGCGCACTCCTAGGCGGCGTCGTCATAGTCCCCCTCATCATCAGAGTTGTTGTGCTCATAGCTGTTCCTTTGTTGTTGTTGTTGTTGTTCTTCTGGCGTAAATTGTACGCCTCACGTTTTTACGCCTGCAGCCAAAGGACACCCATCTGCATGTGTGTGTGTGTGTGTGTGTGTGTGTTTGACTATGTGTGTGCGTGTGTATGCCTGTGGCGGCGGAAGTGTGAAACTGAAATTGAGCAACTAAAGGACTAAAAGACTCTGCCAGTTGCCTACTTGCCACGACCGCACACTGGCCTTAAATAAGCAAAACTAAATGTAAATAAACATTTCATTTAATTGAGACTAAAATAACAGATTTCAATACAAATTATTTTAATAAATAACATTAATAATAAAATTGTGTCAATGGCTGTAAGGAAAGCAAATCAAAACAGTTTTACAACAATTATATCGAAGACATAACATAAAATATTTGTACGAAGTAATTGTACAGATTGTCAGATATAAATTATTGCGAGCTTGTAAATTAAGAACTTATTTTTTAATTGTATTAAAAATTAAATAAGCTGGTCATGATTACGATTTTAACTTTTGAAGTAATTCTTATTGCCCATTTTCTAAGAACTTATATATATAAATATATTTTTAAAAGTAGCTGGTTAAAATGAAATTTCGGCAAACCTGGTTTTGGCTCAAGTTTCGCATGTGTTCGGCCCAGTGTGCATGGCCTGTTCATTCGTGTTCATTGCCAACGTCTGTTACTGTTAAATGTGCGTGCGTGTAAGTATCTGTGTGAGCGTGCGAGGGTGAGCTTGTGTGCATGTGCTCGACTTTATTTGGTTTTGCGTAGCACTTGGCATTTATTTGCCCACACCGAGACATGAGGCAGCTCTCTCTCCCCTGCACCACTCCACCACTCCATCGCCTCGAACGAGCAAAAAACTTTGTTTTTTTTTTAAGGGGCAGAAAAAAGTTGGTTTCGAAATAGCTTTAGGGAGTTTGTAAAACGCATTGTCCTGAACGCTTTTAGCAATAGCTCCATTGAACTGTGCACGCGTGTATTTCCTTTCCTTTGGTACACATATATACGCAAGGAAGGCAGAGTGGGTGAAGACTGGCGATAAGATAACACATATGGTTTTTTTTATAGAGAGAGAGAGGAGTCTCCATTTGTTTGACATGTGTTATCTAATAGTCATGATTGCTCCATCATTGCCCAAATATCATTATAATTGAAAGGATTGTGAGAGACGATTGCATCCATTTACTGATAACACATATTAAATGACATTTATGTTGATATAAAAAATCCTCTTTTTACATATATTATTTTCCAAAATTTTAAAGAGAGCGCACAGTTTTTGTTAAGCTTTAAAAATGCTTAACAATTGCTGGGTTGTAATTGCTGCTGCTTGCTGCATTCGTTACCATAATTGCTGTTGGCTTAATTTCAACTGCCGACTTCCGGACCGGCAACTTCAACTTCTTCTGCTTTTGCAGGCAGCTTCAGACAAACCAACGACAACGACGACGACGACAACAAGAAAAGCCATTTGACTTACAGTCTTGCCATGTGAATGTTGCATGTATATGCCTTTGTGTGTGTATGTGTGTGTGTGTGTGTGTGTGTGTGTGTGTGTGTGTGTGTGTGTGCATCATTTGTGTTGCTCATTTGGTTGGCATTCTTTCCCTGGCTCCTTGGCCAAAGCGAACTGAAAGACTGCTGCACCCGACTCGTTTTCAGCTGCGGCTGCTTTTGTTACTTTTATTGTTGGCTTCTGCTGGTCGTTTCCTCGTCCAGGCTGCCGTTTGCCCGCTTTGAGTGCTCTCTTTGTGTGTGTGCTCATGTGTGTTTGTGTTGGTGTGCATATATCCTGGCTGCTGGCTGCTGGCACCGTATGTGGATTTGGCTTCGTTGTCCGTTGTCCATCGTCTTAAAACTTCGGGCCTCTTCTTCGTCCACGAACTGCACCTTTTCAGCCAGGAGCGTTGAATGCTCATCAACGCCACATTTGCGTGCTCCGATTACTGAAACCCCCAGCCCTACATCCTGCCCACTCGCCTAGATGCTTGCCATTCTTATATCCTTGTGCCTTGTGGTCCTGCTCCCATATCCATGACTCTCTGTCCACATGCATTTCAACTGTGCATTTGCCTGCTCGCTTGAGCACCAATTCAGCTGTGCATTGGCCTTCCCTCCCCGCTGGGGGTTCCCCTCCCCCCATCCATCACCACCACTGTTGTTTTCACTGTCTCCCCCAGCTCGCCAGGGCTGCGTCTCCAGCCTGCTGTTTGCATAAATGACTGCGCCTGTGGATTTGGCATGACTCTTGAATTAATTTTGCAACATTTTAAATTGAGCGCAATTAATTGCAAAAATGTTTTATTTTTACCCACTTGCACTCGTTTAACAACACACACATGTGCATTTCAATGCATATATGCTTATTTATGCATGTGAGTGTATGTGTTTGGGGTTTTTGAAGGGGCTGCTGTGCGTTTTTTTTTTAGTTGCATTCGCTGTTTTTGCTGTTGCTTTTTGTGTGCAAGTGCGAACGCGCGCATTGAAGCATATGCACGTCGGCCAGGCCCTACTACACTGTATGCATACCCGGCCACACACCCACAAATGTGCATGACTATGCATATAGACATACATATATACATATGTGCATATATATTTTTGAATGTGCGTGTCTGTGTGAGTGGTGCTTTTTGTGGCAGCATCGTTTGGGCATGTTGCCTTTTTGCATTTCTTTTCCTCTTTTATGCATTGCTTTTATCGCGTTTTCCACGCTTCTTGCATACACATACACATTCACGTTCACTTACCCGCTAGCACACACGCAGGCACACGCATACTTGCAACACTCGCAGCCTAAAAGTATGCAGCATTCATTGAAAGGCTTTTACATGACACACTACGCTTTACTACGCCTGTCTGTTTTGCTCCTTTTTTTTTGGCCATTCTGTTGCCATTTCTGTTGTATTTATTATTGTTGCTGTCGCTGTTGTTGTTGTTATTGTTTCTGCTGCTATTGCTGTTAATTTTTGGGTCGCTTTTGTTGCATTTTTGCCATTTTGCTGCCTAGCGTGTCGTGCAACGCATTTCATTTGGGTTTCACTTTACAGATGTCGCACTCGACTCACTTTGAGTGTGTGTGTGTGTGTGTGTGTGAATGTGTATGTGTGTAAGTATGAGTGTGGGTTGGCATGCAGCATCGCTTATTTATATCCAATTGTTCATTTGTCTTTGGTTTATGTTACGCATACGTCATGTTTGCCCATATTTTATATTTTTATATGTATTATAGTAGCACGACTCGCTTCAATGGCTACTACTTTTAGTGTGTGTGTGCGTGTGTGTGTGTGTGTGTGTGTGTGTGTGTCATTTACAATCAGAGTGGTGGGCCACAAATGCAAAATATTTTTCCTTATATTTATTGTGTTTTCAGATCTCTTATATAAATTAAATGTGTCAGCATTTGTTTCCTATTTTTTTTTTTTTTTTTTTTTTGCTTTACTGCACATTACATTTCGTTCAGGCATGCATTGAAAATCCATTTAAATTTTTGGGCTGCTCGCCAATGTCGCTTGCCGAATTGTTGCAAAAATACCTATACGCACATAATTATAGGGAATTTAAATGGCAATTGCATAACTGTGTCGTTTAACTGGTTATTTAAGCTGCTGCGGAATTTATTTCTGCTCTAACTCTTAACTTGGGATATTTTAAACACACAAAATGCAAACAATTTAATTGTTTTACTTTTCTCCATTCCGCATTCAATATCTCTGCATGCACCAAATCACACGAATATTTATTTACATATATAGTTAGTTCGACTGTCAGACATTTGTCAAAAGCTCTGACAGCTGCACGTTTCTATCGTATCCGTCAATCCATCTACTTTTATTCTATACGGTATGTTCTCTTCGCTTCGTAAATCTCGTTACAATTTTGCACTTTCGCTTCAGTCGGGGGACACATGCAAGGCAAAAAAGGAATGTAATTTGTCTTTTCTGCATGAAATTTTATCATTTTGTTAGTTCAATTCGTTTTATATTTCGATAAGAATATTTTTGTTGTGTAGTTTGTTTTTTTTTTCTTTTTTTTGCTCAATTTCTGTTTCCTTTTTTTTGCTGTGTCTGTGTGATGCTCTTTTTACTTTATTTATTTATTTTTTGTATATATAAGTATTATTTTGTTGCTTGTGTATTTTGCATTTTTTATGGAACTTATACTCATGCAATGGCAAACGACAAAAGCAACGACAACAAATTTGTCTTGCAAAAAGTTTATTTTGCTTGTCACATTTTCTTATTGTAGTTGATAAACTTCCCGTTTCGTGGCCCAATCTACGGCAAAGGCCATGTCCAAGTGTCTATGACTGTTCATGGCCCGTCAGTCAGTCTGTCAGTCTGTCTTTCTGCCTGTCTGCCTGTCTTCATGTGTGTATATGTGTGTTTCCGTTAGTGTGCGTGTATGTGTGTCTGCATGTTTTCGTTTTTTATTATTCGGTAAATCAAATCAGTTGCCTAACAACTCAATCCAAACACTTGCAGAGCACGCTCCATGGACATGGTCCGCACACCTCCCTTCCTCCTACTCTGCTCCTTCTATTCCCGCCGTACTTGAATAAACTTGTTCACAGGACAGTCCGCAGGCTCTTGCTGCTGGGCATTCCCTCAGATGCTCTCACCCAACTGCACCATGTCTACATACATACACACAAACAAACATATCTGCGATATCTTTCAGTCCGCCTCACTCTGAACTGTCATTGGCATGCCTGTTGTTGTTGTCGTGGGTGATGCTATTGTTGTTGTTGCAGCTGCTGCTGTTGTTATTTTTACAGTTAAGTCAATATGCAGCCGTCAAAAGCAACACTTGATACTGTTGTGTGCTTCTTGCGTTGGCCAACTCCAAATTCTTAGGCACCTTCCCTCTCCCAATCCATCTCTCTCTCACTTACCCACTTACCCACCCTCTGTCATCCACTCTTTCTCTGGATCTTAGTCATTTGACGACTGTCACAGTTATTGCGACTTTTCTTTCATTTTGTTTGCAAAGTTCTGCACAGAGGCATGAACTTAGCAATGGGGCAACATCACAAATTTATGGTCAACCGAACAAAAAGAAATGCAAACAACTATAATATACATACTCGGATACACCAACACACGCACACACACACACACACATACGCACACAGCCAAAGCAAGTCCTGGTTAAGCAAAGGGTGACCATAATCGACTTATGTGCATAAGCCGTCGCCCAAAAAGCTTGGACTATCAACCCAAAAAGCCAGTCGACTCCTGTCTCATAGGCGCCAACAAGATGCCGTATCAGACTGGATTGACTGTCAGATAGTTAGTCAGTTGTCGACTCAGCACGTCAGTCAGTCAGTCATTCAGACAGATGGCCTATTTTATGTGGCTTTGATGGTTGATATTTTTTTGTTGTTTTGCATTTGAACTGCTGCAACGACAATGTAAATATCATTAATGAGATTCGTGGAAAAGCCGATTGTTACCAATCAGACATGCATAAGTCATAAAGGGGAAGAGCAGAGCTAAGCACTAAAGACGATTTCGTTGTTTAAATAAACCCACTCGCATTTCACTTTAGACAATTTGTAAATAAAGCCAACGATGTTGATGCTCTTGAAAAACTATCAACGACACATATAAAATATCTAATCATTGTTTTATTTAAATATTATTATTAGTGCGCATCCACAAGAGCTTCAGAGCTTCACTTTGAAGAGGAATTATTTTAATGTGGTTAATTAACTTGGTCATGTATTTAATGTTCTGCAAAACATTAAAATTAAGATGAACATGCTTATAGTCCCCCAAGCATTTAAATACTAACAGTCTAAAAGGAATTGAAATTTAATAATAAATTGCGGCAAAATCAATCCAATTTAAAACTGAAAACAGCATTTTAAGTGGATTATTATTGATTTTAGCACTTTTCCTTACCATCCACGCAATAAATTGTTTTTGAAAAATGTGATGTATCAATTTAGCTCATAATCCAAAAAGATTTTTTAAATTTATGCGCCACAAAAATCAATCATGATTATGGTATACACGTATTAATTGATTTTTTTGTGTTTAATGAAGCACACAAATATCGATACAAATATAGCTACAACTGGGAATAGTTCCATATGAGCTCATGCATGCTTTAATATAATATCAGATATTCAAATATTTTTACTTTAAATTATGTTTAGATTGATTTCAACATTGAACTTCTTGAAATGTCGAGAAAACTTTGATGAAAATAAATATTCTGAAAATATTGTTATATTCAATCTGCAACCCATTGTTAGTAATATATTGCTAAACTTCTTACAGATAGTCAGATGACAGGCCAATAAATTGATTTCTACTATTGGCATCAAGCTCGATTTGGAAAACTCCAGTGAGAAGACGTTAATGACTTATACGGCATATGGTTTTTCTGTTTTTCTGTCCTTCTGTTTTTTCAAAACAGTATTAGCTGCTGTATGTTGCACAGAACAAAAAGTGGCACGTAGTCTACCGTCCGGCATCACTGTCGCCCCGTCCTGGGCATTGTTCTGGTGGAAACCTTTTTTACGATTTACGTGCCGTTTCCCCAGGCAGTGACTGTGCCACTCTCAGATGTCCGTGCCTCATGCATGGCTTTTAATAATGCTCATATTTTTATGGCTCGCCCAGACGGTGGGCGGGATATGACGGAGGGGACGTCATCACATTTCATATGATTTTTTTCTCGCTTCCCTTTTTATTATTTGTTGTTGTTGTTGTTTGTTTGTTTGTTTGTTGTTTGCAACTTTTGTTGCTTAAATTAACAAGTCCGTCCAGGCAAAAGGTACCAGTTCACACAGGCACACACACACTCACACACACACACATAAGGTAAAACATATAAGCAACATTGATGTTTACTCAGCTTAATCTAAATCCACTTTGATTGGTTTTTGGCAAAGCCGCGAGACATTTTCGGTTAATAATGTGATGCAATTTTAATTATCCAAAACGAATTCGAATTTCAATTTAAATCCCAGATGGCGCTTTGGCAGCACAAAATTACAAAAAAAAAAGAAAACCAAGCGAACCGAAACAAAACCAAAAACAAACGCAAGGAGTCTGCATTAAATATGGGCAATCAACAGTGTCACAGTTGCTACTTTTTTCATACCCTTCCTTTAACAGGGTATACTATAGTTTAGAGAGGGAGACATTTTCGTTGGTAATTAATCGCTTAGTATGTACAGCTGAGTGTTTATTTTAAATATACATATCTCTCGCCGGATCCAGATAAAGCGTTTTTATATTTTGTGCATAAAGCACAACTGACTAGACTGACGCTGTGAATCTCGTCCTGAAGAAGGATATATGTAACTTATAACAAGTTATTTATTTATTATTGAAGCTATTGCAATGGAAACTGTCAGCCGAAGTCAGCTATATTCCTTTAGTGTTAAAATTGGTCGAGAATTGAGCTGTTTTGCTTACAATACTTTTGCAGTACAGACATCTTGAATAATCACTAGGTTTTTTGAGGCTGTTCAGATTTGTTCAGTATAAGACTTGACTTCCATGGAATGGATATAGTTGTATTCCAAAGGTAATCATCTGTCAAAGTAAGTTCTAGTTTGATTCGTCTGACACTTTTCGGTAACCTTATAGAAGGCTTTACCAAGAAAGCGAGTTCTCCTTTTTATCGTTTGAAGGTTTATATGCTTGTAAGAGTATTTCGAATTCGTTAGCACATGCTCAGGTTTTATTTCTAGGCATTGTTGTCATTGTTATTCATGTTTTTTGTTGTACTCGTATGTGTGTGCGCTTGTTTACAGCCCTGTGGCATGTTTGTTGTAATTCAATTTGATTAAACAAACTTTGTGTTTTGATCAGCTCAGTTGAGCTGAGTTGAGTTGATTATATGGGCATCAGCGAGCATTACCTGCCAGGCTCATTTGTTGTTACGCTGCATATTTAATGCAACACATTTTTATTATACTCTTGCGCTCGTGTGGGTGTATTGTGTGTGTGGATGTTTTTGTGCATCAGTGTGTGGTAAAGCAAAAACACAGAACAAGAAAGTTTAAATAAACTTTTAACTGGAAGGCATCAACGCAAGTTTGGTTCGGATGTCAGGCAGCAGGCATCAAGCAGAAGGCAGCAGCATCAGCAGAAGCATCAGCAGAGCATCAGCATCGGGAGGAGCATCCATCTGGGGAGTTGTCAGTGTCGCTCCTCTTTCGTCCTGTGCTGTTCGTCTCCTAAGCGCTGACTTGCCCTGTGACGTCCTGCAGCACCATACCATGTGTCCTGTGGCCCATTTGCCACTTGCTGCCGTAACAGGGGTGTCATCATCATGACCTCCATCCCCCCACCATCATCTTTCCATTGTTATTGTTGTTGCTGTTGCCGACGGTTTTTCGGTTGGCAAAATGAAGTTTTTCTTTTGCCATGAATTGATAATGTACACATGTTCGGATATGGGGAGCTGCTGATACGATGCTGCTATTTGCATAACCATATACATACTACCATCTATGTGTGTGTGTGTGTGGGTGTGTATTTGCAGATTATTTAGCCAAAAGTTGAAAGGTATTCGAAATTCTGCAGCCAAACTAAAACCCAAAACAAACAAAAAAAAAAACAAACCTTCAAAACTTTTATTAAGTTGAAGATATTTTGTTGAAATTTATACACATTCGCCATTTGCCATTTCTCGATTTTCTCTCTCTTCCTCTCCCTCTCTTCGCATTGTCTTTGCTATTATTCTTGTTTTTGTTGTTGCTTGTGCCATTTTTTTGCACTTGGTCGTTAAAAACTACAAGCAAATGGTTCCGTATAATATTTGGCATTTCTTTTGCGTGCATTTCGTTTCTTGGGGATTTATATTTTTAAATGGAAAGTTGAGTATATAATAAACTGCAAAGAAAAAGAAGCTGCTTATGTTTTTGTGCTTGACTTTGTTTTTTGTTGTTTCTTGTAAGTTTAGCCGAAATATTGGCTGGCTCATCTGGTCGCAAAACTGTGCCAAGTATTGTCCCTAGATTCGATTATATTTAGGGCTTCTGAGCTGATATGAAAAGCCTTCAATTACATTTAGAAAAGGCAGTAATTAAATTGAAAAATATTTCAACAATTTTAGAAGGAAAATGCAGTCACCTGAAATCAGATCATAATTCCATTTGCAATTTCAATTATCTGGCCAACATTAAAAGTATGCCATCAAAATGCGCATATTATTCACAAATGACAGAAAACAATTAAGTTGTACATTTGCATACGAATTGAATACGCAAAAAATTGAAATCATACACGCATTGTCAATTTTAAAATAACGTAAATGCCATTGGCAAAATCCACAGCAAAAGCTACAATACCAACAAGGAAAGTGTTCAGAGTGTCAGACGTGAAGATATCCTGTATAAGGGATTCAAATCACATATCTCATATCGAACGTTCCCTACACATACAAAATATATCCCTTACCCAAAATCACTGAATTTGTAAAAGTTTGTTTTTTTTCTATATAGGATAGATGATAGGAGGAAGACATAAGATAAAAACGTAGATATTTTTATAAATTTTTGGTTTGCTAATTTTCTAAAATTAAATCGAAATTCCTCAGGATATGCTCAATTGCATTCATTGTTAAATTAAAGTTCAGATTGTTGTACAACTTTTCTGTGCACAGCTTACCCCGATAACAGATATAGGGTATGAAAACAACTAGCGAAACATCTAAATCAGATGCCTAATACTCATTAGGGAAATATCTGTATGATATTTGCGCCCAAGCGAAAATCGATAGTGAAAAGCCAGCAATAAATTACCCAAAAATTATGATAATATGCAGAAAAACGTAATAAACAATGTAGCTAATTCAAGATGAGCAGTCGCTGAATACATTTACTGTGAGTGCTGTAAGTGCTGTGGAATGGGCTAAAGTGTCATTTGGAAAACATATTTATAAATAATTTCCATGCTAATATGCATTTTATGTAATTAGCGGTTAAAATAATGAATACACTACATAATTATCGCCCATTTCGCTGACCGCACAGCACGGCAGCGACAATAATGAACTCGACACAAGGAAAAGCAGCGAGGGGAGTGAACAGATGCAGATAGCAACATATGTATGTATGTGAGTGCGAGTGTGAGTGTGACTGTGAGTATGTATATAATGTGCATATTATATTTGTAGTTTGGTACTTATCGCTGCATGCGCAGCTATTTATCGGTGTGTGTGTGTGTGTCTGTGTGTTGTGTGTGTGAGTGGGCATTAAGGCATTAGCACCGCAAAAACATCAACTAATTGTGCATTTTAGAGATAATAAACATTGGCAACAAGAGAATTTATTATTTCAGGTTTGATCCGCATTGCGTACATACGCATATCCACTCCGAAAGAGAGAGAGGGAGAGAGAGAAAGGGAGATCCAAGAGCTTAGCCAAGTGACAAAAGTTTGACATCACACATGTGCGAAATTAATAAGCATCGCATTTATTAGCAGTCAAATAAGCAGATAAGTGTCAGCCGTACAGCAGCTGCTGCGCGGCGTGTCCCTCGTAAAATATTCAAATATTTAATTTGAATGGCATGCCAGTCAGACCAACCAGAAAGCCAACCAGCCAAACAGTCAGAGTGCCAACACTGACACGCCCATACGGCATATATTTCAAGTAGTTAAGCGCATTAGCGGCACTTTTGGTTGGCTTTGTCACGACGAGCCACAGCTGCTGCTAGAGTAGGCGTGCCATGCGCCCCCCTTTCTTTTTTTTTTTTTTTTTTTTGTCCCATACATGGCATGCATATGGCAGTTATCGCACATCGCGCATACGCAGCGTGTGGCGCAGCCAATTAAAGTTCTTAAGCCCCCGTGGGTGGTAGTTGTAGCAGTGGTAATGGTACAAAACCACAACTTTACAGTAAAGCACAGTTGGCAACTTGTGCATTATCCGATGCAATTGTTTAATGAACTTTTCCACACTCTAATGACTTCATTAACAAGAATCAAAAGCGCAAAAACTTTTACATCACATTCGCGTTTCATTGTCATTTTGTTTTGCACGGTTGCTTGCAAAATGTTCTCAATGCATTTTTAATATGCACATCACATATGTTTGCATGACATCAAATTAAAGTCAGCAACGGCAAAATGCACTAAATGCCTGCATACATTTCACATTTAAATAAATCATTTTGTGTTTTAGTAATGAGCCTACAAACTCTGCCATGCCCAAAACGCAGCTCAAATATTAATGTCATGTCAAACAGCAATTACAACGTGTTACAACAATAACAACAATGGCGACCAACACAACAGGCTAACAAATGTGGCATTTATACTTTTGACTTCGCACACTTGAGCAATTTACCAAATAAATCATTATTATTTCATCAAATTTGTCATTGATAATGCTTAAATGTTTAGAATGTCCGTTCGCTTGGGTGTGTGTGTGTGTGTGCGTCGGTGTGTGTGCATGTGTGTGCGCTGAGACGAAACCAAGTCCAACACGCAACAGTGATAGATATCATTGAACCTTAAGAGAATTAAATTTTACCAAATATTTCGGAAATTTGCATACTAAATGCATTTTATAATCCATTCCAAAAAGTCCTTATCGTCAGCAACCAAATATGCACAATAGACTTACCAGGCAACAAGAACAGCATCAACAACAACAACAACAACAGCAACTAACAACAGCAATTGCAGATAGGAATGCATGTTAACAAAATTGCTGACAATTATCAATGCACGCACATACACACAGGCGCACACACACGTGTGTACACGTGTATACACATCCGAACCGTTAGGGCAAACAAATTGTGATTTAATAGCCAAATGTATGGACATGATTGGGCAATACTGTAGATTGAATTAGTTGCAGGCAAATGTTTATTAAATTTAAATAGATCTATCTTTTCAGTTGACTTTCATTGGATGATTTAATTTTGGTTAATGCGCAACGCAAATTTGCATTTGTAGTTGCAACATTCATTACTCAAATCTTCAACCTGCTTATAACATATGTCAAGGCTTATCTCTACATCCCTCTCTCTCCCTCTCTCTCTCTCCCTTGGAGATATTTTAAATCGAATTTCAAGCACTAAATCACATTTAATTTGATTATCAAATTAAGCAGTGCATACATAAAATTGTATTTATGTGTTTTTCTGCATAACCAGAAATTCCAAATTGAATTGGTCAAATAATATTAACAAACATTTGACAAATGTGAATATGAAATTGTTTGGAAACTAACTTAATTCATTTTATCTGGGTATATCTTTATATTTATCAACAATTAATTGCACTCTATCCACTTTTAAGCTGTTGACCACTTTTCCATCTAATTGATTGACTTACACTCCCTAATCATAATAAGTCATATTAATCCCACTTTTAATTAGCCACATTGATTCGGGCTTAATTCCCCAGCTTAACAGCCCGAATTTTTACTAAACATGATTTTAATTGTTAGCTTTCTAATATTTATGAAATAATAAATAACTTCACTCCAAGATATGCACATATACCCAAATACATAAATTACCAGATTTATTTGACAACATCCCTTGAACATATTTGAATGACATTAGGAGAGAAGCCGCAAGTACTTGATTTGAATTAGTTTATTAAGTATATTTCTCAATAAATATAATAGCTAGTCAATTTTGGTTTGTGCTTGACAATGCATGTAACCAAATAAACAGCGTTCACATAATTACATACATATATGAAGCAGCAGCTAGAACAATTGAGAGGAAGCCGCAACCAATAATTTATTCGTTTTCGCAGTACTTATCAAAATTTATGATCTATCGATTTATGGGTATAACAATGATAATAATTTATCATTAATAAAAATTAAGAATGTGACTGTCACAGGTGAGTGAAAGTACTTGCCGCACCGCGTGCCATTATGCAACATTGCAAATAATTATACAAACAAACATACAAACACACATGCATATATGTATGGGAAAATAAGTATCTTATTTGCATAATTCATGTGTTCCATCAGTGCGTTGGTATTGAAGGCAATAGCGATAAAGTATCGAGCCATATCAGGCAGAGCAGTCAGAGTGGAACACAAATCCTTTTCACTTTCCCACACCGCAGAGCGGCAATGCACAAGCGGATTTCCGTCAATGCCAAGCACTTGAGAATTAATATCAATTTGTATTCATTTGTGAATATTACAAAAGGATTATACAAAATTAATTAAAATTTGCACAATTTACGTTTGAAGGCATCGTCGCTTCGGTGGCATCGTCTGTGGCATCAGCATCGACAACATCGACAAAGACATCGTGAGCATCGTTGGATGGGGGGGGTTCGCGCATTTGCTTGTCGCTGGGATCTGTGGGAAAAGTTTCGGACAGCTGGCGAGGCGCGAGTGTTGGCGCTTAATGGAGTTTAATCGCATTGATGAGCATCAATTAATCATGCTGCAAACGCAAATGACAACGCACACACAGTCCAAAGCGCACATCCAATTGTCCTTCAAATCCAAAACGGCGCGCATCTTTCACTAAGCCCGCACATTACGCATACGACACGTACGCCAAGTAAAAAATCGAATTGCCAATTAAAAACTGAGGAGATGGAGAGAGTTAGCAATTACACCATAATCGAATACAAGCACACACACACACACACACACACACACACATACACACTCACCCACTCCACAAACCAAAAAGAGAAACCGCACACTTAAAGCACTCAATAAACGGCATCATTTGTGCTGGCTGTCAAGGAACAAAAACAACAACAACAACAACGGTGAACTTCGAGCACTGCTTGCGCCAAGGACTTTAAGTCCCGTCGCACCTGTCGCCAGGACAGGCAATTGCCAGCGATTCCGACTATATACAAACAAACAAGCCATTATCATAATGCGCTCCAAAGATGCCGAAGGAGTGTCACAACCAAAGACGACATCGATGACGATGCAGACGTCGAAAAGCACACCAAGAACATATACCCACAATCACACAATTACACACACACACACACACACATACATGCACGCGAACACCTTTTGGCATTCTGGTTAACTGAAGCACGCGATATGATGGCAACGGCAAAAACTGGCAGCAGTTCGTGTTCGCATAACTGAGCATAATCGACGCCTTTCGGTTATAATTAACTCATTAAAGTGAAACGTCAGCCGCAGGATGTGGCAGCAATGCTGACAGAAGGCAAGCCATCAAAGCGCACATGTAATCCGATACTCGTCGACGTTGACGTCAACGTCGCCGTCAACTTTGAGCAACAGCTGCTAATAGTCACAGTGTGGTGGAGTTGGGTGGATGGATGCGTGGATGGATGTTTGGGCTGTTTAGCTAACCAAGCGTAACCCACACATACTCGTAAATAAGAAATGAAATCAAAGTTAACATTTTGTAAATCTGGTTTTTATAACTTTTGCCACGAGGGCGCTATGCCCCCATACGACGACGCCATACACACATTGACGCCAAAACGAAACTCCTAAGGCATACGAGATGTGAAATTGCAATTAAATTAATGTCACGCAAACGCCGCGTATAACATGAATGCCACCAACTCTCTTCCTCTCTCTCTTTCTCTTTGTCAAACACACTCTCTCTGTCTGCATCGCTTATGTGAAATGGAACAGGAAATGCGAAAAAGCGGGCCACATAGCTCAGGTTTTATTGCTGAGCCACAAACAACAGCAGCAACAGCAACAGCAACAGCAGCAGCAACAACAACAGCAGCAACAATTAGTGCGTGTTGGCAACCAGCAGCAGCTGCTACTCACGCTTGTTATATGCTGAGGGCGCGCGCGAAATGGCACTGTCTGGTGGTCGGGGGGGAGGTGGCTTGTGCGCTGCATATAAATCGATGCTGATGTTGTGAAAATTTGCCAAAATAACTACAGACATATACTTGCCAAAAGCAATTAAACTGCTAAAACCACATTTTGTGCGAGAAATAATTGCGAAAATGCCCAAACATATGGCCAAAGCCGACCAAAAAGCATCCTATTGGCAAAAACAGTCCAATACATGTAACAACAACAACGACAACCAAAAGGAAAAGGAAAAAAAGCAGTCGCCAGCCGCGTTGCCAATTACAATAACATTCAATGTGGGGGCGGTGATCGACGTAACCCACAAAAAGTCAAGCCAAATAAATAGGCCGTCCAAAAAAAAAGAAAGTATCGACAAAAAAGTAAACAAAAACGGCAAATTCCAACAACAAATCAAATATATTATAGCGCAAAACAAACCAAAGTCAACGCCACTTCCAATAACAATAGCACCACCATCTATGTGATGCGGGTGGTTCTATGATGATGTGGATGGCAGTGGTAGCTATTGCCAAAATGCCAGCACTGATGGCACAATTCAGTTGCGGTGGCTTTGTTTACACTTTACAATAGGATTTTGTAGGGCTTTTTCCAAAAATTTCCGGTTTTTTTTTTGGTTTTGTTTCGTGGGTTTTACTTAAATCTAATGCGATCATAACACATATGTTGCTAGAAAACTTTGAAACTCATACGCATTTCAGCAGCAGTAATTGTTTGTAAAATTAATAATTGTAAGTTTCAATTAAATGGCACAATTATTTTTCGCACTTATGTGTAAATTATATGTGTAAGGGGATTAAATCGAAAAACTATATTCGAGGCTCTCTTTTAATGGAAAAATGTTTTACTCTTTTGCAATGCTTCAAAAAGTTTTGTAATACCTTTTTTGCAGTCAATAAATTTTGATTATTAAATTTAAAAAACAATTTTTTGCCTCTCACTTATATAAGCAAGCGATTTCTATTCGTTTAATTGTTATATGCCAGCATTATCACACATTATAACATATGAATATGTAAATAAATCAGGCATATAAATAAATATTCATCCGTCAAGGGTTAAACAATTATATAACCAAATTGAATGCACTACACAACGAAAGAGACAAAGATCCATTATAGTTTGACAGCGCACAAAAGTAGGCAACAATTTATCAGGTGCTCAGTCGGTTATTGGACAGAGAGACAGATAGACAGGAGATATGTATACGTATGTATCTATATACATTGCACATGTATATATAATCTGAAATTGTCTCAGCTGACTGAGAAATTCCAATTGCCTCGCTTGGTAGCGCACAAATACATACAGCGAAGAAAAAAAAACAGAGCAGGGAAAAAGAAATCACAACAGGAGCAAAGACAACGACAGCAACAATAACAAAAACAACGGTGAAAATGAAAACGACAAAACAAAATGAATGGCAATCGCGGTTCAGTCGTCGCCAGTCGCGCGAGTGAAAGACAAATTAAGATTATAAAAAAAAAATAATAATAATAAAAATACACAGCAGCAAGCAGCAGCAAGCAAAAAAAAGAAATGCGAATTGATTGATTGATCTATCAAAAGTGTATACATATGTACAAATATATTTGAGTGTGCGTGTGTGCGTGTGTGTGTGTGTGTGTTTGCGTGTGCGTAAGGCACTGAAGCTGCGTGCAGAGGCAGCCAGTGGTTGACTGCGGCATCCCTCGGCGCGTATCTGTAACTGCGGCAGTGGCAGGCAGCAGCGGCGGCGTCTTTGTGATTTGACAGACAAACTGACAGCAAGACGCGGTCTGGGGCATTGCCGCGGGCAGTGGCACAGACAAGTAGCGACCTGTGACTGCCTGTCGCCGTTTATGGCTGCGCGCGACCCCCCTCCACACTCCACCCCACCACGCCCACTCTTCCGTCACCTGCCTTGCTGCCTTCCTGCTCAGTCAGCCTACGGATTGGGCGTGTGTGTGTGAGTTAGGGGCAGCGAATGGTTTGTGCAGGGGGAGGCAATGCGTAGGTATGTGCCTATGATGCTGTGTTCGTATTTGTGTGTGTGTGTGCGTGTGTGTGTGTGTGACACGTAGCACATTTTATTTTCCAAGTAATAAATCAATTTTCCGCACCACTAAAAATGAAAACGAAAAACGAATTGAAGCTGAAGCTGACGCTTCCTATCGACTGAAGTGTGCATGGAGATGGCTGGTAGGAAGGGTAGGTTGAGATTGGGCAATGGGGCTTCGGGCTTGGGGCTGGGCTTGCCTGTCTGCCTGCCTGCCTGACGGCCTGCGTGCCTGGCAGGCGGTCACAGCTGCTTGGGCTGTGCGAGTGTGATGGGGGTGGGGGGTGGGGGGAGGCAACCGTCGGTGCACCTGAGAAGAGCGTAAATTAAAGTCACTAAATCAAAAAATTCCCAAAAACACAATACAAACGAGAAAGTTAACATTTGTTTACGTGGTTCTTCGACTGCCGCGTCTGAAACTAAGATTAGCAGGCAGTATAAAGGGGCGACACTTGGGAGGGGGTGTGCGGAGTGGAACAGCACGACTTGGTGTATGGCTGTCCAGCTACAGTCATTTATTGGCCAAAGTTGGCCAGGAAACGCATAAAGGAACGGGCTCCCCGAACAAATGAGCAACTTGGCGCTCAACAACAAAAAGTAAGCAAAACAATTTGCTGTTTGTTTTTGTTGTTGTTTTTGCTTTTTTTCTTTACTTTTTTTGTTGTTTTTTTTCTGTTGGTGTTCTGTTTTCCACCTCGACTTTTACTTCATCCACTTGTGCGCTGGCCTTCAGCAGCCTGTGTGTGCGGCCAGTGCGGCAATTTGTTTTGAGTGGGGTCGTCGGGCGATAAGGGGGCAAAATTTGGGGCGCTGCGGCGTCAAAGGCAGCAAAACAAATCAAGTCAACAATCAGCAGAGCACACACACACACACACACACACAGATAGACGCACACATAAACACACATTTAGACATTGAGGCAGACACTCTGTAAAAGTTAATGTAACGGCGCATTTAATTGCACGCACGGCACGAAACCAACGCTTCAGACAGCCCACAGCCCAACCACCCAAAAACCTAACCCCCACCACCATGGCCACAAAAGTGTACAAGCGTAACTTTTTGCCCGGGGCACTTACTTGGCTTTTTGGCTCCGCCGTTCAGGTGAGACTTGCTCTCGCTCAAGTAAGTAAAAATGGCTATTAGCCAAAGCATTTTATGCGGCTCCTCTTTCTTGGGCACACCCATTTGCCCATTGGCTATTGCCCATTGCCCATTTGCCCATTTGCCCAGACAGTGGCCATTCTGGCTTACACTTACACTGTGTGTGTGTGTGTGCCTGCCTGCCACTAGCAGCTTTTGTTGCCTAATGCGCTTTGCTATTTTTTTTTTAATTATAACGCAAGTTACCTGTGAATGAAAAGTAAAAGGGCTGCCAAGACGGCGACGGCGACTGTGATGGCTACGACGACGACGACAAAGCAGAAGAAGACGACAACGACAACAACTACAGGAAAGACAAGGCAGCATCCTCATCCGCATCCTGGGCCAGGAAGTGGCGTCAGCCAAGACACGAAAGCCCTGTAACAGACACACTTAAATGCCTTTTAGCTGCAGCAACAGCGAAAAAATCGCTGGCAACAATTTTAATTGCGTAAAGTGTGCAATTTCCCCACCCCTAACGCCTCTCCAACCCCTTCTCTGTTTCTCTCTCTCTCTATCTCTCTTTTGCAGTCAACCCATCTGTCTCTATCAGCATTTCTATCTCTGGCTATCTCCCTCATTCGTGCGCCTTGGCATTTTTGCCGTCCGTGTGGTGTCTGCGACACCAAAGGCCAAGCTGCAACAAAATTAAATTACTCATTCGCTCAGTTGGTCAACAGCAACAGCAGCGTCGGCTGCGCTGCACCCAAGACTGCAACGGATTTATTGTTAATTGGAAATGAGGCATGCTCGGACTATTTGATGCGCAAAATATTTCCGCCACTCAACGGGAGACCTAAACGGCTCCGCATTGCTCTCGAAACCAAAAAAAAAAGGAAAAAAAAAGCAAGCCAAAGGAGCAGAAGAAGCAGGAAAAATGCTGACAAATAGCACGCGTAATTAGAAATTAAGTTGCCGTTTCTGTGACCGTGTTTTAGATGATTAAGTGGAATGACAATTGGAATGGGAAAGCGGACTGCGCCTGCAAGAAGAACACAATTTGCTGTCATTCTGTCTGCCTTAATATTTAATCAATAAGTTCGCTATAATGAGATGTCTGTACATACATAACTCAGCCAATATATTTATGTATTGTTGGCTTACATTGCGTAAGTATACTTACGTATGTATATTGTAAGCATTTGTGACATATTTGACAACAGGGCTAAACAGCGGCTTCGATTCAATTATAAAATAAGCCCATATGCACACTATAGTCATAGGCAGTTGCCCTTTTTAATAACATTAAGATCGTAGAAATCACTTTCTTGACAAATGTCATAATAAATAATAAATTGTATTTGTCAGGCTATCAAAATCATCTAATTTGCTGATTTAATATATATATTTGTACTTCATAATTCATTTATGTATTTTATTATTTTTATTATTTATATAACAATCTTTTTTTTTATCAGATGCTTATGTTTTTCTTAATAATCAAATGATTAAAATCAGTTAACAAAAGACAAAATAATTGAGCATATAAAAATATATGTTCAGTTCGATTGGTAGATATGATACAAATAAATAAATTAAATATATTGCGCCTAGGTATTTTGTAATTAGTAGCCGTCCAAATTAGCCATGATACATAATTTAATAAATAAAATTAATTTGCAATACACATTTTTGAAAGTATAAATATTTTTCCATTACCATTAATTAACAGCAAAGAGATAATTTTACGTTTAAGGAAGCAACCGAAAAGTATATTACGGATCTCATCACATGTATGGATGTAAACTAATGTGGTTGAAAGAGTCTGCTGCAAGGCAATTCACTTCAAACGAGGTATCGATTAAAACTGAATAATTTAAATTGTGAACAGAAAAATACAGCAATTACATACATCCATGTATGTATATATAGAAATACGTATTCCGTTTATTTTTCCTTCGTCACGCTTTAGTATTTTTGTACAAATGGCACTACGGCAGTACGGCTAATTGCTGACTGCTCACATTTTGCTTGTTGAGTTGAGAAAAAAAAACTGTCGCCTGTGGCAACTGAAACTTTCGAATTTGCAGAATGTGTCCTCTGCAGGCCATAGTGGCGAGCAGTTAAATTACTTCTCATTTATTTTAAATTGTGAAAAATATGTGCGAATGTTCAGTCAAAAGCCATTTCAAGATGATACCGAACAATGAGCGGAGCTCGAATGAATGCAACTGCGAATACAAGTAAAGTGCTACTCCGAAAACTGGTCTGAATACCAGTGCGAATACAAGAAGCAAATAGACAAACGCTGGCAGCAATGAGCAAAAGCCAATGCACAAGCACGATAAAAGTGTTCTACAATTTAATGCGAAATACGCGCTCTGTATTTTGAAATAATGCGAAAACTTTTCGCCAATGTTGTAGAAGAAAAACAGCGCAGCGTAGGCAAGGGCTGAGGGGACGGGGGGGGTTGTGGAATGCAATTGTGAGCTACCAACCAGTAGATTTCGATATACATATACAATGTGTTTGTGTTGCTTTGCCCCTATTGTCCTGCATTTTGGATGCTTTGGCTGCGTGAAATGCAATTTCTCATATTTGCATAACTGCAGACAGCAGATAGCTCAAAATAAAGTTGAAATTTGCTGTACAGCGGCAGCGGCAGTGGCGGCGGTTGCAGCCGCCACATCAGCAGCAACGGCAACAGTAACAGCAGTAATAACAACAACTTTAATATCGCCAGACTGCAATGCGTAATTGCCCGCCGCCAGCAGCCGCCGCGTTGCCCGCCGCGCAGCAAAACTCTTGCGGGCTGAAGCGGCACAACAACAGTAGCGCAATCCTTCCGCTCGGCTCAGAGGGTGCTTTCCGGGCAGTAGTTCAAACAATACGGCACACGAACGGATGGACGGATGGACGGACGAACGGACTGACTGCATTGCAACCAAATTCAAATCAACGCAGTTACGCCTGCACACAATGCTCTAGTCTCATCACCCTCACATACACGCACGCACACACTGACACACACACACCCACACACACACATGCCAGCATGTGCAAGTACGTATAAGACAAAGCATACTTTCGAGCGCAAATAACAGACAGAACAAGCGAGAAAGCTAACAACTGTGCGCACCCGCCGGAACTGTGGTTATTCTATTAGAACACACACACATACATGCACACACACACACATGCACATAACCATACACACATTCGTACATATATAGATGGACAGAAAAATTAAAGCAGCGGCTAGCATTCCAAATTATACGCACAAAAGCAAACAAGTGTGCCAAGCAATGTCGAGTCCTGCCAACATCATCGATGGCCAAAGCAAACATAATTGATATCGTAATCAATTCAAAAATCCTGCAAAACTAAAAACAGCACAGGCTATGAAAACAACGTTGTCCTCGTCGTCGTCCGCTGCCAGGATGTTGAGCACATGGCCACATGAACACGATGGCAGCTTATGGCCACAGGCATGTCAGCAATGCGCACGTAGCCCTCGACACTTTACCCCTCCGCGCCGCAGATGCCCGCCAGCGCCACCTACAAAGCACAGTCTCCTGTCCCCTTCCCCCCATACCGCTCCCCTTTCCCATACCCAGACATATAAGTATGTTTATGTATGGGAAGCTAGTGTGTTTTTGTGTGTGTATGTGTGTGATGTGTGGCAGTGCGTGCCACTCAATCAACTCTGAAAAGTCTACAAATATTAGCCCTTAATGCCATTGAGACCAGGACCAAGACGTAGCCAAAGACGAGGGAGATGATGCTGCTGCTGCTGCTGCTGCTGCTGCTGCTGCTGCTGCTGTTGCTGCTGCTGTTGCTGCTGCTGCACACACGCCCAACTCCATGCCCATAAAAAAGTGGAATTGTGTATAAAAATGAAGCAGCAAAAATAAGAAAAAAAAAGAGGCAGCTTCAAATAAAATTGTTGCGACAAAGGCTCCAACAACAACAACGAAGGCAGTTGAAGGAGCCAGCCAAAGGAGCTGCATCGGGCACGACGATAACATTAAGACGAAGTATCGAAAAAATGTGTAGTGGCACACACACACACACACACAAAAGGAGCTGAGGCAACGACAACGACGCCAACGCCGTCGACAAGGACACAAAAGCAGAATAACAACACAATCAAGCGAGGCTCGCGCGCTTCAAGGATGAGAATTTTGGGGGATGGAGGGATACGAACAGGGAAGCGTGTCTGGGCATAGGCGGCACTGCATAACTCGGCAGCGCCAGAGAAAGCGGCACGTAATAACATTTTCCTAAAGAAACCAAAAAACTAGCAAATACCTTTTATATTAACGACGCCGACGAATATATACCCTTGCAGAAAAAAGCTTAATTTAATTAACCGATGTTAATGTGGGGAGCAAAAAAATAACCAAATTCTTCCCTAATCGTTCAATTTTTCTTAAGACAGTTGTAGGACATATTAGTCGAGGTCGATGATTCTTTGTAATAATATAAGGATAAATATTTAAGGATAATGGTCTGGATATATTCTCCCTATGGCATCCAGATGATATAGTGATCGGATTGGGTCGGCTTCGGTACTGTCTGCAGCATATATTCCAAGTTTCATTGAGGTACCGTCAAAACTTAAGAATCGGCTTGCATAGAAACACACAGAAATGGCTGATGCAGATCGAGAATATATATACGTTATGGCTGCAAGGCGTTACAAACGTCACAGCAATATTGGAATACCCTTTAAATGATATAAAAAGACCGTTATAGCATGGCGACACAGATGAAGACGCAGACGTCAAGCGAATCCGAAGCTGTGGCTGTGGCTGTAGCTGAATCCAAAGCCGAACTCTCGAGTCGTGGCAAAAACGTGCGTTGTGGTGTCCTGGAGTCCTGGCGCTTGTGGAATGCTGTCAGGAGACAAGTTATTGTTTTTGATTTCATTTTTCTTGCGTTTTTTTTATTTTTGCGACTCCTGCCCACTTTACGGGCAAGCCAACGTTTTAGGGCATCAGCATGTGGATATGAATGTGTATGTGGATGCGGATGTGGATATGCGAATATGTGAATATGTTGAGCTGCTTATTTCCATACAGGAATGTATGTGCTCGCCCCCAAATTGGCTAGTTTGGCTAATCGAGGCATTTGCCAGCGGCATAAGCTGGATTTCTTTTTGGGATTTATATTTTTATGACTAGATGGGAAAATTGCCTCCGGCTGCGTTATTATTATTATTATTATTATATTTTTTTTATTAAAAGTGCGTATAATCCAAATGGACCAATATTTTCAGAGTCAGCAGCTTGGAAATAATTGCACAATGGGCCAGGTGTAGAATTGGAATTGACCCAACTTAAGCTCTAGAAGGAGATTATTATATTCGGCTTTCTAGATTTAGAGCTCATTCTTAGCTTACAAATCTTTGCAGGGATGCCCAAATATTGGTTTATATTTGAGAAGACTTAAAGCCAATGGTGGTAATCAAATAGTGGTATGAGAAGCATTACATTTCACAACTTATTGAGTTTAGTTTTTGCCACAAAATATAATTATATTTTTGTGGGCGAGACAACGCAACTTGAAGATACCCTCTAATTAAGGAGGTATTTATTATAAATGCACGAGAACACAAGATGAATGGAAAAAAGAAGGAAAAATTATTTTTTGCAGACCGCGACTGTGTTCGTCTACTGTAATAAATACTGTAATGTTCTCGCTTAACAATAAATTAGCTCAGTTCTCTTGGTATTGACTCACATGCCAATAAACAAGTCCCAAATGGGTTGAGCTTGTTATTTGCCATTGATATTAGTTAATTCGCAACTCAAGCTGAACATTGTACCACTTAAACTGAATAAATGTGATATTAGCTGAAATGTCATAATTATATAATAATCAATCTTACTTTGGCAGCATCTAAATTAACTCAACGTGTGCCATTATATTTAAAGTAAGTATCAAAGAAATAATATTATATAGTTCCCATAAGAATATCATAAACCTAATTGGTTGTTAATTGTTTCGAAACAAACTGAATACTCTGGTTCGAGGAATTTGCTTACTTGCAGCAAAGTTCCAACTAACTGAGGGTGCAAAGCTAATCAAAGTACGAAAGCGATGAAATTCGTAAGCTATGGCTGAATAATATACATTGTAATATACACCCATCCATATCAATCAATCATTCCGGCGGCAATATAACTTGCGCTATTTCTCTTGTCTCTTGTCAGACACAGCGGCATCATTAGGCTTGCAGCATTTCAGAATCTCGCCAGCAACTCTGTGTTTTGCAGCACTCGCAAACTAACTTTGAAACTTTCTAATAAAATAGCCCTAGACCGTTACAAGCGCTGCTCTTTCTCTCTCTCTCTATATATATATATATTTATATATATATATATATATATATGTATATATATAAACGCCGAAAGGTCCATTGTGGCACCAACAGGACCACGATGACGACTCAGCAACGGCCTCCATGCAGCTAATGTCGTTGCTAGCGGCGGCAGGAGAAACAACCATAACCGCAACAGCAGCAACAGAGGCAGCAGTCGCGGTGGCAGCAATACTTCTTCGGGCGCAACAAACAATGATGCCGCACCAAACCCGCAGCCAAAACTCAAACTTAAACGCAAGGCAAAAACTCATTCTCATCTCTGCTGCTTTGAACTTTTTTTTGCAGCAGCAGCAGAGCAATACAGCAGCATCCCCTCACCAAACCCCCCCTTCAAGTTCACAAGTTGTTTTTGTACGTGCACACGCAACAGACAGAATGCAGTTTCAAGTTACAAAAGAGCACCACAGAGTAAAAAGCTTTTTTCGTCAACTGCTCTTTTACTCTCTCTCTCTCTCTCTCTCAACGCTTAACGCTCAGATGGCGCTCAGTTGTTCGTTTCCACTTGTTTCAATCGGTGAATTGCGTGTGTGTGTGTGTGTGAGTGAGTGTGTGAGTGTGTGTAGGTGAGTCAGTACTGTGTGTACAGCACACATACATGGCCACAACATCCGTTACAATTTTTTACGACTAAGACTCCGTCTGGCGCTGGTGCTGACGTTGATGTTGATGCTTTTGGCGGCGGCAGCAGCAGCATCAGCAGCCACTGAGATGCTTTGTGGTTGCGCTATTGCTGCTCTAAGTATGCGTGTGTGTGTGTAAGTGTGCGTGTGTGTGTGCGCGCTTGTGTGTGTGGGTGCATGAACATGTCGCATTCAAGGATTGAGGAAATTTTTGTGGGTTGGCTTCAGTAATGATATGGAATGTGTTGGAATTTCAAGAAGTTACTCCAGATTTCTTTATTTATTTAAATGAGCAGCAGCCAGCAAAGGAGAGAGAGGAATGCCACAATGTGTGTGTATGTGTATGTGTGCGTCTCTACCACACCAATGTCTGTATTTGAGCTCATATTTGTGTCTGTGGTTGTGTCTGTGGCAATGCCGACTCTTATGGCTGGGCAGCCAGCCAAGCAGCCAACCAGCCAGGCAGCCAACCAGCCAGGCAGCCAGGCAGCCAGCCAGCATCTTCAATTGACTGACTCGACTCGCTGGCTGTGACGGACTAACTGACTGTCTGACTGAGCAGCGTACAACTAAATGAGTGTTGTTATCAGTCTCTGCTCAACTCCCCATGCATCTATCTCACAGAGTATGTGTGACTGGCTGTGCGTGTGTGTGTGTGTGTGTGTGTGACTGTGCGTGTAATTGTAACGGTGGCAAAGGAGCGCTGAGCCAGCAGCTAACAGCTAACAGCAATCGGCTAACAGCTAACCAGCAACGTCATTGAAATTTATGCACGTTGTACATTCGTGTAGTGATATTTGTATTGGGAATTAAAACTATGCCCCCGGGATTATAACCTAATTTTGGCATTGTGCGCTTTTGCTTCTTGCTCCATGCTTCTTGCTACTTGCTACTTGCTACTTGCCGTAAGTCTTTCGTGCGCCTGCTGCCCTGCCACTCCCCCGCTATAGTCTATTTGGGGTTCTCTCGTTACCGTTTTTACTTTTCATTGCTCTTGTTTCCGTGTAATTAAAATAAAGGCGTGGAGTAATTGCTGAGGTCAGTGAGCAGCACTCGTCGAGTACTTTGGCTACGTATCTCCCACGTAATGCTAACTAAGCGCACAGCGCAACGCTGAAATTAACACTTTTTTTTTGTTCTGGTTCTTCCAGCTACTCGTTTTGTTTTTTATGCTTTCGTTTTGGATTCATGTTGTTGTTGCTTATTTTTCCTTTTAGCCTGGTCAGTGTATTCCTTGGAGCTAGCTCTGAATTACCGAATTGTAGATAAAATTCTCAGTTTAACACTTTGTTAAAATGCTGCCCAAACGCCATGTGGTGCGTCCCTTTCGCCCATAAAATGTGCCCGTTTCCCATTAACTGGGCGAGCGCAGTCTGGGGGCTGGGCCAAAACTAGCTGGCCATTTGGCATGGCATTGGCCCGAACTTGGACGTTGGCTACATTCAGTTAGCCCTTCTCTGTTCTGCAGCGCTTGCGGTAAATTGCGTTAACAGTCCGTCAATAGAGCATGGCATTTAGACTCGAATTTCTATGCTAATTGGTTTCCCAATGTATACAACTCTTGCCATTTGTAAAGCTAGCGCTTAACAAGCATAAATTGGGCAACAAGATATCGAGTACTCGACTCCTCGCAAAGCCTTTTTGTCCTGCACAAATTATGAAAAGTGATTTGAGACCCGAGGAATTATCCTTCTTTTGCTTTCCCTTTCGTTTTTAATCATTGCAGCTAAACTTGGGTTTACTGCTCTGGCGAGAGTTTGAGTGAAATACTTGGAAAAAGGCTTTTATTAATAAAAATCTGCTAGCTTGAAAATTAGTTAATATTCTTAGTTCTTATTGCAGGAATTTGGAAAGCTTAGATATTAGATTTAAATTAACATCTAAGCAAATAAAACGTTGCAAAAGTTTTTTTACTTTTATTTTAAAATTCCGTCGGGATTTATCTTTAGGAAGAGATTCATAGCGTCCGTTCAGTTAGCGTTGAAGTTTGTTAATAATAATAGAACAAAACAAATTGACAAATTATTGAAAATTAATCAATTTTCTTTTATGGAAATATTTTTGTTGTACATAGAAACTATTCAAATAAAATTCAATGAACTCCTGCTACCTTTCCCCTTTTAAGTCCCAACCCTACATGGTGTATTTGTGTAAAATATGCATTCGATTGCAAATATGTGGCAAGAATATCAAATCGAAATCGAAAACCAACCAAAAATCAAAATAATATTTTGTGCATCTGAGCAATTTTTCTGGTTTGTGTTTTGCAATTACAAATCTATTTATTTTTCATTTACACTTAAGCCGCAAACACATTGTTTTGTTCTTTCAGTTATCATTACTTCAATTCGAGATATCTCGACTAGAGGATTCCCAGAACTCATCTGTTTAAATTTATAAGGCTTACTGATAGTAGTTTGAGGTTAATAAAATCTTAATGAAATGTATATCAATAACATGCTGCGGTGTATTTCATATCATTTGGGCATATACATATGTATATCTTCAGAACATTAGAGCTATCAAAACTCAATGTTTATCAATATTCATGAAACGGAGACAGTTGTCGGTAGACTCTGGTAAAAGATTACTTATATTCTAAATTTTAAGTCACTAGACATCATAATTTTAATAAAATAAAACAAACGGACCAATATTTTATTTTACCCATACAACTTTCGCAACAATTCATCACTCAATCAGCAGCTGGTTTTTCTTTATATATTTACTTCGGAAAATTATTAGATTTTCCCACTAATGGTTAACAACACTGCACATCTTATATGAAAGGTTTAGTTTTAAATTAATGATTTTAAATAGCACCTGTCAGCAATTTTCAATATTTTGTTAGTTGTATAAATTATTTGGCAAACCCTTTAGTCATCTGAATTAATAATAATCAAATTATATGCTTAATGAGAATAAGTCAATAAGTTTTTAGCTAGCAAACAGTTCAACACCAGGGTAAACAATTTGAACAAACTTTGCAGCGACGAACTAACATTAAATTATTCATTCATTCATAACACCAAACTAAATTAGCAACTTTGTGTTGCAAAACTTTACTCCAGCCAGAAATAAGCAATGTTTAACAAATTCAGCGTTCAAATAACTATGTGTATACAAAAGAGGATGTGATGGCTTCTCTGTGAATGAAATCAAAGAAAATTTGTAAACTTGGAATAAACTTTTCATATAATGCGATTAGTTGTAATGCAACTGTAGCAAATACAAAACAATCGAATTCAAATTTGAATGAAAACTATTGTCAATGAAGTCATTCCTCATTTCGTCCTCTTAGATATGGGATAATTAAACATGCTTGATAAGCAAAAACTATGCAATTAATCAACATCATCATCATTTATGACCATGCAAGTTACCAAACGAAGTTCACAATGGATATCCGGTGAGGCAAGTCCATAATAATGCGACTGCAGCCAGCAGCTGATGGGTGTTTAGGGGGCCCCGGGTGGAATGCTTCCAATTAAAGCGCTTAACTACTAACTAAGCCAAATTGTACGCTCAAGTGCCATAAAGCCATAAAGTAATCAAAGTTGATATCAAAGTACCAAACTGCTAACTTATGCTCTCATGTATTCAATTAGGACAGATTTCGAATGGGGGTCCATGTCTGTCCTCGTTCATTTTGAAAGAATTAAGCAGTTTTGCGGAGCGCAGCTGTTAAGAAATTACCGCAGCACCCAATTCCAGTTGAGGCGCCAGATCCTGGTCTGCAGGTTCGCCTTCAAGAACTTTCAACAACTTCCTATGCCAAAAGTTTCCAGAAATTAGTTATGCAAATTATGTGAGTCGCCTCTACCTCAATGGCAGCAGTCAACCGCCAACAACAACAACAGATACAAAATCTACAACAGCAGCAAGAACAACACTTTTGAAATCCGTATTTAAAACAATGGCGATTCAGTCCATCTTCCCAACCCGAATGTGCTCCCTACTAAACTCAAAACTCAATCCACAGCCCGATTAGGGCGCATAACAAAGCAGAATTTGTGTAAGTTCCTATTTAACATGCTTTATGCATTCCTCAATTATAAATAGATTAAAGTCCAAAATAGACTAAAGTTAAATGTTAACTTTCCGGCCGAGGCGGACACCATTCACAAAGCAATTAACGCGCCCCAAGGAAGCAACGCCACAGGCTAAGGACATTCACAAAAGGATGAGGCTCTGGCATAGAGCTGAACTCAATTTAACTGACTGCCAACTTTCACAATCACTGCCCATCATCAATTTCAGATTTTGCTGTATGTTTTATGTAGCAGCCGAAAGTACGGGACAGCCCCTCAGCCAGGCGACCATCCTACATCCAGTCACTCCTTCAGTCAGTCATTCGGATAAGAAAAAAAAAGTGAAAACAATGCTCGCAAATGGTTGGCAATGGTTGCCCAGGGATGCGACCGTCAGCGAAGAGTATATGTGGCTCAATGTGTGTGTGTGTTTGAGTGTGTTTCTTGGTGTGTGTTTACTTAAGCGTAAGCCTCGCACCGACTCACAGTAAGCTACAAGCCACACAACAATGGCAGCCAGATAAAATGGCGAACGGGGCAAAAAGGGTTTTACTGTACCGCCCCGTCTGCCTGTCTGCGTCTTAAAGGATTGCTCAAGTTTTCGGTAACCAATATGTAAATGTGCGTGCTGTGATTAAGCACAATAGACCTGATCAAACCTTACCAGCCAAGACACGACAGTCAGCCGGACAAAGAAATCGAGCAGAGTGTGAGACTGTTAGGCAGACAAACAGACAGACAGACAGACGGACAGACAAAGAAGGCTTTGCTTAACCCCAAACGTAAAAGTAAACCTAAACCTAAATCTAAACCTAAACCTAAACCGAAATCTAACCGCAATTTAAAGCGCACAAAATGTGAAACCAAAACAAACTGAAAAACGCAGCCAAGTCAATGGCTGGACAAGGCCAAGTTTACACACCTCAAGTGTTTGTTTAGGTTGCCAAAACTCCAACACGGAGGGACGAAGAGTGAGTGGGGGCTTATAGCCTACAGTGGGTGTGGCCATTTGCTGTCTTGTTGTTTTTTGGCCATCGGCAACATAAATCTTGTCTTGCCAAAACAAAGGCCGGCACCACTGTTAGCGATACGCCACCTCGGAACGTAACTCTAAACCCTACCCGCCGGTAGATGGCACCAAAAACAATACAGAGACTCGCTTGCAGTGCCTGAAACTATTAGCAAAACGTCTTGCAAGAAGTGTGCGAATTTTTAAGGGGACTCACGCACATAAATTGCAACCGCCAGGTGAGCAATGTTACCCACACGTTAAAGGTCGCTCCTCATCCCGCATCCCATCCGATGCTGCTGTTGGCTCGGGTCGCCTTGATGTATCACACAAACAGGCACAAATGTATTTATGGTGCGGCTCAGTTTTTTTTTTTTTTCTTGAGGGTGGAGGTTTTGTGGGGTCTTCCAAGGTGTGTATGGGCATCAGCCGCGTTCCGGCCGTAATAAAAACTAAAATCCGCACAGCAATATGTGCGGGGATAATGCCATTTCCGTTTTATGTGAAATCCTCTCAGTAGTCCGTGTCCACATATCCGCATATCCGTTGTCATATCCCCCCGCTCCCACGTCACGCCGCCAAGGTGTGTGTGTGCTCCGTGCCATGGTTATAGCCTTAGCCGCAACAACAATGAGCTTGCCTTAAGGCTACACAGTGCCGAAAAAGGAGTGCGGTCGCAAAAGTTTTTTGCGTTATGGCACTTCGGCATGGGGACAAATAAATAGATGGGGCGGCTTTTATGGATTGGCGCGCCTGTTTCAGATTTAGGCACATGAGAGACATCTTAACATAAACTAGAGTGCATGCAGATAAACAAATTTTTGTAATGCCCACCTTCAATAGAATATAAGATTGGGCCGGCCATAGTGTGGAGATAGTGTAAATAAATCGAAACAAAACCCGAGATAAATATAAAGAATTACTAGTCCTATAAAAGTAAATTATTATTATGCTGGATTCAAACTGCCTGCATAACTAATAAAGCAGGCAGTTTGAATCTTCTAGTAGAAGCAACATTTCTTTTATTTACATAATTTAATAAGCTATAATTATTTTTAATGATACATTTAGAAACTACGATTATATTAATAAATAGTATATTCATAATGTTATTCATAGCCATAATAATAACCATAAATAAGCCTTTGCATTCAAATGATTGTGCATTCAAATGACAAGTCAAATATAAACAAAGCATTCCATAGTGAAAGGCTTGACAGCAATTTATACAAATTATTTACTCAATACTTAAATTTAAGCTGATGACACTTGACTGATTCAGGCCTTGCAGTCCAAGAGAACAAGGACGTTTAAGGCTTTTGAATTTTCCCGTGACTTTGATGGTTTTTGGTCTAAGTCTTGGGTTTGCCATGGATTAGTTGGCAGCTTTTGGCTTGGCTGCAAAAGGCCATTCATTAGCCGCATTTGCAGCTTATGTTGCAATCAACAAAATGCTTGGAATGTGGCTAATAGCCCGAGGTGTTGTCTTTAAGTGTATGCAATGCCATAACCAAAATGTAAATGCAAATGTGGCACAGTTTTTGCACAGTGTGCGAGCGGCAAGAAGAAACAAATGTGCAACTTTGGGCAAGGCGCTGCAAGTGGTAAAAAGCGCAACCAGCAGAGAAAGACGAGAGAAATGTAGAAAAAAAATACGGGACGGAAGAAGAACCATAACTAAATCCATTGCCATAGCCAAATCCAAAGCAAAGTCTGCGATGCAAATAGTAGAGATTATGGGGCTACCGATGCTGCCACCGCTGGTGCTTCCACTGCTGCCACTGTTGCCACTGCTGCTGCAGATGAATAAGAACAAGGCAGCGGTAGTGCTGTTGTCGGATAAGCTCCAAGGCGACGCACAGAAACCATTCGACGTGCAGTGGTAGGTGTTTACTACAACTATGTACGCGAATGTGTATTTCTGTATACACACATACATACATATATATATGTGTGTGTGTGTGTGTGTGAATGCGTGGTTATATGTTAGTTTGCCTGGTTGTATGTGGTACAATAAATCTTACAAGGATGCCGAATAGCCGGGGCTAAGGCACGGTGTCGAAGCCATTGGATCTGGGTGTTGGGTTTAAGTCCGGGCTCTGCTCAGCGCCAGTGAAAACCAAAACCAAATAAAACTGACATTATGCGAAAAGCGAAAGCCATAACTAAAAGTTGCGCTAACGTGGCATGATGGAGCGGCAGTAAAGTTGATGCTGGGACGCAAAAAGGAACAAATAGCAAAATAGAAATGATAGCACTGAAAGATATAGCTGGCTATGCGGGGTATATGGTTGAGCTGGAACGGAAATCGACTTTGGTTCTTACCTGTGTGTGTGTGTGTGTGTAGGTGTGTATGTGTAGTAGATGTGTGAGCGAGCGCTCACGATGAACTCTTGCTGCAAGTTATGCAAATGTCCCGGGTCGCCTCCGATTCACAGTCAGTTGATGCTGTTTGTTGCTGATGTTGCTGATGTTGCTGCTGTTGCTGATGTTGCTGCTGTTGCTGCTTCTGCTGATGTGGCTATCAATCGAAAGCAGCGATGTTGACGTTGTGGCGTGTGCTAATGACATTTGCTTTGATTGCGAACAGAACTCGAAACTGTCATTTTCACTCTGAGAGGGTTCTTCTTCTTCCGCTTCTTTTTTCTATCTTTTCTACTTTTATTATTATTCTGCTTGCAATTGTCGATGCCAGTTGCTGTTGTTGCCGTGTCTGTCTATTTATTTAATTTGCATGCAATTTAAATTTTTTTTTTTTTGAATTGACATCCAACGACACATTCAGTGACACACTTGACTCATGCACAATAGAAATTGAATTGCAAAATTTGTTTGCCAGTCAATCGCTGCGAGTCGATGATGGAGCTGATGGAGTTTGTGCACTTGAAAGGGGCAGGAAAAGGAGCGCCGCCGACAGCAGCAAAGTGCGCCACGTTCATGCCAATGTCACAGTCACATACATAAACACACTCGCTTCCACACATACACGCACACACACACACACCTACAGAGCCTGAAGTAATCGCACAATTTGGCGGCGAAAATGTCAAGTATGCTGAATGCCACGACCGCGTTGCGAACGACCCAGACAACGACGACTGTCACTACAATGGGCGGTAGCAACAACAATAATGCCGGCAAACAACACACACACACAAGCACACATAAACTGTGAACTCACACACATACACACACTTTTGAGAGTGAGTGTAGCCAGTGAGTCACAATCGGTTGCAACGAAAATGTCAGCTTACAATTTGAGGCGCGAAATCACGACTCGCAAAACTCGCCACGTTGCGTTTGACTGATTGATAACGGGAATAGGGAACTGCTGTGTTGCGCCAATGCGACCGACTGCAACGACGAACGCTCCCAAACTGAAACACAAACTCAACGTCAAAGTACCAAAAAGGATGCTGAACAAAGCGCACAGATGCGATGCCAAATGCCGACAACGAAGATGCCGACGACGACAACGATGATGATGATGACGATGACGATGACGATGAAAACAAGCCAATGCCGATGCTGTTGCCGAGGCCTGCTTTTGCAACACAACATAAGAGAGTGAATGAAGCGACATAAGAGCGACAGAGAGAGAGAGCGAGAGCTTGAAAGCTGCTGCTGCTGGTGCTGTTTGGGATGCTGCTGCTCTCTGAGGCTGGGCGCAACAACAACAACAACAATAATGTTGGCGACGGCAGCGACTAACGTGTGACTTCGTTAAATTTCTGCGGCGACAGCATACAAAACGGATTCGGAAGCGGAAGTAGCAAGTAAGCGACCGAGCGAGCGAACGAACGAACGAACGATGATGCTACACAGCTTGGATAGCGGCATCAGTATAACAAAAGGAGTGCGGGGTAAGGGTGAGGAGCTATAGCTGAAGCTGCTGCTGCTGCTGCTGCTACTGCTGCAGATAGATGTAGAAGTAGAAGTAGAAGTAGACATAGAAGTAGGCGAAGCAACGCGAAGTGGCTGCTTTCTAGCAGCAGCCTCAATTTTTTTTTTCTTCACATATGGGCTTATGGGTGGCAACTACTTTGAGGTAAAATAGCTATTTGGTTGGAGGGGGAGTTGTGCTGTGAGAGTAGGGAGCGAGCTGGCAGCATCAATATTCACATTCGCACTTGTGCGAGTAATTTCTGATTTGCTGCAATCACATTGCCAACAATCTTTACAACAGCAGCAACAACACACTTACAGCAAATTTTCTAACGGATGTTTAGCAAATCTTTTTGCGCCGGATACTAACGGTGTCTTCGGCACAGCCAAACACGGCACAGATATACGGCACATACGACGTGTGTGTTTTTAGAGCAGCGACTTTTATATATATATCTATGTGTGTGAATGTGCTTGTGTGTATATGTGTGTGTGTGTGTGTGTGTGTGTGTGTATATGTATCGATAACTAATAATGGCATTACATTTATGTTGCCCGCCTCCACGCCCGCCTACACCTGTGCACAAACTGCTGAGCAGTGAGTGTGTTTGTTTGTTTGGCTCGTTAGTCCTTTGGCTTCAGTATCGCACAATATTTCAGTTATTCTGTTTTCATTTCTCTATTTTTCCAGTCTCCTCACTTAGTGGCGGTTGTATTTGTGTTTGCCTGCATGTGTGTGTGTGTGTGTGTGTGTGTTCATTTTTTGTTATTATTGTTTTTTCTGCAATTGCAGTTGTCCTTTGCCAACACAGACGGCAGCAACTAATTAGAAACACTTGCCAAACGCTAAACTTGTTGTAGTCAACGTTTATTTTGCTTCCTTTTTTTCTTCTATGTGCAACTCGCAGTTGAGCGTGTGTGTGTAAGGAGATTGAGAGTACGGGGTGTTGGTTGGCATTGAGGTATTTGCAATTGCTTAGTTGATTTTCATTGACTACCCCCAGGATATGTGGACAGATATTGTAGTTGTTCGCTGTCATTAATTGGCTGTTAGTTGTTGTTGTTTTTGTAGTTTATGTGGCTGTTGTCAGTTCCTTTCACTGACAGTTCCAAACGATATCACTATGGATAAATAGTGCGCATGCGATAACGTTGCTTTTAAGCTAATAGATAAAAATTCCATTAAATTTATGAATTTTTATTCTGATCGAAAAAAAACAGATAATGGCTGCTGTGGATTAAATTCAATTCCATTTCGTGTTTTCCTTAATTTTTAGCCAATTGATTAGTTATATTTTGTTTTAGTTTTATTTTGAAATAATGTCGCTACTTCATTTCCTCGCCTCACTTGCCAGCTCATAATCAGTTTCCGCTTTGGCAATCTGAAAGCCATTTGCAGACTCAGCCAGGTCCGGTCTCGGTCGCAGTTGCTTTCGTTGGGGCTGTTTGTCTCTATGCACAAATATTTCAGTTCTTCAATCAATGATAACTTCCGGTTTTCCAACCGCATATTGCAATTTTAGCCCATTGTACAACAACGTGCTAAACTAGTCAAGTGGGCCACGACAAGTGGCAACACACACACACAGAAGCAAGCAGAGATTGCCATAGCCACAACCACATACACAAGCACACGTACAAACAGGACATTGAATTTGTTTTGGGTTTTGATTTTTCGATTTAAAATTGTCCGTTTCAATGGCCAGGCCAGCTGGTTGCCTGGTCGAGTGGTCGACTGGACAACTGGACAACTGGACGACTGTTTGGTCTATAGCTCGGTCTGTTTGCCGGTTGTTCGGTTTTTGGTCTTAAGTTCAGGAGTTTTTATCATATTTATTTCGAAACTGCATAGCCAGTTACACACGATTTTTCAATTCACATCATCTCTGCAGGGGGCAAGCTTTCCATGCTGGCTACTCAATAAAGTAATTAAGAGTAAGAGCTACACCCACATACACAAACACACACACCTAGACGGCACTTTGCTGATAATACAATATATGAATTTGAGACTGCAGCCAATATTTGTCGTGACAAACTTTTCGAATTCAATTCCATTTCATTCATTTTGTTGAATGATCTCTAAGTGATGTGATTAAACGTATAAATTGAATGATATATGATAGATAACAATTATGTTATTTATGTTATTTCTTTTTCAAGTGGTTGACCGAATTAAGAGACTTTGAATGCAATTATTGTTGAGCAATTGAGAAATTGTACCAAACAACTTCAATAATTGCAAATTTAATTGATTGTTGTGTCCCTAAAACAATGTTGATTTAATCTGGAATTTGGCCACTTTTTTGCTGTTCTGCATTTAAAGCAAAAATTTGTTCTGGAAAATAATTTGGTTAGCTTTCGTAATTAACACTTCCCAGCATCCGTATAATTGCCTACCGACCGTAACCATTGAACTAATTATGAACGTGTAAACTAATTATAAATGTTGATTATTAACTTGCACAAGCTCGACAAAAAAGTCGGAGTAGCCAAATAGCAGATACACTCCCAAAAAATGAAGCTTACTTTGATTGCGAGTCTACAACAATCTCAATATTTAACGTCTAATTAAAAAAAACAAGAAAGAATGATTTAGTTGAGAGGTTCGTGTTTACATATTGTGGAACATTTTTCAAGAGTTAAAATTCGTTTAAGTTCCGACAGTTTGCCCGCTATCCTAAATCCGGTTTCTTATTGGAACTTGGACAGTTCATCAATATTATGACAAAATCTCTAGCTATAAATTTCAAATTGGTGTTGTATTGGTTATAGAAAATTATGCTCAATTATCAATAAAATTGAAGAACTTATATTCCAAATTTAAGTTCTCTTACTTTTACAGTTGCAATATGTTGTGTGCAATTAGCTTAATGAAAGTAATAAAATTATTCAGGTATTCATTTTATTCAATTAATGCAAACTTGAAAGTAAGATTCCATTAGATTTGTGTGAAATAATTGTTGTTGCCAAGAAACTATGATTCTTATCCAATCTTAATGAAATCTTTACGGTTGTTTAATAATGTATTTTGATATATTATTTTTAAACTGCAAGGGTTAGCGATAAAATTAAAATGATATGCAAATGGTGTAAGTGTTGTAAGTTGTAAATGGACTCTGCTGATAATACAGATCAGGAATATATATACGTTATGGGATCGTGTATGCTTCTTTCTGCCTTTTCTATACTTTACATAATTTCACAACTCTGTTTGTCGCAATTTTAATGGTATAATAAAAACATTGAAAAATATTCATTGACATAATTGCAATGAAATATACAAATTTCAGTGGAAATATTATCCAACAATCCGGATGCTGTTGACGAATTGACCACATCTAATGAATGAATGACAGTAATTAGAGAAGAAACAGCAGCGATTGCATCGCAGTGTCATAGTAACTATAACTGTGAATGACGCGTTTGCAGCAATGCTGCAAATGTTGTTGCCAACTCTCTTTGACATTAAGCGTTGTTGGAATCGGTGCAGTTCTTGTTTGCCTTTGGTTGTGGTGCGTCGTGTGGCAAATGGGAGCGAAATGCTTCAAGTTGCAGTTGTTGTCACAGTTGCTGCAACTGTTGTCGATGCTATTTTGTCCCATGTTTGTTGATTACGCTCGTTGCACTCATCATTGCCGACGTTCACGGTATCCTTTGAGCATGACGCTTTGACTGCCACTAACAACGATTCATTGTTGTTGGAGCTGTTGTTGTTGCTGTTGCCATTACTATAGCTGGTCGCGCTCTTTGCGCTATGCCATGCCGTAAAAAAGGAAAAAAAACAAAGATGAAAACTTGTTTACCAGTTTCTATGGTTGGGCTGCCTCTGGCTTTGCTTTGGTGTTATTGTTCGTTTGTTGTTGCTATTGTTGTTGCATATCCGAGACCATTTTTAGCATTATGGGTATAATGCACACGCACACACCCACTCACACACACCCACACCCCAAGTCCCTACACCGAAAACTAATACGTTGAGAGAGAGAGAGAGAGAGAGAGAGAGAGAGAGACGCGCACAATGCGACTGTAATACATTTAAACTTCTTAGGGCTCACTCAGGCAGCCGCATCTCCCTGGCACAAAGTTTTCCAGCTAGCGAAGCTTAGCAGTTGAGCTTAGTTTGGGGCAAAGCGCCGCTCTCCAGCCACATCCTCATGCACAGCACTGGCAAAGCCAAAGCCACAGTAAGCAAGCACCAATGGACGCTATGGAAGTGAGCGGCTTTGGAGCCAAAGGATAAATACGGATTGAAGCAGAGCTGCATCGACTTCTGCTGCCACTGGTTGTTGCCACCGCCACCGCTTCTGCTGTTGCTGCTGCTGCTGCTGCTGCCACTGCTTCTACGGCAACTTTTGTTGGCTCTGCTGCTGTTACTGCTGCTGTTGTTTACCAAGTTTTTGCTTTGCCTTTGCCACTTTGGTGCTCTCTGGACTTGAGAGACGACGCGCAACGCCTCAGTTCGCTTGGCTTGGATTCGGGTTCGGGGCTCGCTTGTTTTTATTTGTTTGTTTGCTTGTTTGCCTGGCGCCCGAGTGATTGAAAATAGGAGGGTGGCGGATTTTTTGAGAGCTGACAGTCGGGTAGCCGGCCACACGCCCACCGTCCATCGCCTTACACACAATCTGCGTTATCGAGTTGATTGATATTTTTAAATTATGTGCCGCAGTCGGCATAAATTTAAATTTTCGGCTGTTGATGCTGTTAATCCGGTGCGGCTCAAGGCACCGTTCGTCCGCTGCCTGATGCCTGTTGTCTGCCGTCCACCACGCAGCCGTGTCAAAATGCCAATCGAGCTTCGAGCGTTGATGATGATGACGATGATGACGATTATGATAATAATGATGATGATCCAGTTGATGTTGATTGGTATTGGGCAGCGGTAACATTTTCTTGGTTACATTTTGCCCGTTTGTCGATTTTAGCATAAAATTAACATTAATTTACTTGCGGTCTTTGAAGTTATTGTCGGCATTGGTGGCTCGTTCTTGTTATTGTTGTTGTTGCTGCCACAGCCGACGCTACAGTCGCTACAGCCGCTACACCAGAGCTGTTGTTTGTTGCTTTTTTTGAATTATGGAGCATTTTTGATATTGGCCCCAAGATTTAGAGGGCCGACTGGGCCAAACAATGCGCCAATGCCAGCCATTACGCACCATGCATTTTGTATTTCTACGGCCACGTCGTCGTCGTCGACGCTTATCGAAGCGTAGCACAAACGTTATCGGCCATTTCCATTAAGAGCCAGCCGTTTAATGAATTCTAAAGTGAACGCCAACGACAACAACGAGAGCGAGAACGACAACAACGATGCCGAAAGCAATGGCGACGGCAACGGCGACGGCAACGGCAATGGCGACGGCAACGGCGACGGCGACGCCGTGTTGAAGGATGTGCGTCCGGCTTTGAAAAGATTCGATTTTGGCTTTTCAATTGTTCGCACGGCAGGCAATGGCAGCGCGGGCCAAAACTAATTTGTGGGTAACGTTTTTTGGGTGCCCGGAAATGGTTGAAGCCATTAGGCTCGGTCTCTTTTGGTTAGGTTAAGGCCGTAGTCTAAAGCATCCACATTGCTGCTGGGGCATCGTCGAATGGCTTATGTGGAATGGATGCCATTGCCACAGCCACTGCCACTGCCATTACCGTGCACATGACGATTCTGCTTGATTTTGATAAGCCAGCAAAACAAATTTAACGCTTCAGGCCAACTGTCGTCTGGCATTGATTAACTATTTCATTGTGGCCCCAAAAAGTGGGCGATGCTTTTTGAAACTTGATTACGTGATGGATTCGAGTCATTACGGCTTCAACTTCATTTGCATTGTTTTTCCTTAGGTCTTTGTTAAACTAGCAGAACACACAAACACACACCTTCACCCATACACCCACACACAAGCACACATCAATTCAATCACATCTATTGCCCCGGCTACGTGGCGTATGCGTAATGTGCTTACGTAAAGAAGCTGTAAAATTGAAGTGCGGCAACTTGACATGCCATAAGTAAGAGCTTCTGCGTATTTGTATACCCTATGCCCATTTTAAACTGTAGAAGAGGATATACAAATATAATATGATATATAAATTCGGACAAGACAGAAAAGGTGATTAAATCAAGTCTTGTTCTACTGCTTAACGATAACTTTGCCCGTTTCTCAACTATAAATATGCATTAATAACCGACAGAAATCAACGACACAACTCTTAAGTTTGACAAGCACTATGGTACAGGGCAGTACCCCAGTTTAGTCGAACTCTCTCAGCTGGTGCGCACTAGCTCGTTGGGTACCCCCCTGGTATTTGCCACGCCAACCAAGCCAACTGCAGACGCATGTCAAAACCAGAGCGTATGCGTAATATTTGCACAACAAAATTGAGTTAGTCATATTCGTGGAAATCGACATGCAACATATTATAGCGCCACATGCAGCCACATAATGCATGCTAATGTGCATAACAAATTGGCTTAATATGCCGATACACTGTGAACAATTATTGAGTGTTATAATTATGAGAAAGAATCATTTATTGATTTACTTGAGATAATCGAAAATATAGTTTAATAGACGTATGACCAATAAAATACAAATTATTGTTAGAACAAACCTCCAATTAACACTGCTCAAATCTCAGAGCAATCTGATAATGTACTTGAATCAATTAATAAAATACATACTTATTTCAAGCTTTTTTAACTTCCACTTAAAGCAGATTTCTTAGCCAAACATATCAAAGATTATTTTTAATGGCACTCTACGAATTTGTACTTGAAATAAGCTGAATATTGAGATGTCCTTGCTTAACCGAGTCCTGGTAGATTGTTGTGATTGAAATTGTTTTTATCTCTGTAAGCCGAACACACACTCGCACACACACGCACACACTCACATGTGCTTGCCACTTATTTATTCAGATCAATACAATGAGCCAGAACAATTAAATCAAAAGTCCCATTCGACTGCTACTCACATATTGAGCAAATTAAAATCAGCTACGAATTATTGAAAGGCATATTTGAGAACAGGCATTACCACAGCTATTTAGAACTATGCATGAATCAAATGCTCAAGCACATTATTGAAATAGCTTGTGTAACTTATTAGTAGTTGTTTGTTGTTGGGTTGCAGGCGCGTTGCGGGTGTGCAGAATTTCTGCTGCCGGCCAAAACAATGCCAAATGAACAGTTCAAAGTTTGCCAAGCAATGGGCCAAAGGGCATTTGCGGAGTGCAGCCAAACAAATGGCAGTTCAAAAGCGATTTGAAAATAATGCCAAAGACAAATAACATTACCTGTTACACACGTACACATTCACACCCAAAATACACACACATACGCACACACACAACCAACAAACACAAGTGCCATCGGCGATGTCGGCTTATTTATTTAATCAACACTCCACAGTTGGCTTAGTCAGGTATTTTTTTGTTGTTTTTGTTTTTGGTATGCCTTTAAGCCAAATAAAGTGCGGCGCTTAATCTTTGCCACATTTTATCAATTTAATTATTTCAATTTGAGCGTTGGCAGCAAACACAGCAACGACAGCCACCGACAATTTCAGTTCCAGATGCGGCACACACACAGCACACAGCACAGCACATAGCATCGCACAGGATGCGGCAAGGAGGCATCCTCTAGCATCCTGTCTGTGCTACCATGCCCATACCCATGCACGTGCCCCCAACAGTATTCCTTCTGGCTAAAATGCGCGCAATCTGCGCATCAATAAACGCTTTAATCTCTGCTTGCCTGCCATGTTGCTGTTGCTGTTGCTGACTTGTTTCTTGTTGTTGTTGCTGTTGTTGCTGGTACTGGCTGACTGCTTGGGTGGCTGTCTGTCTGTCTGACTGCTGTTGAGCTTTGACCTAAAGCGATTCAATAATCAACTGCCAACAATTTTACCGTACTTTACTTTATTTTCACGCTAAACTATCTCAAAGATGCGAGCTCACAGATACGCTACAGCGATTTTTTGTGCAGATTGCGAGCACGCCCTCACACACACCCCCTCCCACACACACACCCACACACACCCGCACACACACCCTCTGTGTGCTGCCTTAGGCCAAAAGTTACCATACTAACTTGTTTTTAGTTTGGAGTTCGTACGACATCATTTTACTTTAAGCACTTAAATATACTTTGTGCCCACACTCCCAAACACAGCCATGGGCCAAAAGGCAGCCAACCAAGCAAGCAGCCAGGCAGCCAGCCAGCCAGCCAGCCAGCCTGCTAGCCTAAGCTATACCGTTCTATTCTATTCGGCTCTGCTCTATTTTATTCACCATGTCTGTGTGGCGGCCACTCGACCAGTCCACACTTTTTATATCGGCAAACTTTTGTTGCTCTGCGAGTTGTTTGTGTTTTTCTTTTGCAGCTTTCAGTTTGTTTTTCCGACTCTTTCTCAATACCTCCGCTTATCCATCTTTCTCTCTCTCTCTCTCTGTCCCTCTTTGCAGTAACACATATATCTGTATATATGTCTATATATTTATATATATATGTATGTTCATATATATATATAAATATCTCGCTCGTCGCCGTGTTTGCCTTAGGTTGATCTAGAGATTTCTGTGCAGCTACCTAGAACCAAAGACTCCTCCCTACCCACTCCGCTGCCACAGCTGTTTATGGGATATAAGAGTATGGGAGTTGTCCCAGTGCCTGTGCCCGTGCCCTGTCCAAAACCAAAAGAAGGCGTATTGAAAATGGCATAAAAATCGCATTTGAATGTAGCCACATGCCCGTCCTGTCGTTGCCGGTGTTGTTGTTGTTGCGTATGCCGTCCACTGCTCCTTTGGGGGTAGAAGGTTCTGCCTGAACGCGCCACTTTGGGGCAGCGCGTTAAGTCAACGACGCGACCGCTCGACCCTTTTAGAATCTGCAGCGCATATAAATTTTTGCTGTCGGGCAGCCCACCCGATGTTGTTGTTTTGTATTGTTGCCGATGTGATTGTTGTTGCTGTTGTTGTTGATGTTGGCGACATCGCCATCGCCGGCATCGTTTTCGGCCTTGTGGGGCATTAAGGCAAATCGGGTTTAATTGAAAATAAAAATTCTTAATGGTCTTTAACCCAAGATTATGGTGCTGTATTGCCAGCGCCTTTTAGTGGCCTCTTTTATTAAATGGATGTATGTGCGTGGCAGTGTGTGTGTGTGTGTGTGTGTGTGTGCCAGTGTGTGTTTGGTTGTTGTTGGCTGTGGCAACCCTTTGCGCCCCATCGACCAGGATGTTGCTACATCTTCGTGGCTGCCTCAGCCTCAACCTTAGTGTCGCCTCACCGCTGGTCAGCGCCATGCGCCATTTTTTTTATGTCGCCGGAAGTGGCGTGTAATCGTTTTTATTTTGTAATTGTTTTAGTGCCACTTCCTTTCGTGTTTTTTATGTGTGTGTAGCCCCTGCTGCCCATTTTTGCGTGGTCCTTTTTTATTCTTTACTGCCGCTGCTGTCGTCCATGGCTTTATTTTTGTTGTTGCGCCACTTTTGGGGCAAATAGGTGGCCTCATAAATCAAATATGTCACAGCAATTTAGGTGTCAGAATTTTTATTTTCTTTTTTTCTGCTTTTTATTTTTATAACGTTTTCTGGCCAAGACGCAAGAGTCTTCGCTCCCAAAAGGGGCCAAGCCGAAAGTGCAAATGAAATGCGTAAAACCCACAAAAATATATATTCAACAGTGAAAGCAGTGGGTTAGAGCATTTGGTATGGTCGCTAACCATTGGGGTTGCCTGGCAAAATATTTCCAAGGGTTCAAAACGGAGCGCAGAAAAAATCGCTAAATTTAATGAAAAAAGTTTCATAAATATGGCAATGAATTTAATTAAAATAAATATAAAAAAATAGGAAAAAACAAGAGAAAAATGCCAGAGAGAAAAAAGAATCATTGAATGGGAAACAAGCCCAAAAATGTCGGCACACTAATTACGCGAATTAAACGTCAATTTGCAAAAACAATTCCAGCCATTCACAAACAAGCTGAATCATAAAACCAAACATAAAGCACAATGCCGCCCAGCAAATACTCTTAAATACCTAAATGACAACAACATCAAATTTTTGTTGCTGTGTATAAGGCACGTTTAACACTACAATATTACTATATCCAGAAACTTAACAGTATGGGCGTTATATAGCACATAAATATTCGTGTTCTTGATCAGTGTCGATTAGATTTTACTCATCCGTTTTTATAAACTTTTGGAAATTGTGCAAGTAATTCAAAAAAATGTTTTAAAAATTTTTAGTCACCTATGTTAGGTGTAAATTGATGTTTATAAATATAATTTAGCATCCAACAATTAATGTTAATTAAAAGCCCTTACAAGTTGTAGTAGAGTGTACAGAGCAAGTATTTTGACATGTATATCATAACAGAATTCAAAATGGCATGAATGATATTTTATGACTGATTGCCACAGCTTAATAAATAAACACTTGTTTGTTGAGGAAGTATCAATCATTCAATCACATTCCACTTATGCTACACTTTTTAACATTTGTTTGTTTTTAATTAAATTATATTTCTTTTACATAGTGATTTCTGCTGCTTCTTTAAGTTGGTCATCACGCAATTGATACCGATCGATATCGATCATTAATAAAGCATTAAATTAACTTTAAGCAGGTCACCCCTATCGAAATCATTGCAACTTATGGCACATCGTATTAACTTAACCTTAGAATGTCACTCACTTTTAGACAAAACATTAAGACGGTAAATCACTCCATGACAGCAAAAGCCAACAGGTTTCACAGTCTATTGAATTACTCATCATCTTCATCATCATCCAAAGTCTTGCTCTTCAAGATCATGGGCATGCTTTCATCATGTACCTAAAACTACGCAAACTAAGCTTAACACTATCATGCTTAAACCCGTTAGGCCGTCTTGCGTAACCGACTGCCTAATATTCTGAAACCAGTAAGTACTACCAGCTGATAACAGGGGCCACAAAAAAGGATGTGTGTATCCTAGAAATTCTTTGCACCTATCTTTGAAGAAGTTTTCTGGTAATCTATCTTCAAGCTTGGTGAATTTAGCTTTTATATATATATGTATATATGTATATGTATATAATATGTGTAATATTTGTGGGAGATACGTTCGATTGGCGACTATCGATCTTATCGATTTCCTAGCCTCCAAGTGGATGTAGCACCACAATTTTAACACTTCGTCTAATGCCTTTGTACGTTATTTAATTAAATTAAAATTTAAATTTTCAGTTGAAGCCATATCGGACATGTTCTGAATCCATTTCACAAAAGGCAGATAAAAACATAAATATAGGATTTATTTTACATAATTGCCAAAGGACTCAGGCAATAAAAAGTTAATTCTCGCCATTAGAATAAAGAGCTCATTTAACTCCTTAATTCACCTGACCAAAAAGTGTAAAAAGTTCCAGAGAATATTGCTCATGTAACTTTTGGTGCTGCTCTTAAGGCTTTGGCTCGGATCAAATGTCAGTGAATTAAGTCGAATTATCTTCGAAAGTCTGGCCTTAAATGTTTTGGCATACGCCACAAACACACAACGCGGACGTGAACAACTTTACTTTAAGCAGTAACAGTAACAGCAGCAGCAGCAGCAGCAACAGAAGAAAAAATCAAGCGCTTGGCTAGAGATTCATTAACTGAATGCCATCGCCGCCACGTACTGTTGCCGAACTTTTGTGTTCTGGCCGTGGCAAAATGTTAATGAACTCGATGCAAGACCGACACAGACATGGCCAGGCTGCCTGCCTGCCTGCCTCAGTGCTCAACAGTCCAATAGTCTGCGCCAGTTTGAATGTCGGCCCGACTGTCTGACTGTCCTGGCAGTACATCATTGTAATTGAGTGTTCATTAGCGGGCGAGCCGAATGAATTTTGCCATATTGGTTGCGGCCAGAAAATTGACGGTACAACGTCATTAACTTACAACCCAGTCATGTAAGCCAAACCGAACCAAACCGAACCAAACCGTTTCAGGCCGAGCCAAAACCACGTCCCCCGCAGCAGTCTCATTATCGTCATCAAGTCATCATCTTTATTCGCTAATATTTGTGATGTACGCGCCAACTTTGCCCAATTTTATTGTACATTAAAGCCAGCAGGATCTGAGCGGGGGGTTGCTTTTGGGGTTGGGTTGAGGTAAGCGAATAAGGATGAGCCGTGGAGGGTGCGAGAAGTTTACAAATATAATTTTGTAAATGTGCGTTATGGCAATGAAAAGGACGCCAACTCTTTGGCTACTAAAGCGAGAACGCCAAGTGGACGAAGTGGAGTGGGGTTAAATTCGGGCTCCAATTCCGTGCTGGGATTGTTGAGGACCAACTGCCAAGAATAACAACAGCAAATTTGCTGTCGGTGTTGTTGTGCTCAAGTTTTTTGGCAGCGCGCAACATCTGACTTGGATTTGATTAATTCTGAAGTCGGTTTAACGGCTAAGCATCAGGCGAGCATGCGGCCATGCCCGGGGAGTAGAGGTAGATGTAAGTTAGCGGAGTATGGGGTATGGGCTGTGGGGTGTGGGGGACAGCCAAGCTCATTCATTTTACTGCGGCTGCTGTGCTGTCGGTTGGGGTAAACTTTGATGAGCAACCAGAGGACGCGAACGCAGACGTCAGACTCAAAGTAGTAGCAAGAGAAACAACTTTGATTATAAAATGCAACAACTGTAAACTGTTATCACAGCGGAAACTTGCGTGCAACACGACGTTGGCGAGAGTGGCATGAAGAGGCAAGCATTCTTTTAACTGACTGTCGAGTTGTCAGAGTACAACATTCATTCGCTTCATTGTTCTATTAGTTCAAAACTCTTATGCTCAACTGTCAAGACAAATTAGCGCCATTCAGGTGCAGCCACTTCGGCAACAACAAAATCTCGCACAAACTTTGATTATGTTTTAATGAAGTCTATCTCAGCTACTCAGCTAATGATTCATTAAGTATTTGTTAGACCATCGAAGAGTCATAGTTGGATATAAGTTTGAAACTAGAAATCCATAAATATAGTTGTGCTTTTGTCAGATGTAAGTTATGATAGGAAATAAAATAATACCTAGTTTGTCGTCTTAATCAGAAATATTTGTACTTTTAATTGACAAAATAACAATTGATAAACTTGCTGTAAGGTGTAACCGAATGGGGAATACTCTGAGAGTAGGCAGAACGAAGCATTATATATTCTTGATCAGCATCGATACATGGTCATAGGTCGAAACTTCAAAATGCCATAACTTCGTCAAAACTCAACTGATTTTAAAAAGCGAGTGCTTTTTGTTCATAGTTTTGCCCCTAAATCAATCGTACATTTAAAGTTAAAAATGAAATTTGAGGTCGGAAGACAAGTAAAAATTATAGCCTGAAAATCGATGTATCGATATATGGCAAAGGTCGAAACTTCAAAATGCCATAACTTCGTCAAAACTCAACTGATTTTAAAAAGCGAGGGCTTTTTGATCATAGTTTTGCCCCTAAATCAATCGTACATTTAAAGTTAAAAATGAAATTTGAGGTCGGAAGACAAGTAAAAATTATAGCCTGAAAATCGATATATCGATATATGGGCATAGGTCGAAACTTCAAAATGCCATAACTTCGTCAAAACTCAACTGATTTTAAAAAGCGAGGGCTTTTTGATCATAGTTTTGCCCCTAAATCAATCGTACATTTAAAGTTAAAAATGAAATTTGAGGTCGGAAGACAAGTAAAAATTATAGCCTGAAAATCGATATATCGATATATGGGCATAGGTCGAAACTTCAAATGCCATAACTTCGTCAAAACTCAACTGATTTTAAAAAGCGAGGGCTTTTTGATCATAGTTTTGCCCCTAAATCAATCGTACATTTAAAGTTGAAAACGTGATTTGAGGTCGGAAGACAAGTAAAAATTATAGCCTGAAAATCGATATATCGATATATGGGCATAGGTCGAAACTTCAAAATGCCATAACTTCGTCAAAACTCAACTGATTTTAAAAAGCGAGGGCTTTTTGATCATAGTTTTGCCCCTAAATCAATCGTACATTTAAAGTTAAAAATGAAATTTGAGGTCGGAAGACAAGTAAAAATTATAGCCTGAAAATCGATATATCGATATATGGGCATAGGTCGAAACTTCAAAATGCCATAACTTCGTCAAAACTCAACTGATTTTAAAAAGCGAGGGCTTTTTGATCATAGTTTTGCCCCTAAATCAATCGTACATTTAAAGTTAAAAATGAAATTTGAGGTCGGAAGACAAGTAAAAATTATAGCCTGAAAATCGATATATCGATATATGGGCATAGGTCGAAACTTCAAAATGCCATAACTTCGTCAAAACTCAACTCATTTTAAGAAGATAGGGCTTTTTGATCATAGTTTTGCCCCTAAATAAATTGTACATTTGAAGTTGTAATCGTGGATTAATCAAATTCAAGTTCTGCAGAACAAGGTCCTAAGAGACATCTCTGGTGCTCCACCCTATGTGAGCAATTTGACGCTGCACAACGACTTCTGTGTACCGAAAGCTTTTAGTCAAATAAACCGACATACAAGTCGTTACAATGACCGGTTACATAACCATGTTAACCCATTGGCTTCGTCACTAGGGTCGAATACAACCCGCAGACGCTTAAAGCGCCTCCACACCAGCGACCTCAAAGTTGAGTGGATTTAGCTAATGTCAGAGATAATAAGAACAAGTTTCGTTTACTATAGACATATCAAGTTTATTTCATTTAAAGATAACTGCCTCCGTTTCGCGAATAGCGACACAAATCTATTTCCATTAGGAAAAAAAACACAATTGTAAAGTTAGATCCTTCTAATCAATATTAAATGAAGCCAGACTTATTACTGACCAACTGAAAAAATTTCATTATCATTTTTTTTTCACATATTTGGCTTTATCGATTTGTACTATCGATGTTATTAATATTCCAGTTACATAGATTAATTTTTTACTGCTTACAGTTTTGGCTAGCAAATCCATTTACCTGTCTTTCAATATACATTCAACTTTGTGACAACAGCTTCATATTTTTATAGGTTTTATTAATTTGATTTATGAGGCACAGCATATAGCTTCCATCGATTTGCCTACCCCCAGAAATCTTAACACTCTGCCCGACACCGACATATACAAACATAAATTTTAAGGTTCAAGTCACTTGCCTGAAAATTTATTGCATTCTGACGGACGGTCAGCCAGACAAATCCAATGAATTATTTTAATTTTATGGAAAAAATATAAATTTTAAACTTAGTTCAACTTTGAGCGCTGGCATAAATAATAATAAATAATAAAAAAATTGGCAAACATAGTAAAACTGTGAATTAAAGTCAGTGTATATATATATTCAAAGTTCGTAAATGTTTTCAAATACATGCAAGTAGTTTATCTAAACGAAATACTTGAGCAACATGTATTTATCTTTTCAATTAAATATTTGATAATGTTCAAGTGTTAACTTGGCCTGATGGACGATTAGGAAAGTATAATTCAAGCTAAATGTAAATTGCAAAAATCACTTTTGACACTGACTTTTGCCACAAAAGATATTTAGTGATAAATCCACTTGGTGCGACACATCATGAAAAACCACTTTTTAACTTGCTAAACCCCTAATGCACTATACGAATAAAGAATCGTATTGCTAAGCTCAACATAAGTCAGACCCTTGTGATAATACGCATGGAGCTGCTTCTACTGGGTGTTGATGATGTTGCTGCTGTGTTATTTGTGCTGGTGCAATTGTTGTTGTTGTTGTTGTTGTTGTTGTTGCTGCTCCCTCCGTTTTGTGTAGCTGTCAATCTAAAGCAGCCAAGCAAGTCAAGTGGGAGCAGCTCGAGTGGCTGCAGGGGAATGGCTGGGGGGGTCACAGACAGCAGACCACTCGGTTGATAGTTAATTTCAGTCATTCAGATAAAACTCTATGCATTTGATGCTGTTACAAACTTGAATTATGTGCATGTCATTGTGCTACTGCACTCACATAAAACTCATTTGCCATTGCCACCAAAGTACAAACTGCTGCAATTCTGCTGCAAGTGGACTGAAACTCGCCAACCTCCAAGTAGTACTCGCTATGGAAGTCGGAGTCAGAGATGGAGTTGGGTTTGAAGTTGAAGTTGGCGTCATCCTTGTAATGCTGGTCATCGTCATTATCATTCAACAATCTAACTGCGACAACGATCACATACCAGAATATTTCCCTTTTGCTAACAAAATAAATTAGAATTGGAATAATTCGTAGGAAAACTTTGCGTTTTTCCTAGTTTTTAATAAAGCAAAACGGCGCGCTATGCAAACTTTTGCCCAGCGGCAACACTGCGTATGGGCAATATGCAAAATGCCAGCAGACCATCTCTTGCTCTCCCGTTACCTCGTCTCGTTGTCTCGTCATCACAGCCACCCAACTGTGGCTGGGTAGATTTTGCGGTTGGACTCGTTGCTAACAAACAAACAAGCATTACAAAATGAAGGAACAGCACAGTATGGAAAGGAAGTAACAGCAACAGCAACAACAGCAATAACAGCAACAACAGCAATAGCAACAACATCATAAATGGTAGCTACGACTCGGGACTAGCGGGCAGCTGGCTGCCTGGCCATAAATAAATAAAATTTCAAGGATGCGTGCGCTTTTATCTTCGCAACTTGCTTTGCCTTTAGAATATATATGTATGTATATATATATATATTTTTTATTACATTTTGCTGTGTGCACTTTTTCATATGTTGTAAATAGCAGCGCTCTCAAAAAAAATGTAGCTTGAAAAACTTTTTGCGGCAATTCAAACTAATGATTAAACATTTTCCATTTTTCGCTTTGTGTTTGTGCTATGACATTTCAGCATGCGACCGTTCCATTTTGGAGGGGGCTCGTTTCATTCATGGTCAACAAACCGCAATTTGAATATACATATACATAGATATGTGTATGTGTTTATAAATACATTTTAATGATGTCGCCGCTCATTAATCATAATCTATTCATTAATTTTTGACCCATCTCCAACGCTGATACCCATCTCCTTCTCCCAGTCCCTGACATGTCAGAGGGAGCATCTAAGAACAAAAAGTGAAATGTGTACAAATGTTTTGACCTTTGTTTTACATGAAATTTAGATAGGATCTCGACCGTAAAAGAAGACCAACGTCAAATACAAAATAGAACACAACATGGCAGCTAATTAACGAACATTTTTCGCCAAAAGCGTTGTCCAACACCTGCCCAATTAGTGAAAAACGTGAATTGCGCTTTACTTAATGGCAATGACAGATTTTCGTTCGTTTTGGTATAAATTTTGTATTAGCTGGAGACGCTAAACGCTTTCCCAGCAAGACACGCCAAAGAACGCCAAATATTTTAAAGATAAGTGGCAGCCCAGGGCCCACAGTAACCAAGGACCATCTCTGGCAGTGGGTGACTACAGCTACACAAAATGTTACACCCATTAGCCGTTTCATTTTTTTCTTAATAAATTCAAGCACAGTTATCCGCTTAGTGCTGCAGTCGCTTCTTTTATACCCATTGAAACCATTAAAAAATTGATAGAGAGGGTATAATGAACTTTTGCAACAATTTGTAAAATTTAAAAGGAGGAAGCCCTCCATAAGGTATACATATTCTTGGAGCAACAGTCGAGTCAATATAGACATGTCTGGGTGCCTGTGTAAACAATGTAATACGTTTTTATCCCCAAGGCTAATCAAGTTTACCATTTCATTTTATCGATAACTCCGCCCGTTTCCAAAAATATCAGTATTTTTGTAAAAGAAACAATAAAGATATTGTTATCCAATTGTTATACATATATATATTAATGAACTGTATAAAATAGTATTTTGTGCACCTAAATATATTTTCATATTGAACAAACAAAACTAACAGCAGGCCTGAGTGCAGGGTATCCCCTAGTGGAGCTATCTCGGCTTGTGCGTTCTTACTTGACCGTTTTTTCTTGTTTGTTGGGTGTGCGATGTGATGGGTTTGGAGAAATCGAAGTGGGATAATTTGTCACCAGAGCCTAAATGGTGAGACATTAAATTTGGCAAATAAATGGACACTTGTTTGTCATAACGCTGCAAATGCGTCCAAATTCGACTAAAATATAAATGAAGACCAACCAAAAAAAAGGACGTGGCCGGCAACGGCAATGGTGACAGCTTCGATCCGAAGCGAAGAAAAATTTTTGTAAAAGAAAAAAATGGAAAAACAAAACCATTTTCATTTGTGCAATAAAATAGAATAAAACAAAAGTGACTATGGAATTAAATGCTTGGGAGCAATAGCCAACCAACTAGATACACTAACAAAATCACAATCGCAAATGAGTTGAGAAATTATCAATTATTGGAAGTTGAATTAAGAAAAACATATATTTTAATTAATAATATGTTTAAATAATTGGACATGCAAATAATTGATTTAAAGTAATTCAAACATCTACTTTTATATCAAATGGAAAATGATATCTCACGTTATGTAAACTGATCTTTAATATATATTGTTGAGGGAAATTATAATCCAATAAAACTATCATATAAGATAAAAAATATATCATTTAAAGAACAATAAGGTCGACTATTGATTGATTTATTTTTTTCGAGCTTAACTCGAAGAAAAAAGTCCTGATTAAAATTGCTTTTAATGTCCATATCCCAGAGTTTGTTGCTGCAGAGCATTTGCGAAAAAATACAAAGAGAGAGGGGAGTGGCGAGACGGATGAAGAAAGGGAGTGTGGCAACATCGGTTTGCGGAGCGGCAAATGGCAAAAAGTAAATAAATCGCTTCAAATTTTCGCATGGGTTGCGAGTCAGGGGAACGTTACAAAACTGCTGAGCACAACGCTCAAGCTGAGCTAAGGCGTGCCAGGGGCGGTGCGCTGGCTGCCGAGGTAGCCTGTAAGCGTAGAAGCATAAGCAGAAGGAGAATCCGGCGTTACTGCAGCGGAACAGTGGCAAACGGGGTGGGGAGGACGCTACAGTAAAGCCCGATTCGACTTGTCCCCATTATTGTTATGCCCTAGCAGAGAGTATTGCAATTAAGTCAGGAAGTTTGTTACGCATGGTAGAAGACTTGTTCGATCCCATTCATATGTCGGAGCTGGCCAGAGGAATATTATGTTGAACGATTAGTTCCTGGATAACTGAAAAACTCTTCTATTCAAGAAGGTATCCAAACCAAACTTATGCGTAGTATCAGGCATGTAGCTTTCACAGGAACAATCGGTTGATGTTTTAAATTTATAGTAAAATTCGGTGTACCCAATTTTGAACTCTGTACAAACCCCGTGAGGAAATTAGCTATCAATAAACTTACAACGATTATTCTTGCATTCTTCTTCACAATTTATGTAGATAAAAAGACTATAAAAAATGTATTCCGACCAAACTCACTAGTTAAGGCAAGTTATTATCCTCACATTTGATCAAGAAATCATCAGCATCTAACTACCATATCACCTAGCATTCATCATTCAAAACAACGGTCTGCAAGGGTATGGAATCTTCTATTTACTTGTTTTTCTTAAAAGTTGGTGTTTCTTCGTTGCTGTTGTTGTTGTTAACTGGTTTTGTTGGTGTTGTAGGTTGTAGAGGTTCTGCTTTTGGTTTGGGACTTTCCTCCAACGTACTTCGTACCAGGTGCAATCTATCGATTCTCTGCCTGCCCCCGCAATACCATTCTTGTTATCCACCCGGTTCCATTTTCTCCAGCTTCTCGATTGCTGCTGCTGGTGCTCGTTATTGCTGCTGCTGTAGCTGTCCGTGTTGTTGTTGCTGTCCGTGTTGCTGTTGCTGTTCCCTAGTTGTTGCAGTTGAAATATTTACGATGTACGTTGGGCTATTTCACTATTTGTAATACCCCAACCCTGCAGGCAAAGTCTCAGTCTCCTTCGCAGTCGCAGTTGGAGTCGGAGACACACGCACAAGTGTTGCCATTTGTCGTTGTTGTTGCTGTTGTTATTGTTGTTATTTTTGTTATTGCTGTTATTATTATTGTTCTTGTTGTTGGCTGTGCGTCACCTTTTTTATTGTTTTCTAGCTTGTAACGACGCAGAACGAAAACAGTTGCACAAAAATGTATAAAATTATCAAATAAAAGCAAGTCAACAAAATGAAATAAAGTGTTTAACAAAAAAAAATCTCTAACTCGTATTGGTTGACTATTCAATACACTGTTCGCAGTTAAAAAAAAAGAGTAAAACATGATTATGATACTGATAGCCCTGTGTGAAGTAAACTGTCTAATTTCGAGTTTCAGCGAATAGTCCAGAATTCATATTGATTAATGCACTAACAAGAGAAAAGGTCTATCGACTCAGCTACTGACCAAGAATTCATAATTCTTAAGGAATCAGAAATGTCTCCTTTAATGAGTTACAAACTTATCGACAAAGTGATAATACCGACTGCAAGGTCATAAAAAGCTACAATCCTCCTCCCAAGAGATTACCTGTTTTCCATTTATGAACAATTTAAATACAATTAGATTAGTTGGTAAACAACATCAATGGGTAAAAGCTTTCTGTGTCAAATGACAGGCAGACAACACGACTTTTTTGCCATGTTGAAAAACGAGGTGCAAATTTTACCATCATTTTTCGATAGTAGCATTTTTTTTTTTAGCAGTTTTGGGAGTTAAATTCAGTTATCAATGGGTAGTTACTAAAGCAAGAGTGGGTTAAGCGCAATGAGACCTTTGATGAATAATTTTTACCTTTTAATTGAACTCGAAAAAATTGTTGAAAGCCATCTGACACTCGAAAGAAGTATTTGGTTTGAATTTAATTAAATATGGTTTGGCTAATGGCATCGAAACATTACCTCCATTTATCATTTTGAACTTTTTATTGAAACAACATTAAAAAAAAGCGATGTTTTTTTGTTTTTGAAAAATATGGCGAATATGCACCAAGCCTGGTGGATTTACAGGGTGTATTGAAAAGCTGCACGCGTTGCTTTTATTTATAATTTTATTTATTTTCTCAATGCATTTTACGCAAATAAAGAAATAAAGCGCGCACGAAAAATATATATTCGTATATATCTGTATTTGTATATGTATGTGTATATAATTTGTGCAAATTTTATTTGCCGCCGCTTTTCATTATTTTTATTTGCAGCAAACAACGGCAAAGAAAAGCGGAAAGCAGCCGGAGAAGGCCAGACAAGTAAAAGAAAGAGTCAGAGTATTTTAATAAAACCACACACACACACCAGCAAACACACACACACAAACTTTGTTAAGGGCAAAAGAAAGCAATTGAGTTGCGTTGAAGTGGCATAAAGTAGTCGCAAGTGGCAACCGGGTGGATTGTTGTAGTAGTTGTTCTTGCTGGGCTGGTTTGCTTTTTAACCATTTTGTTTGGTCTTTGCGTTTTCCCGTTAGAACCGCCTGCACGCGGCATGCGGCACACGGCGTTCAGGTGAAAACGCAGCTCGAGATGGCGGCAATGAACGCCGCCTGCCTGCTTGGATATATTCCCAGTGCTGAGCAAATGTAATGGGAAATGAAATGAATGAATGAGCATAAGCACTTCTTTGTTTGTGGGCTGCTTGGTGTGTGTGTGTGTGTGTGTGTGTGTGTGCACGGCTTGTTTGTTTGTTTTTATCTGTTTGTTTGTGGCCGCAGACGCATGCTACAAGGAGTTTGCAGCGAGTGCGCTGAAATGGAGGTGGGCGGAACTGGAGTGGGGCGGTAACTGAGATGATGCACTTCAAATTAAAATGCGAATGCAAGCGAAAACTTCAAAAGAAGCACTAGAACAGAAAACAGAAGCGCAAACGAGATACTAATAGACAATAGTGTGGAAGTGTGCATGAAGGGAGGGACGGTGAGGAGTTGATTGGGGGGAGAGGAGGTTGACGTGATAGCTGCAACGTATGCGCTGCAATTGAAAAGCACATAAACACAGTAACACACTGTGATAGCGAAAGTGTCACTGCGTGTGTGTGTCTGTAATGCCAGGCAGCTAAGGATAAAGTTAGCGACGACGACGGCAGCAGCAGCAGCAGTGCAGGACATACAAATGCACTTTGGACGTGGGCGAAGCGCGCTAAATTCGCTTTAATTCACTTTTCATACAAAACAGCAGCAGCAGCAGTAGCAGCAGCAAAGGCAGCGAGGAGCACAAAAGCACGCGCCAGCACACAGACACACACCCGCACACACACACACATATTCACAGGCACAGACACCAGCACATGCTGTCACACAAACTCGTGTTTGTTGTAATTAATTTAAAATATTATTATATGCGCGCGCGAGCGCTAAACTAAGGCAAGAAGAACACAAGCAAAGGAGTAAGCAAGAGCAATAGCAAGAACAAAAGCGAGAGTGAGATAGCAACACACAAGCACGAACACGCAGCAACCACAGGCAAGGGCAAGGCAGTGCGAAGGGGGAGCGGGGGATGTAAGAGTAGTAGTAAAAGCAGTGACAGGGCAGGGCTAAATAATTATAACCCAACTGCACACGAGGAACCGCCAGACAAACAACAACAACAAAACAAGCAAACCAAGTATGGAATTACAAGCAGACAAGCAGATATGAGCGTGTGTGTGTGTGTGTGTGTGTTGCTATGCACTTCAGCCCTACTTGTGTGTATGTGTGTGTGTGGTGTGAGTACTATTGCGAAAACAAAATGTCCTAGTCAAGTTTTTTTAATTGACGTGCAAAACGCGACCAGGACACAAACACAAACATGCACTTAGCCCACCAACAGCAAATCAACAAGCATTGACTGCAATGCACAAACAACACAAACGATAAATTGAACTAACAGGACACACACACACACACACACACACATATATATATATATATATACACAGCCAGACAGTGCGCCAAATGCCAAAAAATACCGAAGACGACGACGATGAAATTGAAAAAAAGTAATAAACGTAAAGCTATTACAAAATCTGATAATGGTCCACCGCTGGCAATGGAGCGCAAATGCCGGCGCACTCACACACATACACACAAAAACCGACACACACACACAGCTCAGTTGAAAATAACAAAATTGAAAAGCAAAGAGCATGCAAGCAAAGACGCTAGAAACATGTTAAAGAGAGTCACATAGAAAGAGAGACAGAGAACGAGAGCGAGAGAACCAAATGGAATTGAAACAAAACAAGCTTTGGCATATCGCCAGTGAAATAGAATGCAAGGCACATAAAAATCCGTTACAATATGCGGCTGCAGCGCCAGAGCTACAACAGCAACAAAGCAACTGCAAAAACAAGCGACGTCAGACATAAACATTGTGGCGCGCGTGCTGCCCCGAATCGTTGCTGCCGCAATATTAATTTCACGAATGAACAACCCTTGAATAACCATACACTTCATGTGCCGTTATTATTGCTCTACTACGTGAGCGCGAGCGTAATAGCGAACCATGCAGCAGAGCTAGAGAGAGAGAGAGAGAGAATGAAAGTGAGAGAGAACAGCGAACTGCAACTACTACTAAGAGAGAGCGAGAGATGCTCGGAAAGCTTTTGCACGAGATAAGCAAACGACAAAGTTGCTTCGGCTTCTTGTATGTGTGATTTGTGCGTGTATGTGTGTGTGTTTGCAATGCTTTTTCATTGTGCATTTCCCAGAGGTGCATTTTTCTGAAAATCTAATTTGAGAGATTGAGATTGTTTGGTCTTTCAATGTTCTGCTCGCTCGTTCGTGATGCGACGCTTGCAATTTTAGTACCCCATCCCCCCCCCACTCCTATCCACCCCCCCCATTACCCCTTACCCTACATTCTTATATTTATGTGTTTATGTATGTTGAACCTATATACATATTTACGTATATGTACAGACATATCCATGCAACATATTGGGGAGTTATTACTCAGCCGAGTCTGTCTATCTATCTGTCTGTCTGTCTGTGCACACATGCCCTGTTCACCGCTTACTTTAATTGGACGCGCGGGCGATACGCTGTCGTAATTTTTTGAAAAATCTACATACTTGGCCCCGAAATTGAACAACTGTATCCGCAACAGCATCCACATCCGCATCCGCATCCGCATCTCAATGATAACGATGCGACGCGTCGCAATGGCTTCAATCATTGCGCACAGCGCTCAGCATTGTGGTTTTTACAAACATTTTTCACTGGCTGTGCACAAGTAACGTTCCAGCGTCCTTCTACAACAACACACAACTCACACACGTCGACGCACACATATCGTTACACACCCCATCGAGAAACGCGTCGTGTATGTTTGATGAGTGTGCGAGTGCTTTATGGCTGTATTGGGAATGAGCCGTTCAGACCGAGCCAAGCGAATAGTTGTTGTTGTGCCAAGCAGCGGCGGTGTTGGGAGGTGATTGGGTTATGCTCTGATTTTAATTTTGAAATCATACAAGTGCAGCACTGCAAAGTGATACAAGCGGATTTATTTATTTATGTATATACGCAAGTGTGTGCATCAGTGTGTGGATCTTTATATATACATATACACATCTGTGCATGTGTGTGTATCTCGTTATATGTGCATGTGTGCGCGCGATGCGATAAAGCGCCTTACAGGATTTGGATGATGGCTGAAGGCAATGAATGCCGCTTCTGTTTGCAATTTGATAAGCTCATTCTCACTCTCTCTCTCTCTCTCTCTATCTCGGTCTGACATTATTTTGCGACATTTCCTTTTGACATGCCGGTCGCATGCAATAAAAATATCAATGCTAAGCCAATGTGTAAATCAGTATATCTTATTGTTTCTACATTTTTTACTTTACTTTTCGGCTGTGCGTTTTGCTTTCATTTCAACTTTAACTTACTCTCTCTCTCTCTCTCTCTCCAACTCTCTCTCGCTATCTCTTCTCGTACTTCTGACCATTGAATACATTTCATATACAGTTTATCAGTTGATTTCTTTGCGTTTATTCTCTTGCTGGAAAAAAAGAGTTTCACCGATGCACCATCCATTGTTTTTCAATAATCCCATTTGACTGTGCACCAGACTTAATCCTCGTCCTATAAATTCCACTTTTTTATGACATTCCAAAGAGAAATCTGTTGCATTGTAGGATTAGTTCGTTTTAAAGTGGCATACAGTAGAAATATAGTAAGAACTATTTGTATTTGATATGCGAACTCAAAGTTATATTCAACTGAACAATAAGAATGTCGTAGCATACATACGAATTGATATTCTAAGCACACATATCAATTTGAATCACTGAAGAATTTTGGTTTTTAGATATAAAAAATTTCATATTTAATTTATGCATTGGTGGTTGTCATTGAACTGTACCTATTCATGGTCATTTGACATTGTCATTCTTTTTATATACCAGATAATAAATTAAAACAAAACTGAACTTAGCATGTCCCAAAAAATATAAAGCGATTTTTATTTTGCGATTCGATTAGCTTCGTACATAAATACATATATACACAGTAAGTGTTACACATAATCAAGCTTAGCAGCAGTACATTTAAAAACTAAACTATACAGATATCGGATAGAGCGCTGTAACCGTAGGATTATACATAATCATGAACTAAATCTAGAACTAAGCTACTCCGAAATTGAAAATGATACTGTGACAATACAAACAGACAGGAGAACTTCCCATTTTGTTATGTTAACACAAGTACATCGGATACCCTGTGGAGATTAAAAGAAAATAAGCTTCACCAGTCCATAAAGCGCCCAAAGTGTTAACGAATAGACGGTGCCCAGCGTACAATAATGTAAAACCATCATGCTGTAAAAATACAAAAATAAAAATAATATGAGATAAATGAATAAGTCAAAACATGAACTGGATTTAAGATTTGGACAATTACCGTTTGATGCGCGTTATGGCTTCGGGTAGGTTGTTGGGATCGTCCTTCACAACATACAGGCGCAGTCCATACAAACTGACTTTAAATAGATTTGTCCAGTCCAGATCACGCATATCAAAGGCAAACAGTCGCTTGTCTCTAGCATCTAGCTTATCAACCAAATTCCGCACGTTATCGTTGTCAAAGCGAAACTCATTCGAGCTGAAGAACTTTAGAACGTTGCTGAACTTGTGTATCTTGCGATAGATTTTCAACATTCTGCAAATGAATAAAGTTCCGTTTAGTTTGGGTAAATACGTGGCGAGCGCAATTAAATTTAAACACACCTCGGTTTCTTGCCCATGAGAACCATAATCAAGTCCATGAACATGGCGGGCAAAGTGTGGTACAAGAAGCAGAGTATGTGATACTGCCACATGTGCGGCACAATGGTGAAGCACGGATACCAGATGGACTTGCGCATGGGTATATCATTGACATGCTTGAAGCCCGTCTGCATATAATTACGCCAGGTGACCATATTATCCGCATCCGGCACATAGTTATATATTGGCGGCGTTTCATATCTACACAAGAGAGAAAATTGTTTAAGATTTTAATTTTTATATACAAAGTACAAAATGTAACTGGAGAAAAAAATGTATGAGAAGTATATAAATAAGAAAGAAAATTATTGAAGATTTTAAATTTTTTGAATGAGTTCGAGCATCTTATTGATTTATATTTTATTTTTCTTAAATAAAAATTAAATAAGAAGTAAAAAATTCAACAAATTGTTGAATTCAGATTGTATATATGCATATCTTATTTTCGGGAACAAAAGGAAAAAAGGACAAAGTGTAAACTTTGAAAAATAAAATGAAAATCTTTGAATTTGAAACTCTTAAATCTCGAAACTTAAAAAAGGAAGTCAACTTAAGAGCATAAAATTATCCTCATAATTTGATACACATAATATTCTTGCATTGCTTCCTTAAACGACTATTGATTGAAGTTATTTTATTCTCAATCAAGCCTTTGTCTACTTCGAATTGGCTTAAATTATAAATTAAGGTATTGTAAGCCCACTTTGCGCCCGGTAAGCCACTTGGGAAAGTGTAAAGTAGAGGCAAGTTGATTTTCTCAAATGTCAGATTGTGTTGCAAACAATACTTACGTATTTCGAGCCACATCCCAGGCGCTGGCCAGCAAGGCATTGACGCACATGTCCACGGGCACAATGTGCGCTTTGTTGTCCATGTTGCCGGTGAAAACGCGCAGGACGCCGGAACCTATGCCCACAATGACGCCGCAGGGTCCATACATATTGTCAATCCAGCCAGTCACCGGCTCACGATAGCTGGTGATCACTATAAAAAAGAACAAATTCCAAAATGAAAAGGAAATGCATGGTGAACGTGGCATGAAAGTTGTATCTTACCGATGCCCGGTCGAAATATGGTAACGGGCAACTTCTGTGCATGCTGGTGCACCACATTCTCGGCGAGCACTTTGGTGTAGGTATATGTGTTCGGATATCCCTGGATAATCGTCGGCGACAGCGCATTCAGCGTGTGCTCATCCAGGCACTCAGTCAACTTGCAGGCATTGTCCCCAGTCATCATGCCAGTGTAGAACTTCTCCTGTATGTAGCGCATGTTGCAGTGCGCAAATGCCGTCGAGACATGCACAAGAGCCTGCAACAACAATAATTACAGGGTATGTATTCAAATATATACCTACAAGGTTATAATGGCAATGTTTAGAGTTCGTAAATAAATTTATTCCGTACAAAAAGGTTGCAACTTTGTAGCCAAATTTTATAGACTCTGTTTGTCTATCATATTATTCGAATAGAAACTCAGTGGGAAGTACTGGTAAGCTTCTCATGAAGCCAGATATATCTGAAAAATGAGGACCAGGAACAATGAGTGGCCTACAGGGTATTAAGTCGCCTAAACGTCTAGTCTACTTTCAGATCTAAATAATGAGTGTTCCAAGCTGAAAGTTCTACTTGTAGCTCTAGGAAATTTAATAAATATATGATTTCGATTAATAAATTAATTGTACCAAATTGAGTCCATAGAAGACCCAGATCAAGATGCAATTCCACTTAATCAGCTTAAAAGAGATTTTGTTAACCTTATCAGAGAAAGAGAGAGGGAGGGACAGTTAATCACAGTGTATCCCGTGTTGTAAGAAAGCCGCACGCAATAGGGATTGCATTGTGCGAGCTCTAATTAAGTATTCTTAATCAGTTTTAATTATGTTGACCACAACAGCGAGTATTCAAGTCAACGCCAATGAACATGAATAATTGGGACACACATGCTCAGCTTAATTGAGATTGCATTGAGCAAAACGATTCTTAATGAGAATTTTATTGAATTTATTTAACCAGATCAGAGAGTTCAAACGTGAAAACAACCACTTAATATATTACAGCATACATATCCAGACATGTTTGTAATTCAAAAATATAAATTTTCAACGTATTGGCTTCGAAAGTTTTTTGTTACGCAAATCGTTAAAGTTATATTAAACTAACCAAAGTAAAACAATAAGAAATAGACGGATAGAAATAGACACGGGATTATCTAAGATGGAAAAATGGGCTTAAGCACTTATAGTTAAAATTAATAGAGCATAGCTGAAAATTAACTTATGGAATTTTATCTAGACAGCCAAACAATCTTTAAGCACATAATTATAACACGTAGTTATGACAAATCATGGATCTAAATAATAATAAATTCAAGGAATTCGGCAAGACAGCCGAGCAAGGAGATACCTATAACCATGTTCATAATTATATTTATTGTCTTAAGCTGAGGCTTTAATTTGATTGCCAAATTTTCCCTTAAGTCACGTTTTGCTTAATAAAATTTATTTCTTATCCAATTGTATTAAATTTTTTTCATTTTTATAAGTTAGAAAGCTATATCTACACAATTATGTCTCCTATTCCTAATGGATATCATTTTATATCGATATTATCGAGACATATCAATAAAGTGCAATTATGTTGATCTGCCTTTGGTATGCGAACACTCTGAGATCGACTTGTGCATACAGAGGGACAGGCGAACATAGCTATATATACTTTTCTATGGATGCTGGTCAAGAATGTATATACTTGTTGGGGTCGAATTTGCTTCCTTCTGCCTGCCACATACTTTGCACAACTTCATTATACACATTTTTCCCAGTTTTCTATTTGAATGGGTTCAAACACATAAAATTACTTAGCTCGAGCCTCACCTTCAGGTTGACAATCTCTTTGGCCAGCTTGATGATCTCCTTGGTGCCATGGACATTGATAGCAATGGCCATTTTGAGCTTCTCATCAAAACGCACCGTAGCCGCACTGTGCAGCACAATGTTGACATTCTCCTTGATTGTCTCGCGCTCATGGTGAGAGATGCCCAGACCGGGGAGCGAGCAGTCGCCGCTGATGATTGTTATCTGGCAGCGATACTTTGGATTGATCTGTTTCATTTTGGCAAAGACCTAAGGAGCAGATAACATAGATAGTTTGAAATTTGTTCGGCATTGCGGCTAGTATAGAAATCATTTACCGGATCATTGAACAAATCCTCAATGCGTGCATGGGCATCCTTGCCCTTTTTGGTGCGAATCAGCAAATATATTTGAGCCACCTCTGTGACGCGCAACAGTTTCTCAATAATAACTGGCGGACAAATCAATTCGTTAGTAAAACACCAACAACAACAGCAACCGTATAATAAAATTCCAGTCACGTTTTACTTACTTTTGCCAAAGAAGCCGGTGCCGCCAGTGAGGAAGACGCCTTTATCCTTGTAAAACATTTGCATGGGCGACTCATCTGCAAAGATCAATGCAAACAGCCATTAAACAATTAGCCAATTTGATGCGCATCATTGTGCAAGCGCCACCTCACAAAGCTCACCCCTTAGCCCTCCCCTGTGTCTGTGGCAGTGGCACTTGGCTGCCGCCAATGCTCAACGCTTGTTTGCCACCCACTTGACGCGCGTCACGAATTTAAATGCGCGCCCCAAAAGCCACTTCAATTGCGCATAATTCACGCCGTCAGACACACACACACATGCGCACGCACACACAGCACGTACACACACACACACACACACACACACAGCTGAGAGTCACTGGCAAGTCGCACGTAAAGAGCGTTTGGCATGTGGCTGCATTTTGGCCATATGTCAAAATGGCAACAACAACACTCAAAGTTAACGCCAATGCTGACATTGTTGTCGGCTGCTGCTGCCACTGCTGCTGCTGCTGCTGCTGGCTGCCACTTGTGGGGCACTCATAAATATTTGCAAGTTAGCAGCTCGTCGAGCTATTCATCTATCGTACAATGGTACACACACTCACACACACACACACACATTTCTACACACAAATACATATCTGAATGTGTACACTCAGAAAATCGAACTGAAAAGGGGGGAATTAGTTTAGTTTCCAGACAAAACAGTAATAATTTATATATGCATGGAAAACCAATTCTCAACAATTAAAAATAAATCGACAGATAAGAAAAATGATTTTTTTATCATTTTTTACCATTAAATCGTATAGTTTTAGTTGTAGAGTTAGGATTACGCTTTTAAAAATTGAATAGCATTTTATTTTTCTGAGTGTAGAGCATATATGCGGACATTCCTCTGTCTTCAAGGTGCTGCTGCTGGCTGAGTCCATCTGCTGCTGCTACTGCTGTTGTTGTTGTTGTGGCCTAATTGGCAATCGACGACGTAAATCACTGTCAAGCTGCATGGCTTATACAGGCTAGGCACACACACTTAAACACTCTGGCCACTCGATAATTGCATAATAAATGCAACAATGTTAAGGACTTACAATGGAGACCACCCAATCACCCTCTGGGTGCTGTTGTTGCCAACGCAGCCGGACGCAGCGGCATCAAGCGTTCACAAGCCCACACTCACGCACACACCAACAAATTCATATTCATACAAATACCGGCTGACACCTCGAGCCGACATTTGTTCATCTTATAGCATACCCAGCCCACAGCCACCACCATCCCCCTCGAACAGGCCTAGCGGCAGACACCCCCTGGGGTCGCACTCTAACCAAAAGCACTTGGCGCGCTCACTCAAATGTTTTGTTTACCTATGCTAATTGGCTTAAATGCAACTCAAGCGCACTTCTCATCGCGCCAAGCCGAAACTGAGCCGCCAAAAACCCCACATACTCGACGGCACCACCCAAACCCCTAACTGACACCCAACAGCCAGCATTGTTTATGAGCGCTTCGGAATTGAGCTGCCGGGCCCCCTAACAAACGCGTGGCCTCACTTTTTCGAGTGCGAGTGCGAGTGTGCGGCATGCGGCATGCGGCGTGCGGCGTGCGCATTTAAAGCTTTTGAGCGCTTTGGGGCATTTGTTCAGCGACAAAAACAACAACAGCAGCACTTTGAGTGAATTGTCAACAATTGTGTTGGCTCTTTGGATTTGCGCGCCGCCGCTTGTTGCCGTTGTATTCGTCGTCGTTGTCTCTCGCAGACAAAAACTCTGTCACATAATTTGTCAATTTCAACCATTTTTGCCACCCAACCACCGACCCGGAAGACAAATGTAATTCTTCATGAATGCTTATTGTTTCTTGAAGAAACACCAAAACAGGTTCCTTGTTTGCTTTCGGCCTGTAAGTGAGTTACATTCTTTTTTTTTTTTTTTTTTTGTTGCGGTCTTGCAGTGAACTTAATACCGGGGCCATAGGGCAGGTGACCCTGGCAGTGGCAGTGCCCTTCACTTGTCTTCCAGTCACTTACCTTGTATGCCAGTGATAAGCTGACAGTGATCGTCCAAGGATTTCGTGTATCCATTTCGAATGTTCATTAATTTCGCATCCTCCATCGTGGTCAGAAGGTTTTTTTCTCGGGCTGCAAACAGAACCAGAAAATATCAGGCAATTAATACGATTATTTTTTTTTATTAGTATTTACAGTAAAAATAAAAACAACTTTTACTCGGAACCCTCTGAGCATGGTTTTAAATCTTGAGCCCTTTTTTTATTGAAAATGTATGTTCAACAGCTTGAACAGACATTTTTATCGACATTGATAAGGCGGAGTAGAAAACTCCTTTAAGCTTTTTTTATTGAAAACTATCCAGAAATTGTAATAAAATGAATGTTGTTATTATTTTCAAAGAATTTTTAGACAAAAAAAAAACTTCAACTTCAACCAAAGGTCCTTTTAATATATATTTAAATCTTTTGAATGAATGCAAAATGCTCCTAAAACTCCTTAAACAGCTTTCGCTTAAATAAAATTCCTTAGAGAATAATCAAATTCATAGAAATGTGTCTTCAACTTGATCCACTTTTATTCATTTCATCATTGAGAGGCATTTATTTATAACAATTAATAATCCTGTGGTGCAACACTTAATTTCACTTACAAAAACTTAAACCAATTTGTACCAATTGCTCTCGAAATTTAATAGCTCTTGTAGAATATTTGTATTTATTTATTTGTTTTACAATTTTAAGCATGTCGGCTTTAAAAGGGCTTTAAAAAAGCGATGGATAAAAAAAACGCATTGGCTGTAAGCCATTTGTTTCGCCTCGTATAAAGTTTAAAAGCGACAGAGTTGAGGTCAACAGGTGTGTGAAAAGAAAATTATTTTCATAACGTTATGTGTATTTAAAATATTATAATAATGCCACTCTTATATTTGTATCAACTTGACAAATTACATTTTTACATACATTTTTTCAATGAAATAAATTCCTGCTTTTCGCCATGATGCATTTCCACAGTTTGAGGTGGGTACATTTTGAGCTTAAGGCTGATTTCCGGTTCACTGATTGAATTGATTTGAGTGTCTTACTAATTAGGAAATGTTTCAATTGAAATGGTTAAGTGTGTTAAATGTGTTCAGGCAATTACAACACCGACGCGTCGGCGGTCTCTATGCGACTATTTCGTGGCTACTAAAAATCAAATATAAATGAATTTTATTACAAAATTTAATTAAAACTTCGCTCGGGCTTTGTGCGATACATAGCATGGAAAGAACAAGGAAAGAGCACAAATAAAAATGTATAATGAAGTGCCGGACGCACCTGTTGACAGAAAGCGAGACAAAAACAAAAAACTCAATTGAAAATTCCACTCAAATACAATTTTAATAAAATCCATATTATAAGTGAATGCACAAAAGAAAGTGGACCTACAAAATACAACATAAAGCAAAGGCCCTCGATATTTGTTCTGGCGTTCTTTTAATTAAAGCTCCCAGGAAAAAAAACCTATTATATATCTAAATAGGTCACCGAGCTATTGCACGCTTTAAATATGCAAAAAAAAAAACTACGTAGGCTAAAAAAAATACTTGGGGAAAAGATGTAAAAAAAATAACAATCCACTTTTAAACTGAGCTGATTATACGAATTTTTTTTTAATGTGTAATATTACTGAAGTATTTTAAATTATATAATTGAATTGTTTGAAAATTATTCAAATGTAATTACAATAGTAGATCTATCATCTATAATAAATAATTAATTTAAAAAAATAACCATTTTTTTGCTCAAATGCATTTATACATGTATTTGTCTGAATGAAATGAAACGACTTGACTCTGAAAAAGAATAAATCAATTCGCAGTGCAAACAAATCACAATTTTTCAAATATATGCAAAACTATGTTTTCATTAAACTTTGTATATAACAATAACAAACAAATGTCAACGCTTGAGTTGGGTTATTTCATTCATTCACAAACGAACTTAAATGGTTGTATTTATGTTTAAAACCAACGGATTCCGGAACGGACATAGCTATGTCCGCTGTTGATACGTATACAAAGTCATTAACATAAGCATATAAAAGAGTTATGGGAGATTTTTTAAACACGTTTAAATCAATTCATGAATAAACTGAATAACTAATAAATAAATATTTGTTTACATTTCAAAAAGTCATTTATTTAATTTGACTTTAACTTATTGAATCAGCTTTGAAGACTTTAAATTCAGAGCGTTAAGCACAAACAAAGATGGTAGACCACTTAACTTAAAAGTGCAGACTACGTAAGCCACCTGCATTTTTTTAACAACAACACATTCAAACGGTTCTTTGTGAACTTTATGATAGAGTAAACCAATCCGCTTAGGGCAAAAAAATGTCAGTGTCCAGATTAGTTTGCAACCAAGAAGATATGTGAACATCCAGTCAGCTCTTTAACAACTTTTTAAAGTACGATTATTTTGTGCACGCTTAATAGACTTTTAAGTTTGATATGACAACATGAAACTTTTATAATGGGTATTATTCATTTTTTATGATATATTTACGTGTGATAGTATATCGTTTCAATTAAATGCTACCATCCCTGGAGGAATTTGGACAGGTGATGCTCGTACGAATAATAAGATAATTAAATTGCAAACTCAGCGAAACAGAAACACAATAATCGGGCAATATTGAGCTGGGCAGAAGTCTTGAATAGAATTTAATTGAAATGCTCATGTCGATGACGTTTTGGAATTTGAATTGCGCACAATTTATAAACGATTTATCCTAAACGAAAAAAAAACCCCTGAGGTAAACAAAAATAAAGCCATTACTAATAATGAAAATTGCAAATTGTGTGTCAACTAAATGAATAAATTATTGGACTCTCACCAAGTTCAATGGATCGCAATATTATTTGAAAATGACCAGACACATGCAATAATTGTGAGGAAAACGATCGAAATGAATGCATGCTGGGCAACAGAACAACAACGATAACAACAACATCAACGACAAACAATTGGGCCTGAAGCGTGGCAGGGCAAATAATACGAAACGAAACTGAACATTAAATAATTTGAGTGTCGAAGTCTCGCACAATTAACCCATATTTGCAATGGAAACAAGCCAGCTAGTCAGCCAGCCAGCCAGCCAACAAACCAGGCAGGCAGGCAGGCAGGCAGGCAGGCAGGCAACCAGCCAACCAGCCAGTCAGTCAGCTGGCCAACTAGCATGTTGCATTTCACACCAGTTGTGGGGATTTTTCGACGCTTGGCTCGGCGCGCACTCATTCGTATGAATGACGAAAGCTGTGTGAGGTGAGAGGTGGGCGGCGGGCGGTGGCAGGTGGATTTTGTATGCTCGGGCGGATGGGCAGCTTGCCAAGCTGACTGACTGACTGAATGACTGCATGGCTGGCAATGTCGGCCAGAAAGCCACAGTAACTGATTGCACCACATTGCCAACCACAACGCCACCAACGTCGAACGCACTCCACGATTTCCCGGCTACTTCAGCTATAGTTTTGATTTTGGGGAGTGAGGCTCGGCCCTGGGGTCGATTTTGTATGCGAATATATATATTGTTTAAGTATAGACCACAGCTGCAGGCACTGCCATCTCCATCTTGTTGTTCTTTTTGTTGTTTATACTGTTGTCTGTTTCTTCTGCCTCTTCTGCTGTTGCTTGTTGTCGACACCAACTTCCATTGGCGATGCACATCGAAGCGCAGCTAATTGAAACATTTTGCACAGTGTGCCAAAACGATGCAAAGAGTCCAGCAGCCATAAATATTAATTATAAGAAACCAGAGTTTATTTAATTGCATAACTGAATATTTTAACAAATAGCGATCGATTTTGTGTGTTAAATTTATGGTTTCCGATAGAATCATTTATTGTAGCGAATAAGTTTTCAGATTTAATTTTATATTCATTAAATAGGTGTTTGGCTGGTCTCCGTTGAATGTGTTTTTAAGTGAGCCATTATCAATTGAACAATGCTACTATTTTACTTTTATTTATATTTAAGCTACTAAAAATCTACTATGTACAACTAATTTATGAACTCAGGAATTTTAATCGAAAAGTTCCGTGATAATTATTGCTAACTGTGAACAAATATTTTTCTTGAGAACTCAGTTAGTAATATTGATATTAATTGCAGTAACATTAGTAATGGTTATAGTAGTTATAGTTAATGTCATTTTGATTACAATTGTTGTTTGTAAAATTTTAAATAATTGGCTTATGCTTGTGTATATTATTGAAAAAAGCATTTTACTAAATTTGTTGACTTCCATATTTATGCCTCGACTAATGGACATTTAAATGTTCAGAAAAATAATACACCTCAAAATACTTAATAAAAAAAAATATCTATTTAAATCTATAACTGGCTTTTGAAAATATGTATAATTACAATTTTATACAGAATTTCAGGGCTATGCTAGAAACAATTTGCAGTCGATAACTTCTTTAATTGCTATTTTTAAAGCCAATGCTTAAACGCAAGGCTAAACATTGTAAATATTTTATATATATATATATATACATATATAAATATATATATAGGTTTATCTTCTTCTTTATATTGACAAAGCTATTACACATGAGAAGTTCAACACAAAAAGCATTTAGCATCTTGCAATTTCTAATACAATATTCAAGATAATTAAGTGATTTCATCGTTGAATTTATCCTGATGATATCATTAACGCTTCTATGAACTGTTGTGCCACTGTTTGAAGTTACTCATTCCAATGTTATAGTGCTGTTGGCACTTTTGAAACTATATACATACTTTAAGCTACTTCTCTTGCTTTGCTTGTTTCCCGCTGCTGCTGCTGCTACTGCTGCTTCTGATGCTGTTGCGGCTGCTGCTGCTTCTTGAACAGCAAAATCCGAAACAATGGAACAAAAACAAAAAAATATGAACCGCAGCAATAACAACAAATGCCCTGAAAACTGAATGCAATGCAACAACATTCATTGCACCGTCGACAAACTTAAAATTGCCGCCTCTCGCAGATTTCAATGAACCCAAATGCGAATCGAAGTGCCAACACCAGCATCGGCATCACCATCAGCTTCGACGCCTTTGCATCCTCGCTGCGACCCATCGCCCCTGCCCCCTTCACAAATGCCCATTCGCTTACTTACTGCTTGCCCGCATTGCCGGGGCTCATTCGCTTTGAATTTTATTTAATGCTTTTGTAATAAAGTGTAAAATTGTGAAAAAGTGCAAACAACAACAGCTATAGGAGCATGCTGGCGTGCCGACCGTCCAGGGGAAGAGCCCCATTGCATAATATCAACAACATCATCATCAACGGTAGCAACAACCACACAACACAAACAGAAACAACAAGAACAAGAACAAGGCCACAGCAATAAGAACGACGACAACGACGGCAGCAGGAGCAGCAGTAGCAGCAGTGGCCACATTAAAAGAAGAAGAAATAATTAACAGCAACAGTTTGAAAGTCCATAAAGCGAAAATGGTTGTCGTTGTTGCCGTTGCTGCCGTTGCTGGTGTTGCTGTTGCTGTTGTTGCTGCCATCAACTGGCAAAGCTTTGCTCTCCGCTCTTCATCCTTCATTCTGCCACCGCATGTGGCATGGTCGTACAACTTCCGACTTCCGACTGGCTGACCGGCCAACTGTATTGCTGGACTACGGTAGACTGTTGTTGTTGCTCCTACTGTTGTCTCCCTGTGAGTGTGTACGTGTGTGTGTCGCTGTGTGAGGCATTTGTATTGGGTGTGGCATATTGGCACTGGTATAGCGACCCACGCCACCCACTGACAGAGACGATACAGGCAAAAGTCAGTGAGAAAAAGTACGTTAAATCTATTAAAAGATAATTACGTGAAGACAAATGAACGCTGGAATGGGGAGAGGCCGTCTGGCAGGGGGAGCAACTGGAACTGTCTGTTGTCCCTGCGGTTGTCTGCGCTACACACATACATATGTATGCCATTATTATTCGCGTTCGCTGATACGATATCGCTAATGGATATGGATATTGATTATAGTTTTTATGCTGCTGCGGCTGCTGCTGCTGCTGCTGCTGCTGCTGTTGCTGCTGCTTTAGCTGCTTCTGCTGCTGATGCTGCTGCTGCTGCTGATGCTGCTGATGCTGCTGCTGCTGCTCGGATAATGATCATTTTGATTAAATTGATGCGTCATTTTATGAGCCGCAATGGTATTGAAATTGAGTGGTTTGTGACAGCGCTTCTAGTTTATGGCAATGCGATAATGATTCGCGCTACGCCAACAAGATATTCATGATGGCCCACTCCACGCCAGGGAATCTCAATTATAAGCTCCTGTAATATGTCTATGTGTGTATGGGTGTGTGGGTGTATTAACGTTTAATTAACGCGGTCAAATGCATATATGTAATTATTTGCAGATACCCACATTGACTTTTATCATTTGAGTTCTTATTTAGCTAACGTTTGCCTTTGTCATTAGACAGTCCAAACGGCGGATAATAGAAAGAAATGAGCAAGCAATGAATGAAAACTACCTAAGTAGCTCTCTATGGGTATCATTAGCTGAAGTGCAGCGGATAAACAATTTGAGTTTAGTGCTGCCAAGGGTGATAATGTGTTGCACACTAATTACGTGACTTTGACTTTGTGGTTTGCAACACGGTGTGAATTGCAGGGGTCACTTATTTACAAGTGTGGGATTTCACAGCCTGCAACCATTGTTCGCAAAAAAATATAAGTTCTGAGAATGCTAATCAACTCTAACACTTTAATTTCAAGTGTGTATGCGGTGTATGTGTGTGTGTGTGTGTGTGTGTATGTCTGTGTGGGACACGTGTGAAGCTTGTGTATGCTTTTATTATCTAATTAAGAGTTTCAGCCAAAAAGACAAACATTTGCAATTACATGATTACGTGTGTTAGCTATAAGGGTTTTTCCCAATGTCAACTTGAAACTGTTATCAGATTTTGTATTTTCAGAGCCAAGCCAAATATTGTTGCGCATGCGTAAATTGTTGGTAGCTTAGCTAGGGAGGGGGCGGTGGTGGGATGGACAAGCTAATGAGCATTGTCGTCGACGTCACATTGTTGATATGCCCAACTGATGCCATTGTGGTTGCGGTACTTGCCAACATTCCTACATACCTAGCTACCTGCCACGGCCCACTCACTGCACTCAAACACACTGACTAACATGAAGATAGCTACATCTGTTGTGCGCATCTGAGTGTAACAAAATTGTTGTTGGTTGACTGGCTGTCTGGCTGTCTGACTGTCTCTCTGCTTGCATGTTCGCGTTTCAATTGTTGGTAATGGGCCTGGCCATAACATTTATGTATGAGTTAGGCAAATACTAATAATCAGCATTGCCTCGCATTCGCATTACCACATGCCCAAATAACAATCAAACATCAAATCAATTAGATGTATACCAAAATGCCCCGCCATATTAAATGATACGAAATTGTGTGGCCATTCAAGCCGTCTGAATGATATCTGACACGTATTTAGTTTGAATTGGCCAATTGTGAAACAGTTGAATGATATCTAAATAAGATATTAAGTATTCGCAGCGTTGTGCAATTATTATTATGCACATACGTATTGCATATAATTCAATTACACGCTATCTACAACTTACAATTAGAAATCGTTGTTCTCTTTTAAGCTATGCAATTCGTGCAGCGCTGAAAAACAGCTTAATTAGCGTCCATTATCCGTTTGTTTGCGCATTCCGCAATGAAATTAATTTCACATAATTTAATTTCATTTTTTAATCAATTCAAATCAGCGCTTCGATTGAGCTGATTAAATTTTGATTGCATTAACGGCAGCAATTCCTAAATCAAATGCAATTGTTTCGTTGCGCCATTATTACACCGATTATTTTATGGCATTTATTTCAACGTTGCAGGAAACATTGCAAAATAATATTTATGAAAAAAGGCCTTCCAAGTAGCGTACTGCAATCGTAATTACATAATTCCAGAATTATCCATAACAGTGCCAAACAAAAAATTAAATTACAAAAATATTTATGTAAGTAAAAAAAAAACAGCAGAATTTATAAAATCTATACGCAACCATAGCATAGCATCATAGCATCAGTAAACAATAAACATGGTCCATGTTACTCGTAATTTGCATTAATTAAACGGCTTTTTAGCGCCGATTCCCGGTCAAAAATCAAAGCTCCAATAATTAATGGCTAACCAGCAATAGAAGAACATGTTAAGAACAACCGAATATTATACACCCTTGCAGACCGCACTTAACCTGCCAACATCCATCTTTTACTATAATAATAATATAAAACGATTGATTGACTTGGCTAATGATGCTGATCAAGAATATATATATACTTTATCAGCTTGGAAGGTAACTTCTTTAATGTGTTTGCAAATTTCACCACAAAGTTATAATACCCTCTGCACGCGAACAAAATTCAATAAAAACAAATAAATAAATAATTATTTAATACATTTTCAAGCGCTTGTTAACTGAAGGCATGTCAATTGCAGCATTTTTTTTTATTTGTAATTTTTTTCTGCTGTTTTGTTGCCAAAGTTTATTTTGTTAATATTTATTTATTTGTACATGAATTAATAACATCGCCAAGAGTTGCATATATTGCCAGAAATAGCGATGTTGTTGCAATATTTTTTTGTTCCAATTACTACAATTTATTAATATTTATACGCCATGATCTGATTTGTGTAGCGGCCTGCCACTGCTTTTCCGGAGTTAACTATACGGTTTTTATTTACACTGGAATTTATTTGAACTATTGGTAAATGTGGACTATGGACATGCTGTGGTATAAGTTGTGACAAAATGAAAAAATTATATTTGTTTCCATGCAGTACTTTTATGGTAACTTAAAAAATGAAAAAGTATCGAAATCGTTACAACTTTTTAGATTAATTTCAAACGAAAGTTATTATACCGTGAAACGATTAAAAATGGGAAAGTTCTGTAAAAATATTTAAACATGTTCTATCCATTCAAATATGTATATTCTCATATGTAACTAACTACTCTCAGCTAGCCTGCAATATCTATAAACATATAGTTTGATATTGGTAGTTTGATTTTTGGATGATAAGTATCAATAGATCTTTTGATCTTACGTAAATAATAAGACATCGAATTTGGTATATTACTGTAATCTGGACGCACATGAAGCTACATTTGTATCTTAAAAGTAACATTTTAAAACACAATTGTTTTGATTTTAGCTCTGTCAAAGCCACATTAATTGAATTGCATTAGGCTCGGCTACAAATTTAATAAATATGCTTTAATTGGATCATGTTGCTGCCACGCAGCTACTGTAAAACCGATTGGACTTAATAAATGGTTTTAAATACAATTAATATATAATTGTATCAAATTGCATCAAGCGAATCAATTGATTTGTAATAAATAAATGAATGTCGTAATTAGATATTTCAATTTAACAATTCAAAATGTTATTATTTAATGATGAAAACAATAAAAAATAAAACTAAAAAAAAAACCGTAGGAAACATTTTTTATTGAAAACGCAAATGTGTCTCGATTTGCTTAACGTTAAAAAAATTACCAAAAATCCAGACTAACTTTAATGTCGTGTAAATTTGCTTTCCCAATTGCTATTAATACAGGTGTAAACTAAGAACGAACTGACGGTGAATATGAACACAAAGTTAAACACATTATTAAGTGAATTATAATATTACTAAAATGCAGGCAGGTACTCAGGTATCAAATTCTTTGGCAATCTGAAATGCGAAACGAAAGCGACAGCTATAATATACGTACATCTAAAAAGATACATGTATATGTATGTATATATACATATACATATGTCCTGGGTGGGCGGCATGCAGGCGGTGTTGAGTGGCTGAGGAAATCACGTCATAAACGTGGCGAGCACGAATTATTTACACAGCAACCGAAAGCCCAAAAGAGGTCCCAATAAAATAACAATAAACTATGTCACACTTTGCTGGATAGCCGGGAGTTATGTGCCTGTGTGTGTGTGTGTGTGTGTGTGTGTGTGCGGCAAACCATAAAAACAAAAGCAACAACAGCAAGCCGCAAAAGCAAAAGCATAAACAATTGTATTACAAATACGACTACAAATGCATAAAGCAGCGCCTACAAAACAGAGCAGAGCATTGCCCCTCTCATAGACGATTATTTATTGTTAACGATTTATATTTCTGTGCGATGTTGTTGCTCAAAACGCTCAGATTTCAAAGCTGGCAGCCGTAAGCAGCCACAGTGTAGTGTGCGTGTGTCGAGTGGGCCAGTGTGTGTGTGTGTGTGTGTGCCTGTGTTTGTATTTGTACGTGCGAATGTTTGAGTGCGAGTGCCAGATTGCAAGCTGTGGGTGGGTCTTGGGCTGCCCTCACATCGATTGAGCCTGATTGCTGGCTCAAGTGTCGTCCGCGTCACTCGGGGCGTTTTTGGTAGGGGTGAACTGGGCTGGGATGGGCTGGGCTGGGATGGGCTGGATTGCGTGTTGGGATAAATAGATGTTAGAGCTACCTCTGCCAACCTCTGCCGTAGCTGGCCGGAGTTGACTTTGCCTGGCCTGCCCAAGGCGCAAGTGTTATAGATTGTTTTCCCACACGTTGCCGCAGTGCTTTTCGTCAAGCGTCAACTGTGTGGCATGTTTGACAGCAATGAGTGCTTGACACGTACAAAGGCTTTTGTTTGGCCCAAGTGTACTCGTTGTTGTTGTTGCTGTTGCTGTTGCTGTTGCTCATCTGGCCGTTTATCTTGCCATTGTGCATGTTATTTAGTGTTCGCTGTTGTTGTTCTCTTTTGTGTGTATCAATGTGCGCTTTTCTTTGGCCATCTCAATAGACGCAGCTCTATCTGTGCATGTCAACTGTTTATGTGTCTCTTTCTCTCTGCGCGGGTGGGTGTGTGATACGAATTTCATAGAAATTTGTTACGCTCGCTTAAACGACAATTTGTTGCTTGGCCACTGTTATGATATTGTTGGTACAGTTGATGTTGTTGTTGTTGTTGCTACTGTTGTTACGCCCAATTCATTGACTGTCCCGCCCACTTGGCGAGTGTCCATGATTTTGCCCTCGAACAACAACCAATTTGGCAGCAACCCCATCGAACGACCAACTGACCCAGACAAAGTAGCACAAAGATGTTTTACTACCCGAAGTTGTTGTTGTTGTTGTTGCTACAATTTGCTCATTACTTTTTATCACTACAACATCACCGCACCGTCCCGCAACCCGTTACGTCTCAGAAGACAACCCCGTTGAAGCAGGCATTGGCCTTTGCCCCCAAAAGTAAATTGTTGCCCCTTTATCAGTTTTTTTTTTTCTTCTTTTTTTTTTGACTGTTTGTTGCCACAGTTCGCATCTACTATTGTGTTTTTATAGCTGTTTCACTGATTTTTCCATTGTTAATTCCTATGATTGCACTGCTGCTGCACCTACAAAGCCAACAACGAACTGCAAATAAACTATTGCTTAGCCAACAACAAGAGTAATAATAGCGGCAGCCATAGATATGGCAAAATTCGAATTTCGCTGTATTTGTTGCCACAAGCATTTTGCGTCCGACATATAATTATGATATTGCGGATTTGGATGCTTGATACGAAATGTGGAACAGGCTGAACTGGCTGAGTATGATAAACCCTGGACAAGTGCCCACATGCACTTTGTCAGCTGGCTGACTGGCTGGCTGGCTGGCTTTCTGGCTTTCTGGCTGACCACAGTAAAAGCATTTACTTGCCTCATTTTTATGCGGCCCACAAATTGCATGCAATTTATTTTGCTTGTTGCAAATCAAAAATTTCCATAAAATGAAATGTTTGGCACAATGTTTGCACATCGCATAAAAATACATTTAATGCCGCATAAAAGTTATTACTTCATTCGTTTTAAAATGCAAATAAATCTTTTTGTGGCCTTTTGATTTCAGATTTTGTTATGCGCGCTTTGTTTATGTATTTTAAAGTAAGCAGCACATTAAATAAATTAGAATGGTTTTTCGACTGCAAATAAATGGTCAACAATCGCAGCTCTCTGATTTATACATATATTTTTTGTTTGTGTTTGATTGCATTCATAAATAGTAGGAAAATTCCGACCAATTTCAAATAAACACCTAAATGCTATTAGGCACACAAATTGTTTTACTTAACTACGTTTAGTGTTGGCGAATATCAATTGTTAATAACAATAATAATAACAAATGCATGATCAATTTACGGTCGGTCATTTGTTTATTATTTTGTTTTTCAATTTTTCCATTTTTGTTGTTTTAATAAGTACGAAAATACTCGTAATATCCGAGTACTCGCTTATCCCCAAGTCAGTAGATTTAGCTCAAAGAACACCCTAACACACACAGGCACACACGCACCCGCAGACACACACTCGCACACACACACACACACGCATACACACATACACACAGAGGCGCATGGAACGAAGTAAAAATGGAAAATGTTTTGCGTATTTGCATAATAAAACTAAGATGAACCGAAATCAATGATTGCTCAAGCATTACTTGTGAGAACTACAAATGCCACGCCCACGCCCACTACCCATGCCCCCTTCCCTATATGTATGTGTCGCCTGAAGCTAGACATGGTATATTGAAACATTGGTAGAAGCTGGAATTGGGTTTGGGATGGTGGTGCTTTGGCGCTTTCATATTATTACTTTATGGTTGCCTCCAGTTATGCATACTATAACCATAAATATGCTACAACATAGGGCATGCTGAACAGTTATTTTGCTGGCCCAGTGGGCGGCCAGCAGGAGCAGCAGCAATAGCGGCAACAAAAGCATGTGAATAACATTTTGTGCTTGTATTAATGCATACCCATATTTATACTATAGCTCAAAACAATAAATAGTAAAAGCTGGATTATGATTAAATCGATTTCATGGAGCGTTTTTGCGATACTTTCATATTTGCGGGATGGCCCAAACGCTCGTCTTGCCTGTAATCCTTCACAGACATGGGTGTGAGAGTGCGAGTGTGTGTGTGTGTGTGTGTGCATATGTGTGTGTCTATATATTGCTTCCCTTTGACTGCATTGCGCCCAAAGATAGGCACCGCCCACGCACGTTTATCGATTGCACTTGTAACAAAAAACAAACGAAAAGCAAAAAAACGGCGCAAGAAAGTAGAAGAAAAAAAAGCAGAATTGTTTTGGAGGGGGTGGGTGCAATATGGGCGTTTGGTTGCATAAGCGAGCAGACTTCCGTAAATACTATATACATATATACACACGCACACACACACTTGTATATGACTGCAAACATAAATGTGTGTATTGCTTACATACAAAACACTTTGTGGGTAAAACAAATACTTCAAGAGCTGAATTGCTTGCCCGTCCACCGATCCCAATTGTATACAGGGTCCAGGCAAATTGAATGAATCAATCCAATCGTATGCAAATGTGATTGAACTGCAGTAGTACTGGCAACCACCCCCCCCCCCCCTACCCCCACTCCCCACCATTTCTCTCTAGGGAGCGTGAGCAAAAGTCCCCTATCCATTTTGGCTTGTGACAGCAATTTTATGTGATTTTTGTAAAGCTAACGACTTTAATAATGTTCAATGAGGTTTATGGCCTCTGGTTTTTCACACCTAAGCACACGCACACACACACACACACACTCATATACACACTTCCGCTTGAGGTTCATGCCGAAACTTTCGTTAGTCAAGTCTCAACTTGAACTTCAATTAGCATTAATCTGGTATTGACATAACAACGAGTGTTTGCTCAAATCATATATGTACTCGCACACAGTTCTGGCCATCTATTTCTATTTATGCTACTTACTATTTGCCCAACTCTTTAAGCCCCGAATCGTTTATCGTTCACGTTCAATCAGCTAACAACAAAAAGCACAATGCTCACCAATTCCGCGTTGCGAACACCTCACGTGGCCACTGCCACTATACACCATGTGGTTGTGGTGCGTGCAATAAACTTCCTCATGCCTCATACAGTGCTACAGGATACCAAAATATATACACCAAAGGCATACACTCAGGAAAAAAATCACCATCACATATAAAAAACCGCCCTGAAAACTAGAAAAAATGTCTGTTGTTAGAAATAATTGCTCAACATACGGCAAAAGTCTTGTTTTGATTTTTCTGAAATTTATTTTTGAATAATAGAAAATATTTCTTAAAAGTTTAAAATGGGAAATTTCCAAATTTTAATGTTTAATAACAATATACGAAATAAAAATAGTAATGTCAGAGTTGTTCATGTACACATACATATATAAAAATAAATACGCTGTGTAAAACAAATTTAACTTGAAATTTAGAAAAGAAAAACCATAAAAATGAGTCGATTTTGTAAAATGCTTGGCGACTTTTTTCTTAGTGTACGCTCTATAAATCCATCGTCCTGTGAGGTTCTCCCTCGTGATACTCATATCACGCTGAGCGCTCTTTGATTTTATGATTATATATGTAATGCATTTTGTTTTATTTCATTTCTCTTTTGATTTCATTTCATTTCGTGAATTCCAGCCCAGAGCACTTTGCATTGTGATATGATCAGAGGGTTATACGCAATCGCGTTTTCCATTTGTATACACTGCCATAAATTGCCATGGTTAAATTTTCATACGATTTGCAATGCACATAGTAATAAGTCAGCATATACGGAATATATATAAATAATGTATACGTTTTCAAGGAATATACATTTTTTAAAATACCATACTTTGAAGGTTAACAGCGAAGCTTTTGAAAAGTTTGAAAAGAAAATGGTTTTCAATATAGTTCCGAAACTGTGAATTGTTATGAGAAAATTTGATCATGCAAAAATCATCTTATCAAATCTGAGTGCAGCCTCAATGTAGAAGTCATTCCAATATATTTAAAATCGATTCTGTTTTGACAGTGGCTATGGAAAATGTGAAACAGTATCTATTTTTAGGATAGAATTTTTAACTTGAATGCAGTTTTTCAATTCAATTAGTCTATTAGTAGGATTTTTAATTTGGATTAAATTTTGACAATTTTGTGGGTGTGAAATATTTGGAGCTCTAACCAAAGAACGAGTGTCCAAAGGCAAGTTAGGGCTTGTTAAGACATTGCTGTTAAAAATATATTTCGTTAAAATTAATTAGTGGCTGTGGGAAATACTTAAGTGCATTTTTTGATATAGAGTCTTAGCATGAGCACCAGTCAACAATCGTTAACAATTATATTGAATTTTTTATGACTTTCTGTGGAAAAAATGCAAATCATATAAGTGTAAATCTATGTCAGCTGCGCCAAAGTATTAAATATAGTGAGTTTACGTTTTTACTATCAAAATCCATTTACGAGCAGGCATTTTATATTCTGAAATGACTTACAATATGGCAATGCAAATGTATTTAGGGTTCGGTGTGCCGCAGAAATGACATTTTCATAGTAGTTTTTTGGTTTTTCCTTTCGATTTGTCAGATTTGTCCAAAAGCATTTTCTGGATATATGCAAAAACCTAATCAGTTGTGCACATCAACTATGATATACAACATATATATGTATGGCAAGCTAAAACTTTATGTGACTTCGATCCAGAAATATTATAAATTGTGGTTCCTCAATTAGCATTAATCTTGATTTTATACTATATGTGGATGAGTTGCATATTAGAAATGTTGTCAATGCATTTTGCCAGTTTTGTGTTTCTCAAAACAATTAGGATGCAAAGTTTATCTATTTTCAGATATATTCACAACTCACTGACAAATTAGAACATGTTTGTGAACACACATTCTATATTGCAAAGTTTTCCAAACACTGTTTAGCAAATTAGTTATTAAATAATTCAGTTGCTAGGCAACCGCGAAAGTCGCCCACAAATAAAATCACGTATGTTGACGAATATGTTAAATGTAAGATTTCGAAACTGGGACTGGGCCGCGATTGGTAACCAAAACACAGGAAGAAAAACTCGCGCTCACGTTTCAACATCACAGAGCTGCGTAATGCATAATAATATATATACTTACGTTCATATTGTGTCGTGGATCAATCAATGGAAAGCCCGATCACTGCACGTTTACGGAACCGTTAAGAATGACCTATGTACGCCCATACTAATCATATAGCATAGGTAAACCCCATTCTGGACAACGCGTTGTACTGGAAAAATGTACATGTGTGAAGCACTTGAGACTTAGCGGGAAGTTAGTTATTTTCGGTAATGTATGTTTATCTTTTCTTTCTTTTTTTTTTTGTGAGAACCCTCTTTGTGCTCCACTCCTAACAAGACACCGCACAAACAACTTTTATTTTCACATATATCTGTTAGGTACCACGTACAAATGTGTACGTGTGTTGTCGTGCGTTTTGATATTTTAAACAAATATTTAAAACAAATTACCAAAGCGCAAGAGAAGCACGCAAATGTGGAAAAAGCTAAAGGAGGTAAAACTGACAGCCAACGTACAGTGGACAAAAAAAACTTTGATAAGTTAGGCTATTTTAATTGTCATAAAAAAAAGGTATGAGAAATTAATGAAAAAGCTTTCGGAAGTCACAATTCAAAGCGTTCCATTTGACAAGAGCAGCTATGAGAGAAGTGTGTTGAAGAAGTTAACAAGTTTGCAGCGTTTGAAAAGAGATTGGCAAGGATAAAAATAGAATGACAGAGGGAGAGACAGAGATAGAGATAGAGGGATAGGAATGACAAAAAAAGAAAGAGTGAGAAAAGATAGAGAAGTGAAGGGATCGAAAAGTTAAACAAATAGATGATTCGCCTTTCATTCTTTTCTCATCAAGTAGCTTAGGTATGTAGATCCTTAAAAACATATTTGAAAAAAGTGCGTTTTTGAAAAAGCTTCTTTATTAAGCTGGGAATTAGGTAGAATATGCAATTAACAACTTCTGAAACGCTTCAGCTGCTCTCAGCTTAATTAACTTTATTATTTATTTATGTGCCATGTTTATGAGTTGAGCCCACTGTGCTTCGCATTGCTTTGATTTATTTACGAGCAGAAAGTTGGGAGCCCTTATGGTGTTGGCTTTTCGTTAGTATCACTGCCACCAATGAATAAACATTCACATAGTTTTGGCTGTGGTTACTGTGGCTAATATGTGCACATACACATACACATACACCCACACACACATACACACACACGCTCACACACACACATGACACACACTCAAGCGTTTTGGCTTAGAAATTCGAAATAGATACAAAGTTTTTGGCTAGGTAGTGGGCAATGGACAGCCGACAGTGGACAACAGTGCGTGCGATACTTGGCAGCACGTGGGGGGTGGTGCGAGGTGCGAGGTGCCGATGGGGCCTATGGACACAGTTACTACTGTGAACCGACAGCATTGGCGACTGTTGCACATAAATTGTGCAAACAAACCGAAAAAAAAAAAAATAGAAAAACAAAAACAAAATAGAAAACCAAAATGGTAGTGGGCCAAAGCATATAGCAAAAATGTGAAATGCTACACAACGTGCATATGTGTATCCATGAGATACAAATAGGCAGATAGTTTTAAGTAGGCAGCCCAGCTGGCCAAACAGTACTTGCTTAATAAGACGTCTTTGTGTCGCTTCAGTGCGTTTGCATGGCGCGTCGAATTGCGAACGGTTTGTCATCAGCTCTGAAACCTGTCAGTCAGTCGAACAGTGGGACAGTCGGACAGTGGGACAGCGGAACAGGTGGTTAGGCAGCTAGGCGACCAGTTGACTGTCGAAGTTTTGGCCACTTATCGTGGTTGTAAAATTGTGTCAAACCTGTTCAAGTGTATAGGCTGCAATTGGCCCGCGATTCGATTGAAACTCAGAAAAAGGAAAACTGTCTGGAAAATGGTTTGGTCGCGGTATTTATTGTGGTGCAACCGCATGATCTAACGCAACCACCAGCAGCAAGCCAGCAGGCGCAACATCAACCACTTTGCCAGGCTACCGAGTTGGCACTAATTATGTACAATCTTTCCAACAGCGCTCGTAAATAGTGCGCCACAACGGAAAACTTTTGCTTTTGCGGAAGTTGGCTAAATTCAGGTTCTGCGCTAAATGGCATACTTTAGGCTTAGCCAAAAAACGGCGCAATATTTCGCTATCTGGTTCCCACCAAAATTTGCATAGAACAATGCGCAATATATTCTGATTAAATTGAAAGTATTCCAATAACATGTTGCATAATCAATGAATTGTTGTTCACAAAAAATACATAATATAAAATAAAATAAAATAAAAACCTGATAAGGTTGGCGGCGACATAATGAAAAATAAAATATATGCAAAATGTGCATAAGTGCTTTCAGAATCGAATTTAATTGTATTTGTAACTCCATGTGTGCAAGTGTATCTTGTATCTGTAAATGTAATTGTACGCATATATACATATGGTTACCAGTATCTGTAACAACGCGCCTGTCCATCTATCTGCCAGTCTGTCTGGTGTTTTTGCATCCGATGATGCGGCTTTCAGGTTTAATTGGCTGCGGAAATATTCCATGTGATTACTTAATGAGACTCATTTTATTGTACAGCCCGGGTTCAGCGCGTTTCTCTGCCAAAGTGCACTAAAGTTAAAAGGTTAACAAATTAAGCATCAGCAACAACAACAATAACAATAACAATTCTGACAACCCGCATACATGTACATATTTAAAAATAGGTATTCTGTGTGTGTGGGGGGGGGGGGGAGGGGTCGTTTGCACGTTGTTTATTATTCAATTATGCGCTCATTAAGATACATAATTATTAATTTAATTAAAGGTAGCAAAATCACACCAATTTGATTTTCTTTTTTCTCATTAAAAAGTTGGAATATTTTCTCTCCATTCTTCCATTAATAATATTTTAATATTGTCATGAAGTTTGTAACACATTGAAGGAGACGTCTTCGACTCCTTATAGTATATATACACTTGATCAGCAATACTACCCATCCCTTTGTCTGTCCCCTGGCTATCCTGATGAAATATTTCAATATCGATTTTCTTACTGCACTTTAATATTTGGTCAAAACATTATCAACATCAGACTACATATATATATCTGCAAATTGACTCGTTCCGGAAGGGTATCGAATCTGCGGCGTTTGTTCTCAATTTCTGGAGCACAAGCTTTGCTTTAGCAATATACATATTTACCTTGAGGTATACAAAACAAAGTGTGCAAATCTGTGCTTTGAGTTGCATGCCACACGCAGATTTTTATTTCAAATATAACATAAATAAATTATGCAATATTTAATAATTTTTGTCCGATTTTTAGAGCATATGAAAATAAATTTAGAATTTTAATAACTTGCAGAACGAACACAGGTTTTGTAAGGTTTTCGAGATTTTCTATGATATTGAATGGAGCAATGAACCAAACTTTGTTGCAGTGTACAAAGTATTTTCTAGCTGGGAACTCTTTACGATGGGACGAGACTTTAATTGGCCTTAATGCATGTTTTTAATTAAAATTGATGGCTAACACTTCTCGCAATATTCCATGCAACTTTATATATTTTCTAAAAGGTTTCTAAATGATTTGCGATTAAATAAAAAACCACAAACCTAACATGCACAAATGTTCAAATCAACATTTAGTGACACATTTCTAAAATAATTTAGATTTTTGTTTTAAGTTTTACCTTGAAGTATTTGTGAATAGTTGTGGTCGCTAAGTTAAGCGCACATCCTTGTCTGCATATACAGCACGTAAGCGTTGGCTTACTGCTCTACACATTTGATGACCCGTAAATCTTTGTTTTATGTACACGTTTAGTCAAGGTCTCCGGCAGCATTAGACAGACACAAGATATGCTAGGCCCGGCTAAGCTGTGTGATAATGGCCCATTTGCTTGGCATGGCATTTTGACTTTTTGTGTAGCTGGCCAAAATGTTTATGGGCAAATGCATAATTAAGAAGCTATTATGGGCAGTAAGTGCTCGTCGTTAGCTTATTAAATACCAGATAAATGCGGAACGATACAGGCGACGCCACTCGACATCAACCAAAGAGTTGACAATGAAAATTTTTGACTGGAACCTTTGCAATTTAACGTTCATGAATATGTGTAACGTATTTAACCTTTCATTGCCCACAGCCAAAAGGCATAAATAATATAATTGTGAGTGTTGGCTGCTTGGCCAACAAGTGGCCACAAAGATAGCTGGCAAATTATGGCAATGGCCAAAAACCATACTATTCAGTTTGCTCAATTGCCATGCTCAGGCCCATGCTCAAGCTCAAGCTCAGGCATCAGCATGTACATAGTCAAGGTATTCCGGTGCATTTATTGCAATTAAACACTTGTTAATGCCAAAGCAAAAACAACAACAACAGAAAAACAAACACTATATCTAACAAGAAGCTGGCTAGCAAAATCAACAAGAAAACACGAGTGTATGTGTTTGTGTATGTGTGTGTGTGTGTGTGTGTGTATATAAGATTAATACCTGGTATTCTAGTATGAATCAACAACAATTCGTTTCGAATTCAATGGCGACCACCAGAGGCCCCAAATAAAACGTTGACCTTGTCAGTGGCAGCCAGCTACTTGCAACGGCTACAACTGCAACTTTGACTATGACTGCAACGGCTTCTGTGGTTCAAGTGGTTTTCCTTGTGTTAAATTTTATATTTTTCAATTTTTTCAGCACAAACTATCGGGCTGCTGGTCTGTTGAGCGCACAAGCACTTGGCCAAACCCAACATAATTAAATTGCCAAGAATACATTTGGATCTTATATTGGATTGGGTGGGGGGGGGGGCATGCAAAGCGGCCAAATAGCCAATGTGGCCAACTAACCAAAATGCCAAATGCTGTTTGTCAGTTGATTTAAACGTTAGCATTATATTCGCACACATTTATCGATTACAAATCAATTTCATACAATTGCGCATCGCACGTATCTTTGGAGCTAGAGCCGAAGCTGGAGATGGGGCTGGGGTTGGGGCTGTGGCTGGGGTTGGAGCTGCTTGGCGGCGACCTCGACTTGGACTTTGTTGGTGTTGCGTTTGGTTAGGGGGGGCTGCCAACTGTGTGCAACGCATTGCTGCCGGATTACACGATTAACGCCGCTTGCATACAAATTGGCGCATTTCAGTTCAGTGCTGCGGTATGTGTGTGTCTGTGTATGTGTGTGCGTGTAAGCTATCCGTAAGATACAGATACCCGCTTGCACTCGTTAGCGTTGGGGTATATGCGTATGTGTGTGTGTGTGTGTGTGTATGTTGTAACTGAATCTGAAGCCGAGTCTGGGCATTGTGCGCTTTCCTTTGGTGTTCGCCATAGCTTGCAAATATTGCATAAACAACAACAGCAGCAGCAGTAGCAGCAGCAGCAGCCGCGACAGCAGCAGGTACAAACGAGCCAAACAAATTGAAAACTGCAAAAGGTGCACAAGGTGCGAAATATATAAATTACACCTCAATAAAATTGCATGCAAACTTGTGTGTGTGTGTGATTTTTTTTATTTTTGTTGCTTGCCAATGCCAATGCCTGTAAATAGATGCACAGTACATCTGTAAGCATGTGCCTGGGCGTAGATTAAAATTCAGACGCCAGCTTCCTGCAAGCTGCTCATCAGTATGACTGGCCGGGCAAACCCATCGAAAGCATCTCGACGTGACGACAGCATAAGTAAGCAACGCATTCGCGGGATTTGTCAAATATTTGCGCTACGCTGCGCTCATTCATAAAACCTTAGACTAAAGCCTTGGCTCCAACATCCAAACTTTGGTCGTCTCACACCAGTCACAGCCTTAGCCTGTCAGTCACTTCATCTATCTCTCTCTCTCTCTCTTTCTCCCTCCCTCCCTCTCTATCTCTCGCTCTTGCAGTGTGCATGCCTGTGTCGTCGCTTATGCAGTTTTTACGCCTCATGCAAAGGAAAAACAAACTTTTTCAGACACTGGGTAAAGTTCGGCAAGTTTAATGCTGTTTGACTTTGATTCAATATTTGCATCGATTAAGTTTTTTTTCAAGGTTTCACTTAGCTGAAAATCAAAATTTTGCACACACATGCATACATGTGTATATACAAAGTATATATACATATATGTATATATGTACATATGAATTTATTGATAGTAGTTACACGTGCGATGGCGTAAAATATTAGCATGCTTGAATTAATCACAAGTGAACGGCGACTACACAAATACTCCAAATTCAACCTATACTTCTACTCTATTCGTTTATGCATACCTAAATGTTTGTATACTTTTTTTATTTTTATTACAGTCGTTAATAGATATGTCGTGTAGTTTTAATATTTGCTTGCAACCACAACTTGATTTTTGTATTTATGTGGCAGTATGCACTTAAATAAAGACAGTAAGCAAGTGCTGACCAAAATAATCAAAGTTTTTTACAGCAAGCTTTCAAATTCCAAAATTAATTTGCTTGCTTACTATCGTCTGAGCACTGCCAGATCTTGCCAGGAGGTTGCACATTTTTTTGAGAAATTATTTTTTTTTATTGTTTTTTTTCGCAATCATTTTGAAAATTGAGCCAAAACACAAATGCAAAAACCATCAGAGTGCTGAGCAAAGTAAAAATCTTAAATGTATTTAGAAGACTTAACAAAATGTATAATTAACAAATTAAATTGAAATTGACTTGTTTTTCAGTGTAAACAACATCAACTGACATACACAACAACTACAAATTAAAGTTTGCTTTATTTCTAATTAAAATTTTCTAAATCTCTTGTCATGAAAAAGTTTTTAAATTTAAATTTATATTATCATCATTAAAACATTCCTGTATTGAAAACAACACTGTTCAACTAGGCGTATGATAAAAGTTTTAAATTTTCAAACATTTTTCTTGTTAAAATCGTTTAAATGTAAGATTACTTTTCACTTGGAAATAAATTAATTTTCTCTTTAAATTATCGACCCATTAATAAAAAAAAATAATTAATTAAATACGAACAATATTTTGTTGTAACAGATAAAATCACATTGCTTACTTGGGTACTGCCCCAATACGTAATATCGTGAATCACAAAAATATTTGAAAGTGGCTTACTCTGACTCACGAATCCAATGGTAACAGACGGCGTCTCCTAATTATACACAATGTCGATCTTTGTGTCTTGCAACGCAATAATTGGTTTTCAAAACAAATCAAGATTTCCACTATGATTAATTGTATGTATATAATAATTATGTATGTATATGTAACTTCAAAATTGTGTTCGCCGCGCACTTTCGAAATTGTTTTCCACTTTTCACGCAACTGCACGACGACGTTGCACAATTGAGCTGGCTAACGGCAAAAATTCAAATTCCCGAAACCGAGCTCACAACAAATTTTGTATATTTCAGGAAAAACGACTTGCCTGCTTTTTCGCGAATTATCGCGCCAAGCATGCCACCAAAAAATGATTAAACCAACGAAACCGAGCTTAAATTGAACGCGTTCCAGAACCGCGCTGCCAGGCAGACGAAAACAGACTCAGGCCGAGTGCGGCTTGCAAAAACGACAACACCTGACAAGCGGCCCAAACAGGGGCCTGAACGCCGCTTAGCGTGGCTATTGACGCCGCCGCCGCCGCTGCCACAGTCGCAGTTGCGGCGTTGCGGTTGCTGCGCTGCCAGCTGTGACGACAACAACAACAACTACAACAACGGCGCCATTGTAGGCGGCAAAGCCAAGCTTTGGGGGTAGCGAACGTCGGCGTCGGCGTCGCTGTCAGCGTCGTAGTCGCTGTTACAAGCAAAAAAGTCAAATTGAGTGGCGCTGTCGAAAATGTTCATTAATTACCTGAGCAACCTGTTGCTTTCAGTCAACAGTTCATTTGCACTTGATTGACTCGAGGCATGCTTTCATTTATTATTTGCTTATGAAAGGATTTTTTTGTTGCCTTTCCGTTTTTTATTGTTTACATGAGTCTGAAGTTCACATGGCCTGACACCAAGCGTTATGGGGGGAATGCCACTTTGAGCCTTTGAGCAAGCGATTTGAATCATCATCAAGTGATCCGTCCATATCCGTCAGTTGATCCTAATTGGTATGCTTGCTTTGTGCGCCCGAGACGTCGTTTGGCGTTGTTCACTCTTCTGAGTTTGAGCTGTTCTGTAATTTTCCTTTTTATTCCAGCGAATATCTAAACGACCAAATGAATATTCCACAGTACACTCACTCTTAAAGCTTTAATCGCGTCGCCGCAATCAATCACGTAATTGCCAGCGTGTTTGTTTGTTTTGCCGTTTGCAACTAAATCGTGCTTTTGTATCTTTTCGCACAACAAAAGGCACAAATCTATTAACTAAAATACACATGTATGTATTCCTTGACAAACAAAAGACGCATTAATTCAATTTGTGCATTCTTATGCTTTTTTATTGTATTTTAATGATGTCTGTGTAGTAGCAATTGAAGTACATTGATTCTGTATTTATGATAAATTCAAATTGTGTGTTGTGGCAATACTAATTTAGAGGAATCAAGAAATCACACATACGCAATGTGTGCGCTTTTTGAATTCATATTAATTGTCAGCTACAGAAAAGGGAAAATACAAACAGCAATTGGAATTCTTTGGAATTCTGTGAAAGATGCGCATTCCGAAACCAGAAAATTTCATGAACAGATTTCAGTTTATAAGAATATTTATTTATTATTTTTTGTACAATTAAGGCAGAGAAGGCATGGATAAAGATAAGAGTCAGTAGATGGACAGACCGAGTCTTTTTTAAGTTAAAGTCCAATCAGTCCAGCTTTACTGGTTCAATTTGCCATTTTAAGAAATAAATATCTAAAAAGCAAATAAAGACATCAAGAAAAATGTGACGTTTCCATAAAATGCAATAATCTTGACAGAAAATGAGATTCGATGCAATTTAAGATGATTTAAGATAAAAACCAATTTCAAAGTAATTGTGCGTATTTTATACGAAATAAATGGACCACAAATTAATTTGGTATATTTAACATTTTCATTTTTGTCGAACTTTCTATATAAGAGCAATATTTCAATGAGAACCACAAAGTGAAGCACGGAATGTGCTCTGCATATAACAAGCCAATCGCTTAGCCACCCAAGTTGCCACGCACAACAACAGGTATTTATTACCTGCAATTATGATGAATAACATTATCTATTTTGGCCAGTCATCGTTTCTTTGGCATACCAAGCTTGGCCCAACCCAGACGGCCGGAACGTATTCAACGTAAACAAACAAATAGAGAAACATATAAAAGTCAAAGTACAAAATTAGCAATATCTTACAGAAGTATTTGTCATTGCGGACTTGCACGAAATATACATATGCCTTTTTATAGATAACAGTCTGCTTGTCACTGCATAATTATTAACGGGGCCAATTGGGGATGGGTCAATGGCGCAGAACCCCGTCGATATGCGATGCGATTGGATTGGCGTGATTTAACATCGACGCTTGTGTCAAGCTGCCTGATTTATTTAATGACTCACCACACATCAGCCGGTCGGCGTACGACATTAATTCCCTCCCATATAAAAATACCTGTCATGATAGAACGCAAAAATTACCAGCACTTGGCCAAAGCGTTCACAACGCCACACAAGAAAACAAAAAAAAATTGAAATCAATTGAAATTCAGAGCGAGTTCAACATTTGGCCACAGCTACAAATCGCGTAAACAACTCGAATGCATTTCGTAACATCGCCATCTTTCACCAGGCGCTCAGAGTCGGGCCAAGCTCCCTAATGCCAGCTCCTGGCGGGTTTGTGTGATAATATTCACCAACAAAGTCCCAAATGCGATTTTTCTAAATGCATTCGAGTGTTTTATTTATTGAGCAGCTCATATGCGTGTGTGTATGTGTGTGTGTGTGTGTGTGTGTGTGTGTGTGTACAAAGCACACACACACGTAGTTTTGTGTGCTTTGCATTGCCCTCGGGGCAGGTATTCATATAGCGAAACTATTCATTTTAGCGTGTAAACAAATGAATTTCAAGTACAATTAAGCGGTCGCAAGACGGTTAGCTAACAAATCCAATGGATCAAATGAAAAGTAAATATAACTATATATATAGAAACGTTTTTATTTGTATTCGGAAACACTTGCTAAAGTTGCAGTAGCGAGTTCTCTTAAACTAAATATTAGTATTTAAAACAAATGGATTTATGGCAGCCACATTTTGGACAGCTGTAATTGTTTTGGAAATAAGCGAAATGCCGGAAACAAATTAGTTCCTAGTTAAGTATTTCGAGACTTGTTCGTTTTGATTTCATTTTTAAATTTTAATCTTGAGATAAGATTTAATTAGTGGTATTCTTTCATATTAAGCTATTTCTCCGTAAAATATGTGTATAGTTAGAAAACATGACAAAATGTGTTTACTTTACTATTTTTAAAATAATGTCAGCAATAGTTTTGACATTTGATATGGATTTGGATTAAACCGAAATGCCAAAAACAAATTGCATCCAAGGAAAACCATTCAAGACCATTTTCATTTCGATTTAATTTGAAAATTAAAAATTGGAGTTAAAATTTAATTAGATATAAATATATTTCTTCATAACATAAACTGCAAATGAAAGCTAATATTTATATGTGCATAGTTAACGTGTCGAAAAATGTTTACTTTAATATTTATCAAATAACGTTAGCGCATTTGCCTTAAAGTAAAAGTGGGCAGACTGTGTGCCTTTACTTGACTGTGCAAATTGCTACCAAATTGAGTATTTGCTTTGCTATTTGAGGGAAAAAAGTTTAAATATTTGCTCTTACCATCTTTAGCAGCAATTTCCAATAATGATTAGAAAGAAATGCGACATCGCTATGAAAATATGTATGTTTTACTTCGATTGGCATTAATATCTGCATATATCCGATGTGGTTTAGTAGGTGCAATTAAAAAGCAATTTATAAAAAAAAAACAGTATAAAAATGAGATAACAAAAATGGCATTTTATTATTAATGACAAATTAAATCGGCTATCTAGTGATTAAATATATATACTTGTATATTTTTTTTATTATGTCATACATATATTAAAACATTTTCATTTTTTAAATGCTCAGTTGCATGAAAAGTAAAAAATTTGAATAGTAAATACTAAAATATACATAAAAATATATAAAAGTATATGTTTTCGGAACTCGAATTAAGATCTGATTTAAATTAACACACCATCTTCAATGAATGTCATGTAAAACTTTATAGAAAGAGCTGGTTGATTATTGACTTTAAAGGTTGTAATTAATAAATATTCTCCAGTGGGAAACGGGTTAAGTAACTTCTCAGGTCTAGGGTAAAAGTCCTTCACAATTATAGACCCCTATAAAGTAATGAACGGTGAACGACAGCCTTTTTGGATACAGAATTGTATACTCACTTCAAAGGGGCATGTGTGATTAGCATTGGTGAAATCCTTGAATAATGACCAAATCATTTTCATGGTTGGATTGTAGCCCTTTCGCAGAAACTTACAAACATCAACTGTGACATCAAATAGCCAAGGCTTATAGCCATTTCCTTTTTTCAGTATTTGCGTTCTCAGTTCGATATTTTCAGCCAGATGCAAAAGAGTCACGTCAAGATTTAGAACAGTTTTATTCCGTTGAACGGCCTTCAAGCGGCAATGATTAACTAGCAACAAGGATTTGTCTAAGGAGTTACAGACCGTATTAGACAACTTAAAGACAGCCGCACTCTGCAAAAAAACTATTTTAATATGTTTTTTCGGCTTGAATTTCTATTACATTAAATTTTAACGTCAGCAGGCTTGTCAAAATCAGGTAATTCCAAAGGACTATATAGTTTACACTTTGTGCCATATTAAAGCGAGAGAACTTTATTGACGGAGTTTTAAAACACAATGACATATGCAAATCGTTCAACCAATATTCGTTCACTGATTTTTAGAAAGGTTTTACTAAGCCCAGTAAATAAGTTACGCTTCAATAAAGAATACAGTACAAAATAAAACTGTTCAGCCGCGACATATTTTACCCAAATATTTATTGCTTAATGTTGAAACTCGATACTACTTCATGAATCAAATTGCTTTCAAATTAAATTTTTTCGTGCAGACATAGTTAAAAAAAAACGAATTTGAATCGAGTCGCATCTTTTTGTAGTTTTGTTGTGACAGTTTGATTATTCTTATCGATCTTGAGTTTTTAAATCTCCCCACTGCGGTGAGTATTTGAGTATTAGACTAGACTAGATATTAATAACTAATAATTAAAATCATTAACATGTCTTCAGCGTAAACAGTGCATACAAAGTTCTTAACTTCATACTGATGAACTTCCACTGATTCCTGTCTACTCGTAAGTCTGGAAATTTCAATGAAAATCAAGCGTTGGCGCCGAATCTGCTTTACTTCCTCGAGATATGAGAATAATTATTTTTGAAAAGCGCGCGATAAGTAAGTTCACTTTCGATTCCAGTAGTTCGATAAGCCAGGGCAAACAGTCGATAAAAGTTGCAAATTAGTCGAAAAGTTTAGTGGAACTAGTTCTGAACCGAACCAACTCTATTGATTACTAAAACAAAAAGAATTCGACTACACATATTTGGGATTATTGCAAAGCTGCTGAATTTAATTATTAAAAGCAGCAATCATGGACGTGATTAACAAATTCTACTCGTCAGCTGTACAAACTGTCTCGCAGCTCTCAGGTGTGCTGCCTGGCAATAATGTAACACGAGAGTACGAAGTACTGAATCAAATTTGAACAGTGGGTGTGGGTAAGAGCAAAAAAAAATGTTCGCTGTCATTTGCGAATCGTGCAATACAATATGATAAACTCATTTAGGACTCATGTGGAAGGTGTACAATGGCCACAAGAAGAGCACCAAGCAGGAAGTCTTCGTGTTTGTGTTTGAGAATAAGGTTCTGGAACGCTGCTCCAAAGATGACCGAGAGACAATGCTGGAGACGCTGCGGCGCTGACAAAAATACGGCATCCACATGTGCTGACCGTGCAGCATCCGCTGGAGGAGAATCGCGACTCGCTAGCCTTTGCCCCTGAGTCGGTCTTTGCATCACTCTCAAATGTTGTGGGAGCTCTTCGATGGCCTCCAATTTCTACACATCGATGCGAAAATAGTGCATCGCAATATCAGCGCCGAAACGATTGTGATCAACAAGAACCGCAGCTGGAAACTGTTTGGCTTTGATTTCTGCATAGCCAACCAACCGGCGACAAATGGCACAGCCCACTGGCCATGTCGAGAGTATAGCACATCGCTGCATGTGCTGGCCCAGCCCAGTTTGGAATATACAGCGCCAGAGCTAGCCTTGAACAATGTCAGTACACCAGACAGTGATCTATTCTCGCTGGGTAAGCGCCCATCCCTCCCATATTATTTGTTATCAATAGCTATCTAAACTACCTGTATTTTAGGTGTGCTCATCTTTACAATTTATTCGGGCAAGCCGCTGAAAATGTTTGGCAGCGATTACAGCGGCTTTCGGCGTTATGCCAGCGAGTTGAATCAGCGCAAATATCCAGACAAATGGATTTATGGCAGCCACATTTTAGACAGCTGGTATTGTTTTGGAAATAAGCGAAATGCCGGAAACAAATTAGTTCCTAGTTAAGTATTTCGAGACTTGTTCGTTTTGATTTCATTTTTAAATTTTAATCTTGAGATAAGATTTAATTAGGGGTATTCTTTCATATTAAGCTATTTCTCCGTAAAATATGTGTATAGTTAGAAAACATGACAAAATGTGTTTACTTTACTAATTATTAAACCGAAATGCCAAAAACAAATTGCATCCAAGGAAAACCATTCGAGACCATTTTCATTTCGATTTGATTTGAAAATTAAAAATTGGAGTTAAAATTAATTAATTAATTAGATATAAATATATTTCTTCATAACATAAACTGCAAATGAAAGCTAATATTTATATGTGCATAGTTAACGTGTCGAAAAATGTTTACTTTAATATTTATCAAACAACGTTAGCGCATTTGCCTTAAAGTAAAAGTGGGCAGACTGTGTGCCTTTACTTGACTGTGCAAATTGCCACCAAATTGAGTATTTGCTTTGCTATTTGAGGGAAAAAAGTTTAAATATTTGCTCTTACCATCTTTAGCAGCCATTTCTAATAATGCTTAGAAAGAAATGCGACATTGCTATGAAAATATGTATGTTTTACTTCGATTGGCATTAATATCTGCATATATCCGATGTGCTTTAGTAGGTGCAATTAAAAAGCAAATTAAAAAAAAAAAACAGTTTAAAAATGAGATAACAAAAATGGCAATTTATAATTAATGACAAAATCAATTGGCTATCTAGTGATTAAATATATATACTTGTATATTTTTTTAGTATGTCATACATATATTAAAACATTTTCATTTTTTAAATGCTCAGTTGCATGAAAAGTAAAAAATTTGAATAGTAAATACTAAAATATACATAAAAATATATAAAAGTATATATTTTCGGAACTCGAATTAAGATCTGATTTAAATTAACACACCATCTTCAATGAATGTCATGTAAAACTTTATAGAAAGAGCTGGTTGATTATTCACTTTAAAGGTTGTATTTAATAAATATTCTCCAGTGGGAAACGGGTTAAGTAACTTCTCAGGTCTAGGATAAAAGTCCTTCAAAGTTATACGCCCCTATAAAGTAATGAACGGTGAACGACAGCCTTTTTGGATACAGAATTGTATACTCACTTCATAGGGGCATGTGTGATTAACATTGGAGAAATCCTTAAATAATGACCAAATCATTTTCACGGCTGGATTGTAGCCCTTTTGCAGAAACTTACAAACATCAATTGTGACATCAAATAGCCAAGGCTTATAGCCATTTCCTTTTTTTAGTATTTGCGATCTCAGTTCGATATTTTTAGCCCGATGCAAAAGAGTCGTGTTAATATTTAGAATAGCTTTATTCCGTTGAACGGCCTTCAAGCGGCAATGATTAACTAGCAACAAGGATTTGTCTAAGGAGTTACAGACCGTATTAGACAACTTAAAGACAGCAGCACTCTGCAAAAAAAAATATTTTAATATGTTTTTTCGGCTTGAATTTATATTACATTAAATTTTAACGTCAGCAGGCTTGTCAAAATCAGGTAATTCCAAAGGAATATATAGTTTACACTTTGTGCCATATTAAAGCGAGAGAACTTTATTGATGGAGTTTTAAAACACAATGACATATGCAAATCGTTCAACCAATATTCGTTCACTGATTTTTAGAAAGGTTTTACTAAGCCCAGTAAATAAGTTACGCTTCAATAAAGAATACAGTACAAAATAAAACTGTTCAGCCACGACATATTTTACCCAAATATTTATTGCTTAATGTTGAAACTCGATTTTTTCGTGCAGACATAGTTAAAAAAAAAGAGTTTGAATCGAGTCGCATCTTTTTGTAGTTTTGTTGTGACAGTTTGATTATTCTCATCGATCTTGAGTTTTTAAATCTCCCACCTACGGTGAGTATTTGGGTATTAGACTAGACTAGATATTAATAACTAATAATTAAAATCATTAATTTGTCTTCAAGGTAAACAGCGCATACAAAGTTCTTAACTTCATACTGATGAACTTCCACCGATGCCTGTCTACTCGTAAGTCTGGAAATTTTAATAAAAATCGAGCGTTACCGCCGAATCTGCTTTTCTTCCTCGAGATATGAGAATAATTATTTTTGAAAAGCGCGCGATAAGTAAGTTCACTTTCGATTCCAGTAGTTCGATAAGCCAGGGCAAACAGTCGATAAAAGTTGCAATTAGTCGAAAAGTTTAGTGGAACTAGTTCTGAACCGAACCATCTCTATTGATTACTAAAACAAAAAGAATTCGACTACACATATTTGGGATTATTGCAAAGCTGCTGAATTTAATTATTAAAAGCAGCAATCATGGACGTGATTAACAAATTCTACTCGTCAGCTGTACAAACTGTCTCGCAGCTCTCAGGTGTGCTGCCTGGCAATAATGTAACACGAGAGTACGAAGTACTGAATCAAATTTGAACAGTGGGTGTGGGTAAGAGCAAAAAAAAATGTTCGCTGTCATTTGCGAATCGTGCAATACAATATGATAAACTCATTTAGGACTCATGTGGAAGGTGTACAATGGCCACAAGTAGAGCACCAAGCAGGAAGTCTCCGTGTTTGTGTTTGAAAATAAGGTTCTGGAACGCTGGTCCAAAGATGACCGAGAGACAATGCTGGAGACGCTGCGGCGCTGACAAAAATACGGCATCCACATGTGCTGACCGTGCAGCATCCGCTGGAGGAGAATCGCGACTTGCTGGCGTTTGCCACGGAGCCGGTCTTTGCATCACTCTCAAATGTTGTGGGAGAGTCAGTGCGCTCGGACAAAAAGCTTTACGATGTGGAAATACGACATGGACTACTGCAGCTCTTCGATGGCCTGCAATTTCTACACAACGATGCGAAAATAGTGCATCGCAATATCAGCGCCGAAACGATTGTGATCAACAAGAACCGCAGCTGGAAACTGTTTGGCTTTGATTTCTGCATAGCCAACCAACCGGCGACAAATGGCACAGCCCACTGGCCATGTCGAGAGTATAGCACATCGCTGCATGTGCTGGCCCAGCCCAGTTTGGAATATACAGCGCCAGAGCTAGCCTTGAACAATGTCAGTACACCAGACAGTGATCTATTCTCGCTGGGTAAGCGCCCATCCCTCCCATATTATTTGTTATCAATAGCTATCTAAACTACCTGTATTTTAGGTGTGCTCATCTTTACAATTTATTCGGGCAAGCCGCTGAAAATGTTTGGCAGCGATTACAGCGGCTTTCGGCGTTATGCCAGCGAGTTGAATCAGCGCAAATATCCAGACAAATGGATTTATGGCAGCCACATTTTAGACAGCTGGTATTGTTTTGGAAATAAGCGAAATGCCGGAAACAAATTAGTTCCTAGTTAAGTATTTCGAGACTTGTTCGTTTTGATTTCATTTTTAAATTTTAATCTTGAGATAAGATTTAATTAGGGGTATTCTTTCATATTAAGCTATTTCTCCGTAAAATATGTGTATAGTTAGAAAACATGACAAAATGTGTTTACTTTACTAATTATTAAACCGAAATGCCAAAAACAAATTGCATCCAAGGAAAACCATTCAAGACCATTTTCATTTCGATTTAATTTGAAAATTAAAAATTGGAGTTAAAATTTAATTAGATATAAATATATTTCTTCATAACATAAACTGCAAATGAAAGCTAATATCTATATGTGCATAGTTAACGTGTCGAAAAATGTTTACTTTAATATTTATCAAATAACGTTAGCGCATTTGCCTTAAAGTAAAAGTGGGCAGACTGTGTGCCTTTACTTGACTGTGCAAATTGCTACCAAATTGAGTATTTGCTTTGCTATTTGAGGGAAAAAAGTTTAAATATTTGCTCTTACCATCTTTAGCAGCCATTTCCAATAATGCTTAGAAAGAAATGCGACATCGCTATGAAAATAAGTATGTTTTACTTCGATTGGCATTAATATCTGCATATATCCGATGTGCTTTAGTAGGTGCAATTAAAAAGCAAATTAAAAAAAAAAACAGTTTAAAAATGAGATAACAAAAATGGCAATTTATAATTAATGACAAAATCAATTGGCTATCTAGTGATTAAATATATATACTTGTATATTTTTTTAGTATGTCATACATATATTAAAACATTTTCATTTTTTAAATGCTCAGTTGCATGATTATATAAGAAAAGTAAAAAATTTGAATAGTAAATACTAAAATATACATAAAAATATATAAAAGTATATGTTTTCGGAACTCGAATTAAGATCTGATTTAAATTAACACACCATCTTCAATGAATGTCATGTAAAACTTTATAGAAAGAGCTGGTTGATTATTCAGTTTAAAGGTTGTAATTAATAAATATTCTCCAGTGGGAAACGGGTTAAGCAACTTCTCAGGTCTAGGATAAAAGTCCTTCAAAATTATAGACCCCTATAAAGTAATGAACGGTGAACGACAGCCTTTTTGGATACAGAATTGTATACTCACTTCAAAGGGGCATGTGTGATTAACATTGGTGAAATCCTTGAATAATGACCAAATCATTTTCACGGCTGGATTGTAGACCTTTCGCAGAGACTTACAAACATCAACTGTGACATCAAATAGCCAAGGCTTATAGCCATTTCCTTTTTTCAGTATTTGAATTCTCAGTTCGATATTTTTAACCAGATGCAAAAGAGTCCCGTTAATATTTAGAATAGTTTTATTCCGTTGAACGGCCTTCAAGCGGCAATGATTAACTAGCAACAAGGATTTGTCTAAGGAGTTACAGACCGTATTAGACAACTTAAAGACAGCAGCACTCTGCAAAAAAAATATTTTAATATGTTTTTTCGGCTTGAATTTGTATTACATTAAATTTTAACGTCAGCAGGCTTGTCAAAATCAGGTAATTCCAAAGGACTATATAGTTTACACTTTGTGCCATATTAAAGCGAGAGAACTTTATTGACGGAGTTTTAAAACACAATGACATATGCAAATCGTTCAACCAATATTCGTTCACTGATTCTTAGAAAGGTTTTACTAAACCAAGTAAATAAGTTACGCTTCAATAAAGAATACAGTACAAAATAAAACTGTTCAGCCGCGACATATTTTACCCAAATATTTATTGCTTAATGTTGAAACTCGATTTTTTCGTGCATAGTTAAAAAAAAAGAATTTGAATCGAGTCGCATCTTTTTGTAGTTTTGTTGTGACAGTTTGATTATTCTCTTCGATCTTGAGTTTTTAAATCTCTCCCCTACGGTGAGTATTTGAGTATTAGACTAGACTAGATAATTAAAATCATTAATTTGTCTTCAGGGTAAACAGTGCATACAAAGTTCTTAACTTCATCCTAATGTACTTCCACCGATGCCTGTCTACTCGTAAGTCTGGAAATTTCAATGAAAATCGAGCGTTACCGCCAAAACTGCGCGCGATAAGTAAGTTCACTTTCGATTCCAGTTGTTCGATAAGCCAGGGCAAACAGTCGATAAAAGTTGCAAATTAGTCGAAAAGTTTAGTGGAACTAGTTCTGAACCGAACCAACTCTATTGATTACTAAAACAAAAAGAATTCGACTACAAATATTTGGGATTATTGCAAAGCTGCTGAATTTAATTATTAAAAGCAGCAATCATGGACGTGATTAACAAATTCTACTCGTCAGCTGTACAAACTGTCTCGCAGCTCTCAGGTGTGCTGCCTGGCAATAATGTAACACGAGAGTACGAAGTACTGGACCAAATTTGCACAGCGGGTGTGGGTAAGAGCAAAAAAAAATGTTCGCTGTCATTTGCGAATCGTGCAATACAATATGATAAACTCATTTAGGACTCATGTGGAAGGTGTACAATGGCCACAAGAAGAGCACCAAGCAGGAAGTCTCCGTGTTTGTTTTTGAGAAAAAGGTTCTGGAACGCTGGTCCAAAGATGACCGAGAGACAATGCTGGAGACGCTGCGGCGGGGTGTGCAGCAGCTGACAAAAATACGGCATCCACATGTGCTGACCGTGCAGCATCCGCTGGAGGAGAGTCGCGACTCGCTAGCCTTTGCCACGGAGCCGGTCTTTGCATCACTCTCAAATGTTGTGGGAGAGTCAGTGCGCTCGGACAAAAAGCTTTACGATGTGGAAATACGACATGGACTACTGCAGCTCTTCGATGGCCTGCAATTTCTACACAACGATGCGAAAATAGTGCATCGCAATATCAGCGCCGAAACGATTGTGATCAACAAGAACCGCAGCTGGAAACTGTTTGGCTTTGATTTCTGCATCGCCAACCAACCGGCGACAAATGGCACAGCCCACTGGCCATGTCGAGAGTATAGCACATCGCTGCATGTGCTGGCCCAGCCCAGTTTGGAATATACAGCGCCAGAGCTAGCCTTGAACAATGTCAATACACCAGACAGTGATCTATTCTCGCTGGGTAAGCGCCCATCCCTCCCATATTATTTGTTATCAATAGCTATCTAAACTACCTGTATTTTAGGTGTGCTCATCTTTACAATTTATTCGGGCAAGCCGCTGAAAATGTTTGGCAGCGATTACAGCGGCTTTCGGCGTTATGCCAGCGAGTTGAATCAGCGCAAATATCCAGCCATGAATAACATTCCAAATGAGCTAACTGAAAGTATGAAGGCCCTTTTGCATCCCAGCGCCAGTATGCGACCCAAGCTGCATGAGCTGAAACAGATTGCATACTTTCAAGACGTGGGCGTTAAGACACTCAGCTATTTAGACTCGCTTTATCAGTGGGATAATCTACAGAAATCCAAATTCTACAAGGGCCTGCCGCAGATTATACCAACGTTGCCGCATCGCGTGAATCTACACTCCATATTACCCTATTTGATTAAGGAGTTTGTCAACTCGCCCATGATTCCATTTGTGCTGCCCAATGTGCTGCTGATTGCCGAAATGAGCAGCCAGCGTGAATATTGCGATCATATACTGCCACATTTGAAGCCCATATTTAAGCTTACGGATCCCATACAGATTCTGTTGATCTTCATGCAGAAAATGGATTTGCTGCTGAAACTAACGCCGGCGGAGGAAGTAAAACAGAGCGTGCTGCCGTTGCTCTATCGCTCTCTGGAGTGTGATATGCCGCAAATACAGGAGCTATGCCTTGGCGTGCTTCCCACATTCTCCACTCTCATCGATTACAATGCCATGAAGAATGCTGTCATACCGCGTATTAAGAAACTCTGTCTGCTGAGCAACAATGTTTCCGTTAAAGTCAACTGTCTCATATCGATTGGCAAACTGCTGGAGAATCTGGACAAGTGGCTGGTGCTCGATGAAATCCTACCCTTTTTACAGCAAATTCAAAGTCGCGAGCCTGCAATTGTAATGGCCATCATAGGTTAGCTTATCTATATATAATAATATTTATGCATATCTCACCATCGAACCTTTCCCTTGCAGGCATTTATAAAATAGCCATGACAAACACCAAGTTGGGCATCACTAAGGATGTAATGGCGCACAAGTGCATACCGTTTCTGGTGCCGCTAAGCGTTGAAAATGGACTGACCATATCGCAATTCAATGCAATCGTAGCGCTAATCAAGGATATGCTGGGTCGGGTGGAACAGGAGCAGCGTGAGAAGCTGCAGCAACTGTCCACCATACAGCGTGACCATAAGTAAGGACTCTAGTGATGTACTTGAAGCACAAAATCATTTATTAAATGTGACTATTTTTCCGCATTAGACCCAAGGACGCTTCCGAGATATTGGCCAATGAGATGGACAACGCAACGCTTTCGACTTCGGGCAGCAATGGCAACAAAAGCGATGATGATATGTTCTCGGGCTTCAGCGTGGGACAGCCACCGACTACCGTGAAGCCAAAGTCCACAATACCAGCACTGGCGCCCATCAAGACCAGGGAGCAACTCAAGTAGAGCATCCGTTGCCGTCTCGAATATCAAGAATGTTAAGTAAAGAATTTATTATTACAGAATAACGCACAACACAACGGCAGATGCAACATCGAAACCGGATATGTTCTCCTCGCTGATGCAAAGCAACCTCAGCAATCTATCGATTGCACCAAGCGCTCAATCATTAGCAGCAGTTGCTCCCCCGCTGGGCTTGCAGTTTAGTGCGAGCAGCAATAATAGCACCAATTGGCATAGCGCAAATCCTCTGGTCATGAACCATCAGCTCGCCTCGCCGCAGGCCAGCAACAACAACTTCTCCTCGCTGGATGATTTGGATCCGTTTGGGTCAGCGGGTGCCGTCGGGCAAGTGGCCAACAAACCGAATAATGCCAACGGTGCCAATATGTACACTGTGCAGCAGCCCACGGTTAATTATATTTATCCGACGAGTTACAATTCGGTGAATAATATGAACAGCATGCAGCAGCAGAGTATCCCACTGGTCAAGCCAATGAATCGAGGCGCAGCTGCCACATCCACAACTACGCTGCTGCCGCAAACACAGTTAACGCAGTCCAAGGATGGCAAGAATCTTAATATGTTGTCACAGCAGGATATACTTAACTTCTTGAACTAGACACATCATTCCCGTAGCATGCTCACCGAGCATGTGCTCCAAATAGCCAATGTTTTAAAAGACAAAACAAAAAATTAATTATATCGTACTAATTAAATTATATATGAATGTCTGTGCAATTGTGTGTATGTGTTTGTATGTATGCGAATTAGTTTTTTAAGCTGTTTGAAGTTTTGCTCGTTGCATCGTTCAACAAAATATCAATTGTCTAATGTGAATGTGTATAATTTATTCTTAGTCTAGGCAAACAGTCAACCAACCTATTATTATATATATATATATATATTGTGTATTGTGCAATTTGCTCCTTTGTGTATCTCAGAAGTACACACGTTAGTTAAAAAATATACTTAATCAATTTAAAACGATTGACGTTCTTTTTTTGGAATTTATTTATTCTCGCTGAGGCTATTATTTAATGCTGTACTAATTGCAAACTTTGAATCTACAAAAATGGCAATCAAACAGTAGTCACTGGCAAATCAAAAAATATTGAGAATTATTCGCATTTTTATTTTGTTTCATTTCTTAAACATATATATTTAATATTCGAATATTTAAATTTGAGCCAATTATTTTGATTAATTCTATAAAACTAAAATTAGTCTATTGAAATCATTTAGTTTGATACAATACTTTTTATGTTTTTAATTCTTTGGAAACTGAAATCAACAGTGGAACAGAACCGTCTTAATTCCCTAGTGACTACTGTACATCGTAACAATGCGCCTTCCTTCCTGCTTACATTGTCCATTGTACATAGTACATACAATTATAAATTCATTTACTTACAGAGATTTCTAGAGTAAAACAAGCCCTAAAAGCTAAGTAACAAGTTGCGTTTGCCAAAGCTAAAGCCGATTACTTTGTGCCTGCACCTAGGTCTCCACCAGGATGTGCGTGAAGAGGCTGTGCAGTCGGCGCTCCACCTCTTTGTAGACTAACGAATTCAGACCGTCGGAGTGCATGCGCAGGGAAGCAGATCGCAGCAGGGCCATGCGATTCTCATTGGGTATGGCATGTTTGTGCTTCAGCATTGTGTACTCACTGTATGCGGGATCAAAGCGACAGATCTCAATGCCAACGATCTTCAGACGCTCATACAGATCATCGTCCTCGCCGCCCCATCCATGATATAGATTCGACATGCCGTTGATCATCTTAAAGTGCGTGGTGCTAATTGCCACGACACCGCCGAAAAGTGTCCGATACGGCAGATGGAAGCGCCAGCTGTCCAGCGCAGAGCTCATGTGCCGCGGTAGAGCTGAGCACACATAGATCTGGCCCGAGTTGAGTGGCATTAGATCCACGTCGTGCAATACCAAGCAGGGATAACCATATGTCTCCGCCACCTTGGCGCCAATGTTAAAGAGCATGGCCCGATTGAAGGGTTTGCGATCGCTCTGCTCAACGACAAATATTCGATAATGGATTAGCTGCAGACGCAGATAGTTGTGCATGTAGTTGAGAAAAGCGGCGAGCTGTTCCTGTCGATCCCGATACGGCACAATGATAGCCGTACTGAAACGGGCGTTGCAATCCTCTGGTTGGTATTCACCGCCCAGTCGGATTTCCTCGCCACGCTGAATCCGCTCGCGATGGAACACATCGTAAACGAAGGTGCTGTCGGCAATCACCTCCTTGTAGCTGCAATCGAATGCCTGCGGCATTGAGATATTTGGTATGGTTGCCGGCTGCAACGCCTCTTCAATGTGCTCCCTATCGATGTAGTCATAACGCAGTGCAAATCGATGAGGCAGCAGAATGTAGACGAGCAGTGTTAGACCACCACTGAGTATGAGCAAGTCATAGATATGAAAACTGTGCTGGCACAGTCGTATTAACATTATTCACCTACAGTTTATTGACTTAGGATGAATCATTGCTCCAATTGTATAATATTTTGTATCGGTTTTCATGTGATATGCGGACTAAAAACGAAAACCATCACAAAGCAACTAAAAAATACTGTATTAACATTTCGCCGAAATATTGCAGTAATAATGTTAACAGCAGTAACATAACAAATCTAACAGCATCTAACCACCACCATAAAAATATTGTTATTGTTGAGACACCAAGCAATTACTAAAAAAAATACTGCAATATCGTTCGCCAAAGGGTTGCAGTACTTAAAGTTAACGGCGGAATGGAAAAATATATTCGAACGTTACAGCTTTTAAGTGATGGAAAGCTCTCGGTATTTTCAGCACAGCTGTTTCCATTATGGATCGTTAGTTTGCACAAAAACAATTCAAAAATAATTCTGTTATCTCTTCGAGTTAAGTATTTTCATTCAGCTGAATTCTTACAGCAAAAGAAGTTAACAATAAAAAGAGAGAATAGAAAACAATTAAGAAAATTTATTTACACTGACCAAGAAATATAGATAATATATGAATATCTATGTACACACTAATTTACTTATTTAAATTGATAACACAATGATCGATAAGATATTCAAGCCCACTTAGTAATTATTACTTGCTCAGTTGCTGGGCGAACGTAGAACAGTTAAAGCTAACGTCTATGTCTATTTGATCAACTGAAATGTGCAAGGCATTGAAATGTGCTGTTTACCTAGTGATCTGCATCAGTTATTTTATTGGTTTGACCTCCGGAGAAGAACAGACACTGCGACGTTAGTAATAATCAGTTTTTTATGTAGATGACTATTAAATAACAACCAATTACAGTTAAGAACTGCACAAATCAGGATGAATGCCCGAATCGTTCCATTTGCACCAAATTTGTCGCCGACTTGAATTGCATCTGCTGGCAGGGATATCATCAAAATCCCAACTGGGCGCTGCAAATCATAAATAGCACTCTGGCAGAATATTGTGTTAGCGACCCAGCGACTACCAGCCACGAACGCATGCCGGCAAAGCCAGAGTATGTCGCAGTTGCCATTGTGCTGGTTTTATTGGGTGTGATTGTTGTCACTCTGATTTTGTATTGTTTTATTGCACTGCGTCCCATAAAACGCACTCAGGCTGCTTATCGTCGCTTACAGTTGAAACGTTCAAATCACCGCCATTTGGAGGAATTTAACGACATTGACATGACTTTTCGAGATGCACGAGAACTATCATAATTTGTTTGAATTTTTGGCTAAATTACGTTCAAGTATTTAGATTGATTTGAAAGACTGTAATTACCAATCAATGTATAATTAAATATAATTATCGCCATACTATTATCAGTAGGTGACAGTTTCTCAAAGCGTAAATTTGACTTTGATGAATTATTAATAATTATTCGCAATGGAGCAGAGCTGAAAATGATATATGAGTTTATGTACTTCTTAGGTTGAATACGCTTTTACAAAATCAAATTAAATTGACTACCTACTACCTTTTTTTGGTCGTTCCACCCTAAAGCTAACCGCTATTTAGCATTAGTGGTCGATGTTCCACTGTAACCGGTAATGTTGTCAATTTCCATTTAAATGTTAATAGTTCTGTAATTTTTAGTGCTAAATTATGCCTGGAGATAATTTATTTGGTCTAATTGCGCCAAAATTAAGTACACTCAAAAATACGATTATCGATATATATATCGCACATGTGATATTAACAATCGAACGAGCTAAACCGGCTGAGTTCCAAATCTCTGTTATTTGTAACAAATGCATTAGCTTTTTTTTTGGACGCTAAAAGCAATAATTGCAAAATGACGTCAATTATTAAACTGCACACCATATCTGGTGCTATGGATGAATCGCCGCCTTGCTACATTCTACAAATTGACGATGTGCGAATACTGCTCGACTGTGGCTGGGACGAGAAATTTGATCCGAATTTTATAAAAGAATTGAAAAGGTGACAGAAAGAAAGAAATGAATAAAAAGTATTTACTAACGCTTTTCGCTTTAGGCAAGTGCATACACTGGATGCCGTGCTGCTCTCCCATCCAGATGCGTATCATCTGGGTGCACTTCCATATCTCGTTGGCAAGTTGGGACTCAATTGTCCCATTTACGCCACGATACCTGTCTTCAAAATGGGTCAAATGTTTATGTACGATTTGTACATGTCACATTTTAATATGTACGATTTCGATCTGTTTTCACTGGACGATGTGGACACTGCCTTCGACAAAATCACGCAGTTGAAGTACAATCAAACGGTATCACTGAAGGGCAAAGGATACGGGATTTCAATAACGCCGCTCAGCGCTGGTCACATGATTGGTGGCACCATTTGGAAGATCGTCAAAGTTGGCGAGGAAGACATAGTGTATGCCATCGATTTCAATCACAAGAAGGAACGGCATCTCAGTGGCTGTGAACTAGACAGACTGCAGCGACCATCGCTGCTGATCACCGACGCCTACAATGCACAATATCAACAGGCGCGACGACGTGCCCGCGATGAAAAGCTGATGACCAACATTCTGCAGACGGTGCGCAACAATGGCAATGTGCTCATCGCTGTCGATACGGCTGGTCGTGTCCTGGAGCTGGCCCACATGCTCGACCAGCTGTGGAAGAACAAGGAATCGGGCTTAATGGCCTACTCGCTGGCACTTTTGAACAACGTCAGCTACAACGTCATTGAGTTTGCCAAGTCGCAAATCGAATGGATGAGCGACAAGCTGACCAAAGCCTTCGAGGGTGCGCGCAACAATCCCTTCCAATTTAAGCACATAAATCTGTGTCACACACTGGCCGATGTCTACAAGCTGCCTGCCGGTCCGAAGGTGGTGCTGGCCAGCACACCGGACATGGAAAGTGGCTTCACACGCGACCTGTTCGTGCAGTGGGCAGGTAATCCCAATAACAGCATCATTTTCACAACACGCACCGGTCCGGGATCGCTGAGCATGGAGCTGGTGGAGAATTCAGTGCCGGGTAGACAACTTGAGTTGGATGTGCGTCGTCGCGTGGAACTCGAAGGCGCCGAACTGGAGGAATATTTGCGCACGCAGGGCGAAAAGCTAAATCCGTTGATTGTCAAGCCAGAAGTGGAAGAGTCGAGCAGCTCCGAGTCCGAGGATGATATTGAAATGAGTGTAATAACGGGCAAACATGATATTGTTGTCCGGGCGGAGGGTCGTCATCATTCCGGCTTCTTCAAGTCAAACAAACGCCATCACGTAATGTTTCCGTTCCATGAGGAAAAGATCAAGTACGACGATTATGGTGAGGTTATCAATTTGGATGACTATCGCATTGTAGACGCCAACTATGACTACACGGCCATGGACGATCAGAACAAGGAGAATGTCAAAAAGGAGGAGCCCCACACCGAGCCGCATTCAAATGGCAATCTGGACAATGATGTCCAACTGCTGGAGAAGCCCACCAAGCTGATTAGTCAACGCAAGACAATCGAACTCCACGCACAAATCCAACGCATTGATTTCGAGGGACGATCCGATGGCGAATCGATGCTTAAGATTCTATCCCAGCTGCGCCCGCGTCGCGTCATTGTCGTCCATGGCACTGCCGAGGGAACACAGGTGGTGGCCAAGCACTGCGAACAGAATGTAGGCGCCCGGGTCTTTACGCCCCAGAAGGGCGAAATAATCGATGTGACGACGGAGATCCACATTTATCAAGTGCGTCTCACCGAGGGTCTCGTCTCCCAGCTGCAGTTCCAAAAGGGCAAAGACGCCGAGGTGGCCTGGATCGACGGCCGACTGGGCTTGCGCCTGCAGGCAATCGATGCACCCAATCAATCGGAAGTCACCGTTGAACAGGATGTGGCGGCTCAGGAGGGCAAAACTCTTACATTGGAGACGCTTGCCGAAGACGAGATACCCGTGCACAATTCGGTCTTAATCAACGAACTCAAATTGTCCGACTTTAAGCAGGTCCTCATGCGCAACAGCATCAACTCTGAATTCTCGGGCGGCGTTCTATGGTGTTGCAACGGAACACTGGCGTTGCGGCGCGTCGACACCGGCAAAGTGGCCATGGAGGGCTGCATATCGGAGGAATACTACAAGATACGCGAACTGCTCTATGAGCAGTATGCCATTGTGTGAAGAATAAAAAAACATAGAAAAAAAGACAAAAATATATACTTGTAAATTGGATGAATTTGGGGAATTTCCATTTAGGGTTTCATCAAAAATCTGTTAAACGGTCCCAAATAAAAATCAGTTGATAGCATTATATCATTTTATCAATGTTAATCCAATTATAATTTCTGAACCCTCTCTTATTCCAATTTATTTGTTTACATTTGCTCATAAGAATTGAAGCATTGGATCATCGGTGCGCGACCGTTTCTTCTTCCATTCCTCGATTTCCTCCTCGGTGGGTGCTTTGACATCGTACATGCTGTTGTATGGACGCTTACGATCATCAGTTTCGTCGAGCAGCTGCTTGGATCGAGGCAACGACGTCTCTTTTTCCCTGTCCTCCTTGGCCTCCTTGTGTTTCTTTTTGTTTTTGCGCTGCTCTTTGGCCTTTCTTTTCTTTTCGCGCTTCTTGGACTTTTTCTTTGATTTTTTGCTCGACGGCACTTCCTCTTCAGCCTCAGACGAGTCTGCCGAACTAGGCGCAGAGTCCACCTCGGATCCAGAAGAAGGTTTCACATCATCTTCAGCCGCTTGTATCGTTGCCAATGGCTCCACAATGGGTGCGGTTGCAGCAACACCAGATGTTGCCGGATGCGGATGCTGCTGCTGTTGCTCGGCGTAGCCTTCCGGCTCTTGCATGCCCACACAATATGAGTTTTTGATGAAGGACTTGCAGCACTTGTAGCCCCAGCGCCCGGCATTCCAATAGCTGCCCCAAATGGTGGTGTGATTATTGATGTACACATCCTCCTCATAAATACTACGAGCCTTGGGCTTCTCGATGCCTTTGATTACCTTGCCACTACGCGAGTACTCCACATACTCCTCGGTCTGCGCAAGCAGCAGGGATTTCGGTGGCACCTTTAAATGCTCATCGCCGCCATACTTTTCCACAATGTCCGTTTTGGTCTGGAAAAAAGAGTAGTTTTTAGAATCGATTTAAGATGGGGGCAGCTCTTTGTTTCCACTTACACTCGACTTGAACTGTTCCTTTTTCTGTTCATATTCTTTCTGCAGCAGTTCCAGCTTTGTGGGCTCGGCAAGCAAATGGACATCGACACCCTTGCCATGCGCTTCCCAAGCAAATAATTGTGCTGTGGCTTGCGCTGTGGTGTCGCCAGAGAAACGCACAAAGTTCTCACCCGCGAACTCCGCTCTGCAAATGAAATTGAATATGTTATCTAAATTGAATAATTATAAGTGGGCTGCACTTACTCCTCCTCCGGTACCGCTGGATTGGGATTGTCACGCATAGAGCGCGTCTTGGGATCATAGTAAGCCGAATTGGGATCCAAATTGCGTAAATATTTCGCCGTATCTTCGCGTATACGCAAATTACGAACCGTAATACGCTGCTTGGAGTCGACTTTTGTGCCCGGCATATCCACCTCGTCTACATATTTATCCTCGTTGCCCTCCTCATCTGAGATTTCAGCATCGGGATCTGTGAGCAGATGGAAACTGTTACAAAATGGCTGTCTTTTGCAAGAATATAAATTGCTTACCATTTTTTAACTTTTCCGCTTTGAGCTGACGCTTTGCCTCTTCCACTTTTTCATATTCTTCGATGATTTCGCGATGATTGGCTGGATCGTAGGAACTCCAGCGATCCCGCTTCTCATCGTAGTTAATCGATGCATCCGTCACAATGTGCTCGTCATGCACCACAATCGACTCGGCGTACTTGGCTTGCACCTTGCGCGGCCGTTCCAGGCAATCCTTTCGCTTGTGCGTCATGGCACCACAATTCTCGCATGCACCTTTTCGAAACTTGGTCACCAATTTCGTGGTGTCCAGCCCTTTGGGCGCCTTGTTGTCCAATTGGCCACGCTCATCTTCGTGCTGTGGGCGCTGATGTTTCAACGTGGGCCCCTGAGAGCCGTAGTACCAGGGCGCATTGGAAATGTATTGCGGTATGTGTGGATTTATGTCGCGACCCTCCTCGTCAACGGCGGCTGGTGCAGTACCCGCTTTTCGGGCCTCTTCCAGCTCCTTGGCCTTGCGCCAATCCTCGCGTGACTTCTTCTTGGGCTCGTCATCCACATCTTGATCGTCCCTGGTGTGGATTATTTGCGATACAGGCGTGCGAACAGCGCCCGAACTCATTGCGTGAGTTATTTAACGTTCTTCAACGTTCTTTAACAATACATTAATTTACCAACGTTTATTGTTTCAGTATCAGGACCATAATGCAAACTACTATAAATCGGACTAGATTTATCGAGAAGACTTATCGGTTCAATCGGTTCGCTCTAAAGATGGGCGATAGAACGGAATTGCCATTCGCTGCAAGCGTACACATCAAATAAGTAATGTCGGACGAAGCGAGTGACTGGCATCTCTGACGGCGTCTCATTCGTGTTAAAATTATACCACAGTGCAGACGCGTCCGAAATCCAAAGACTTCCCAGTTTCGATTTATTTGTTTTTACATCATTCCACGCATATAAACAAATTGCGTGCCCAGTGCATTTCCACACCCACATACGCAATTAACTACTAAGGAAATATCGATTAAATAGAAATGGTAATTTTTAACAAAGGCAGTGGTGGCGGCGACGACTGCGGCGCAGCGCGCAAGCTGATTGCCAGTAGCAGTTTTTACATACTGTAGTTTATTGCGCGTGCCTCGCGTAGCGACCTAAAATCTCAAATGCTCTGCCTCATCACGTAGAGCGAACCATTTGTCAATTGCAATTGTGCGCGCCGCTTTTGAAATTGCGAAATTTTAACCAGTGTTGTTATTGTTTCGGGGCGGCTAATCGAAAAAAAAAAAATAATGAAAAGTTCGTGCTTAACCTCAAACTTCAGTGCTAGTGTCGTTTTTGCCGCCACCATTTTGTGTGTGGCGTTTTCTTGTTCTATGTGTTTGTTATTTGTGTTTTTATTAATTCTGTGCGCAATTCTCTTCTTCTGCAGGCTGGTGGCAAAGCGGGCAAAGACTCTGGCAAAGCCAAAGCGAAAGCGGTTTCACGCTCGGCGCGCGCGGGCCTTCAGGTGAGTTACTGTTGTTGTTTGTCTGTACCAAATACATTTTTGGCGCCTTTTTTTACCGCTCACAAACACACACACACATTGTAAACAGGGTGCGTTTGCGTGCATGGCACGCATGCATGCATAAATGCATGCACATGTGTGTGTATTATGTATGTGTGCGTTTGTGTTGTGGTGAGAGCTAATTGAGTAGCTTGAATTGCTGGGGTAGCAAAACATAAACAAGAGCTGCAGATTTTATTTTAATGCGATTCTTATGCCGTGAACAGTTTCCCGTTGGTCGTATTCATCGGCATCTAAAGAGCCGCACGACATCTCACGGACGTGTTGGTGCCACCGCCGCCGTTTACTCTGCAGCCATTTTGGAATATTTAACTGCCGAGGTAAGTTTTTCCCGCCATTCCTTTTTTGTGTGGTTTTTCTGTAAATTTAACGGCACTTACTGATGTGTTGATTATTGCTGTGTTCATATGTATTGATAAATGTTAAGAACGGCATTTGTTTACTTGCCCGGTTTGCTAACAGGCACTTAACATTGCCTGTTAGTTAACATTCCGATTGGCAATTCAATTACATTTTATGTGAAATTTTATTCATATTTTGATTTGGTTGCTCTCACAGGTTCTCGAGCTGGCAGGCAATGCATCGAAAGATCTGAAAGTCAAACGTATTACGCCGCGTCACTTGCAATTGGCCATTCGCGGAGACGAGGAGCTGGACAGCCTGATCAAAGCAACCATTGCCGGTGGCGGCGTCATTCCTCATATACACAAGTCCCTCATTGGCAAGAAAGAGGACACCGTACAGGATCCGCAGAGAAAGGGCAATGCCATTCTGTCGCAGGCTTATTAATTAATTTACCTTTTGACCATTTTCGGAACACAAATCTTATGTTTAAAATTTATATACATACATACTAAACGACGACGCGTTCAAATAAAAACAAATTCTGTGCGAGCTGCTGCTGCTGAGGCGCTGCTAAGCCACAATTTCTAATTAACAACAAATTCTATACAAGAGACATCCAATCTCCCAGCCCTACCCCACTAACCCCAAGCAACATAAACATCAACACAAACACACACACACACACATACATATATATGCACTTACACATACAATTGTAAACTTAATTGTCGAGAAAAATGTTAAAGAGAATGAGGATAAAACGAATGCAAACTTAATTTAGAGCAAAGTAAATTACACAAAATAAATTTAATAAAAACTTTAAATAAAAAAATAAAATAAAAATCAAAAAGCCCCAAAAATTGTTATTGGAAAATTTATTAGACAATTTACTGTTTCTCGAAATAAACGATTGTGCACAAAATTGTAAAATTACATTCTTAAAATATATAACGCTGCATCTGGATCTGCATGTGGATCGATTGTTCAGCCCAGCAATTGTGGCACCGAGTGCTGCACATCTTCACAACGCTCCTTGAGGTCCTCGGCATCGAGTTCCAGACAGGCGCCCCACTCGATCAATGTGATGCGATGATCATTGTTGGAGTCGCACGACTCCAGGAACGGTGCAATGCAGTGCTCCAAGCTGACCAGCGGGGCACGAATGGGGAACAGCTCGTGACGTGAGACGGAGCGATCGGTGTCGCCATCGAGATCGCACCATTTCCACACGGCAGCATTGGACCAGCGACGCGAATTGTTCGTCTCGGCCTCCAGCTCCATTTGCATGTAGTGCTCGGTCAGCTCATCGCGCTCGGCCAGATCGCGCATCACGTTGAACAGCCAGTCGCGCATGCGACGTGGGAAGTCCTTCAGATCTTCGCCATCGCAGACACGAGACTCGTGGCACTCGCCGTAGTAATCAATATGCAAATGGGCATTATCGGGATGACGGCAACCGGGCTCCTTGATGTCGCACCAGCAACGCTGCTGGTAGACGGAACAATCCGATGGCCAGGTCTCGTTCTTGTTGGTGCACACACGACGACGTGTGTCCGACTCCTCGGGACACTCGGGTATGCAGATGCACTCGGGCATGTCCTGCTTGTTCAGCTGGCAGATGCGGCCGGCACCACAATGCATAGTCTCGCAAGGATCAACCTCGACGACCGGAGTCAATAGGTTATGCTGCACCTCCGCCAGCTTTTGGGCCAGTTCATTCTCACGCTCCACATCCTTATTCTAAATGGTGAAAGAGTGTCATAAGCAAGAATTCTGCATAAAATGTTAGAGGAAAAAATATGCACACCTTGTTCTTCTCCTCTAGCAGTTGGAGGAACTCCTCATCGTTGTCATCGAACTCGGCAATGTCGTCCAAGAGATCAACGATCGGCTCCTCAGCGTGCACTTGCGCAAACGCCAGCAGCCCCAAGCAGAGCAGCAGCCAAATGGAACGCATCTCGTCAAGAGTTCTGCTCTCAACTGAAAGTAACCAGACACAAATTCAAATTCAGTCTAATCTCGCTCCGGAGTGCGGGAGGTCAAAGCCTTGAGCGATTAAGTTTAGCCTTCATTGCAAACGCAGCTGTCGATTTGATTTTTTCTCATTTTTTTTGACATTTTGAGCCAAGCCATTTTCTTCAGTATTCGGGACTGTACTTGGCTTGTAACGGTTTGTGCTTTATGTGTTAACAACCCCCTTTTTGGGGTGACTTACACAAAGCCCAGACAAATTTAAGAAGCAGGCAGCCTTTCTGCGCATGATATTTTCGAATGTGCAACCGATTCGAGAAGAGCATTCTCCAGGAAGTGACGGAATTCGAATGGAAACAATGCACAGTTATTGTTGATGCTGAGAAATTCACAGATGGAGACTGGCACTGGGGTGGACCAAGCAAATGAGATACACACTGAGATTCGTTCAGAACTGATTGACAATCTGAGATTCACAATCTTAAAGATATTTTAAATTTAGAAAGAAACCATTGTCGATGCTTATTATTTGTTGATTATTTTTTCCAAAATTATGTCAGCATTTTATTTTTTCAGTTAATTCAAAAACTCTTTTTTCAGTGATTATATATTTAATAATTTGTTTTCAGGTTCAAATCCAATTCTTTTATAAGCAAATGCATATTTTAAGACTGCAATAGACTAAATATAGTTCGGCAACTTAACATTATAAATTTATATATATATATTATTTAGTATTCCATATTTTCTGAGAGTTTGAAAACAATAAATGCTGTATAAAAATAATTGACGCTAAAAGACATTTACCGCACCGAATTTTTGTGGAAGTTCTTATTTCAAAACAAAAATTGTAAAACAATCGGGTCCACACCAGCACACCAGAAAGGCCTCAAATGATTTTGACAGTATGTTAAACACATGTTCTCCGGTTCAAAGCATTTGAAAAATGTTTATGTCTGTCGCGCTTTGGCATAAATTTTGCATTTCTGAAATCATTTCTATTTACAAAGCAGGCACGAGCAAATGTATATATGGAAGAGTAATGACTATATTCTATATAAGACCTAATTCTGATTAAGGCTTGACCTTAAGGCTGTGGGGTAAATGCGACAACTCTGAGCTAATATTTCTGTGCGGCGACACCAATTTAATCAGCACAAAACGCTTAGCAGTATAAATTTGATGGATTTACGAATGTATATAACAAATAAATGTGTACATCTGAAGTGGCACAGCGAGAAACGCAAAACTTATCTCGCATAAGTTTGACCCATGCTTATCTGTTGCCTGGACTTCCGTTTTGGGAAACTTGGCGTAGTCTTGAGATTTGCTTAATCGCCGCAATTTGAGTGCGCAGCTATTTGAATGTGGCACACACAACACTTCCAATTCTACAAACACATCCATTTCATAGCTAAATATGTATCTCAATATGCAATGCAACAATTTCCAGGAATTTTTCCGAGCTGATGCTGCATGTTTATGTGTATGCGTATGCGTGTGTGTGTGTAAGCAATATTCGTTGTTGCAGCAGTTTAATTATAACGATAAAAAAAACCGACACAGAATGACGTGATGCTTCGCATATAGCCGGAGAGATTGCGATGTTTATGTGAGAGACGAGAGCCTGCACCATAAAATGCATTGTATTCATAAGCTACACTGCGCAAAAACTAGTGTGAACAGTCAGAGCCATTGCCGAACTCTTAAGTATGCGTAGAGCATTTTACATTTACGATTTATTATTTTATTTTTAGAGTGTAGCAATTTAAATGCATTTGCGGAACTGCACTTTGATGATGATCATGATGATGATGACACTTTTGTGTGGGTCCAGTGCTAACCTTGTAAAGCACATTTAGAGTACATAAAAGTCGTTAAGTTGAACCGCATTTTAAGCAATTTAACCAAATTAATTGGCAATATGCAAAATAATTGAAGTCAATTGATTTGAATTTCGAGATTATTGAACTTGAATATGAGCATAACACTTTGAGGCTGACCAAGCAGAATGCATTTTTTTTTTTTGTTCCAAAACTTTGACACGAGTACGAGTATATTCCATAATAATTGTGTGGCAGCTGTTTAGAAATATACTTACAATGTAGCTGAAGAATTCGTGTTCACTTGGGAGGTATTGAATGTCCAATCACGTCGGCGGCAGACGTAAGACTGTTTGGGCAGGCGGAGAGCTAGCCAGCGATTATGGATCGTCATCAAACTGGAGCACAGGCGCTGACAACCAAACAGCCAGCCAACCAAACATTGGGGCCCCCAAACTTGTTGACTTGCAACATGTTCGATGCCAACATAACAACAATAACAACACAAATTTCGATTTCACTCAAATTTGATTTGATTTTATTAAAGTAAATAAAAAAATATATATACTAAAAGCAACTCTATTTTATAGAAACTTACCTAGGATTTTTGATCAGGTTTACGGTTGGAATGCGTTGTGGACTCTGTTTGTGCATCCAGCAGTGCTCGAGGTCTTAGTTTTATTTGGTTTTGGAAAAAAAATAGTGATGTGGTACTTTTAGAAATACTGGATTATGAAATACAGATTAAAAGCGGTACTTAAGCAGACCAAGAAAACTATCTATATATATATATATATATATATATGTAAGCTCCAATTTCACCCACTAACTTACCTTCAAAACAGACGTTTACACATATGTATTCATATATATGTATATAAAACTATAGAGCAGAAATGCATTCAGTTGTATTTAGAGCTGCATATGCATAACGATTAACTAAATTTCTAACTGTTAATTTAAGTAGTTGGTTTTAACTTTACTTAGGTTGGATCCGTTGTTAAACGAGACTTACTTAAAATTGCAGCTATTGGGGGCAGCCCAAATAAAATATTTAGATACATACATAGTGTGGGTTTTAAGAATTTATTTATTTAAAAATAAATTTGTATTTTTTTTCGTATTATTATTTTTTTTTTTTTTTAAATATATATAAATTTATAATATGTTAAGTCATAATGTAATAGATGTAAGCATGTCTGTAGATCTAAATTAAACTGGCAAATTTTGGGTCTCTGCTCTCTTGGGCACCCCATACATAATGAAATACATATCTTTATCGCTTATCGTAGTTTAGTTTTGAAATTTAGAAAAGTCGCATTTATGATATCATTCAAAGCCTTTGGCGTGCGCTACAAAACTTAATCTTATTAATACATATCGAAATATACAATAGCAACATATATTTAATTAGTTAAGTAATGCTAAACTTAAAGTTCATGTCGTGGTTGTTGGTTTCTACTTTCTTTCTTTCTTTTTTGTTTGTTTAACACATAATTCGATTAATAAAATTTTCAAAAATTTAGCAATTAAATTCATTGTTTTTAAACAAAATCAAATGAGCTCTCCATATAAATTTATTATTATTATTATTTTGTTTATGATATTTTTTTTTTTTTTTTTTTTTCATTCCGTATAATTTGTATTTGTAATCTAAAATATGTATAAGGATTCGTTCTACATATGTACGACATATCTGAATGTCGATTTCAGTGAGTGGAAACCGTTTACAAGTTAACATAAATATATAAGTAGAGTGTATATCAGACAGTCATATACATACGTATATATATATGTATATATATATAGATATATATATATATAGATATATATATATAATGATATACATTGATGTTTATAAAAATTGACAATTATTTTGATATCAACTCGTTTAAAATTATACATATTTCTATAGTAATTAACTTCTTTTTGTTTATACTATAAACGCAGCTGTGCGCTGCTCACCTTTGCCTTCCGCTTTGATCTAACCATATTCATTACTGGACGTATTATTTTTTTTTTATCTTGTTTTGTTGTATTTGGCTCGACAGCCAACGTTGCTTGATCTTGGATATATATATATATAGATATATATACGAGTATTAAGGCGTCTAATAACTAGTGAGAGCTATGAAAAACTAGCTCTATAAGCTCGGCGAAACGAGTGTTTCAATTGCTAGTTGCTGTATTGATTAACAATTTGATTAGAAAAATACAATATACGATTTGCAAGTGGTGAGCTAGGCACAGGCGCTAATTATAGACTGAGTTACAGTTTAGATATAAGTAATTATATATATATATATATTATAATGGAGAGAGAGAGAGAGAGAGTTAAAGAGTTGGAGAGTAAGAGAGCACTAGTTGAATATAACTTCTATTTAAGTTTACAAAAAATATATATGTTTCGAAAATAAAGCATGGCAAGTTAACACTAAATGAAATGAAACGCATTTGGCTACCGCTTTCAGTTGTAGCCAACAATATCTTAAGTTGATTTCATTTAAATATTTTTGTCTTATTGTAAGCAAAGTGTCGCTTAAATGCAAACATATGCATATACATAGATAGATATATGTATATATGGATAGATATATAGATATCAATCATTCAATAAATAACATTAGAGCTTATGTTAAAAGAGTTTAAAAAAGTGTAGTTAGTTTGCTCGTTTGCTCAGTTATACATATGCATATATATAAGACTATATAGAAGGAGAGCCAACGCAGTTAATATGTATCCTGTTTTAAGTTACTAAGCGAGTGTGTGTCCTAGCTTATAACAAGCCTATTTATCTGTATCAGTATCTGTATCTGTATCTGTAAGTTGCTTTTGTGCTGCACTTTAAGGGCACACACACACAAAGGCATCTAAATTAAAGAGAATTATATAAATGATTAGTAATTTGACATTTTGCAGACATACTTAGAGAATTGAGCCAAACAATGGGTGTCTGTAATTTGTACCTTAAACCTTGCCTTGCTCGAATTGTATTATGCAATATAGAAGTGTACCACAACAATGACAAATCGAAGCGAAAAAAACTCTCTCGCTTGCTTTACTCACCCAAACAATTAACGACGATATTTGCTGTTGGCGCTGGCGCCCGTTGCCACCGAGCCATTGGATACGTTTTTGGGCACGGGACCCGACGCTGGACCATTGCCACTGGGCGGCGGTGCGGCGGCATTGTACGGCGCATAGCCAGGCGCCGGGGGCTGAGCATTATCTATTTGGGAAAAGGATTCATTTTATGATGCTGATAAATCAGAGATCGCATTGCTTACGATAGCTGCTGGGTGGTGCAGACGTATAGGGATTCATGCGATTGCCGTTCATGTTGCTGTGCTTGGCGGGGCCACCGCCATAGTTCTGTTGATAGCCACTGCCAAAGTTTGGCGGCACAGGCTGCTGCTGTGGCGGTGGCGGCTGATGGGGCGGTGGACCCTGTGTTAGCGGCATTGAACCGGGTATTGGTGGTGCCGCCGCTGGCATATTCCAATTGCCAACCGCAGGCGGCGGTGGCCCGTTGCGATGATGCGCACCCGGCGGCATGCCTGGTGTGGGTGGCTGCACGGCCGGCGGACCCCATTGATTGGCATGCCACTGCGGATGACCCCCCGGCGGTGGTGGCGGTGGTGCATTCCAGCCATTCTGTGCCGGTGGATAGGCGTTCCACGTATTCATTTGAGGCGGCGGCGGCTGCTGGTAATAGGGCTGCATCGGCGGCGGTGGTCCCCAATAGTTATAGTTTGGTGGCGGTGCCGACATTGGCGGCGGCGGCTGCTGATGCTGATACGGCGGCATCTGCTGCGGCGGAGGCACTGGGGGACGGTAGCCGGCTGGCGGCATATTCGAATTTGGCGGCGGTTGCTGCTGCTGCTGCTGTTGCATCTTATTTCCATTCGCTGCAGCACCCTGTGCCATACGGTCTTTCTTCTCCAGATTGTAAATCGACTTTTTGACGTCGACGAGCACGTATTTAATTGAGTGCTGCCGCTGAACTGTGGTTGTTGATGAAATTTGAAGGTTACTCATCGAATTGTGTTCAATTTGACAATTGCAACTTACGAATGGCCTTGTCTACGGCATCATAGTCATCGAATTCGATGAAGGCAAATCCGCGCCGCTTGCCGGTTGTCTTGTCCGTTAGCAATTTGACGGAGACCACGTTGCCGAATTGCAGAAAATACTCGCGAAGGCAATCCTCGTCATGATTGTCCTTCAGGCCGCCAACGAACAACTTCTTAACCGAAATGTTTGTCTCTCGCGTCTCGCGCTCCGGACGTGGCAAAGCGCGTTTCGCCTCCACAGTTCTTGATGAAAGAGTTTATTGCATGTAATTAACGTATAGAAAGCTATAAAGAGCTTTAAGCCCACCCACTTACTTGCCGTCGATGATATGGGGCCGGTTCTCTTGCGCAGTATCAACCATCGCAGACTTTGTATAGGTGATAAAGCCGAAACCACGTGAGCGCTTTGTGGCGGCATCTCGCATCACAACAACATCGACCACTTTGCCCCACTGTGAATAGAACACTTTGAGACCCTCCTCGGTAGTGTAGGGTGCCAGTCCACCGATGAATAGCTTGCGCAGATGCTCCAATTCACATATGTCCTGCTGGGGCAAATTATTAATAAATATAGCTACATACAGATATAAATATCTAAATATATGTCTGTACATATGTTTTAGATTGCCAAAAGCAGCACAGGTTTTTTTATGTATGCCATTTGGTGGAGTGAGCAATGAGAATGCCGAAATGGTATTGCTACTTACGTCTTCATCCTTTATTTCGAATATTTCTGGGGATGGTTCCTCGGAGGAATATTCCTGTTTAACAGCTTGCGGTGTGTTTGCCATATTTGGCGCACGTTTAATTTAATTTACAAAAAAATGCAAAACTGCAACTCGTTGAGACACGCACGCGAAGAAAAATTCAGCGATGTGCCATGGATATCGATATATATATTTTGTGTTATCGACAGGTTGTTTTCATGCACACACACTTCGTTGACAGCCCTGGTTTGTTATTGTTGCGCAAACCATGTAAGTTAGTTTTTGTTTATTTGTCTCTCAAAAATTAAGGTGTAAATAAAACAGCAGTTGTCTAGCTGCTACAATAACAAATGCAGTTGGTTAAGGTAAGTGCGTTATTGTGTTGTCAAATTGCAAGCCCGCCAAATAATTTGTTCTACGGGCAGGTCACATAAGACAGTGCTGCGCAATTTAGCTGTTTTCTCGACAGCTTAATGTTGTAATGCCGCCAAAAAAATAAAAATATGTATTTTGTACTCTGTTGCCAAATACACCTTGTTTCACCGCGACCAGAGTTACAATTATTCAACTACTAGCCAATAATTTGTTCAAATTCTCTCCGGAAAATCTAAAAGTTATGACCGTCTGGAAAACAGTCGAGCGATTCTTGTTTTATGCTTAGTTTATTTAATGCAATATTATATTAACAGAGATATGAACTTAATTTATAGATTTGCTCAATACAGCAATTAAAGTGTTTAATGATTTAAAGCTCTATTAAATTAGCCAACTTATAAAAACGCTAACACGAATTGATCAGCGTCGGCGGAGGCACAAAACGACTGCGTCGCTGCTGTTGCTGCGGCTGCTGCTGTTGCAAATTGTGATGCAGTTCGTGCTGATGGTGATGATGTTGATCCTCAATGTTGACATAGTTAACATCGGCACGATCACGAGTCGCGTTGTTGTTGATGACTGACTCCTTTGGCAGCGGCACTGGCAACAGACTCTGCAATCCTCCAGGTGCACCATAGTAGCCCACGCCACCGTTTGTGGCAAGCATTGCTGCCGTCGGCGTCGGCGTCACTGCTGCTGTGCTGCTTGCTGGGGCAGCCGCCGCGTAGCTTGTCTGGCCCATAATAGTGCTCATAAAACCATTGGCCACGACAAAGTTCCTGCAAATTGATTATATCGTGCATTACATCAAATGACCACTTTTTGTGGAAGAACCACCCAGTTCAGGATGGCATAGGGAAGAGGACTAAGACATTGTCTAATTGGGCCTGTGTGCGCGTAAATGTCGTAAAATTAATTTCGTGTTAATTTTATGTGAGTACATCAATTAAACTTGTGACATTTCTTTGAATTACTTCCGTTGCAAAAAAGATGTCCCCTTTTCCATTTAATTTTTTTTTTTTTTTGAGTTGAATGCCTTTTATTGAAATTGAGTATAAATAGGTGTGTTCATGTTGTGCACACATCTATATATAAGTATGTCGAAGTCTATCGAGAGAGCGAGTGAGACTATGCATCAAATTTGAAATAAAGTTTGTGTTTATAACATACGCAAATCAGAAGTTTCATAGCTATTGAAGCTCGAGTATTGAACCTTTATATACATATATATACACGGACTTATCAGCGACAAAGTTATAACTTGAGAATCCTTAGCTTTATAATCTATAAGGCTCATCTACACCTATTTTAATTGATCCTTAGATCCTTAATAGATACTCTTACTTATCAGAAAAACTTCTAGCTCCAGAGTCAAAAGGGCTTTTCGCCTCCTGTAAGAGTATTGCAGGTATCTAAAAATTGTTTTTACTTAATAGATGGTTCCTTTATTCCATAAAATCAATGCAAAAACATATAAGCATTGATATCATCTATGCATGTAACATAAATTATATATCTGTTTCCTAACTTCGCAATATTTTCAATTATAAGGACAATTATAAGTTAAGCACAGGGTATCTCGAAGTCTGTCAAATTTGCTTGATTTTTGACCATCACTCACCTGTAGTGCTGATCAATTTGCGCCTTCTCAATGCGCTTATCCTTAGCCCGTCGGTTCTGGAACCAGATCTTGATTTGTGTCTCTGTGAGACGCAATGTTTCCGCCAGCTCAAAGCGTCGACTTCTCGATATGTACTCGTTGCGATGGAACTCCACCTCCAGGCGGAGTGTCTGCTCCGTGCTGAACGTGGTACGCTGGCGTCTCTGGCGTCCCTCCTTGCGACGACGTCGCGCCACTTAGTGAGAATAGAGAACGGATAATCAAATTGTTAGAGTGGATATCATAATCAGTGGACAACAATAGCCGAAGCACGCACAATGGAGATGCTAGAGTGAAATTAATCTTACATTAACAAACCATCAAATTGCTCTAAACCCGCCCCCGGCTCAATGTCCTTGCGTGTGAACAAGTTAAACAAATAATTAACCATGCTGCCCCGCAACGCCCCGCCCCTTCGCTGCTCCTTCTGATCGCGTTTATAGCGCACATTAAACTGCATTTTACACGTGTGCCTGCCTAGACTGTCCATCAGCAGCTCTCCACTCCCCTCCCCTCTCATCCGACCGAGCACCATCCGAGCAATTCATACTTTGGACAATCTGAGCCGGGAAACTTTCAACAATGCGCGCAGCTGTCTTCCATTCTACCATTGTCAATTCACATACAGCCAGCAGTCATCATAATAATACACTACTATTTGGATGGCACAACTTTAACATGCTGTCGGCTAGGCATAAGTGGAATAATTATGTTATAAGCAATTTATAGATTGCTAAAAAATAACTATTATTAATGAATATTCTATTTATTCAGCGATTTTCAAGAATTTTTAATTTATGTGCATAACAGTTTTAGTCGCATGTAAAATACACTTTTATTTACTATTATCTATGTTGAAATAAGTAAAACCTATTTTAATTAGAAAGTCAAAGTATAAAATAAATGTATTATTTTCAAATAATTTGTAATATTGCACAAACTCTAACTATTACTAGATTATGTAAGGGTATTTGTACTTCGTCATCGTCGTGTTTGTTTGCACTTCGTCATCCAAGCGTACATTATTCTTTAGCCACACCCATTCGTAAGCGGCGTGTTTACATTCATTGTCTGTCCCAGTATGCTGATTACCGCCTAATTGTTGTTGCCCACCACCACCTCCACAAACAAACGCTCACTCTCTCTTTCTCTCTCTCTTTGTTTGTGTTTCGCTCTTCGCATTGCGAAGCTGTAAAGTTTGTGTGGGTGCGTGAGAGACGGGCTAATCTCTAGTTTTCGCCTGATTACCCTTTCCCTGACTAACGCACAACTGTCATAAGCTCTGCTTTCGGCTTATGCGCACACACACACACACATACATATGAATGTATTTTTTTTTAAATCACGTGTGAAATACGATATGACAAGTGTCCTTTGAGCTGGCGCAAGTGTTTTGTGTGTTGTGTATGTTTTTTACGGTTTCCTGTTAAGCTCAATTACAATGCTAATTTTTTACCAATACATTTTGCACCGCTTGCGTTTTTTTTAGGTGTTATTCTTATTTGGGGTTGTGCAAAACACATAATAATGCTGTGGCGTTCAATATCATCTCTCTTATCAACTCTCTTTCTCTCTCTCTCTCTGTGGCTCTGTATACAATCTTTCACTGTGCATTCTCAATTTCAATATTAACCGCAAGTCTTCTTACAGCGACCTTTAAGCGAGATTACCGCAAGTAAATGGGAATTTTTACAGCCCAATGCTTTTTAATATTTTGTTAATTTCTTTTCTTCTTAACGCCCGTTCTCTTATTTTTTCCTCATTCCCTTTTTTGTGCTTGTGCGTTATTATTTCCTCAGCTTGGGTTTTTATATTTGTACATTTTTTCTTCAATGATTTACCGACAAGTGCAAGGATATTTAATAGCCCTTTTTACAGAGCTTGTTCTGTGCAGTTCCTCCGGAACTAATTTTTTGTATGCTGCTGAAAGAAACAAACTTTTGCACCTGCATTTTGTCAGAGCGTGTGAATGTCGAAATGCTTTCCTGTTTATTATTATATAAATTGATATGTCTCCTATTTTCCAGTGCCCAGTCTAACCTCTATGCCTCTGTGCCTAAGATATCCTAGCGGCTTGCTAGGGCGCTGCGGACTTCAGCTGGCCGCTGCCCTTCAGCCTAGACACCTGTCGGACAAGGATGCATCGGATCAAGAGGATGTTCATATAGAGGTAAGTTCTTTATTTATCAATCTAGAGTTCTCTATTTCTACTATATATCTATTGCAGTTACCCCCGGAACCCACCACCTGCTGCATGTCGGGATGCGCCAATTGTGTCTGGGTGGAATACGCACAGACTGTGGCCAAGATACTGGGCGACAATGATGAGCGTGCTCGTCAAATTGTTCTGGCCAAGATCAAAGATCCAAATTTGCAAATGTTTTTAAGCATGGAGCTGCGAAACTTGAAATCCTTGAGAGAGAAACCCACAGAGGAAACGCAAAAGTAAACCAAAAAAATCTCCCCATGGTAGCACAGCATTGTCCAATAGCATAAATTCATTTGTTTAAATACATTGAAAATTTTAAGTGCACATTATAGCTAATTTGATTAATTTGTTGATAATATATTTATTTATTAATATTTATACTTTTGTGAATATGTATAGTTATGGCAAAGTTTTTGCTGCGGGAAGTTCTCTGCATGAAAAGAACTTATCTTTCAAACGATAGTTCCTACGGCAGCTATATCATATAATGATCTGATTCGCATATCTTCCAAGTTCGACAAAAAAAGTTTTAAAAATGGCGAACTATTTTGCTTAGAAACAGAGACAGATGGAGGTGACTTGTGATGCCGATCAATAATAATAATATAATATATATAATATAATCTGAAGTCTCCTTTAATGTTTTGCACTCAGGAAATATTATAATGTTCTCTGGAAAGCCGATAAAAAAAAGAGCTAACTATGAAATAAAATTCAGCATAATAATTTAAAGTTTTTTAAGGTTTGTTGGAAACTCATCTGAAGACAAGTCTTATATTTTCGATCAATGCGAAGCTAAGAGGTGGGACTCATCTCCCCTTCCCCTCCCCGAGTACACCCTTAACAATGAACAACACATTGAACTTTAAAAAAACTCTTTGAAAACGGTTTCAAATCTTTTAAATTTGAGGGAATTTAGCAAATTGAACTGTGTGTATTTTTATTTACTTACGAAATGCGGAAAATCCGGCGGTAATGTGAGGATCACTCGAAAAGGCCGTATAAGGGAGAACCGTAGGCGAAGTTCCATTCGGTACTGTTCTGTAGTTATTATAGTCCGACGGTGGCGGATGCAGCTCATAAGGCGGAAAACTGATTAACGAGACGCGCTCATCACTGATGGATATATCCGGCGAAGAAACACTGCCCCCATCGCTCTGATAGGGTGTCTCGATATGGGTGCCCACATCGATGTCTCCGTTCTCACTGTTGTTGTTGTTGTTGTTGTTATGGGTGCGCGTCTCGAGATGACCGTAGAGACGCTCAAAGAATTGGCGTGGAGATGACGGACGTTGCGGACGCACGGCGAATACGGTGTGCGTTTGTGTGGGTGTCGGTGTGGAATTCGTGGATTTAATAACATCATTCAAGTGGAGGAGCAGCGGCGATGATGACGAAGGATTCTGTTGCAGCATTTTGTGCACCCGAACTATGAACTAATCACTTGAGTAATCGACGAGCGACTGAATCTGACTGCCGTTACTTCCGACGTCGCCGCAGTTGACCAGTGGGTCCGCTTATGGTCAACCACTGTGTTTATCCTTGCGCCACACAATTTGTGTGCAGCATTGCAATCAACAAGAGGGCGCTTCAAATTGTAGTTCATAAAAAGAATATTGGCGCCACACCTGAAGCAGACCTGAAGCGGCGTTGATCTGATTGGTCGCTGCTGCTATGCAACCCCTGGACAACATCCGCTTCAGGTTGTCCGTTAAGGGTAACGAACAGGATGCAGGCGCCGCCCATTTTGCGATAATCTTGTAGCAGCTTGCTTTTGTTGCGTAAAACATTTTGCTCTGGAAGGCTGCTTGATACATTAATCAACGTTGTTTGCAATATCGCGTTTTTGATGGTATCGACTTGAAGTTGCCATCTTTATCTAGATCATGTGTTAATTATAAGTTAACTGACTAACAATTCAAGCAATTTTGGTGCAATTATATCTTCATGTTTATAAAGAAGAACATCGGCACCATTATACCAAGCATATCGCAAAGAGTACGAGATATATCGAGTACAACTATCGAGTATCGCTAGCATGTTAGGTTGCAATCGAAACGATTTGTGTTGTAGTCGACAATTGGTGCCGTCGCAACATTACTTCTGACTGCTCACGGAAATAACATTTCAATTTCAACAATCTAGCGACTTATTAATATGTCGTATCAATTGTATCGCAATACCACTATTGGTAGTACACTACAGGAAAGCCTTGACGAATTGATTCAGGTGAGTTGAGCAATAGCAGCATTAAAACAATTGCAGTCGCTGCAGCTACGTCGCAGATGGACAAACAGACAGACGAACCTTGCCAGCTAAGACAATTAATAATGCACCAGTGGAGTTACTTCGATTAACAGAAACAATAAACCCAAGTTTTCGTTTTTTATTCAAACCAACACTTCCAAAATGCGACCAGACACAATGAATGTTATGTGTGTGTGTACACACAGAAAAAGAAATACATTGTTAGAACGATTCCGCTGTTATTTATATATATTTGTTAATAATATATTTAATTTTATTTTCAGTATGGCCAAATTACGCCCACTTTGGCCTTCAAGGTGCTGCTGCAGTTTGACAAGAGTATCAACAACGCTTTAAATCAGCGCGTTAAGGCGCGTGTCACATTCAAGGCGGGCAAATTGAATACGTATCGCTTCTGCGACAATGTTTGGACCCTGATGCTAAACGATGTGGAGTTTAGGGAGGTGCATGAGTTCGTTAAGGTCGACAAGGTTAAGATTGTGGCCTGTGATGGCAAGAGCGGTGATTTTAACTAATAAAATCAACAGCGCTCAATTTGCAAAGCATTCTACTTTTTAAGAGTCTAATCGATAAGTTTTGAGTTGGCTGCTGTTAATTGTAACTAATATACAGCAGTTGGGGAAGTAAATTGTTCAATTATAATCAACAAATTGTTTTAATACTAAAAATAACAATGTGTCTATTTAGAAAAAGCACTGCCATTGGTTTCAATATTAAACCATAATCGATTTTCCGATTATCGAGACCTAAGTGCTTAACAATTAAGAGCACCATATGAGCAGATCCGTAATTTAGATTAAGGGTAGACATCGATAGCCCTTCAAAATTGCTGTTTGCTGGTATATTTAATAATACGATAACATTGCAATAATAAGAAACCATAATTTCAATAAATGATCAAACCCAAGTTGGAGGTTGTTAATATGAAACAATTGCATAATATGAAAACATAAATCATTGCATTGATATGTTGTAAGCACCAAACATGCATTATAAATTGTTGGTATTTTTATTTCAAGAAAATATGGTTAATAGTAATAATATCGATAGCCCCAGCATCGATATTTGTATAAGCTGAAGTACTTGCTGCGTAAGAAACATCGATATAATATCAACATCCCTAGTTTCAGTGTACAAAACGCTACAACAGCGCGTCGTGTTCGGACGAAGACGGCTCTGATAATAAGTCTCAGAATTTTTGAAACGGGCAAAGTTGTTTTAATTGAACAGGCGAATTGTAATTTGTAATCGTCGTTATTAAAATAGAATTTGTGGCGGCGTGCTAACAGAAAAGCAGTTCCATACGCGAATGCATATCGACAGCGAACTCGCGAAATGCAGCAAAAGTTCAACTGCGACAAGTGAATCGAAGTGTTAAACCCTATAACATAGAAAAATACGTAGTTTGTTTTTAACAAAAAGGTAAAGGAAAAAATATATTTTCCACACAAAGTCAAATTCACTTGCCTGCATTTATGTGTGTGTGCGTGCATGTAGAAGTTCATGTATGTGTGTAGGTGTTGTGTGTATGGAATTATTAGTTGGGCAAAGAAAACGGATAAAAGGCAATCGCGTAAAATACCAAAGTGCATTCATCTGCCGACTGCGCGTGTTTTTAATTTAATTTGTGCTTAATTTCGACCAAATTGTAATAACAGTGAATCAATAAACTGGCCATATTGTTGTTGCCATTGGTATTGCTGTTGCTGCTGTTGTCGTTGTGCTTGCAAAGCCCTTGAAGTGTTGCAGAAAAGAAAAAAATATATACAAACAAACCAACGTCGAGTGCCGAAAACGGAGAACAATGCATAAAACGCAAAGCGAAGCATTTGTTATTGTAGTTCAAGCTGCATGCTGAAATTTAAACAATAAATATATATGTGCATATAGAGAAATTAAATGTATTCATTTATTTACGCAGCACTGTAGAACTTTGTAGTTATTTTCACATACTTTGTTTACAGTGGGTTTTTGGTTTGTGTTTTGTTATAAAATTTTATGGCATTCGCTTTTTTGTTTTCGTTTTCGCTTTGTTTTTGCCGTGCCGTTAAGAAGTCTTATACACAGTTCTATTGGACTCCCGCAGTGCGGCTGTTCCTTATACAACAACAACACCAACAACAACAGCGAAAATTGCCATTTTGTTTTTGTTTAGGAAAATTCCTTTGCGTGCAACTATAAAATCAATGCAACAAAACTTTATATTCAAATCTAAAAAAAGGTTTAAGAAGACATCGCCAAAATTGATTTCCGTCGCATCAAAATCTTTACCTCAAAACTGGATTATAATAAATCCGTTGATATTGGAACTCAGCAGGAAAATAATTCTGGGGTAACCAACAAAATGGTCAAACGGTAAGTTAAATATTTTCGGCATAAATAAAAATGATAGGTATATGCTTAAAATTATATTATGAATGATACATTTCCTTATCGACGCTGTTGCAGTTCATTAACCAGTTTGCCAAAGAAATTAGCACCTACTTAACCCCCCTCCCATCCACACCTCTCTCGTATATATATTTTATAGCTATTTTTGAGACAGTGGTCGGTCGCTAATAAAACCATTAGAACATCGAATTTCACAAAAAAAATTTATATTTGAATGTATAAACATTTAATAAACAATTTAACATATTACAATTTATTATTTGTCATTTTTTTTTTACAAACATTTGACTTATGAAAAATAGATAGAACAGTTCTCATAACGGGGAGGCACTGTATTTGGTTTCATTGTCCCCGAGTCTATTGAACTTCAGGCACTCTGATAATAAACATTTGCGTTTGAAGACGAAATATAACGCAATTTATTATTGTTAATTGCTCAGCAGTTGGTTATTTAAGTGTGGTGTGCGTGGGGGTGGGGGAAGCTTACCTTTGTTGTTGTTATAGGGTTGCTTCAACTGCGTCGCAGTTAGTCTGCATTTGAGAGTTTGTTAGAATGTCTTTTTAGCATGTTTTGTACGCTTTTTATGTGAATGTGAGCACACTTGAATGCTCCAACAACAACCCCCAACGAAAATACAAAAAAAAGAAAGAAAAAGCAAAATGAAAATGGAAAAACACACCCCTCGACGGCGACTGCAGCCACCACCAGAAAAACAACAACAACAACAGGAACAGTGTTGACAAGCGGCGTCGCATAAATTTGTTGTGTGTGTTTTCCGAAAAATCAAAATGTAAAAGCACAGCAACAACAACAAATAATAATGAAGAAAAGCCCAACGCGGCATCAGTGAAACGCATGCGCTCTGACATCAGACAACAGCAACAATAACATCCTTCATGTCTCTGTTTTTTTTTTCGTCTGCAATTTGATTTTCTACACGATTTTATGTTTGCTCGGCAACACTGGCAGCCTCTGCCTCCACCTCTGCCTGCATAAATAGCTGCATTCGTTGCACTCTCTAATTTTAGACGTTTCTAATATTATATTCAACATTAGGTTTACCGTTGTTGCTACATACTCCATTCTGAGCAGTTTCTGGAAGTTGCATTTTTTACAGTTGCTTTTACGTTCGTCGCGCCCCCGCATAATGCCAACAAACCAACAACAAGAACGAATGCCGTTTCTCAGCTTGTATTTGTCGCGTTCTTGTTTTTAGTTGCTTTTACCTGCCTTTTGTTTTGACTAGTTTTCGTAGTGGTTTTGTTTCCTGCCTCTGCCTGCTGTTCATTTATCGATATTTATCTGCCGCAGCCTTATCGTTGTTGTCCCTTCTCTTTCTCACTACCTGCTGCTGCTGCCGACCTGTTCCCCTGGTTGTTGTTTTATTGTTCTTCCTGCTGCTGCTGTTGTTGTGCTTGTTCTTTCTTGCTTGCCGATCTCGCCTTAAAAATCTTCAGCCTTGCATGCATATGCACGCCTATGTATGTAAATGTATATGTTTATGTATGTACATATTGCTGCCTCTGCAGATCTCGCTGGCTGCGCTGTTTTTGTATTTTGTGTTTATTACATTTTCTTTATATGCGTGTGTGTTTGTGTGAGTGTGTTGTATGCATGCAGTTGTTGCTGCAAAGGCAGCGTTGCCTGCTTGAAAATTTATTTGTCTGCACGCCATTATCCATTATGTATGCATGTGTGTTTGGATGTGTGTTTGGATGTGCATTTGCATGTGTGTGTGTACATTTTACACTTGTATTGGTTTCCCTCCAACACACTCTCGCTCACCCCCTAGCTCTGTTTTACTGTTGGTTCTTTTCGTTCATTTTGACGATTAAAATTAAATTTTAATTCCGTTGTTGTTGTTGTTGTGTGTCTGTCTGCTTCTGCTGCTGCTGTGGTTGCTGCTATTATTGCTCGGTTGCGCCTCTCTTTTCATTGAGCATTGCTTTGTTTCACGACTTCCTTGTTGCCTGGCAGCCAATCACACTCCCGCCTATCCCCACCCCCATTCGCATTCATCATTCAGCGTTTGGCTGGTTGTTAGCCTGTTGCGCTTAGCAACATTCTCTCTTCATCTGTTAAGTGCAAATTTATTTATGAAAAACCCCTCACACGCACACACACACACAACACACACGCACACACACTCGCACACTGCTAATAATTAACTGTTATTATTCGTGTCCATGATTCATGAAGTTTGTGTCTGTTTGGGGCGCCCGAGTGTGACTTTTGTCAAAGCGTGGGAGCAACAATGAACAAATAATGTACATATATTTACTGTGTGTATTTGTGCATGTGCTTAACTACATTTTCACACCATTTTCTCTTTGTGTACAAATTGTAAAATGTCCAGAACACACATGTCTGGGGTGGGGGTGAAGCAGGGGAAGTTTGGCTATACTGCATTTAGTTGCTAAGGAATTTGTTCACAGTGTTGAGCAATTAAAAAATCTGCTATTAAAGTCCTAACAAAATACTGGAGACTGAATTATAAAAAAATTTCTGGGTTGTGAAAAAAACATAAAAATTAAGAATTTTAAAATTCATTATTGCCTAAATCTACAATTAAAAAAATAGTGAATTTTACCAGGGCTGTTACCGAATTTATTTAATAGTCCACATTTGGTGACTTTCGCTTCAAAATTCTAGTAAATATAGTCTTTTATAGGGGATGTAAGCGATCCAATCATAGGAGAAGATTTTTAGCCTACCTTCTACCTTCCAAGTTTGACGACTCACGCAAAAAATTTTGCGTTATTAAATTTCTCCAACTGATTGCATCCCAATGAAGTATTTTATATCTTCAGGTATTTATTTATGCCCATTTTGAGTAAATTTTGATAAATTCGAGTGCGTAGTTTTGATAGTTAAAGTTATTTAAATTGTCAAGCAAAAAAACGAGAACTATAGCAATATTTTATTTTAAAATACTATATTCTATTTAAACTTTAGCTTTGAGTTTTAAACTTTTCAGATATATATACATAAATATATATTATTATCCAATATTATTGCTGCAACAAGAAAATCACAATTTTTATAATTCTGATAAAAATTGGTGCTATTTCTGTGGAGCTTGTGCCAAAACTTTCTTAACTCACTATATTGGGCTTTAACGGAGCTCTGACTTCTACAAACTTATCTTTGCGCTTAATCCTCTTCGCACAAAGGCTAGCTTAGTTTGTTGAGCTTATGCAGTCTTCCATTTTGCAGCATTTTGTTTTCACATTTTCCTGAGCCCGAAACTGACTGACAGACAGGCAGATAGACAGATAGACAGACAGACAGGCTGGCAGGCAGGCAGGCACTGCGTCAGCAAATTTGGCCCTTAACATTTTAGCCTTTTGCGTGGCAGACAGAATGAGCTATAAAAACTGATAAGAGACAGCAGCAGCATCCAAAGCAAAAGCAAAGCTGAATTCAAAAGCAACAACGAAACTTAATCATTGTAGTTAAAAAAAGAGCGCACGTGACCCGATTTTGAAGCTACATACACGAATAGTGCATGTGTGTGTGTGTGTGTTGTGATAAGAAATGTCAACAAGGGCCAAGAACAACTTAACAAAGCAAACGAAAACTAAGAAGAGATATCTACAAAAATCAACAAGCATTGCTGTAAATTAATAGACATTCATCTTCTCATCCCACAACTGCCAGCTTCTAACCCCGCCCCCCACTCCCACCCACTTTGCTATTAAAGTTCATTGTCAAAATGAACGCCTGGATAACTGTAATATTTGCTGCTGACCGTGCTTTGAGTTCAAAGTTCACCAAACGCATCTTTTATCACAGCGCACATCTCAGCCAAACGATGGTTGTTGCTGTTGATTTTGTTGGGCTTCAATTGGCTTTGCGTGCATTGGCATTTGAACTCTCAGTTCAACTTAAGCAAAAAAAAAAACACAAAAAATTAAGCGATAAGCCAGAAGATTATTTCGCAGCTGCTTTTCGAGCCTGAACGCTTTTTGACCCACATAAGGCAGGAGCTAATTTTTGTGCCCTGTGTGTTTTTTTTTTTTGTATGCTGCTTTCTGTTCGTCGAGTGAAAGTTTTGGTCAGCTTACCGTGGCTGTTATGTTGGTTGCTGTTGTTGTTGCTGTTGGCTGGCATTTTAAGCCACTTACAACAATTTACGACAAATTTGCATCAGCGGTGTTGTAATTTTTTGTTGAGTGTGTGAAAAATGAAAGTGAAAATCTATTGAAATGTAAAATAATCATTTTAATAGCCAATTGGCCTCTTAAAAATCAGACTTTTGATTGATGCACTCAGCTCATTTGGCTCATATGTAAAAGGAATAGGTATTCACCATTAATAAATCAATTTTCAGCTTACTGCATCTATTTGAAATATTTGTCGTCTCTCTTCCCAGGCTCTCTTAACTAACGATTAAAACGTTAGAATGCCTTAACCGAGAGAGCTCGAACACATTTTTCCAATACATAGAAACACTAAACAGACAATGTGTGCTTGTTAGAAGGCTTGATAATATTTGTTTGTTCAATATTGAACTTCGTTTTGGTTCGCTGTATCTGCATTTTATACGATGTTAATAACATTTTTATAGTTGTTCAATGATATGTCTGGGTATATTAAATGTTAATTGGTGGTCTTTATCTTACAATTGTGTGTTTTATTGCTGTCGGCTTTCGATTCTTATTAATTTTTGCAAATAAAAATGCAATAAACTTATATTCCACATTTGAACTCTGTTGCTATGATTGGCTTCGTAATCTTCTGCATACAGACAGATAGACAGATGGACATCTTTCGGATTCGGAATGTATATAACCTATGAGTATTTTTAGATAACGATTTCAAGAAAAAGAATGAGCCATTTTTGCCTAAAGGCGTAAATTGCATTATTAAAGCACACATATTGTGAGCCCACATTCAATTTGATGTAGCTAGAAGTAAAATGCAGCAAGCAACTATGCTGCAGACATTAAGCCAAATAAATAATAAAAAAACAAAACTTCATGCAGGATACGTGCAACATGCAGGATATGCGCGTCGCTGAGTTGCAGCTGCAATGCAAAAAAATTGCATTCATCCTGCAAGCTGCACACAAAAAGTGGCAACATTCTCGCAGACAACAAAAAAAACAAGTACAACAAAAACTTGTCGTTGTCATTAATATGGGTAGCTGGGCCAGGAGACAGACAGACTTACGACGGTTTTGGGTGCGGGGTGGTTCGAGAGGGGAGCGAGGCTGCTCTCAGCTGCTGCTTGCTTGCCAGCTTTTGTGCATGATTTGACCTTAATTCGCTGGTGGCACATTGCACTTAAAACGCACACGAGCCCAGCAGCTGGTTGCCTGGTTGGCTGACTGGCTGACTGGCTGACTGGTGTCCCTTAAGAACTTTGAACTTTTGTTGTGCAAGCGTTTCCGGTTACGGTTGCGGTTACAGTTACGGGCCAAGGAACGCCAACTTCTTTTCCACTTGATACTTGCAGAGCATCTCCTTTGTCCTCTCACGCAGTTTGCTTGCCACACACGCACATTGCGCCCGCAGGAAAGTGAAAGAGCTTGTGAGATGCGAGCAATTACACTCGGAAAAAAACCTGACCTGAATTTTAGAAAATCCGCTTACTTTTGTACTTTACTAACACAATTTATTATTCAGAAAGCTTATCTTTCTGGAAAAAAAAAAATTCTCTTGTTTGTAAAAATTATTTCTTAAAACCAGTAAATTTTTTTTAGTTTTTTGTGAGTGTAGGATGGCGGATGCTGGATGTCTGCCCTATGTCGGTGTATGTGTGTGTGCCTGCATGGCATGTATTTGTGTGTGTTCAGGTCATTACCGTCTTCTCTTTCCACAAATGATTCTCAATAAATGTACTAAATTTGTTACTTTTCTTCTTGTTTTCTTTACAGGTAAGTTGACGCATGAAAACTTTTGAAACCGATTGGAAACTTTAAAAATAGTCTGAAGCCACGCAAGACTCTTGAAACTTGGTTTGAAGTTGGTTTCTTAAAATATTTTTTGCGCACTTTTTTTTGCTTTTGCGGTTTTGGAAACTCATTTAAAATAATTACGTGGCAAAGGCTCAATGTTTCGCTTTCGTGTCTTGTTACTTTTCGATTTTTGCTTCTTTTTTTTTTTGCTCGGTTTTAAATATTTTAAAACAATTAATTTCCCACACAAAAATTTGCAGAGATGACAAAGCAACCGAAATGGGGAAATTCCTGGCCCACAAATACAGACAGTCAAACATACAAACTAACAGTCAAATATACATTGCTGGTTATTGTTTTCTTGCTTATAAATATGTATGCTCAAATTTTACAGACATTGGTAGTTTTCAACGTTATATTGTAGGTTGAAGGTGGAGCGAGTCTCTGTACTTTGCACCGACAATACACATACGCATGTGTGTGTGTGCCTGTGTTTTGGTGGTGTGCCAATGTGTGGGGTGTTTAAGCAACAGCTCTTTAACTCAAAATTGGCCTTGTGTGGGTTTAGTGCGAGGCGGGTCTCCTTGTACAGTTAACTGGCCGAATTCCAGCATTGAACAATGCGAACGTTTTAAGCAGTAACGTAATTTTGTAACAAACAAAAAGAATAACTTAAAGTTTGTAAAAACATTGCTGCCTAATTTTTTCTCAGATATGCATGTATCCAAGTTATTTTTATTATTAGTTGAATCTATTATGTCTCCTTTCAGGAACTCTAGCTCTCAAGAATTCAATTTATTAAATAATTAAAAAATCATATTCTGTTTTAAACAAATTTCAACTAGCTTTACAGTAAGTCCATTTAGAATACGTAATATGGGTAAAATGAAGTTATGCAAAAGAGCATCTCTGAGCCCATAATGTATATATATATATATATATATATTCTTGATTAGCTGCAAAAGCAGAGTCGATCCTTCTGTATGAACGAGCCGATCTGAGAGCTAGATGACGATTAGGGCTTAGGGTATCTTCTAGTCGAGCTCTCTCAACTCGAGCTTTCTTACTCTCTTACTCTCTTTCAAGATTGTTCATCTGGAAAGTCTTCTGTACGACTGTGAATTGAATTTATTAATTTATTGTGACGTATTCAATTGATAAATTGCAGCTGACAGCAATACTTTAAAATCATTTCCACACTCGCACACACAGTTTGAAATTGTTGGTTATCACAAAGCGTCAAAGCCATAAATCGGAAAATATAGTTTTAGCTGAAAAATGTGAACGATGTTAATCGATGAACAAATTCTACAGACCTAAATGTGAGTCATTAGCCGGATGTAATATTTAGTATTTAATTGCTTAAAATCTTGGACGAACGGATGTTGTCACCTATTTGTTGGTGTGGATAATTGTAAATAAAGAGGAAACCAAACAGCGTATTCCCGCATTCCCTCTCCCCTCTCCTTATCACACGCTAGCTGTGTGCACGCTTCCGTTAAAATGTGTTCTGGGTTATTTTCTCCAACTTGTTTGGCGCCCACTTGATGATGACCCAATTAATCTGTTTACTTGCATAATTTGCACACGTTAGTCAGTGCGTAAATTAGTGTGAGTGTTTTTTGTATATTTACCAAGTGTGTGTGCGGGTGTGTGTGTGTATAATGCGCGTAACTTTTAGCGCAATTTTCAAACTGCAAACAAAGTTGATGAACCGACTGCCGACGACGATGAACGAGCAACAAAGGCGCGCCACGGTTTTCGACTGGTATCTGAAGGAGGAGGAGGAGGGGGCGGGGCTTACATTCGTAATTGCAGACAGGCACAATCACACACAATATACACACGTTACACACTCACACACAAGCACACAATCACACATGCGTTTGCCTGATAACCATTATTGCGGCGTTTATTGGACGTTATTGTTGTGGTTGCTGTTGACCCACATTTTTGCCAATATGTTGCACAGAGTTTGTGCCACTTAGCAAGTCATCCAGTCCAAGGGAGAGCTAAAAAGCCACAGACCAAGAAACATTGAGTTTTTATACAGAAAGGTATTGATTTAGACATTTCCCATTTATTCATAGTGCAGTAGATGCCACAAAAGTGCAGCAACTACAATTGGTTGACATTTTGCTACCGTTTGTGGTCGCTAATATCAATTTCTACTCTCAAGAAAGTCCCCATTATATTTATTTCTTTAATTAAGAATTTGTTCAGAATTTTTCGTATTTATTTTTAGCAGGAACAACGATGGAAATTACTTTGACATCAATTTTTTATATACTTATATTAATTATGTATGCAGAATGTGTGTCTTTTGACAACTTTCCCTTGCCATTGTCATTTATTATTGTTGAACATTATAATTATTAATTTTATTTAGGACAGAATAAGTAATAATAAATAATGGCACACAGCTTTGATCAACGCCGAATATGATACATTGAAATATTTTACTTCTAGTAATCATAGTCTGCAAATTCTCGCTCGTCTTGAAGAAATATTTTAATGTGCCTATCTTTGAGACAGATTTTGCTACATTTAACTGAAACTTTGTGCAGTAAGTGAAGGCTAAGAAGGAAATGAAGTTGTTAGAATAGCGATTGCTATAAATTGGCCTCGCAATCGTAGTCATTATTTATTGGAGGAGTACTTACTCAGATTGAAATCGATTTCTCGACATATTCAACATGCAGCTGGCATGAAAACCTTGGCTAAAGTGACGCAGTTGCTCAAAAATGCTTTTGCATTGTGGATGCCAGGTTATATTCGAGGTGCAGCAGCAGTAGCAGCAGCAGCAGCAGTAGCAGCAGCAGCAGCAGCAGCAGAAAATCGCGTCATCATCGCCTTCTCATTATATTTCAGTGCTGTTTTAATGCAAACACCATTAAATTGCTGCAGCAATTAACTAACAAATTGTTGGGGCAGATCAGTGATTAAAACATGAAAGTGCTTTTATTTTTCAAGCAACGAAATAAAGTAAAGCAAAAACATAAACAACAACAGCAACAATGAAACCAACAACAATGTTTGGCGCCAAACCTAATTACATATTCCAATTAATGTGTGTTTGAGTAAAAGTCATAATTATACAAAACAAAAGAAAACAGCTAAAACGCACAGAGTGCAAATTGTATATCATTAATTTAAATACACGCAAGCCACTAAATCGTGCCAATTGTGTTTTATACAGAAACTAAAATGTTTGCCTCCATTAAGCATGCATTTATTTGCATTCTAGTTTAATTAAGAAAGGAAATACTTGAGCATATTTCATGTGAGTATGAAAAACTGAAAAACTGAAAAACGCAAAACTTTCTTACTTATTTCTAAAGCAGACTCACGCATTAGATCACCAACGTTGCAGAGTTTTTTTCTGTTGCTATGTTTGTTTTTCATGTGCAGCTCTATTAAATCATAGAAAGAAAAGAAAGGCAAAAAAAAAAAGATGATACAAAGAAAACGACATAAGCGGCCAGCTTCGCATGCGTCATAGGTAAAAAGAAGTAAACTGGTTTCTTGCTGCTGCTGCTGTGCGTCGACGATGTGTGTGTGTGTGTGTGTCTTGTCGATGTTGATGCGGCAATGTTGCGCTCTTGTTAAGCTTTCAGGTGTGCCCAGCCTCACAGTCAGTCTCACGCAGTCAAACACACACACTAACAAACACATGCATAGTGCCTCTCACTTACTCCTTTATGGTTGTTTTAAATTGTTCGCTTTGTGCATGAAAGTGATGCCGCCGTAATCGTCGCTTGGCCTTTGTCTTTGGCTTTGTTGCCGTCATCGTCGCCGTCGCTGACTTTTGCACTGATTATGGCAATTGGCGCTGCAAACAATGCGAAAATGAAAAGCTCGACGCAATAGGCAAAAGCCAAACAAAAGTAATGAAAAGAAATGCAACTTGTCGTCGCTCTGTTTGTTTGCTGTTGTTGTTGTTGCTGCCGTCGCCTTGAGACTGTCTGCAACTGTTGTGAGTTCAGCGTCTGATTATTGACGACGTCAGCAGTAGCAGCAGCAGCAAGCAGCAGGAGCAGCAGCGTCGCCAAAGTGTTGTTGACATGCGCTTCTCAGCTCTACCATAAATCCATTTGACGCCGCTGCTGACGTAGCAGTCGCAGTCGCAGTCGCTGCCTGCTGTGTGCACTGCACTTGTCAAGCTGCGTTTGCGGTCGGAAAGCCAACTGCTGGCTACTTGTCATGGATGCTGGTGTGTGTTTGTGAGTGTGTGTGTGTGTGTGGTGGCTGCTGACCATATGCGGGAATCTATAGCATTTGCATTACAAATTCATACATGAGAAAATGTAATTGCATTTTTTTTTTTTATATTGTTGTTCGTTATTGCTTTTGCTGTTGGCTTTGGTTTTGGTTTTCTCAATGCCCATGGCAATTAGATATGAATTATCTGCACGCTTTGGCGATTTGAGAATTCATTGAACATTGAAGATACGAAGTGATAGTTATGTTTGATTATGGGGCGTAGACAGGCGGACTGCGACTTTGAAATGTTTATGTCTTTGTCTGTCTGTCTGTCAGTCATCGTTGTCATCGCGATTTAATTAGATTTTGTGCTCTTGAGTCTTATGCGATATGTGTATAGGGGGAATATCCGTAGAAATGTAATCTACGACAATAAACAGCAAATGCTTCATAAAACTTGACAGTCTTAGAATGCTGTGTTTGTTTATTGATAACAAAAGCGATTCGAGTATTTTATGATTCGTGGAAAACTGCATTCGCATATCTATTGATATTTCTGCAAATACATAATTCTCAGATTTTGTTCGAAGCGTCATTCAAGTGGTGTGCCTTGAAAATAGCAATATAGCAATCAGTTCTCAAAAGGAAACACATTGTACCATAAGCGGATTATTCAGAATGCTTAATTATGGCTTACATTTATCTGCATAGTGGGATCTTTTTTTATATGAATATGCTAAACCAATAGCAATATGCGCATATCGATTAAAATACCCAATTAATATGTAAGCCCCTTATGGATTTTGTATACCTTTACTGTGCATATTAAAAAAATTCGTTAATCAAATAGGTACATCATTTATTATTTTCTATTTATCGTACAACATTTGACGCAGTTATCGGTAAATTGCAAACTAGGTTGTGTGGTATTTAAGTTATCTTCAGAGTTATATATTTACTTCCTTTCATTTTGATTAAATCTTATCAAAGTACAATTTGATTTATTTGATAGTTTCCTTCAAAAAAATCCCACTAATTTACTGTGTTGATGATTTTATGAGAGATATTTTCGATGTTACCAAAATCGATAAAAAAAAATACATATTTTTGCAACTTCCGTTAACCCGAAGATTAGTTTTTCGTGGTATTTTGGTAAGCCCGTAACATAAATTTGTTATTCCTGTAGTAGGTTTAGTTATGTTAGTAGAGATTGTAATTCTTATCTTACTCTAGTACTGTCGATTGATAAGAATAGTCCGCCAAACGGAAATTCGACCTAAAATTTAGTTTTGCCTTTTGCGCATTTGCGCCCCAAGTAATTCAAATAAGTCGATAGAAACACATTCCGCTATATTTGTGAGCACATTTCGATTTGCTTATTTTTTTATGTAACAGCATGCAATGGAAATAACTTGCGTACTAGCAGCAAACAAAAGTTTTTGAAGCTTTGAGGCAATATCCGTTCAGCCGGGTGGCAACAAAAGAAATTCAAAATTGAAAGTGCGCTATGGTAAATTTTACTAATGGGTTTCTAACTGTGCCGATTACTATTTAAACAGACCCACCCAAAAAAAAAAAGAAAAAACAAGTGGGAGCATTACAGTCGAGTGTAAACGACTGCGAAATACTCTGCTAACAGTTGGCGTCAAAAGGGCTTCTCCGTAGTAGGGAGTTGATGCGGCTGCAAAACCTGCCTAAGATTCATGTTACAAACTTGGTGACTGTAGCTGAAAAACGTTAAGAGTAACTTTTAAGCTTTTTGACGAATGTGGGCGGGACTTTAAATTGAGATCTTTAAATAACATAGATTTATGATTTTTCGATGTTATCGAATTCTCAGTACCCGCAATCTTGAAACTGTCTGATGCAACTGATGGAGGGTCATACTATAAACCCAATATACTCTTCCGATTTCGATAACACAGTGCGCAAAGTACAACAAATTTGTGAACACTCACGATAACCTTTGGCACAGTCGTTCAACGTAATCGCATCGACAATTTCTTGGCATATTTCGTAAATCATTCGTCAGCCTTGGACAACACAATACGAGTGCGCTCCGAGCCGAAACTAGAACGGAACTAAAGCTTTGAAAATGTTGCATGCATTAGCAAAATGGAAACAGTCAAAGAAGAGCCGTGAGCAGTGAGTGCGACAAGAACAGGTATATATTTGTGTTAAACACACAGTATATTGCTGCTTCTGCTGGTAGTCGCCAGGGGGCGCCACTTCAAAGTGCCATTCGGCAGCAATTAAATTTATGACTTTGCCTCAACGCCGCCTTTTGACTTTTGCACTTGAGGTGGAGACGTTTGCGGCTTGGTTTGGAGCGTGGGTCTACTATTTTGGATATACGTGGGCACTTTACGAATTTTGGGGCGGAGGAGGCATTCGTCACTTTGACAGCTTTAAAATAATTTCTCGTATGTCACTTGTCGCAATCTCCATTTCAACGTCTGTTCTATTTTCTGGTTGGAGTTACTGTTGTTGTGAAATGCTTTTGCGACATTGCTAACCCCCACACAGTTCCCCTGGACCTTAAGATAAGACAGTCAGCCAGCTTTGTCTCCCAAGTCAAACCCATGTCTGTCAAGATGCAAGCGACGCAAATGCCACAAAACACGTAATGATCATAATATACAGCAGAAAGGGAAGGGTGGCGAGACAGACGCAGAGACAGTTTTCTTTTTGGTGGGTGAGGAGGAGGGTTGGTGTGTGGTAAGGAGGGGCTTGGAGGCGTGCTTTGCTCTTATAGACTGCGCATAGAGGCGGTCCTGTTAGCCTGGCAGAGCTCTCAGTGACATAATCGGCACAGTTGGCCTGGCAACAACTGTTTTGCAATTTTTTCACAGTTGTTGTTGTTGTTTCAACGTCGCGATGTTGCAGTTGAAGTGGCTTGCGAACATTTTACGATTTTTTTTTTTTGCTTGAACCGAACATGGCTTAAGGCAACATGATGTAACTTGTCCAATTTGTCTAGAACGCAATCTCACAGTTTGTTATGTGGCAGCCCAAATGAGTTTCTTACTTTTTTTTTGATTAAATCTTAAAAATTGGAAGTCTTGCAGTAAAAGGGTAAATTTTCTTTAAACACTTAAAATCGTTTGCTTGGAAAACTGTAGGAATGTTATCGAAGCTCCGCGGGCTTGTTTATTGATGTTTGTTTCGGGGCGGCTATTTTTTATTTAAATTTCTTTAGAAAGGTAACATCTGAAAGATGCCACCTAATTAGGTATTATCTGCATTACTATTCAGTTAGTTGCCTTAATTAAATAATGTTCATGTTTTTTCTGAAAAGATGCTTGAGCATGTTCAGCGCATTGGTCATTCGGCATCCAATAAATAATATTAATCAACTTAAACACAAAAGCGTTCTCAGTAAATATTTGTGCTTTGTTTAGGTCTCGAATCGATGGTTGAAAAGATGAACAAATATGTGGCAGAAACTAAATAAACTTAATAATCTTAATCGATATTCAATTAGTTTGCCGATTAAGGCCTGGCAAAAATGTGGCAGAACCTAAATAAACTTAATCAATATTCAATAAGGTCTTGGAACGAAGACTGGAAATAAAAAAAAATGTGTCAGAAAAAAATAAACTTAGCCAATTTTTAATATTGTCATGTTGCAAGTATAAATACAAACAACAAATGCAATTTATTTTTGCAATGCTGCTCAAATTGAACATGTAACTGTGGCATACTGTGTGATATCCAATGTTTATCTCTCCTGAATGTATATTTATATATATATATATATATATTTTTTTTTTACAAGTTTAGGGGTCAGTCCGTGGCTGACCCAAGGTTCCATTACCAGAACTACAACCTTTGACATTTGCTTAGCTTGCTGGTCTGGCTTGGCCAGACCTGACTTGGTTTGATTTGGTTTGATTGGCACACTCGCAGTGAAGACAATAATTTGTCAATATTGTGGCTTGACTAGGATTTGATTGTTCGCTGTACTTCAGCCAAATGTCATCGAATGCCTCAAAATGTCAATGAACCGAACCGAAATATGATGACTTCAAGATGCGGGTTTGGGTTTTGGTTGATAAGCAGCGGGGTATGGCTAATGTTTTACGGCTTTATTTCAATTTGGCATTAATTGGCTCACGAATTTTGGAAATGTTGAACGTTGTCGTTGTTGTTGTTGTTGTTGTTGTCGTTGCCTATTGTTGTTGTACTTACACATAAAATGTATTTCATATTTTGTTGTTGTTGTTGATTTCGTGCATATTTATGGCTTTCGCTAGCCCGCGGGCGTAATCAACAAACAGCAGCTGGAGCTCGAGCTGGAGCTGGAGCAGCTGGCTGGGATTCGGTCGCAGGAGTTGCTGTTACTATAGATGTAGATGTAGATGTTGCTGGAGAGCCATGCTTGAGTGACGAACGCGGCTGCGGCTGTTTTGGTTTGAACTGCTTGTCTGCCTCTCTCTCTGTCTGTCTGTCTGTCTGTCTACCTCTCTGTCTGTGTGTCTGCTTGCCTTTGATTGTTTGGCTCTATGCAGATTGCCGGCTGCAATTTTCGATGCATAATCAGCAACAACAGCATTTTTGCTACGTGACGAATTACGTGCAAAATTGCTAGCTAACAAAAACAGCAGTAACAACAACAACAACTACAACAACTGCAACACCACCAACAACAGTAACATCAATGAGTCGGAATGCTGCAGTCAAGTGTGCTTAGCTTACCTTCTGTATCAGTTCAAGATTGCTTACTCAAGTCTTGAAAAGTGCAGGAGAGGAAAGCCCTAACGGAACACATAAAATATAGTATTCATTACATTTTTATACCATAAACCACACACCCATTAAAAATTATAAAAAAAAGGTTATATTGAAATTGTGTAAGGCAGAAGGAAACATCTCCAAGTCTTTAAAATATTTATATATTCGTGATGAATATGAAGCCAAGTCGATTAAGCCATGTTCGCCTGTTTGTCTGCTTGTCTACTTAAACTTCCCGATCTCAGAGACTATAAAAGATAGATAATATTGATCATTTGTAAAAATTGCATTAAGATCGGTTAGCAAACACGGAAGAAAATCGTAATGCATATTTACGAAATTACATATCAATTAGCAAAAGCATTTTCTCTATACGTAAGCTCACATACATTCATACATACGTACATTTATTCATACATATGCACATACATATATTCATACATATGTACATACATATATTCATACATTCATACATACATACGTTTTGAATATCTAAGTTTGTTTGTTTTATATGCGCCTTCATAAATATTTGTATATATATAATTACATTTACATTTTTTCTTCATTCTTGCGGGTGGAATTCTCAATAATAGTGATTAATAATTGAGAATTAGAGAAATGTTTAGTAATTTTTCATTGAAATGAACATCTAATCGATTATTTCTCACCTATAGAAGAGCAATTTTCTAAGATCATTTTGCAATGCAGCTAACGAATGTGCATTGATCACAAAGCAGCTGACACAAAGTGGCTTAATAGATTTATTGATAAGTTAAACACTGAAAATTGCCATTGGATTAACGTATACATCTAAGATAAGAGTTAAAATTTAATTCAATTACAAATTTTATTGTCCAATTAAAAGTTGAATGTTTAAGAGTGCGGTTTTTATGTGAAGTTCAGCTTAACCTGGAGACGACACTTCAATCCTTTTAATGGGGGGTGTTACCGTTGTCGAGTTCTAGAATCTGGAGAGCTGAGAGTGAAGCTATACATTTCTATTGCGCATATTCTGAAAGCTGTCTATCCAGTTGTCATTTAGCTGTTCTTCCCTCGGTCTCTCTTTTCCATGCGGCGCTGGAACACAAATGTCACGTACGCCAGCCGACCGTTTGAATTTTTGCCTTGTGCCAAATGTTATTGTGCCCGCCTTAGTTCTGCCCCCCCTCCCGCTACCCCCCTCTACTTCCTCCTCTCTCTTTATTGGCACGCATGCGCTGCGCATACATACGAGCATAATTTTTAATCAAACTGCAATTTTGGCCACAAGATCAACGGTCGGTGAGGTGCGGTGCGGTGCGGTGCGGTGTGGAGCGGTATGGTTCGCTATGGTTTGGTTTGTTGCCTACTCCTTGGCAGAGAGAAGCGCGCATTGCCCGTCAGGCTGCCAGGCAGAGAATCGGAGAGGCTTGCAGGTGAAATTGCATGCAGCGTAACATGTTATTAAATTGCCTTGATTATGGCCATGAACAGAACAGAACACGCAGCAACAGCCACAGCGCCAGGCGGTGGGCGTGTGCTTTAGACACAGCCAAAAAAGGAAAAAATAAAAACAAGTAAGAATCTTCTAGTTGAGAGGGATCGACTATGAGATACCCTAATCTATTAATGTCAATTAGCTATTAATGTTAATAATATAATTATGTAACATTTAATATTACAAAAAATAATGCAAGTAAGCTCTTCTAATAGAGATTTACATTTTTAAATATAAATTACACTTTTTAATAAAGTTGCATTTTCCGTATAGACAGGAAGAGAAAGGTAGCTATAAAAGGAAATAGATAGAAAAAAGGAATAAATTAAATCTTAGAGTTTTTCGTTTTCTTTTTGCAACAGATGCGAAGTTTAACAGAGCAATAGCAGAGCCAATAGCAGAAAACTGAATTGCTCTCTCTGAATGCTCTTTTACTTCGCTATTCTGCTATTGCTACAACGGAATTTTTTGCTGGCAGAGCAGAGCGAAGGAGTATTCATTTCAGTTTCTGTTAAAGTTAATTTATATGTTTTGGTAGAAAAAAAATTAGTATTTTAATGCAATTTTTGAAATTTATTAATAACATATTTGGGTATATTTCATATTTCATTCAAAATATATCATTAAAAGTGTGTCTTATATGGCTAATCGAATCGAGGGCAGTTACCGAAATGTTAAAATGAAATGAACGAAGACTTAAACCCAAATTTCTTATAGGGTTTGATATCGCTGATACAGACAGACAGATATGTTTAGATCGACTCGGCAAATGATGCCGATCAGGAATATACATATATAAGTTATGTCTTCAAAGATGCTTTCCTGTGCCTGTTTTACACATTTGTACAACTTCATTATACCCTTTTTATACATTTCCAAGGCGTTCAGGGTATAATAAAACCAATTTTGAGGCAGGCAGCCAGAGCATTTCCTGTCGTGGTATATTGTTGCTGTTGTTGTTGTTGCTGCTGCTGTTCCACTCTAAGCAATTAAAGTGTGTAAACGTGGCTGAGTAAGCTGAATCGACTTTCGGTGTGTCGGACGCTTGGCCATAAATCTTCCAGTGCAGCCAAAAATAGAGAGGGGCGCCCATAGCTTTTTTGGGGGATCTCGAACGAAAGTGCAGCGCGATAAAGAACTAAAATAGTCAGAGATACAACAACAACAGCAACAACGACAAAATAAAAACTCTGAAGCAAGCAATCAATAAACGTAAAAAAGTCTCGAAAGCATTTGAGATTGATCTACGCGTTGCCAGGGAGAGGAGGCAGCGTCACAGCACATTTCTTTTCGCTCCCTCCAAAAAACGGGTCTATTTAGGTCAATACTTGGTTTTCATTTACGCCTCGTCGACTCTACTCAATTCTACATTGATAATAGCTCTACTGATAAAGTTGCCCTCCTTCCTGTCCGTGCCACTTTCCTGCCATGCTCGTCTATTATTATTTTTCATTTCGTAAAGCTGGTTTTATACATAAATTCCAGCGATTTTTATCAAGATTCTTGTCATTGCCCCTAAGCTTACCTAACTGGCCGGCTTACCTGCCTGCTAGGCGTTCGAGTATTATTTATGAATATAACTTACAACATTTGCGGCATGTTTGTGTTGCGCTTGTTCGTTTCTTGTTGTTTTTCGCATTATGTCATAATGATTTTAGTCACGCATCTGAGACGACAATTTTGTACCTTTTCTTTTCTGCATTTCTTCTTGCTTCTTCTTCTCTTGCAACTGGTGCACACATTTTACTAATTTTGTATATTATAGCAATAGCTATTTCATCATATCATTTATTTTGCACATATTATGTCAGCTTCGTTGATTAAATGTTTCTCTTAACAACTTTTGACATGCCTAAAGTTTCAATTTCCGTTCGCTCATTAAGCCGTGTGGGCGAGGGGCACGCTGCATGCACGCTGTAGACTATTTAATTAAGAGAGTGTAACTATGACCAAAGCAGCAAGTAATCAAAACACCCACATAATGAATTACCAAATGGCTCATGAAACCAAGCAGATCGCCAGGTTGGTTCAGTCATTAAACACTTGCAGTGGGTATTATACATTTTTAGGTAAGATTGTAACGAACATCTATTCGTGATCAATATAACAAACCCAGTCGATAAAGACATGTTCGTTTGTTGCTATGCAAGTTAGTATCTCAGTTTTGAAACATGTTTTAGTGACAATCCATCTTCATCTTCCTTAATCCTAACCTAACTCAATCTAACTTGATCCAATCTATTGTTTGTAATGCTCCTAACATTTTCGCTAAAGAAAAAGATTATGATCGGTCTACTATATCTTATAGCTTTGAAAGGAACAATCATTCGGTTTCTTAAACTTATATTGAATCTTGGATATGGGCAGATTGACTTCGGTCTGCACGGGTATTTCATATTCGGCTTGTTTGGTTGGCTAATTTGAGGTATAATGAGTTTATCGACCTGTTGCCTTTTATTTTACAATACTTTGTGCTAAAATGACGAGAGCTTTAGTAAAATTCGACCTTTGGTCGATTTGCTTGACTAACTTAATCTACTACGTTGAATTTGCCATAGTCTATTTATGCAAGCACATTCTGTTTTATTTATTTGTTTTGTTGGGTTGTTTTTAACTTAATTGACAAATACAGAGTCCAAAAAAACAAGCAACTACTTTCATTATCATTTTGTCAATTGCTCAATGTCTCTATCTAAGTATTATTTAGAATTTTGAACTGTTTATTCAATGAAAATATTTAGTTACTGTCAAAGTGCTTACTATGACGCTAATACAGCGAATACATACCAAAAATATCTATAAACATATGTATTCTATACATATATAAACAATGCTTGCTTATGGTCTTATCTGTGCTGTTGTTAATTAAAATGCCATCGATTTTAATGTTATTATATAAATGTCACATGTCCATTAAATGACAGCATATGTTAATTAATGAAATAAATGCTCCACATATGCCACAATTATTGCAATTGGACGTCGATTTATGCTTCTTATACCCTTTGCCGATAGAATGGTATTATAAGTTTTTGAAGATTGAAAATGAAATATAATTCTCATATTTCTACAGTCGGTGATAAGCTAAGCCTCTGTATAAAATATGAGATATATTTTCCTGCTTAGGGTATTAAATCTTAGGAACATTATCTTCACATCTTTTGCATCTTCCATTTCTTATTTATGAACTGTCAAGAGTATATATATAAATAAGATATTTACATATTATATATTTGAATGCATATTTCGAGTATTGGGAATAGAATTTTTATTATCGAATGGAAAAAATAAATATTTTTTTCGACGATGGACAAAATGAATATTTTCTTACGACATTCCCATTTTCGCTTGCATTTTTCATTGCGATTTGATTTAATAAAAATTTATTAAATTATTCTCGATAAGAGTGGTATCTCAGACATAAATTCCCATCAAATATAATTGGGGAAATGAAGTGGGTTTAAGTTGATTTTTCAAACCAAGTGTTGTTGTTCGACCTTCTGCTAGAAATTTCATTAAATTAATTGTAGGGCATATGTTTTGTACATAAGGATTTGCAAAGCAAGCTGATATCAAGTGCCAAGGCAATATCATTTCGGATTTGGCCCGTTTCTGTGTCTAAGCTCGTCATTTGTTTCGTAATCACGAAATCATTTGTTCTATTGCCACCGCCCAACCCCCAACGCCCATCTGTTGGCATTTTGTGTCTATTAAAATTGCTTAGCGCAATAAGTAATGCGATGTCGTTGGTCATAAAATACAATAAATTTGCATATTCATGCTTAAATTGAAATGACAAACTGCAGTCGGTGGTTTTTTTCCCCCGGTTTAGTGGCCCATTACTTGGTTCGATTCGGCATTATGGCTTTAACTCTTCCGCGTTACGACAGCCAGTAAATGTGACAGTCATTGGCCCAAAAATGCTCAGCCAGACAATGGCAAAGCGCTTACAAAGAGGCAGCCAGCCAGCCAGCAGCGAGCTTGGAAATGGGCAATGAACGATCCACAATGAAAAGCGAAATTATTTGCACTGGAACTTCATTGGTTGCAAGTTCCCCTACCGTGTTTGTGGCAGCTCCAACCATTCGATTGCCGTTTTGTGGCTGTATTTTTAGCATACAAATTGTAGCAGCAGCAAAACAGCGAAAATTATCAACTAGCAAAAGAAAATGCATTGACAAAGACTGAAATGTAGGTAAACCAGAGGGAAAACCAAAATAAGTAAAGAAGGAGAAATTGTGTTTTAAGTGCAACGACAATTAAATGCCCTTGCAGGAGTACAAATTTAAATATCTAACTAATGTCTATCAATGAAAGATGTACGAGAGTTCATAAATTTGCAGACTTTAGTTTTTATGGTCGCTAAGATCAGCTTGCTCAAACAAAGCTGTTGATCAAAAATATTATTTATGGGATCGCAAGTGCTTCCTTCTACCTGTTAAACACTTCTGCACAACTTCATTTCCAACCATGCAACATTTTCCATGGGTTTAGTGCATAATAAATTAATATCTAACCAAATATATGTTCTGTACAATAAATTAGTTAACTTGGTTTTTATTAAATATATAACACTTTTAAAATGTGTTTTTGCTCTTAATGTATAAGCCACTTTAAATATTATGCAGGCCTTGGAAAGGGTATCACAACTAACAACAAAAGTGGCAATAGCAGCCAGCCAGAGCGTGCACAAGAGCAGCTCTCAGCGAGTCATGCTTGGCTAGTTGGCCGGCATTTGCTGTTTGTTGTTGTTGTTGTTGCTGCTGCTGCTGCTGCTGCTGTTGGCTTTGTATAATTTTAGCCAGTCTTGCCACCCAGCGGAGTACTTGCAAATTTGTTGTTTACCCAAAAGCGGCGGAGAAAATAGTCCGAAACGTGCTGCTGCATGGCCAACGAAACAAACAATCGAAACCAAAACAGCTTCTGAAGAGTAAAACGGCAAAAATGAGTCGCTTGTTGTCATTGTTGTTGTTGTTGTTTTTGCGTCTGCTGCTGCTCGTTTAACATAAACAAAGTTATACAAAAAATGAAACAGAAACACAAAAATAAAAAAGCAACAATCTGAAGCCAAATTTGTGTTGCTTATGTAACACAAAATTACTTAAAATAACTATAAAACAAATATGCAAAGTTGTTTAGAAATTGACGCGAAGATTTGCATAAATAAAAGTTAGTGAGATGCTGCCGCTAACAAGCCGCCCATTGCTAAGGGCTGAGGGCGTGTCTGTGCATGATATGGGACAGCAGCTGACTGATTGACCAGCCAAAACACATCTTATTGCAGCTGTATGTGTTTATATGTATATGCTTATGTAGATATGTATTTGTAGCTTAACTCCGTATTTTTTTTTGTTTTGCCTTTTTTTCTAGCTGTTTCTCTGAAAACTAAAAAGAATCTCTTTAGCTTGTGAATTTTTCGCATTATTTTTGGATTTCAGCTGCGCATATTTTATGCTCTGCAATTTGTTACTCAGTCCACGCTTTATGCTCGAATTTCGCTGACAGAACGAGTTTTGCTGTTTGTCTGTCTCTCAGTTTGTCTGCTTTTCGCTTTGTATATCTGCACGTTGAGAATTTCATTCTTGAAATGCAAACAGCTGTGCCAAAGGCCGACATATACATATACATATATATACACACAAGATAGAGAGAGAGAGAGAGACTGAGATACAGTTGCTACAACTTTGGCATATGAATGAAGCATTGTTGAGTGCCATCAGCAAGCGAGGCACAGCCGCAAATTTGGCCATAAAATATGGTAACGAAACACCTGCCATGCATCAGGGCAGCATTCAGTGGGCACCTGCGAAAAGTGTCGTCTGTCTTTGCGTGTGTGTGTGTGTGTGTGTGTGTGTTTGTAAATGTGTATTTGTGTGAGTGTGTGTGTCTGCATTTTGTGGGAGCCCTTTTGTCATAGTTCCCTTGTTTATTGTTTAATATTTCATTTGCACTTTTGCTGCACTCTGCATTTGCCCGCTTTGCAGTTCGTCCCATACTTCAGTTAATCAGCATTCATTTGACATGCTCACAATGCTCACATTCAGCTCGAATTTCAGCTACCTAAGCAAACACCTGAATACTTATGTACATTTGGATGTTTGTTTACGGCTTAAATCTATATTTATTTATTATATATATATATATATATATATATGAGTGTATCATTGTTTGTGGTTGTGTGTGTTGCGTTTTCAGTTTCAATTTTAGTTTGAGTTTCAATCTCGGTCTTTGTGTGTTCAAAGTGCTACACACAAGCATCTTTAGAGACTGTATAAACGGAAGTATATTAAATAGCTATACATTTTAATGGAAATCAAACAGCAAAAATGCTGATATGAATAAATATAAATATAAATTTATTAAATACTATGTGAACTTTGATCCGATTCGATATATATATCGGTCTATCTATCTGTATGCGAGCAAGTTCCTCAGTTTTCTGTTTCTTCTAGTCGAGCTCTCTCGACTAAATCATTTTTACATGTTCATAGTAGCACAAGTCCCAATTGAGCCATTAGATTGTATCGAAAGAGCTAATAATATATTCACCCGCATATTGCCGGGAAAAACAGTTTGATGGCCTTAACGGCTGAGCTTTTAAAAGGTCAGAAAAGCCGCAAGCGCTGCAAATGTAAAGTTGGCCAGTAGGGTCGTAACATGTTGAACAGAAAATAAAAATAGTTCATTTACTGTGACCTTTTACCTTTATCGCTGGACTTGGCCTTTCTACGGACTAAAACTGAAATAAATTAGCTAAAAGCGTTTTGCAGTGTTAATTAAGCACATTAAATACCAACTGCATACGCAGCTAGGGTCATAATCAAATGAATGCACTTCAAAGAATAGTAATCAATTTAATTGGACATGACAACTATATTCATACCATACTCTCCCTATCCCTCTCTCTCTCTCTGTGTGTGCCTCGCTCTTTTGTTAATGACATTTAAAAAGCATGAACGCGGTCCTTTAGTGCATAACAACCTGGCCTGATTTTGTGGCACAACCCCCCTGCCTGACATTAGCCCTGCTGGGACCCTGCTGCAATTGTTAACATGCAATGGTCTGTTTTTCTTCTTCTTTTTCAGTAGTTGTTGTTGTTGTTTTGCCGTTGAAACGGAGAATATATTGTAATGCGATTGCCGGGCCATTTGGGTTGCATGTGGCAAACACGGCTAACAACAACTAACCAGAGAAAAATATCGATTCTAGCATGTTGTTGCCAACCGTATGAATGTGCATGTGTGCCTGTATATGTGTGCGCATGCTTGTGTGTGTGCGAGTGTGTGTGCAGGTCTAAGGTAAATAATAATATATATTTGTACGCCTTTCATGCGCACACAGACGAAGTTAAAAATTGATTTCCCCTAAATGACGCTGGCAGCTAAACACAAACACAGACAGACAAATCGAAACCGAAACAGGCACACAGATACAGATACACAGATACAGATACAGATACAGATACATTCATAGAGACTGGCACAGATACAGATACACAAGTTCGTCGCTCGTCGCGTTGGTTTCTAAAAGTGCGCCGCCGTATCTCATGCATACCATCGTTCATGTGTATGTGTATGCGTATGTGTATGTGTTTGGGTGTCTGTATAACTCTACATTTTACACGTCGCAGTCTCTACTCGCCTCGCTTCATATCGCTGGCAATATTATTTACTTAGTTTCGAAATTGAAATGTATGCAAATGCCGTCACATTTTCAGTTCTAATAATAAAGAAGGGGTCTGTGGTCGTAGTCGTAGTCGTAGTTGTAGTTGCCGTGTTTGCTTGAAAATCGATAAGCTCTTTTTGGCGATACAAGCAGCTGATTACATGGGAAACAAGTCCACCAAATTGTTTCTATTTCTTTTTTATACATACCAAGAATTCCATTGCAAATGGGTGTAGAGTGTATGTATGCTGAAGTTGCGCAAGTGTGAGTAACAGGCAGAAGCAGCATTGCCAAGCTAATAAGGTGCATATATTCTTGATCAGTACAGCAGCCGAGTCTATCTGTCACTCTTTTAAGGACATATCTTTCTAATCATTGAAATAATATTGATCATCTGCTAAAATTTCATCAATATCATTTGAGATGCACTAACGAAAATTCTTTATTCTTATTTACCAAATTAGGCATTTACTGTATAAAACCCAAACAGAATTATATCGTTTTTCCTTAAGTTATCCTGGTTAAGGACATATTCGGCATTGTCAGCCAAATTTGGTTGCATTTATCAGACTTATGGTAGTTAGAGACTTGAGTCCAGGGTATCTCCCAGTCAAGCTCTTTCAACAAAAAGCGCAACTTGTTTTTGTTTTTATCCAGCTTTTCAAAATAAAGATTTATGCTTATGGGGAACGATTCCATTTTTGAATTGATTACTGCGCCATTTGCTGTCCAATTGCTGTTATAAAGCTCACATTAAGCTACACGCATTTTTGTGGCAATTGTTTGTGGCTGCTGTCCAAATATTTACTCTCATTTAGGAAGACATCCAAACAATTATTTGGTTGTTTGAGCACATTTTCTGGTAAAAAGAGATTTTTGTTGGCTGCCACTTTTTTAGTTTGCTTGTTAATTAAATTAAAGTGGTACAGCAGATAGCGGCACTTTATAAATAATGCAAGTCTAATTAATTTAACCTAGTTTATTCACGTCACATTGTTTATAGCTTGAAGCTCTTGTAATTAAATACTGCCAGCGTTCAAGTTAAATCTTTTGTTGCTGTTTCCTTGGCATTGTTTTCATGCTTTCTGGATAATTTGTTAGGCTCAAGCCATTGCGTAATACGTATTGGTTGATAGTTTGACAAATTGATGCAAAGTGTGCATGAAATTGAACAATGAACTTGCCTTTTGTACTATAACATAATACTCACATGTGCATTCATATTTAGCTGATTAATGCAACTAATGATGTAATGCTGATGTTGCCTGGTAACTAAGCCAAACAGATGCAAATTGTGTGCCCAATTGCATTTTGGCCAAGGAGAGGAGAAGCGGCACAAAGAAGTTAACTAAGAAACACTCGCATTATGGTTAACACTGTTAACTAACAGCGCTACACATTCAATCGGCTAACAGAGCCTGCTGTGCTCTGGCTTTAACCACTAGACTTACGGCTTATGGCCTTACTGACTGCAATGAGTCAGCTGCTACAGCAGCAGAGACACGACTGCGTCTGTATATATATACAGTGCCGGCAAGAGAAATAGTACCATTATTAATTCAGCACTTCTGTCTTAGTTGTCTGAGCTCAAATGTATTTCCTTCATGGATCTACATATATACATTGAAATGTTTCTTGTTGTAATTAATTTTCCTGTTGGCATGCTTCTTAACATATCATCAAGAAAGCTTGAAATGGCTTATAACCATTAATTGATTGTCATAGAATGTGCATCACAGACGGCAGTTCTAAAGCCCAACAAGAATCCCTGGCCTGAAGGTAAAAATACAGTTTCTCAAGCAAAAACGATGTATAACGAATAGCTTCGGGTGTGGAGCTGGATTCCCTAGAAAAAAGATTCAATGTTTGAGTGCTGCTCTCTCTGTTAATTGATTTTATTGAGAGCAAAATATACTAAAAAAAAAAAAAAAAAAAAAAAATTCTGATGGTTATTTTGGTGCTATATTTTCTTCTACAGATGAACATATTTTGATTTATGCATGTATTTGAAGGCTTGTGTAACTAATTTGATGCGTCGACTGCCGACTGACTGACAGATGCACAGACATTTAACATTTCTATTTAGCTTGCACGCGCCAGTCTGTGCACCCAAACACCCTTTCGCTACACCCACAACTCTATCGTCCCAACACCACTCTCTCCTCCCCGACAACGTCTCTTTATGCGCACAGTTTCTGTCTGCGCTGCACAATTTCAAGTACCTGACCCCGCACTCCGCAGCGCATCAGAAAAAGGGGAGCAAGTTTAAATGCAGCGAGCAAAACTCAATGCAACCCCAAAAGCAGTACGTCCCTCAGCACCACCCTACCCCCCACCCTTCTAACCCATAGCTGGGGGTAAAATCCATTTGCCAGTTGCGCTGTGTGGATGTTTGTGTGTGTGTGTGTGGGTGAGCCGACCCCCTTGTTTGTTGGGGCGTCAACCGGCGCCGAGCTGCTTTATTAGATTGCTGTAAATAAGTTTATGACGTGCCCCAAAAAAGAAAAATAATACTTAAAAAAAAAGATGATAGCATCTTCGGCATGTAGCAAGAATGAAACTAGTTAACAATCTGATCGTGTGCTCATTACTGTAAAATTTGTTAAGTTAGTTGGACAGGTAACTTGAGGTGTTCATGTGAGGGAATTTCTATGACTTCATCTGGCAAAGTCAGTGTCGAATTTACATGCAGCCGACTCCGACTCCAACTCTGACTCCGATTCCGACTCGAACGAACAAAAGACGAACTTGCCAGTCAAACTGCAAAATGGCATAAGCTGGCATTGTAATGCACATTGCACATTGCACATTGCCAGACGTCGTGGAGTCGCCTCAGATATTTCCTCATTTGAAATTCTACGACAGCACGCCGGCAAAGAAAATGCTTTAGAAATGAGCAATTTCTTACTGGCATTTGTGCACTTTGAGAAATTGTTTTGCTTTAGTTTTGCGACACAAAGCAAAAATAAAAAACAGGAAAGTAGTTTCGTTTTATTATTGTACTTTTACAGTCCTACTTGCCACTCGCACACCACACCACACCCCCCCTTGCATAACAAAGCGGCGCCACTGTGTATTATGTCATGAACGCATTTGAAAACTAACCACGACGACAGTCGTTTACTGTGACTTGGTTTGCTCAAGTTCTTTTCTACAGTAAAGTTTTGCTCTTTCTATAAATTATTTGATCTAATTTAAGATTACCATTCTTCCCATTTATTTTTATTCCAGCACCGACGGCACAGAATCCACTATACTGGCTGAAGACGCTGGCGATGGGCACGATAAACCGCGTTTGCGTTATGGCGAATTAGTTATACTTGGGTAAGTACAATGCTACATAACATATATGTATTTATAAAAAAACATTTATGTCATTTAATATAATATTCAAATGACTGTGAAGACTTAGTTTGCAATGCCTTATCGTGTCCATTTAATGAATGTTAGGTTTAAGGGTGATAAATCGCATAATATTTGAGTTTCGATAATAGAACTCGATTTCTGATAGTAAGTATGAAATTGTTGTGCTTTTTAAATGTTTTTGTTCCAGTGTGCGATGACATGTAATCGCCGTCGTGTTACCTGACTTGACCCGTGCAATCCAGGTACAATTCTGGTGCTGCGACTAGGTAACAAAAGGCCTTAAACACTAAACTGTTGCTGTGACGCTGTAAGCCACAATCAGTCACAGTCAACCAACCCAAACAGGCAACACGGCAGTTGGCAACGTAAATTAGATTCACGCTGCAGTCGCCAGTGAGGCGAAGATTGATGATTTTAACTGGCTGCTGTGCGACAGACGCTTGTAAATCTTGATGGCCGTCTGACTGGATGGCCAGGCCAGTTGTCTGGCCGAAACGCTTGACATTGCGCTGATTATCCAGCGCCCGAAACGACAGCGTTTGACTCACATGTGAATTGTGATGGGCAAAGTCATTTTTACTTGAGCTTGAGTCATTGTCATTAGAGAACACTGTAATTCTTCTTCTGCTCGTTATCTGAACACTTTTTAATTGCCTTCGCAAGCCCAGAGCAGAGAGAGTTAGACTTTCGTTTATTGTGTGCTGCCTGCCACAAGCTGTGTCTGCTGCCTGTTCTATCTGTCGGCCTGTCAGCAAATCAATTTTTCATTTTTCTTAAAGCCTAATGCGTGTCCGCTTTGCAAGCGACGAGCTGTGGCAATCAACAGGCCAGCAGGAGGCTAAAAACAACTAAATCTTTTACCTAACGCCCATTTACCGCCCACTTTAATGACATCTTTAGTCTGGGAAGACCAGACATCCCAAGAACCGGTATAAAAAACAGTAAAAAGTCAGTGGAACAGTCATTATTGTAGTCGTTCCCAAGTCAAGTCTTAATTGTTCAACAACAACCATTTTGTTTATGATTTTGTTGCCTTGTCACTTGTCAGCTTGTGTTGCTAATGCGTTAAATATCACTTACAACTTTGTAGATGTGCCCACATTTATATATTTCAGAAGTATCAAGAACCAAATAATGTCAACCTATTGTAGAATTATTTTTGGCCTTGGATTTTTATTGGAATCCGTTCTTGTTTTTTGTGGGTATCACTTTGATTTTTCCAAGAACTTTTTGTTTTGACGTCGGTAGGCAATATTTATTTTTTCCCTTTGCCACACAATTCCAATGAAATTGTTTCACAATCAATGTTTTTTTTTATAGTTTCTGAAGTGGCGTATGTTTGGGTTGATCGGCACGTTTCCAAATGTGTATAAAATCGTCAACATTATATTATTGATATTTTATGTGGGCTGTCAGCTCATTAAATTGTCAAATGTTAGGTAGAAACGAAACTGTGGAACTATGTTTATATATGTGGAACTATGTTTATATGTGGAACTATGTTTATATGTGGAACTATGTTTATATGTGGAACTATGTTGGGTTGTCTAAAAAGCTTTTAGTGCTCTGACTTTAACATAGGTACATATGGGTTTTATTTGCTTGCTATGCTGCAATAAATTCAGTTAACGATCACGATTAACTTCCTAAGTTGCTGGCATTGCGAGCATCTCTTCAAAGTAGATACATTGTCAAGACTATATATAACAATTTAATGCGATATTTTTGTTGCTTTGATCATTATCGCAGACTAATAAGCGTAGTTGTCTCATAAAGCATAAACGACGTCGTAAAGTGACAGATGAAAGAATGTTTTCTTTTATTGAGACTTACTTTATTTGTTGTTCTCATTAAATGGCACTAAAGTCAAGAATAATATGTCTCATCAAATAGATCTAAGTGGGGCGCAGCGGAGTTCTTTCTATTGAGTATTTACTGTAAGCTCAAACTCATCAATTGGCCCCACGAAGTCAAAAAACCTTTGATGGGTACTCTGCGTGTCGTCTGTCTATAATCAAAGATCGATCTGCGTGTATTGCTATGAAAAGATCTTTAATAGCCCATTCGATTTAACAACTTAAATACTGATTTGGATAGAACTCCACTAATGATCCGGCACTTAACTTGCCCGTGTGGCCAATATAAAAGAAGGATGCTTTTATGTTATTGTTACACATTATTTGCTGTGGCCAATGGCGGCGGGGGCATGACTAATTATGTAAACACATTGCCGACGTAGAACTTGACCTATAAACTGAATAAATTACATGCTGACACATACACATACAGAGAAATGTACATGTAAATTGTATGCGTTCGTTTCGTAATAATGTTGACCCCATTGGGTGAGTCTTCGAGCAGGCATAACCATAAATCAGCCGTAGAACGTTGAACTCATTGAATATACTTACATTTAATATGATTTCATTGCTTCTCTCCTCGTTGCAGCTACAATGGCTACTTGCCGCAGGGCGATCGCGGTCGTCGACGCTCCAAATTTGTGCTGCACAAGCGAACGGAGCCGAGCGGCGTTAGGCGCTCCAAGCATTACATCGTACAATCACCACAGACATCGAAGGCCATACTGGATGCCAACCAGCACTCGATATCGTATACACTATCACGCAGCCAGGCCGTCATTGTCGAATACAATGAGGACAAGGAAACGGATATGTTTCAGGTGAGCTATGACACGAGGGGCAGTCGCAAATCTTTCGTAATTCAAGCAAATATCTCAACAATAAAAGAATCGATCGTGAGAATTGCCAAAACAAAATTGAAATAAATGAGTTGGTACACTTAGAAAAAACCATCACGCTGAATTTTAGAAAATTCCCTTTTTTTTTGTTGCCAAAGATAGTTCAGCTTATTTTTCAGAAAGTGTGTATAGGTATAAAGTATATATAACACGAAAGGTAGTGTCTTTCTAACAACCATGGTTTTTCTTTTCTGAATTTCAGGTTAAATATTTCTTAAGAATAGAAAAATTATGTCTAATTTCCAAATTTAAATTTTACTGCGATCTGAACTTGCGACCCCTTCTTTCGCGAGAGAAAAATAGCGGTTTGCATTTCTAAATTTTTAGAAATATTTTTGTACACACTCTGAAGACGTATCCCAATGGGACTTGAAATATATAGGAAAAAATTAAGAAGAAAAAACATAAAGACCTGAAATCAGCGAGAAAAATAAATTCAAAATATAAATTTGATTGTATGAAAACGCGACCCAATTTGAAGAAAATGTTTCGTAAATATAGAAATTATTTCTAAAAACTAGATTTTTTTTTTAAGTTTTCGTACCGATTTTCATTTGTCTGTTGCAAGTTTGCAGTATATATATATATATATATTTTTTTTTTTATTAGTTTCAGCAAAATCACAAAATCAGATAATCTCTACTCGTTTTTAGTTTACGAATCATGGCTTAGATTTACAGTTGTTTCTTGTCTTTCTGCCTGGGATAACAACAAATATTTTAGTTGTAGGCTTCAACGGAATCACTTCGTTCTTTGTGGGGGTAAAGTGCCCCTTAAAATGTCAATTGACATTACCTAGTAGCGCATGGAGCACATTTCTAATATAGGCATATTGATTAGCCATTGAGACAACTGTCCTGGCAACGTGTCCATTTCCATTTGCACTTCTTTATTGGACTGAAGTGTAATACCAATATCGCATGATTCGCCATTTGAACATTTGATAGATTGCTCGAAGTGCTTGAGCGACATGGAGAATGGCATTTAATGTATGTGTGTGTTAATGTGTCTGTGTGTGTGTGTGTGTGTGTGTGTATTTAGATATATTTTTGGGTCAATCGATGATGAGGGCGATTTAATCAACGTGGGCTATTTTGAATAATCACACTCATCACTCATCTGTTTCTTCTTTTTGTTGTTTTGTTAGGTGGGACGCTCATCGGAATCGCCTATTGATTTTGTGGTAATGGACACGCTGCCCGGTGATAAGAAGGATGCGAAGGTGATGCAGAGCACGATTTCACGTTTCGCCTGCCGCATTTTGGTGAATCGCTGTGAGCCCGCCAAGGCGAAAATCTTTGCCGCCGGCTTCGATTCGAGCAGAAACATATTCTTGGGGGTAAGTAATAGCATGTTATTGCAATTTGCGTACTCATCAAATGATTGAAATTCACAGGAAAAGGCCACAAAGTGGCAGGATAATGTGGAAATCGATGGCCTGACCACAAATGGCGTACTAATCATGCATCCCAAAGGCTCGTTCTGTGGCGGCAATGCCAAGTGCGGTCTCTGGCGTGAGTGCTCCGTGGGCGGCGATGTATTCAGTCTGCGCGAGTCGCGTTCGGCACAACAAAAGGGTCAGCCCGTAAGTTGATTTATTGAACATATAAATGGAAATGAATCTAATAAATTTAAATTCCTTCATACAGATCTATGATGAGTGCAATATCTTGCAGGATGGCACACTCATTGATCTCTGCGGAGCAACGCTGCTCTGGCGTTCAGCCGAGGGCTTGCAACATTCACCGGTAAGCACTTGGCTAACATAAACCATTATGGATTGACCATGACAAGGTGCCGTTTATTTGCAGACCAAACACGATTTGGAAAAGCTTATCGATGCCATCAACGCTGGTCGTCCACAGTGCCCGGTTGGCCTCAACACACTGGTTATACCCCGCAAAGTGACTATCAGTGAACAGGTTAATCAGCCTTATGTGTACTTAAACTGCGGCCATGTGCAGGGTAAGTAGTCAATAGTCGCAATCAATCATAAATATATTTAATTGTTCATTTGTCAATTAGGTCATCATGACTGGGGTCAGGATGAGAACACCGGTGCACGCCGTTGTCCCATGTGCCTAGAACTGGGTCCAGTTGTTACCTTGTGCATGGGCCTGGAGCCGGCCTTCTATGTGGATGTGGGTGCACCCACGTTTGCATTCAATCCATGTGGTCACATGGCGACTGAGAAAACTGTCAAGTAAGTGTGAGACATGCAGAACCAATTTTGTTTTTTAAATACTGATATGTGTCCCAATTTTTTTTCTATTTATCAGATATTGGGCAAATGTGGAAATACCGCATGGAACCAATGGCTTTCAGGCCGTTTGTCCATTCTGTGCGACACCGCTGGATGGCGCGACTGGTTATATTAAATTAATTTTCCAGGATAATTTAGATTAAATATGTATATGTATGTGCACATCTTTATAGTAGATATGTATTTGTAGTAATTGAACAATGTCGAAGTTTGAAGCTGGCATTAAAACTAGGCTTTATTTATTATCATTATATAATTAATTACACATGTAATACGAATGAAATGCATGAATAAATGTATTTTAAAAACGAAAGTAAATGAAATATATGTATGTATTTTGTAAAAGTTAATTGCTTTAATTACTATATTACAGATGTTTAGTAATTATTTAAACGCAATCATTTGCAAACATCAATTACATGCAACAGAGCCCAAATTGCATGTCATACATAATTTTATGTTATTTTGTTTCCTATACATTTGTCTGTTGTATAAATTATTTCCAACAAACAACAAAGATGCAAATTGCATAATAAATATTGATGACCATTGAAGTGTGCAGCAATAACTGAATGATTTACTTGATTTAATTGCACTGATTCAAGCTGCCAGCTGCCTAAACTGTGTATATGTAATTCTGTATAAACATAAGATGCAAAACTAATTTAAATATTACCAACCTTTAATTATGTTTTCCCATTCGCGCAGGAGAAAAACAAAATCAATCGACAACAAACCACACAAACATTTATGTATTTTTGTTTTACCAAATCTAGAGCTTACATATATACTTATTAAAACAAGAAATCACAATTAAGATTACGAAGACTTTTTTTGCGTAACAATTGAAAGCAAATTCTAAAAATATGTACAGTTTAAAAACTTTGCCGAGATTTGAATTACTGAAACAATTTAACGCATTTATGAAAGAATTACATTGTCTCGTCCCTTCATATACATATAAATTAAATTTCTGCCTGTACGCATTATGCATTATTTTATTACTATTACATTATATCATAACATTATTTGTATTATTATTATTTTGTATGCTAAAAGAAAAAAAGTTCAACAAAAAACACGCTGTGTTCATAAAAATGTTGCGACACGATTATGTTAACAATTACAACATTGCAAACAAACAAAAAAAAGTAAATAAATATAAACTGTAAAATAAAAATTTCTAGCGATACACATACAAATATACATACGCGAGTATATTTTCATTAAAGCGTGCAGTGCATAAAAACAAAACTTTCTTGTATTTGAAATTTCTATCAATGCGCGGGAAACAACCAGGGCTACATTCGGCGGTTTCGATACATATAACAATCGAAATGCGTGGTGGTCTGCGCATATCACAAGTACCGATACGTACGCAACCACATTGAAATACAACTTGCTGCATATCATCCCCATATGTAAAATGTATTAATTAAGGTCGGGACGGCGCGAACGCCATTCCCGGCTACCAAAAATTACACGCACGAGTTATTCACATTAGGAATAATCGCAGAGGTCAACTCAGCCGAATGTGCAATGACCGAGCCTCACTCCGGAGGAACCGCCTTCGTGATCACGGTTAACCTCTACGCCAGGTAAGTATGCTTTTCTCGGCTCGGCGACTGGGATACCATGGCCGCGCTGTCAGAACCACTTGGGAATCGCAAGCTCGTAATAATGTAAAATGCTGCCAAAAGTATGCTAAACATTTTGAACATTGCCAGTGGTGGTGAGTTGACAGTCGCATGCAGAGCAAAACAGTGGCGGCAACAAGGCAAAGCAAAATCAAAAATAGTTTGGCCTGTTTAGTATTTTTATTATTTTATTATTAAATGATTAGTACATTCAAATGGAGAACAGATCACACTGTTTGCTATTAAACTGAATGAAAGCTGCAACATGCGAAAGAATCCAAATGCTTGTGTTTTTAGAAAGTTTATTTCACTTTTTGCTCAACTTACAATCTAAACTTTAGCGACAATTTCAAAATATTCGTACAGAACTCGGTATCAGAAATGCCTGCCTATTTGATAGATTCTCGCTTCGCTTAGAACTTGAAGTACTTGGTGTAGTAGTCACGGAAGAAAGTGTAGTCGAATTGACCATAGCTGGAGTATCCCTTGTACTTGTAGTAGGGCTCCATGGTGTCAACGTGATAGATGGAGACATCCTTGAAGTACATGTTCGGCACGAAGAATTCGTACTCATCGATCTCGCGGTCGAAGGGATAACCGAATGGCAGATTATCGATGAAGCGAGCGCCGGATCCAATGCCGCAGGAATAGGTGTAGTCAAAGGTGGAGAACTGTTCGTGGGTGGTGGGTGCGCTGTATGGAACGACCATGAAGAACATCTGCATTGGCATGCCCTTTTTCCAGCCCATGGGCAGGATTAGGCGATCGGGGAAGCCGCAGTGAGCCTCACTGATGTCCAGAGGGAAATCGTATTTGCCATCGAAGGCCATCATCACGTAGTAGTAGAGCTCGCTGTAGCTGGTGCGATCCTTGACGGTCCAGTAGAAGTCGTTGGACTTGCGGGTGATCAGATTGCTGCCGGCCTTCAGATCGTAGTAGAACTCATCCAATTCCAAGAAGTTAAGGCGGTTCTCTGCAAGGGAAATGACGCGTCCGAACTCATCGAATTTGGGTCCAATGAATGCACGGATGACAACCTTCTCGGCCTTGTCGGACTCCACGGTGTAGGTGTAGGTGAAGGGCTTGTGATTGAGACGCATCTGGCGAGCGTATAGAGACTTGTCCCAGATGAACTTGCCTTCGTGGAAGACCATCTTCTCGTTCATCAGATTGGTCACATCGAAGTCAACCAGATCGAAGTAGGTGACCAGTTCACTGACATCCACATGCTTGAATGTGACTCCGTGCATGATCAGATTCTCCTTGCTGTATTGGGGCAGGTAGTGCATGAACTTGAAGTAGACCTGAACGATATTCTTGTAGAACATGTAGTACATGGGATCGCGCATCATTGTCTCGAAGTTGAGCATCACGTTGGGGTAGACCTCCATTTGGTAGAAGTCGGCATCGGCGAAGTACATATGGGCGAACATGTACCAGAACTGGTAGAACATCTTGTCGAAGCTATCAATGTTGCCTTGGAGCATATTGCCAATGTATTCAATGGATTCGGGCTTGCGCAGGTCGATGAATTCACCATTGGCGGTCTTGTAGTATCCCAGGTCAATAATGTCGTAGATGCGCTTCATGAAGCCGGTGATCTTGTCGACCATTTCAAAGTTGCCATAGGTCTCCAATTCGTAGTAGTTCTTACGGTAGCTGTAGCCAATGCCGTTGTAGTAGATCAACTGGGGATCGTAGCCCATCTCGATCTCGTTGTACCACGAGAACTGGGGAATCTCACCAAAGCCATGAGACAGACGCTCCATGTAGTAGCGGGAGAGCAGCTGGTGGACGGTGTACAGCCACAGTTCTCCACGACGATCGTTCTTCAGGCCGAAGGTGGTGCCATCGAGGAAGAAGGAGTAGTCCAAGTTCAAGTAGTACCAGTATGCGTTCCAGCCCAAATCCTCAGTGAAGTAGGAAAGCTTAGATTCCTCGTTGTAGACATTAAGATCGCGACTGTAGTCGACGGGCATCCACCAGACCTTGAGATCCTTCATCATATGCTGCCATTTGGTGTCCTGGTTGAACTCATAGATATTCTCACGGAGAATGAACTTCTGCTCGCTGTACCAGTGCTCGCCGAGACCCATCAGTTTCCACCACTGCCACATCTTCCAGTCCTTCATGTACATGTAGTCGCTGTTCTGGTACATGTTGCTATATTCGTATCCCTTGAAGTAGACATCCATGTACTCCTTCTCGTACATGACCATCTTGCTCCACATCTCATAGTCGAACTTCTCGGCCTCGAACACAAATTTGCTGTTGAAGAAGAACTGTGGGAAGATCTCATAGATGGTGGGCAGCATCAGGCCATGGAAGTCTGGACGATGGATGACAGCCAGCGTCAACGCATAGACGAACATGCCCTCGTTAACATGCATGCGAGCCCAGCACACGTTGTGGTAGAAGGTCTCCCAATCCTTGGCATAGTAGAAGAAATTGAACAGACCGCGTGCCTGCTTGGCATGAGACTTGACCAGCTGGCCGAAGAACTCGCCCTTGGGCAGCAGTGAGTGCGCCTTGAAGGCCTCAGCGAACTTCTTCATGTAAATGTCATAGTACTATTTGGGGAATCAAATGCGAGATGCCTTAGAGGGAGGATACTTGAGGTGTGTTGCGTTTTCACTTACAGAATAGTAGGACTCGTCAAAGTAGAAAGATGCGCCATCCTTGATGTACTCCTCGAACATAAGTGGATCCTCCGCGCGGTAGCAAATCTCGAACAGAAACTTCTGTTTCTGTAGGAAGGCCTTGTCGGCGATCTTGACTTCGTGCGTCTCATGGAAACTGGCCGCAGCGACCACGCCCAAGCAGGCCAGCAATGCAATTGCGATTTTCATGTTGAAAAGTCCTCTTGTTACACCTGCTCTACCACAGCTACCAATTCAACTGCTCCGGATTAGACACACACAATTGGAGTCCAATGCCTAAAGACTGTTGCTTTTTCGGCAGCAAGTAAGCTGCTTATATACCCCAAAGTAATCGAACGCAGCTCCCAAATATCTATCGCAGTCAGCGTCAAGGTAGCCAGGTTAAGGGGTCATGGGGCCGTCGCCTGAGCTTATCTCAGGTGCTCGGAACATCTGTTGTTGAAGCCATAGCTTATTTGTCATCACGAGCGCAACGTGTCTTATCAATCACCGAGTTGCCATGAGATAATTGCAATTATATAAATAGAAATCGAACGCAACCACATCAAAAACAACAAGAATAAAGTCCGGGGTCTATTGAGATTTCAATAATTGAATGCACATTTGTTTTTCGATTTTATTTCTAGAATATGTTTTGTAGCAGTTTTGGAATTTGCATTCGTGAAGCTGCTTATTGACATCAATGTTTCAATTGCCTACCACTTAATAGTTAAGGGCTCGTCTGCTTCTGCTTCGGCTTCGGCTTCTGCTGAAGCAGGTCTTGTTAATGTCGCATTATTTATTATTTCCACTTGATGGATTTACAATATGTGTTCATATTATTGTCTGACTCGTATTAACGCTTTTAAAATGGATTAGTTCTTGCATGCATATATACTTATGAATTTTAAGTGTTTACTTCTTATTTAATTAAGTTGGGAGATTTGAATGCAAGTTAATGAAAGATTTGGTTTGATATTTTTGCAGAAAAATGTTTGCTATCTAATTTTACTTAAGTACAGAAATGCAGCATAATTTATAATCGACATGAAAATTCATTATACATATATATACATATATATATATATATATATATATATATGTATGTATTGTATGTATTAATGTATTTGGATTATTCATTGCAATTCATAGGTATGTATATTGTATTTATGTATTTATGTATTTATATTTATGTAGTTTAATTCAATACAATACGAAAAATGTATTTATAAACTGGTGTGCTTGGACTCTTGTGCGCTTAGTTGCAAAAAAATCTATACAAATATTCAAATTGCCTTACAAAACTCAATCGAGCCCCAGGTCGTAAGCCTATACCTCTGTATATACGTAATTTTCAAATGTTGTTATAAAAATCTCTAATATTCCGATGGCTCTAAGTTGTGCCGATGATTTCTTTGTTTTGCTGTTCACATGTAGTTTAAATCATTTCTAGTTTAAAGAAAACACAATAAAAAAAAAAGAAAAAAAATGTTAACTGGCTTAAAGAAAGTCACACAACAGAAACTTAACAAATCGATGAGTACTTAAGAATAATGTGTACTAAGTATTGTTCAAGAGCTAGAAAAATGCATCTTAATATGCTTTCAAATGTGTACGTCTTTATATTTAGTATATACAATTTATATATATATGTATGTATATAGTATATATATTTTAGATATTCTTCTTTCTTTTCAATATATATCAAAACCTTGCCCAACTTGTGCGTACAACTACCAAAAGGTATAAAGTACAAACATTACTTAAATTTAATATTTTCTTATATTTGCCATTCAAAACAATTCGCAAGTGAGTTTTTTATAAGTAGTACAAAGTATCTATAATTTTTGACATTTGATTATTGTCATCAATATTAGGTGTATTTTTGTTTTTATTTTTGATTCATTTATTGTCTTACTATAGAAAACGGCAAAGAACAAAAGTTATGTATATAAATTTATTTATAAAAAGAAAAACATCAATTATGCAAAGAGTTCAAAAGTTACAAGAAAAACATTTGATAACAAAAAGTTGGAATCCCTTCTTACTCCTTAACATTCTCAATATAATATTGTTATTGTTACATGAAGCACCACAGTAGTCAGTAGCAATAATAAAATAACTTGATTCCATTATTAAAGTATGTATTTATGTGTGTTTTTCTCTCTTAGTTTTTTTTATTTAGTACATTTAAAATGTGTAAATTTATTTATTGTATCGTGTTGCTCATCCGATTTACATAGATATATGCCTTTTATTGTCATATCTCGTTACCAAATTCTTATTACATAAATATTTGCCTTATTGTACAATAATATTTGAGCTCAAGTTTAGGCTGAACAAATTATTTTGTATTGTTTTGCGCACATTTATTTATTGTCATCATGTCGCGTTTATTGTTTATTGTCGGTTTACATTTACATAGAACCGCATCTATATATGTATAGATATATGTATTTATATCTATATATATATGTATATATATATATATATGTACAATGTATGTTTTGTGTTCAATTAGTAGTTGTTGCTAGAAAAATTACAATGTCACTGTAAATTTAAATGTAAAATGTAAATGTATAAGTAAGTTTCGTATGTCTCATTTCATACACGGTAAAAAAGTAGAATTCCATACACGTAAATATACAAAGAGTTCTTGCTGCGCATTCCTAATCAACTGGCCGACAGCTGCAATCATGGATACGAACTGCAGTTGGCACTCACACACGCACACAGTAGTTTCAACAGTTTTACATCTTAAAAATTATTATTATGAAGATATGTTTTTCAGATGATATTAGCCTGGTTGTTGTTCTAATACAAATGTCTCCCTCTCTTCTGTGTTCCAAGAATCTCCAACAAACAACGCATTGTGCACGAGTTGATATTTATGATGTGTGATATTTATATGTGTTATGAAATTATAAATTCGTTTAGAAAACTTGTTAAAAAAGACTTCAACATGGCTTGGGATATGTAAAGTGTCTTGCAAGATATGCTCCAACAAACAACTGCCTTATACGTTGGAGATCTCGGAACATGCCCAAAACGTCAGTTTAACGACTATCTGACTATCAGGCAAGCAATCTAGACCGTCTTACAACCAGGCTAAAAACTGTCAACATCATGTAACAGAGCATCGAATAGAGTCCTAGACCATAAGATGCGGCACTTGCGCCAGCATCCACAACATTGATTCGCCAGCCCAGATTGTTGTGTGTGAAGCACTGCAATTGAAGTCGGGAGCATTAGCTAATTTTCCTAGTTTGGTGTTGGGTTAAGTGACTCACCTGATAATAGAGTGTGTTGGGCGCATCCATTGGCACCGTCCAATTCATGTAGCCCGGTTCCCCATCCTCGCATTGGAAGATCAGCGTGTCCTTATATTCCTCGAAGGTCTCAATCTCTGACGAACGATCCACAGTGCGATGCTTCCATTCACAATAGCGGCCCACTGGTGAAATGGTGATAAAGAAATGGAATCTTAAAACCCAGAAGTTAACTTAATGCTCCAATTGTATCGATTGATTTTTATGGAGCACACGTCTCCGTTGATTTTTCAGTTCTTTCACTTTTTCTCAAAGTTTTGAAACAATTATCGAGTTTTGAATTAGACCTTGTTGCCCAACAAGACCTTAATCACTAAATGAAATACCCATTTTGCAGCCAGGAAGTGAAAAATGTTTGGCTGATGCCAACAACACGCGGTGTTCCTAAGCGGTCCCCCATCTAAGTACTAACCGCGCCCGACGTTGCTTAATTTCGGTGATCGGACGAGAACCGATGTATTCAGCGTATTATGGTCGAAAAAAATGTTGAAGCATGTTTTTAGTAATCTAAATTTCAAGTTAGCATTTTGAAGTTTCGATCTATGCCCATATATCGATACATCGATTTTCAGGCTATAATTTTTACTTGTCTTCCGACCTAAAATTTCATTTTCAACTTTAAATGTACGATTGATTTAGGGGCAAAACTATGATCAAAAATCCCTCGCTTTTGAAGATACGTTGAGTATTGACGAAGTTATGGCATTTTGAAGTTTCAACCTATGCCCATATATCGATACATCGATTTTCAGGCTATAATTTTTACTTGTCTTCCGACCTCAAATTTCATTTTTAACTTTAAATGTACGATTGATTTAGGGGCAAAACTATGATCAAAAAGCCCTTGCTTTTTAAAATCAGTTGAGTTTTGACGAAGTTATGGCATTTCGAAGTTTCGACCTATGCCCATACACCGATATATCGATTTTCGGGCTATAATTTTTACTTGTCTTCCGACCTAAAATTTCATTTTTAACTTTAAATGTACGATTGATTTAGGGGCAAAAGTATGATCAAAAAGCCCTTGCTTTTTAAAATCAGTTGAGTTTTGACGAAGTTATGGCATTTCGAAGTTTCGACCTATGCCCATACACCGATATATCGATTTTCGGGCTATAATTTTTACTTGTCTTCCGACCTAAAATTTCGTTTTCAACTTTAAATGTACGATTGATTTAGGGTCAAAACTATGATCAAAAAGCCCTCGCTTTTGAAGATACGTTGAGTTTTGACGAAGTTATGGCATTTTGAAGTTTCGACCTATGCCCATACACCGATATATCGATTTTCGGGATATAATTTTTACTTGTCTTCCGACCTCAAATTTCGTTTTCAACTTTAAATGTACGATTGATTTAGGGGCAAAACTATGATCAAAAAGCCCTCGCTTTTGAAGATACGTTGAGTATTGACGAAGTTATGGCATTTTGAAGTTTCAACCTATGCCCATACACCGATATACCGATTTTCGGGCTATAATTTTTACTTGTCTTCCGACCTCAAATTTCGTTTTCAACTTTAAATGTACGATTGATTTAGGGGCAAAACTATGATCAAAAAGCCCTTGCTTTTAAAATCTGTTGAGCTTTGACGAAGTTATGGCATTTTGAAGTTTCGATCTATGCCCATATATCGATACATCGATTTTCAGGCTATAATTTTTACTTGTCTTCCGATCTAAAATTTCATTTTTAACTTTAAATGTACGATTGATTTAGGGGCAAAACTATGATCAAAAAGCCCTTGCTTTTTAAAATCTGTTGAGCTTTGACGAAGTTATGGCATTTTGAAGTTTCGATCTATGCCCATATATCGATATATCGATTTTCGGGCTATAATTTTTACTTGTCTTCCGACCTCAAATTTCGTTTTCAACTTTAAATGTACGATTGATTTAGGGGCAAAACTATGATCAAAAAGCCCTCGCTTTTGAAGATACGTTGAGTATTGACGAAGTTATGGCATTTTGAAGTTTCAACCTATGCCCATACACCGATATACCGATTTTCGGGCTATAATTTTTACTTGTCTTCCGACCTCAAATTTCGTTTTCAACTTTAAATGTACGATTGATTTAGGGGCAAAACTATGATCAAAAAGCCCTTGCTTTTTAAAATCAGTTGAGTTTTGACGAAGTTATGGCATTTTGAAGTTTCGATCTATGCCCATATATCGATTTTCAGGCTATAATTCTTACTTCCACCACTTCTCCACTCCGTGGAAGTGTGCTGTGATTGCGATGATTCCGAAACCTGGCATGATTATGCAAAAGAGTTGCACACAAAAGTTTAGCAAAATCGCATTCGTCAAGGGAAGCTTTAGCTTTATTTAACACCTTAATGGTTTAGGATGGGCGGTGGTGGCTGGTTATACAGTCAGTAATAGATCTATATATAAACTTACCGGCCGTGGGTATGGCATTGCCATCTTCATCATATTCAACTCCAGCATAGGCTTTCTGCTTGCGCGCCTCCAGGCCAGTCTTTTGACCCAGACCGCCCTCCGGCGAATCCGTAATGTATATTGGATGATAACTGTCAGAAGATGCAAATTGAGTGGATGTTTCGATTAGCACACATGTAGTTGTACGGCTTACCTGGCCGGCTGGGAAGGATCGTTGCCGCCCTCGACTAAGAACTCATAGGTCAATCCGCGCTCCACAGTTATTTCCGGTATGAGCAGATCATTGATGTACCAAGCAATGCCCCACGAAGGTACGCCAGTAATCGCCGTATAGCCCCGCTTGCCACCTGTGGGTCCAATGCTGGCTCGGAACTTGTGTTCCCCAACAATCTTGCGCGTCGGCCACGCCTTGGGACCGCTATCATCCTTGACATCATACAGCGAGCTCTTGCACACATGGTCGTTCTGCAATTGGCCCGAACGTGAGATCAGCTCGTTGAGATTTGTTTTTACCGATTGTACTCACGCGCTCTGAGAAATTGATGCGTATGTCATCGGGATTGTGATCGCTGGTGGTGTGTGCGTGTGCATTGGCCTCCTTGCGTGCGTTGAGTGGTCCCACGGCGGCGATGATGGATACCTCGCGATCAATGGGAATGGGCATGTCATAGATGGCCTCATTGGTTTGCAACAGACGCTTATACCGAATGCTGGTGACACCGTTCTTCCGATCACCGCTGACTGCAGAGCGGAGAGAGAGAGAGAGAGAGAGAGAGATAGTATTATTTGTGAAAACAAACTTTTTAATTGTTCTCTACCCACCCACAATGACATCATTGCGTGCTCCGATCCGCTCATCGGGACATACACCACGCTGGCCATCGCACTGCGATAAATCGGAGATAAAATAGTCCTCGGCGCGAAAAACGCGCGCGTTCGTATCGTAAAAAGCAACCACAACATCGGATTGTGCCATTTGGGGACGTCCATTGGCGCCGGATAGACCGAAGGCCATGTACTGATCCTCGGTGATGCGGCCGAACAGTTCGATCTGCAGATATTCACCCTGTAGCTCCCACTTGACCTGCAGCCGGTTGGGCAGGATCTCGCGGCAATTGGAGTAAACGGGCCGAGGTGTTGTTGTCGTCTGTAATGAACAGAGATTAGAGATAAGGTGGCAGGCGACCGCGTGGAAAATGCAGCATGCATGAGGCAGGGACTCTAGTACTTACGGGTGTATACCACCATGAAGGCTAATGCGGCGCATATCGGTTAAAGAGATATACAATTATGAGTTATGTGGGAATGAGCATATGGTTAAGTACAGGTGTTCGTGTGTGTGTGTGTGTGTGTGTGTGTGTGTGTTTGTTAGTGTGTGCGTTTGTGAGTATTAATTGAAATGCAGCTTGTCGATTGAAATCCTTTGACGCTTACCGTGATTTTTGTTTGGCCCAACGCGGGCGGCACATCGAGGTCCTTGGGTATGAAAACATGTCCAAAGTTGTGCCTATATTCCACACACCACACGGCCAACCAGTCGATATCGTAGACGGTCAAGCTGCCAGGCAGCTGAATCTCAATATCCTCGCCCTGGTAGCCACGCAGCGGATCTAACGAGCCAACCTCATTGGGCACCTAAAACAAATCATCATAACAATAATCATCATAATAAAATCAGCGGATAACTTTTGCCAATCTTTTTGGTATAATAATTTAATATATACCTTTCGATTAAGAGCAAAATGGTAATCATGCAAATTAATGGCAAATGTAACGAATTTTCCCGTTCATTTTGGATTGGAAAATAACTTTACTATAATTATTGGAAATTGTAGAGTGTACTATATACCTAGTTGATAATTGCTTAGTAATTGTTTTCCTGAGAATACTCAGAATTCTGAAATAAATAATATTTAAAATTGGTACCAACCTTAATGCCCATGATATTTGGCTCGCTGCCATTGCCCACCCAGAAATAGGCATCGGGTCCAGCGCCATCATAATGCAGATTGGGTCTGTATAATCATAGTTGCATATATATATTATTTAATGTATATAAGTAAGTTAAACATTGTTTGATTTTGTGCATGTGCCTACATATAGAATGTTTTTGCGTCCAATACGCTAATGTTACTAGATCGCAGTCCATGGGCCAGTCGCCTAAATTCTGGCAACACACGTGGCTTGGGCACATCTATGCCAGGTGGTATGAAAACCTCTCCAAAATCGACCTGCAATTAAGGAAAACGTAATTGAAACATTATACAGAAATTTGTGTAATTCAACAGAAATATCATTAAATAATATTTTAAACTATAGCAAGAACAATAATATTAATAGAAACAGGTAAATCTTTATTTTTATAAATAAATAGAGTATTTGACAGGTCGAAATACTTTTTAGCTTGCTTCTCACTGTTGTTGTATACCAAAACATTTGTATATAGGAGTCTTATACATACGTGCAGGCTAACGGGATTGTGAGGCCCCCCAAAAAAAAGCATGCGCGCGCAGAACTCCATAAAACAACACACACACACAAACATACCCCCAATGAGGACTACTTGTGCTAGTGTGTGTGCTTGTGTTTGTCTGTGTATGTGTGTGTGTCAGCCCCCAAGATATTTTTTGGCTGTCAGTCAATGGAAGCGGAGAAACAGAGAGCGTGCGTAACACAAACACACCCAAACACACGCAGACACACACACACTCACAAATGTAACAGTAACAGCTCGACACCCTGTATAATTCTTCGCTGTGTGTGTGTATGCGTGTGTGTGTGTGGGGGGAGAGTGCGTGCTTTTGGTTGTATTTGTGTATTTATATGTGTGTGTATATGCAACCACTTGAGTTAATCAAAAATGTCTGCTGTAATTTATTTTACTATGGCGGCCATCTTTGGCTGCCACAGCTCCACCCAACGCCCACTTCAAGCCCTACCCCAAGCCCACAACTCCCCTCTATAGCATATAATGTTCGCTGGGAGAGTTGTGATAACATTTTTGCAGTTAAATTTTGCAAAAAGTAAATGCATTTGTATTTGCTTAACTTAAACAAAAGTAATTTTCAACCGTGTCCCGCGCGTAGCAGGCGGAGTTCAGTTTTATGTGTATGTACTCCAAATTTGGCGGAGCTCAGCTCTCTTTGAAATGGGGTGCGGTCCGGCTTCTGTGGAGCTCTCGGATGCGCATTTGTCTATGTAGAAATGTAATTAAAAATCTAATAAAAATAAAAGACTAAGTCTAATGAAAACAAACTTTGCCTCTACTTGGCTTGACAAAACTGACCCACATCCAAGCCAAAAATAAATCAAAAAAAAAATCCTTTCAATTTTCCATAAAATAGCATAATGCTAAAAAGCAAAAAAAACAAAAAAAAAAAAAACTTTAGCCCAAGTGCAGTTAAATTACAAAAATGTAATTACAAAATGGTTTTGGTCTTCACTAAATACACACATAAATCTGTTTGGAACGGCGCGTGCCGCTTTGAGCAACCAAGAAAATCAGCAGAGGCAGCAGACGCATCAAAATGGAAAGACTTACCGTAAAGCGTCTGCACCACACCGACAACCATCGAATGTCCTTAATCCTTTTGCCCATGGGTAAGCGCAGTATGATGTCCGTATTGTTGTGCGCCTGCAGAATGGGCGGATCACTGCGGGAGACATGACAAGAGAAAACATTATAGATAGTATACATAGTGTGGGTGTGTTGTGTGTGTGCCTAATGCAGTATTTAAGTCCTTAAAAATCCCAAGAACTGCACCCATCCCAATCCATCCCATCTCATGCTTGTGTATCCATGTCCATACAGTGTAATCGTTGCTTATTAAAAATCCCGCTGCTGCCGCTGCTCCTGTGCCCCTGTCGGACAGAAGGTCGTCAAGTCCTTTGGCCTCGAGGCCCAACTTCGATCCAACAGAGCACTGGTCAACAGAGCACGCCTCCAATTTGCACTGTCAATATTGACGAGTGCCTGTAGTGGCAATGTCATTAAAATTAAAGTGTAACCAGCCAGAAGATGACACAGTTTCAGCCATGGATAATATGTTGGCTTGTCTCTGAGCCTATTCGAAAATGTTTTCACCCCCCTCCACCCCTGTATTGACTGCAATGTTATCGCAACAGAAACACAATCGCCAATTCATGCTTGTAATTTTAATATGCAAATGCAAAAATGGTATTTTTAAGTTGAATTTTAAAATAATTTAATTTAAACGACAAATGTTTAAGCTGCATCGACATTAGCTACGTTTAATTAAGTTAAATACAGTGTTATAAGCGAAACGACATTATTTAATTGCTAAATACAAACGAATCGGTGACCAAATTAGGTCGAAGTGGATTTTCCTCATCTTTTTTAATTTTAATTTTCCATTATAAATAATAAATAAATAATAAATGCAAGTATTCAGAAAATATTTTGACCAGTAACTCATTTAAATTATCTATTTTTCTTCAATTGTTTGGAGTTTTTTTGATTTAGTAAAATTGTGTTGCAGTGTATCACATTTTGACTGAAGCATTCTTATTTCTGTTTTTTTTTTTGCACTTGCATAATTTTTGTTGGCTCTGACGAAGATTTATTGCTAATGCAACGATGCGTAGCGTGTCACACGCCCCCCTACCACACCCCCTACATCCTGATAAGCGTATACGTAATGCTTGTACCTAGTACAATAATACATATGTATGTACGTATGTATTTGTACATAAGAATGAGCATTTGAGTGCAGCGATGCTATTCATGTGCACAGCTTTTTACGTTCTGACAGTTGTGGAATTTCTGAATGCGAAGCTCATTAATGAAATTATAATGCAAATTTAATTATTCATAATCACTTTAAAATGCACCACTAAGAATAGAATTGTCACATAAAATCAGTTGGAATTTCAGACTTGGTATATAAAAATGACTACATATTTAAACTGCTGGTTTCTGTATTCGTTTGGACGTCTTTAAAATTAATATATATTGAAAGTTGAGTTTTTTCTCCCATGAACATTACTAACTATAGAATGGGCTAAATGAAAAAAATCGCCTTGCTTATATAAATATTTTGTTTGAGATAATTTTACTCAGATTATACATGTATTGAATAGTATAAATCAACTTTGTATGCTAAAAGTTTTTTCTCTCCAAGCTGCTGTAATTTGTACGATATTATTATAATTGTGAATTTTTGTGCCCATTGCCGAGCATTTCATTTCTTAATTTCATGCATGAATGCAATTGGGGTTGAGTTTACATATATATATATATATATATATGTATATCTGCTGTTAAGTCAATTTACGCTTCTGGTGTTACATTTTGTAATAAGGAGCCCACTTTGAAATTGAAAAATCAGCAAGCAGACTACAGTTTTGCTATCCTGAGTGAATTTTTCACCATCGCTAATATTTGCTTAAAACTCTTAAGATTGCAAGGCAAAAGTTTGCTCCAATGTTTACAGAGGCTATATTTAGTTGGGCATGCATCGATTCCAGCTTTCACAAATACTCTTAATTATTTAATACCATGCAAACTAAAGCAAAAAGAAAGTAATATCTCATTTACAATATGATTCCAACTATGTATCTGCTTTACAAAAGCAGTTCTTTCTCAGAATTTGCGCTTCAGTTGATTAACAAAATATTGTGTACAATCGTCAAGTGCTTAGCGCTTTTCACAGTGTTTAAACAGTTTCAATAACCATAAACATCTTGAAGTCAAAGTACGCGTATGTCAATCCCAAGGGACATTGAGTTCTCCGATGATAATCAGAAGGCAAAATATATGTAAGTAATCAGCATTCGTCAACTGGCATAAAAAAATGAAGGTGTGTATTGTTTAGTACATTGTTAAGGGATGTGTGTGTGAGTGTGTGTGTGTGGTGTGGTGTGTATGTGTATGTGTCAGTCAGTCAAGCAGAACTGACTGTTGTGTAACAAGTGTCTGCTAGGCCACAAGCTACATTAGACATTGGACATGGCTAAGCACTTAATTTACACCCTTAAGAAAGGACGTTCTAGTTTTGCAGGTTGACCTTTAATAAGACCAAAATAAATTGAATGCTTCTGTGTCAACAGCAGCACAACGAATCTGTATCTGTGTCTGCATCTGTGTCTGTATCTGTATCTGTAAGATACATTCATTTTGATTTCGTCAGGCTGTCAGTCGATGTCCTCCTTCACTTTCCCACCCACTCGGATTGTTGTTTGCCTTTGAGTTCGGTTTTCACATTGCAAATACGTTTGTATGTTTTGTGTTATATTTGATTTGATGAGCTTCTGCTGCTTGCTGTGTACGGGCTTGAGATTCAGATACATTGATGCACTCAGCACACAAATCCATAAGTATCTATCGATTTTCTTATTGTTGTTTGTTTGCGATGTTGTTACAGACTAGCACACAGACACAGACACACACACACACACACAGACACTTTTCCTCCCAATTAGTTTGAAAGCCTGGCGAGTGTGCTGTCCTCTTCTTGTTTATTTGTCTACTGGCCTGCAGCAAATACTGAATCCAAAATCAGAAACCAAAACCCCAGCAGCAACAGAACAGTGCTAAAGTTCAGTGTGTCAATCACTATAGCCAGTTATTGACTTGGCTGCGTGCACAATTTCAGTTGGATATGACAACAACAACTGCAACAACAAGAAGAACAAGGCTCAAACAACTTGTTGCGTTAGTCTATCAATTTTTAGCTCAATGCGTTTCTTTTTTGCTAGCTGACTGGCATTTTAGATTTGCTTGCCTCGCAAAAGTGCACAACAATTGCGCCTGGCCCAGAAACTAGGCAACAAAACCAGCCAACTCAGCAAAGAAATAACACACGCCCAGCGACAAATGACAGAAACAGAGTAAAGCTCAATCAACCCACAAAAAAATGATAAATACATATAAATAAACGTATATCTCACTCAATATACATATGTGCTGGTGCATAGCCATGTGCTTTCAAAAATATACTGAATATTTAATTTTTGCGCCCCATCTAAGTCATCACCAGCAGCGCCAGCTGAGTCCCGGACAACGACCACTCAATTAAATTTATATGAAAATATAAAATATGTTGTAAGGGCGGGCTTTGAAGCATGCTGCATTAGTCACGCAGCAAGGGGAAACTTGTACATATGGAAATATTACAGTCTAAGAGAATACCCTGTGTCTTGTTCCGTAACTCATGCCCAAAATCATTTTGAAACCAATACGAAAGAAGAAGAAAAAAACACTTGAAAAGTTGCAAACGAAAAAAAATTGGAAAAATAATATTCTCATTTTCATGTTTAACAATATTTCTACATCTGTTGCAATATAGAAAAAATTCATCTTACAATTTTTGACAGAGAGAACATTATATTAGATAGATGAACAGAACAGCTTGGAAACCAGTCAAAACAGTTGACAATATTAGAAAATGGACTTAAAAGAAACTCAATATTGCATAATTCAAATTATTTTGATGTGAATAATACGACTTGATGAATATAATATAACTTGGATGTTAGTCTCCATATAGACATAGATAGTTTCCTGTTAGACTCATGAAATGCTTTTCAGTTCGCCTAATCTGAGAATTATATAATTTTCGTTATGTGCATTAAACACTCTGGTCTTACGGCTGCAGGATATCTGCGGGAATTTCGACTTTTGAAAACGCAAACCGAAAAAGTGCCAGCAACAGGCGCAACTACTTGAGGCATCTGCCACTCATTGTGTTTGCTGTCGGAGCTGAACTTTTTTTTTTTTTTTGTCGCCTAATTGAGTTAAAGGCTGGCAACAGCAGGAGCAAAAAGGCTTTTCGCCTGTTGCGGCTGCGTTGTCAACGTTGATTAACACGCACACAATGAATGATGATGTGCTGTGAGAGTGGATGGCTGCCGCCTGCTCACTCATTAACTCACTTGACAATGGGCATGCTAAACTAAACTGGAAAAAAACTTCGTTTTGCCACTTTGCATGCAACACATTTTAATGAGATCAGCATAAATCAGTATCAGCTACAGCATTGAGTTGGGGATGGGTGGTGGATGGATGGTGTACATTGGAGTAGGTGGAGGAGACGGTGGCCTTGTGCATTGTAAAGCGTTGCTAGAAATGCAAATGAGCAACAGACAACGGGCCAACGGGACAACGGGACATCATCGTCATGGCAATGGAGCGTTAATCAGCACAGCGTTGCTGCCGCTTTCATGCTTCTCAAAAAATTCTAATTTAATTACTTATGCTCGATGCATCCATTGTGACACACACACACAGCACACACAGTGGGACAAAGCGAGCGTGAACATAAAGAGAAGTGAGCAGCGATGCCAGCAGCGACGTCAGCAGCCCTTCAGATAAACGCTGTGCTATATACATATATATATAATTAAAGCTGATTGACGGGCGCTCAACGTTCAAGTCGCTAACGCTGTCAGCTGCCATTACAAAAGCTGGCTGGCACAGTTGCCACCCAGGTTTACCCAATCAAGTGCATTTATCAATTAGTGGTGCCCAAAATGTACATGCACTTTATAAGTCTGTATGAAAATCAAAATCATTAGACACAATAAATGCGCACAATTAGTTCGCCCAAATGTATGCTATGGTTAGCACTTAGCCGCAACGCCACATAATATCAGCAATCATTTGGGCCCACCTGCCAATCCGCGAACACGCCAACGCGATGGAAGGTGCATCTGGCATGCGGCCTTTTGTGGCATGGGTAATGTATGTGTGTGTGTGTCTGAAAGCGTAAAAGCGTGCAAGCGCTAGTGCGACGCTTCTCGTTCCGGGCAGCGACTCCAATCTGCCACCCCATATTTATATTCAGGCACTCACACACACACATACAGTATGAGGATGAGGCATGGCAGTGTTATACATTGAACTAATAAAGCTTGGCACGTGGCATCAACAATGAAACGCATTAAAGTCGATTACAATATGAAGCTGGCAATGGACTGGGGATGGAGATGTGTGTGGAGTGTGGGGTATGGGGGTGTGGGTACGGTATTTCCATTTCAAACTGGCATGGCTTGTCATACGTATATGAATATATATATATATATGTGTGCGTGTGTGTATTTCTACATGTACACGTCATCAGGCAGCAACATCAACATGAACAACTTTCGCAAAGGTCTTTCAAGCGAGAAACCGCGTGGCAAGTGCACGGGGCAAGGGAAAAAATCATGCATAAAACGTATCGGAAAAGCATTTCAAAGGCCGTTCAAAAAAAAAAAGAAGCATTTTTGGATACAATCTAAACTTGAGCGTGCAGCGAGCTTGAAACTTATTTGAATCCAGTTAAAAAAAAAACACACACACATTTGAAATTTTGTTGATTTATTGTATTTTTGCTTTCGGTATATTTAAATAATCCATTCTTAAGCGATGTTCACATTTCAATGAACTGAAAAATCGTGAATATCGATAACAGACTCCAAGCCTAGTTTATTTACCGAAACACTTTTGAAACGGTCAGTAAACATATCTTAACTAAATATTATTAACCCGAAAAAATTATGCTTATAAAGAGATGTTCTGGCTTGACAGTTACTTTACTGGGACTCCAGCAGCACAGATTAAAATATTATGATAAAAATAAGAAATTTACTTCTAATGAATGTTCCTATGGAAAGTATTTGTTAGATTAGACCGTTGTTGTAAATTGAGTCCTAAAAACGAACGTAAATTTCTCCCTTTAGCAAATGAGTCCGTAATCTGTATAATTATTTCAAAAATACTTAACGATTGTTCCTATCGAAATATTCCAATGTTGAGAGTTTGGAAATGTGGCTGTAAGTTTGTTCCTTTAGTAAATATATCCAAAAAACACTCTTTACTTTCAGCACCTGTCAACAAAAATGAACTTCTTGTTTCCATTCCAACAATTTTTGCATATGTGTTGTTTGTTATTATTTTTTGGTAGATAAACGTGACATTTTTCCACTGAGCTGGCATTCAAAAAGATTCAATGGAGGACACAAATCTTGACAGGTCTTAAACATATCTCAGAGACATGACAAAATGTCAGTGGCAAGTGGCCGTGGCTGTGGCTCTGAATGTGGCACTCTAGCCCAACCTTGGCATGCGATTAGCCACTCGCAATGAGGCTTTTTTTAATGACAATGATCATGAAAATTATAAGGATAAGGATTAAAATGCGTTGCGAGTTGCAATTGAATGCCTAATGCCTAATCAGTGAAATGACGTCAAATTGTGTGCGTTGCATGCAACGCGTCGAGACGCGACGTTAGCAGCTGGCTCAGCGCGACTTAGAGTGTTCAAGTGGCCGTCTTGTGTGGACGTATCTGAACAGGATGAGGCAGCGGCAGTGGCAGATACAGGTGTAGGCGGAGGAGGAGGAGGAGGTGGAGGACCAACAGTAGGGAGAGATTAAGATGCCAGTTCACAAGAAAGCAAGGTAAATAAAATTCAGAGTAGTGCGGCTTAACCTTGTGCTGCTGACGACTTAAAGTAAATACAACTAGAATGTGCCAACAACTCACCCATCTCTCTATCTCATTCTAACTTTCTCTCTCTCTCTCTCTGTCACTCTGGTATTCACATGCGGTTGTGGCTTTCATTGTTTGCTGTTGTTTGTGGGCTGTTTTGCCACCGCTGCCTGCTTTGCTTTACATTGCTGTGCCACACACATACATAGTAGCACAATATATACATACGTATGACCGCAGATCTAACGCAAAGAAATAAATGAGTTTTTCGCATTAGGAGGCAACGAAGCGACAACAGCAAGAACACCAACAACAGCAACAACACCAACAACAGCAACAACAGCAACAACAATAAAGCATTAAACGAACGGAACGAAGGCGACTTCGCAAATGGCAGCCAAGATGAAAAATGTTTTTTAATTTTTAAAAGTGGTTTCATTGTCAAGCGTGCGTAACGTAAAATCTGCAAGGATACATGGCACGCACGCATACCCAAACACACACACACACACATGAACACTTCGAGTGTAAGGAAATGGGCCGTTGCGCTCGAGTAGCCGGCATCCAAAAATGCCGCCTAAGAAATTCAAGCAATATATACTTAATATAGAATTCGCAGTAGTAGTAGTAATAGTAGTGGTACATACGGTCCTTTGTATTCCTCCGGATAGGGTATAATATAGCCATCGGGCGATGGTCTCGCCGTTTTGCCCACCCAGAAGAAGGCATCCGGTCCGGTGCCGTCGTAGGCAAAGGATTTAACAAACAGCGTTGACTCATCCACAGCATAAATGGAACCCTAGAATAGTGCAACATTTTAAAGTTATTTCCATTTTGGGTTAAGCTGAAGCGAATCCATTGAGTTTGCCCACCTTGATGCCATGCGCGAAGTTCGTAAACTGTCCAATGTAGCGGCCAAAGTAGGGCTCCGGTGGTGCTCGTCCCGCAGCTGGAAAGAGAGGACGAAGACATAGACCAGAGTTAGAAATAGGTTTTTAAATTCATCTAAAACTTTGGGAAAACCAACGAATCAACTTTTATGTTGCACCTATCAAAGGGAATACAGGCTGCAGTTACCGCATTCATAATCCCAAGACTCTAGAAATATGCTGGGCAAAAACAAAGAGCGTCAGTTGCCTTACAAATTAATCCGCTTCGCCCAAAAAAAACTTTATCACACAAAATGTGCACGATGCATAAAGTTTTGAGTTTCAGTATAAGTTAACTGTACAATTTGGTTCCCAGGACTCCACGATTTTTACCTCGACTGGATAGCATTTGCTTTGAATAATGATGACTGCTTCTGAGGATGGGTATGAATATTATGCTGACGTTGATAATGCTGCTGTTGCTGAAGATGATGATGATGATGATGATGATGATGGACTTGGCAGCTTTCAACTCTGTTTGCAATACTCTTGACAGGTCCTTGGGGAGTTGTTGCTACCCCGCTGTGACTTTGCCATGAAATTGATTGAAAGCCATGAAATATATTGAAATTTGATGCTAAATTGAGGAGCGAGCGAGAACACATGCCCGGGGATATCTAACCAAACATTTGGAGCTGCATGCAAGCAATCTGCGCTTAAAAGCGGAAGGCAAAGCTAATTTGTAGTTGACTTCTAAATGACTCGAAAAGCTGCAATCATTTATTTGAACAATCAGAAAACGTTGTATGCTTTTTGCCAGAACTGTATCTAGAAATAATCTTAGGGAGAACGGCAGAACAAGTCTATATACTGACTTTTAAATATTGAAAAAAAGACAACAAATATTTACATACACAATTTTATTTAGATATTAAATATAAAATACGATGCTACATTAGCACATGCCCAGGGACATGTAAACTAATATTTACTTAAGCAAATTTAATTAAATATTAAGCAGCCAAGGCAAATAAAATTTCAAGTTGACACTTTAATTAAAATTAAACAGCCTTCGGAATAATAATTTGTAAAGCAAACTTGAATTCAACAAAATGAATTAGGTAAAATTTCAGTGCAAATGTTTCTTTGCTCGTTAGCAACTTGTAGTTGCAGCATGTTGCGGCACAGTCACTCATGGCACTTTATACTGGGCGCACAGGGGTAGCTGAACAAATGATGCCCGGGTATTTCCCAGAATGTCTCAATTGTATCGACGACAAAGGCAATGATGGCAGCCAAGGCGACGCCAATAGCAACACCAATACAAATAGCAACAGAAGGTTAGGGCAGGGAGGGAGGGAGGGGGGAAAAGGACGTGCGCTCAACGTAATATGCATTAAATCTACTAATGCGTGCATTAATCTCTGAAGATTTGGACCGGCCCGCAAACATGCAGCACGTGTCTCCCTGAAATATACGTGCTCGAGGATATTTATACAAAGTGATGACGAGCATGTTGACGCTGATGTGGATGTGGACGTGGGTGTTGAAGTTGCCGATGCCCGATGAAATGCTCATGAAGAGCTGGCAACTGAGCCTAAGGCTGTCCTCTAGCTGCTCTTGTTGTAGTTGTTAATAATGTTTTGGTGGCCGTTGCCAGCGGATGGGCATTGACAGTGGTGACAGGAGGCGAGTCAGTGGGCTGCATGCCAAGCAAATAATAGTCCAATGGACATGTCTATCTTTCTGCCCGACTGGCGACGAGTGTTTGACTACGGCTGCCTGCCGATATTTCTCTTCATTGAGTGCGATAAGGTTTGCCGCGGCAGATAAAGATCCTGTTGCCAGGCAAGGAATGGCTTTTTATTTGGCTACTCGATTGAGACGGCGACGGTGTTGTGACCCACATCTCAAATGAAATTTAAAGCAAAACACAACAACATTTAAGAGGGGATGTGTTTCTCTACTTTTTCTTTTAGCAATAAAAAAGCTAATCGTTCTTAAGCGCAGTTAGTCCAGAATATTGGGAGCGCTGCAACCGGTATCTATAGCAATGGCTTTAAACATTTACATTTGTGTGCAGACAGCATAAGCCCTGTAAATTAACTGGTAACCAAGGGTATCAGCGAGCACCACTACTGAAAGGGCTGCTCTGCTGAACACGCACCATCAATCCTGGCCGCCGTTCCTGGAAAATAATATTCAATGGCACTACTCTCTCTCCCAAAAAAGGGTTGGCTCCGCGCATCATCCACAAATCCGGGCACATCCCTGGTTGCACAAAAGTTATTCTCGTCTGGTTGTAGTAATCATCAAAAGGACGGCGACGAGTCAGTCAAGGCAATAACTACAACAGAGAGAGAGTGAGAAGAGCAACCTAAAAGCCGTAACCACTGGTAACCAACAAAAATTTCACGAAAATTAAGCCGATTTGAAGGCCTAAATACAATGTCAGCATCATTTGTGCTGGGGACACAACACAGAAGCTGGCTTGTCTGCTGCTGCTGGCAAAGAGATGTGGCACAAAAGTATAGCCGAAAAATGTTATTAATATAGTAAATAGTGCATTTGGCGAATATTTAATTCTAGTTGAGTCAGATGTATTATTAAATGTCGGGACGGCGCGAACGCCATTCCCGGCTACCAAAAATTACACGCACGAGTTATTCACATTAGGAATAATCGCAGAGGTCAACTCAGCCGAATGTGCAATGACCGAGCCTCACTCCGGAGGAACCGCCTTCGTGATCACGGTTAACCTCTACGCCAGGTAAGTATGCTTTTCTCGGCTCGGCGACTGGGATACCATTGCCAAACTGTTATAACCACTTGGGAATCACAAGCAGAAAGTATCTACAAGCACGCTTGAAAGTAGGCAACACGCAAGCACAGGTAGTTATTTCACAGGATATTTCAGAGAGATTTATTGCAATTAGCTCGAAGACAGGATAGGGCCAGGATAATGAGGTTATAAATGCCGCAGCGGTTGCTGCTTAATATAATCGTCAATGCTTGGTATTTATTCTATTTATTTACTCGTTGCTACATCAAAGGAACAAATGATAATTAAATTCGCACTAATCTGCCCGTAATTTATTTTATCACATGCCCATCTTCGACTTTGACGTCGTCATCAACATTATCGTCAACAGGGGTTCTGCTTCTGCTTCTGGTTCTGGTTCCGCTCGCACGTCGCACACACAACGCACGAAATTCCAAATCAAATTTTCATTTACTTCCCCAAATAGACTCTCGCCAAGCAGGTTGCCCTTGCGCACCCCGCACCCCGCACCAAACAGTCCAAATGCCTGGGAAGCCGGCGGGTTCATTGGTTGGTTGGTCGCCCAACATCATTAAAGCTCGAAAATATTCCTCCCCCAGGAATGTTGTTGTCTATGCTGCATACTCCCTTATATCACGAGGGATGCGTGCTGTATGCGTCTATGTGTGTGTGTGTTTGTGTTTTGTGTATGTGTATGGATGGCAAATCGAATAAAATTTAGCTGACTCAATAAAAATCAAAAAGCGTTAATGCTAACGATATGACTTTAACCTGAAACCGAGTAAATTGTTGCTTGTGTCAAAGCCAAGCAAAAAAAAAGGGGGTCGAGGATGGCATGAATTTTGGGCGGAAAGGCAGCAGGATACGGCAACTGGAAGCAATATTGCACCGTAATCTGACAGCGACAATTTTCGGACTTCTTTTCGTTTGCGTGAGGGGGCACGGTCTTTAAGACTTGCCAAAGAAGCGACAACGCTGAAATAAATGATGATAAATAAATAGGAAAACGCGGAAAAGAAGGCTGGACTCGCGTACGCCAACAAGGCAAAAGGAAAAGCGGCTAATGAATACAATCAAATGGAATCGGATGGGTTGGGTTTGGTTTGGTTGGATTAGGGGCAGCATCTTTTCGGTGCCATTGATCGATGAATGGGGTAACTCAACTGTCGCCACGTCTGATTGTTGAAAGGCGTCTGGGCATTTATTTGAATTGCCATTTCGCTTCACTTAGAGCAACAATCATTTACAGTCGCACAACTCTCAGTGCTCATTAATTATAAGCCCATAATTGTTTTAGGCTCAGACAGCTTATAACCTACACTTCTTATGATACTTTTCACCTTCATCAGTATTTTGACTAACATTTTCGCTAACAATAAGGCATGAAAAGAAGCACAGCAAAAGTCAGACAGATACTTTCAAGGCACATATCACATTTTTCAAATTCAAACAGATATGCCTCTCGAACAATACTTCAAATAGTTAATTTTTTAATTAGCACTGTTCTGACATCATATAAATTTTATGTTGGTAAAGATTCTTAAATATTCTTTAGCAGAAACTTTTGTGAGTGTTCCCAAGAGAGAAACTGAGTTCGCATTGTTGTTTTCTGTATGAACTAGTTTTCTAATTCATAATATTTATTTTCAATTTATTATATATAAAATAGAAAGTCAAAATTTTCCATCAGATTTAGATACAACAGTATTTAATCTTTGACACCCCAATGAAAATCACTTTTTTCCTTTGGGTCTTTTGTCTTCAATTGTTGCTTGGTAAGCCAACAATCGTGGAAGATTTGTTAGCGACACGCTACTGTGTCGCTCCCGCCCCCCACTTGTGCCAGAGAAGGGGGCGTTACCGCTCAGTGGGAAGTGAGCCCAGCTCGCTGTTCGCATTTATATTTATTTCAATTTTATGACTTCATGCTGGCCAAGAAAACAAAAACAGAAAAACCAAACCACAAACGAAATGAAACTCAAATATGTACACAAAGTTTCAATGTGGTCGACGGGGAGTCGCTGCAGCAGCAGTTGGCTGGGTAGCTGGATTCGTATATCGCACTGAGTACAGATTAGAAATTTAGCGCGCCAACATCACATGGGGGGGGGGGGTGGGTTGGGGGTGGTGCAACAGCTGAGCCGGGCACTAGTGAGACTGAGGGCAGGGGCGTGGCGCATTGACACCCACACAAAATGTTGCGCAGACATCGCTGTCTCAGTTCCGCATGCTGCAGCAGCAGCTTCGTTTGGTGGTGGTTTCTCCGTATGCAACCACAGCCACCGGCATGGAGCCTTTACGGCCAGCAACACTCGTAACAACAACCACAGGGACAAGAGCAACAATAACAACGCGAATAAAACGGCAGGGATTGCTTCTTGCTTGGGAGCGCACGCTTCAGCTAATTTAATCTCTGCAAATTGCTCGACAATCTGCGCGGCATTAGAACTACACACGTGAAAAGTGATATACTCTCTCCCTCTCTCTCTGCCTCTTCCTCTGCCTCTCTCTCACATCCTTTGACTCCTGCTGTGTGTTTCTGGTACGAATTAGATTAAATTGCAAGCTGCTTGGAAGCTTGTGCGCTTAGTTTAACGACCATCGCTTGCCAAACTCTGTTGACTGCAAATACGCGATAAGCTTGTCAGCACACTTGTCTCCAATTCACAATCAAAGCTTGGCCATATCCCAAAATCATGTTAGCCAAATAACATAAACATCACACATCAGTCTGCACTTCAACAACATGACTCGTTCGCTGCCCACAACAACGGCCACTGCAGTCAATTGAAAAGCAATCAAACATGCAACACAGCTGCATGAAATACATATTTATTTTTTATTATTATTATTTATATTTATAGTATTATATATTATAGCGCGAAAATTATAAGCAAACCTGCCCAGCTTATGTGTTAAACGAAGCAGCCAATTAGCATTGAATACTGTTGCACTGTGAAATGAATCGACTTTTTTGTATGACATGAAATGAATGAAATTATGTAACTATAGTTACAGCTGTAAATGTGTTGCAACTGGTTTTTCCTTTATTGTAATGCAGACAGTCCAAGTAGTCAAGCAGAGTAAACACATTTTTGCTCCCAGCCTAAAGATATGCTTTCTATTCGAGAATGCTGTGAATCAATTTAAGAATGGCTCAAATTTCTTGCTAGCTGCATATTCTTGATGCCTTCGCAGCTTATCGCTCAAAGTCAACTAGCAAATTAACAACAACCAATCATTTTTTCAATCATTATAAAATCTTCTGAAATTGCTTTGGAGAAAACGAATAATACATAAGATCACCGAAGATCTAAAGCATACAAACCGAATGTACAACATGTTCAGTATACTCAAATAAACTTTACTTTATGATCCTTCATGATCCTTATGTTTAATTTCAATTTGTAACTAACACACACATTTTCCCATTGTTGTAACTGGCTGACGTAACTTCGATTTGAAAGTGTTGTTCAATTAAACTCAAATTCAAATTCAAGGATGACAACCATATATTTATAAAATTCAAAATAATCCATTTATAACAGTCGCACTCTGTCTGCCACCAAATGACACATCAATTGACAGACCTGCTCAATACTGTCATTCAATATACTCAGCACGCATTGTGCGGTTTTGGCCTGAGCTCAATTGCGAACGCATTCGTAATGCTTTGAACGCACTTCAGTGCTTGGCCAGACACACTCTCACTTTGATACTCTTGCAAATGGTGCTTCACTTTTGACGTTACACAAAGTAAAAGAGTCGCTCTGAGCAAGTTCGTCTGTGCTTCAGCTTCTAGGCAATCAAGTCTCTCAGTTTGGAGATGTCCAACTTGATGAAAACTGTCAGAATCAGTCGGATATAACCACTGAAACGTATATTTATCTATGTATATAAGGCCAACTTATAGTCTAAAACTTGAAGCTAACTTGAAGTGTTTGCTTTAAGTAAACAGATTACAATTTAACATGGTAAACGTATTTCCAATTAAATATTTTTTGTTTTGAGAAATCTAAGACGTCTCTGAAAAGAGGAGCATTAATGAGGGTTAAAGTTGGGGAAGAATGAGAACATATATAGTTATATATATATATAGTTGCCACAGGAACAATTTGTCTGCCGAAGCAATCTAAGAAACTATTAGACAAAAGACTTCAAATTTGGAATGTTATTTCTCGCAACTCAAGTTTCTTTAATTTTATCGATAACTTTTCCAGTTTCACGAATATCGAAATCGATAGATAGTGACTTGGGTTCAGGGTATTTTCTAGCTGAGATCTCTCAACGAGAGCATTCTTACTTGCTTTTTTGTCGATATTTGCCACTCATATTTGTGGCATGTTAATTAGCCGCCAAGACGAGCGGCTGCTTGCCAATGGAATTGAGTTCAACGACGACAACTACAAACCAACAACAATAACAACAACACCAGCAACCGCAACAACGACTGCGCTTGTGCATTTCGTTTTTAATAGTTTGAGTTTTTTATGTAGTTGGCCTTTTTTTCGTTTTTTTTTTTCTCTCTGAAAAAGTCTTGTGTTACGTAACCGGCATGTGGGCTGCCGAGTCATTTATATTTTCTGTTTGCTCCACTCGCAGCCAGCACTTGATGTGTAACTTTTAGGCCAAGTCTGCAGAAGGTGTGTGTGTGTGTGTATGGGAACTGTTAGCCAAGTATGAGAAGCCAGCGGCAACCGGTTTCCACATTACACCATTCGTTTCTTTTTTTTGGCAGTACGCTCAATAATGCCAGGCATTTACACTCCCAGCACGTCAGAGGCAGCGATATGAATGATTTAGTTTGCTGCGGTTCATTGGCCTTTCTAATGTCTTATCGCAGTGTTTAGCATAATGCGAACTCTAATGCGAATGCGAAGAGTAATTCCTGGCCATAAATATTATTAGCAGCTCAAATATATTGCCAAAAACTTTAAGACTGGCTAACAAATCGAAAATGTTCGCCATTAAATGCGGCTCATTATGTTGGCATCTTGTAGAATGTTGGAATTTAAAGATAGATCTCGTTTCACTCATAAAACTTTAGAGCTACGAAATCAAAATCAAACCAAAAGCTGAATTTTAAGCCAAGCATTTCTCAATAATTAGTAAATGCAGCTGCAAAGGAGTTAACTGTGGCATGTTCATATGTAAAAAGGCTTAAACATGCCATATTGACGGATTAATTAGAGTTGTTATAATAATTTGAATTGGTTAACAAATTTTGTATTATGCTTTTGAAAGTTGTATATATTTACAAGAGAGAAAGATTTGTTTTTTCTTTAAACAAATCTTTAATATATATTTGAACGTTTCTGTGACAACTTTTGTGAAATTTTCCAATTGAATTCAATATGAGCTGACCATTTCCATAGTTGTGTATGCAAATTCAAGCAGATAGCTGGAAATGCATTTATGTCGAACGCAATCGTAAATCTATGATTCAATGCGTTCCCAAACACATGGCAAAGTTAAAAAGCTTTCTGTGTGAAAAAGTGTGGCTTTTATTATCATTTTTGTATTTGCCGCTGTTTGCTGCTGACCAATTGCGTGACCGAAGCGACGGTGTCAGCGGTTCAATGAACCAAAAGCCATTCTCTGCCCGCCTCTGTTGGCCAGGCTAATTATGATAATTAAGCGGCCAAAGCCATGTATTTTGTGTAATATGCAAAACAATGGCTATTCTTTGATTTAAAAAAACCGCATTTGTAAATTGTACACATAAATGCTAAATGCGCAAAAGGCCAAGACACCAATCAAACAACTCAAGTTGGCAGTTGGTAAGAGGTGGATACATACAATGAAAATATATTTTTGGATGATTGTCGCACATTGTTGCCTTAATTAAGTGCCTGATGATTGTTGAGAGAGATCAGCAAGCATGCAATGTGTCTTTGTTTCACCAGATGAGTTTCGCTCATTAAGCCAAGTTACACGCAATTTGAAATGGTTGGTAAATGTGTTAATACAACTAGCGGCATATTTCAGCGCACTTGGCTAAATTTATTGCCAGACAAAATCACTTATGTGTGTAAATATACATATGTATGTATGTTTGTACATATGTATATATGTATGCATGCACACAAATGGATATATAGTTAAAATTTAATAAAGCCATTCTAATCACATGATCGTGCACGGATTAATATCATTAGTCATTAGTCACTGCAGAGGGTATAATAATTTTGTTGGGCTTGTTTGTAACGAATTAAAGTAGACGCCTCCTCACAATATATATATATATATATATATTCCTCATCAGCATTAGTGCCATTAATGTCGATATAGCCATGTCTGTTCGCCTATACTAACACTAAACATGCAAACTCCGTCAGTTTTAAGGCTATCCTGATGAAATTTGGAGAAGATTCGCCTATTTACACCGGGAGCCAACCACATCGGACTGCTATGTTAGATAGCTGCCATAGGAACAATCGGTCGAAAGATGTGTTCAATTTTTTCTAAGTTTATTGGAAGCAGCAGTTGTAAAATGTATAGTATCTAAATGTATAGCATTCATAAGATCAAACAAACAACTCACAATTGCATTAAATTAAACAGCATAAAATGAAATAGTTGAGCTATTAAACATTAAGTTAGTAGTCAAATAACTAAAAAGATAAAAGTTAGAGTATATAGTGTTCGAGTAGTCTGATAAGCTAAAGCCTCTGCTAATCGTTTAGTTGCTAGCCCACTAACCAAATGAGTTGTGTTTCGTTATTAATGATTGGGATATGGAATATAAGGAATGGATGATGATGGGAAGAGATGCTTGTGTTTCTTTTGTTTAAAAACAAAAAACGACCACTATTAAATCGAAATTTTATAGCTATGGAGATGACGCATCAGTTTCGCGAAGTTAAGAAAAGTAATTACTTTTATTAAGACTACAGCCCAGTTGAGATACAATTTTGTAGGGGTTCGCACTTGTCGAAATTCAATTGTGCTTCGGCCACAATTGAATTCGTAGCTAAGACCTTGTCCAAAAGCGACTACCAAATAAGCCGACTTGAGTTTGTCAATTTATTGGTAATAGTTTTTTGAATACATTTGCTTGATGCTTCAGGTGCTGAAGTCATATCTAAATTGTCAACTAAGCGACAAATTTGCCGACTCACTTTTATTAAAAGAAAGTAAAAGTGTTCATTCACACCCACCCACACACATATCTATATATATATTATCTTATTGGTGTGCTACACTCACCTTGACAGACGAGGCAATTGAGCAGAATCGCAACAGCAACAACCACAACTAACTGTGACCATGAGCTGATTAATCCTTTTGCTGCTGCTGCTGTTGTTGTTGTTGGTGTTATCCTCGTTCTTCTCATGCTTGCAGTTGCCATTGTTGCTGCTGCTGTTGCTGTTGATGCTTCTGTTTGTCCCTGACGACGCGTTTTTCTCCGCATTGACGGCGTTTCCATGGCCAAAAATATTGTTGCCACTTTGCGTTCCACGCAACGACCAAAAATCCACACGAAATTATTTCTGGGAACTTGTCTACTGATGCTATTGTTGTTCTTGTTGTTGTTGTTTGGCTTGGACTTGCGCTTGCGTGGGTGTTCCTTAGACAACAACAAAATAGTCGATTAGCAGGTGTTTTTGGGGGGGGGTTGAGGTTGGGGGTCTGAATTTCAGGTGGGCTGCTGCTGTCTCTGCCTTAGACTTAAATCAGTTTCTGCAAACTGATTTATTTTTATTTTTTATTTTTGGTGGGTGTCTTCTAGTTGTTGTTGTCAAGTTGGCGGCAAATTTTTGTTTTTATTGCAGTTATTGTTGTTGTATTTTTTGCTTGTTTTCCGTTCTAATTCAAGGTCTCACATCGTATTATGCAGGCTCCATTATACACACACACACACACACACACGCATGGAGGTCGTGGTATTGGTGTTTTCTGGTGTGCTGCCTTTGTGTGTTGGTGTCGTCAGCTCTCTGCTTTTATTGTAGTATTGGTATTTGTAAGTTGGTCTACAAAATGGCGAAGGTTTCTACTATGTTTTCCTTTTATTTTATTCGTTTGCGTTTTACTGCTGCTGTATAATTGTTCTTTTCTTCTTTATATTTTATTAATTATATTTACTATCTACATAAGTATTAATTGAATTTTTTATTATTTTTTTTTATATTTTTCGCTTATTAATTTCTTATAGAAATTATCTAAGTTATTGCACAAATTTCACTTTGTTGTTATTGTAGTTGGCTTAGTTGTAAATTTATGTTGAAATTATTGTCGATTTCACATATGATATTTAAGTATTTAAATTAAATTTATAAAATTTAAATAAAAGGGTTTTATTTTGGGCTATGCCCATTGCTATAGATGCGTTTTCAACGTATCCCACTTTTAATCAGTTATTATCATTGCACACTTTATTATTAACTTCTTAGTAAATAAATCAAAGTTCGTTAAAAGTTGTAAATAAATTTCGTTTCGTTTTTTTATTTTTCGATTAATATTGCATATATGTATATATATTTGTCAACGCCAAATGTATGTGTGGAGGAGAATGAAACGGAAAAAAGCGTTTTAAACGCCGCGGCTCGCAAAACGCGCGTCAGGAACAAGCTTCGGCCTCAGACTGAGTGCCGCGCAAATTCCAATAGGAAGCGTCCGTCGTAGTATGTTTGGCTTCAGCGTGCGGTATTTTTATCGCCCTTTTGCAGTCTTAGTATTTTTATACACTCTACAAAATTAGAGCACATTTATTACATCCTTTGGATTGGAACATCATATTTTTTACGCTAAATTATGTGGTTCACTCTCTGTTGACAATTTTGCTTTTCGTTTTTCTAAATTAAGCAAAAATCAGTTGCAATTATGAGAGTTAACCAGCAAGTTGAATTTGGTCACACTGCATGGCATTTTGTGTAGATGGCGCCAAAAACAGCGGTTACATTCAAAATATGCATGATTCATAATTCACTTGACTTTGCTGCTTGAATTGCTAAAGAAGTGTTATAAAACATGCAAGGGCTTACAGTGAATTACCCACAATGTTTGCATACGTGTTTGCTTGTGTGTGTATGTGTGGATGCGGTTTCTGTTGGATACTTTCTCAACTTAAAACATTTTCATTTGCATTTGCATTTGCGGTCAGAATCCCTTTGCCCTGCCATTGGTCAGAAAATAAGCTTTTTACCTGACATTTACTGTTGTTGTTTGTGTTCTTGTACATTTTTGTGGATTGTTAAGACCTAAAGTCAAACGGACAACACAATACCTATTTATTTACCTATGAAACATGAGGACGAAAAGAGAAGTCAATAGAGAGAAACTCTGATATTTCAAATACAAATTAACTTAATCAAATTTGTACTTCAATTGTTTTAATCGGGAACTTATTTGTAGTTTTAGGCTGATTTTTGTTTAAGTAATAAAAGACACTGATTTTGTCGTTCAAATGTGGAAACACAAAGTTGACAGTGCTCAGGAAAGCATGAGATTAAAATAAAATAATTAAATATACGTAATTTAACTGACAAAAATTATCTACAACGTGACAAGAAAAGCTGCCAAGATTTGCGATGAAACAGGAAAGACTAACGTATGTATGTAAATATATATGCATGTGTGTGCGTATGCCTGTATGCATGCATGTGTGGGTATTTGTATATACATTGTACATTCAACATACATACACACATACATAAACAAAATGGGGGTCAGAGCAGACCAGCAAAATGGCGCTTCTACCAGCAACCGCATATCCGGCAAAAATGGGAAGAAAATCAACTTTTTACTACAACTTTCCCAAGATTTGGGCGCGTAAACAGTGGAAGCTTTCCAGCTTCAAGGCCATACAGGGTGCTCGTCAAATGCTAGCAATTGGAAGCAATAACTGCTGAGCGCATGTGCGCTCAATGCAAATAATAAGCTAAGCCATGAACCGTAGATATATCTACAAGCTACAATTTATATATTGTAAATGGCTGTAATTTTACACACCGGCGTACCTCATGGCGAAATAATATTTGAATAACATGCCACTTTTTAATACAGCGAATGCTAAAATAAAAGTTCTGTAAATTGCTCGTTTTTCCGTGCCAACAACATTAGCTAACAACAAATAGTATTAAACAATTTTTTGCGCCATCTATCGAACTTCATGCAAGCTAAATCTGTTTGGCGTGCTACAGCAGTTAGCTTTCATCGTGTCCTTAGGAACTGCGCAAAGTCCAATACGTGAGAGGGAGATACCCGCATTTAACCAACACTATGTGACCGTATGCTCAATAACAGTAGGTATATTGTGAAAATATCGATTTGTTTGCATCTACTTGTAAGAACATTAGATTCTATTCATGAATTCACAAATTACTCGGAAATTTATTTATATATATAAATATGTATAATAGAATATATATATTGGATAAATAAATATCGATCATTCCTATACATGAACCAATTCTTTCGATTACAACTCTGCTCTGTTACGGTTCTGTAAAAAACTCTTAAAGCCAACTGACAGTTTTTAAATGTGTGCTGCATTTGTTGATTTAAACGAAGTTGAAAAAATATACTTGTTATAATTAAACTAGCATTTAAACGTTTTTAGTAAATTTTTTTAACGAGCAACGGCATTTAATGTGTGGTGAATAGATTGCTCACTGTTAACAACAGTTTAACAAAGTGTTAGCCATTGGATGACAGAAACATATGTTAGGCGAACGATAATCGACGTCGATAACATTCGTTAGTGAAGTTGTCAAGAGCGGACGTGTTTCTGCAGCGTTTATACATTTACAAAATTGTTTGTAATAGGAATATATACAGATTATTCAAAACTGTAAACAAAAGCGAAAAACAAACAATGAACTAATGTAAAGATACACCGCGAGTATTCAATAAGCGTGTTCCCCACGTGGAACCCCATTTTTTTCGTTTCCTCATTTTATGATGTGTGCCTGTATGTAAGCAGCTTTTGCTTTGGGCGGCGAGTAAGTACCACAAACACAGACCAACCAACCAGCCGACCGACAGACAGACGACAGTCGCCGAGTAGCAGCGGCAACAAACACACACCAAAAAAAAACAACAAGCAACGCCTCGGCGACGGCAGAGTGAGAAAGAAAACAAAAAAAATATATATATACAAAAAAGAAAACGGACAAAATTCAATCGAGAACAATATAGCAAGCTTTGCCCATCAATTCCTGGAATTGACTTAATTTGTAAATGCAAAATTAAAGCAAACGTTATTTTGTTTCTTTTAATTATAGAAAAAATTTCCGTGAAATTTTAGCAGTACTTAAATATATCCAATATTTTGAACGTATGTATGTGCGTTTTCGTCTTTCGTCTAATTTAATGTCGGTGTGCGTTAACATTTGCATTCGTTAATTATACATGCGAGAAATTAACAATTTACCAAAACCAAAATACCCGGCTGCAAAAGAAGAAGAAAACGAAAAGGAAAATATAAAGAGAAAAGAGATTTATTGCAAATTGACCAATTGCATTTCGGCAACTTGCAAATTTATTATAAACAAAAGAGCAGCGAAGAAATCACCAGGAAAGATTTATCTATTGTAAATTTGAGTATTCAGACAAGTTGAGAGGGAGAAAGAAACACGCATCACTTTGTTTTGTGCCCTCGTCGTGGGGCAACAACCAACAACTGCAGGAACAATAACAAAAGCAACAACCAAGAAGTCCAGAACAAGCAGACACAGCAGATACAGCAGCAACATCAACGTAAACCCAAGCGGGAGTGCGGAACTAAAAAGCGCAGGCAGCGGTAAGTTTATCCTCCCCTTTGTATAAATAGCAGTTTAAGTAGAATATTATGCTTTTAATAATAGTTTTCACATGTGCTATCGCTTTTCCAACTTCTGCCTGCATTTTGTTTTTGTTTTTATTATTGTGAAATCTACAAGCGGCCATTTGACAACAACAACAAAAAACCATCTTTTTGAACAGAACCCACACACAAAGAGAGGCGAGACAAGAGACCACAACTGGTTTTGTTTACAAACAAGTAGCAAGTGCGAAAATTTTCTCAAACGTGTTTTCGTTTCGCTTTTTCTTTTTGCTCTGCCGTCTGCTGGCATGCAGTAAAAATGTTTTAATCAACAAAAAAATAAATAAATAAGTATTGAAAACTGGTTTTTCCCCCAAACTCTCTGTGAAGAAGATGATCCTACACTGTGAATGTGGGCCGAGAGAATGTGGCAGCTTCTTCTCTGCTTGTCTATCTGCTTCGCTGCTTGCTTCTCCCACACACAGAAAGCGGCTCTTGCTGACTAAGAGCGCCACCTGTTGTTGTGTGTCATCCAACAGTTTTCGTTTTCTTTTGTACTCGCGACAAGTATTCTATTTGTTTTTTTTTTTTTTTTTTTTCATTTGTACAGTGTGCTATTTTTGATAAAAACTGACGATAAGTAAAATAAGTAAGTGAGCCATCCTCAACAGTTGTCTCGGTGTACGTATTTCACACGCCCCATACGTGACATCATGCCAATTCATGAGCTCAATTAAATGCAAAAGCGAGAGAGAGAGTCAAAAACCCACTACTCACATTCCGTTCGGAAAGCTTAGAGCATAGAGATTATACAAATGCATATTGCACTGTTTCTAATTTCGATTTCATTGGAAATTCACAAAAGTGAAATTGATTGCTATTCGTCTTTTTTCTTATTAAAATATTGACAGACATTTGAGTAGGCCTGCGCTTAAATAAATAAATGTAATTTATAAATTGAGCTGCAATGTGTGTTGATATGTATAGTTGTGTCACTTGGTCTTTGTTTAACCTTTAAAAATGAATGTAGCAGTGATCTCTCGATAGTTGGAACGCTTACTTAAAAATTCGCAAATATGCATATTTTAATCATTTCAATTACTTTTCTAAAAATTAAAGACTCATTACTTTCAAATATGAATAAACTATTCATATACATACATTCAAATACAAAGCTTAAGCAACTGCGTTCCAATTTCCGAGTAACACGTCTCCTTCTTAATTCCTGAAATTCTTAATTAAGTGAGTTGGTCTATTGGCAAAAGATTAAATGTATTTAGTTTCTTAGAGTTTTAAGCTATTAACGCCATAATAATTTGCATGCGCTTCTTTGCTAATTCTCGCACGATCATTCACCGCATTCAATGGCCCATGGCTTCTACTTTAATGCGTTTCATTTTCCCCATTTTCATCTTACTAACAATAAAATTTTTGTACATTTCGTTCTGTTCCACGACGCCAACGATATTTGTGGCCCTGCCTCCACAAAATGCTCTCTTTCTCTTTCCCACTTTTTTGCTTACTCTCGGTGTGTGCGTGCGTGTGTGGTCGTGTGTATGTGTGTGCGCTCGTGTGTTTAGATCCTACGAAGGTCCTCCTATGTTCATCTCAACGGGAGGGGGTGGGAAGGGAAAAAAGCCACAGTCAACACACCAGCAGAACCACAACCGCCAGTCCCAGCACCATCAGACGCCACACGCGCTCCCGCATCCGCACCATCATCACCCAGCAGCAAACCAGCAACAGCAGCCGCCCCACCAACAGCTGCAACAGCAACAGCCGCCGCACATCGCTCATCTGCATCAGCAGCAGCAGGATCAGCAACAGCAGCCGCAGCCACCACCGCCAACGCACGCGGTATTTGTGCCGCAACCGAGCAGCGTCTCCAATCTCGGCAGTCTCCATCACCATCCTCACCAGCACCACCCCCTACCCCAACAGCAGCAGTTGCAATTGCAGCTGCAGCAACAGCACCAGCAGCATCAGCAACAGCTGCAACAACAACAGTTGCAACAGCAGCACCACCAGCAACAGCTGCAACAGCAACATCATCTGCAACAGCAGCAGCAGCAACATCATCTGCAACAACAGCCAATAATCTTCTATCAGCCGCCTCCGCAATTGGCATACGCCAATCACGGCCAACACTCGTCCAGCAGCAGCAGCAATGGCAGCACAGGCGGTGCCGCTCTCCAATTGAGCGGCACCGCCAGCAACACCTCGCTGGGACATGCTGGACATGGCCATAAACAGCATCATCACAGTCACAGTCAAGGACATGGCCATGCGAATGGTAGCAGCGGCAGTAGCGCCAGTTTGGTTCATGCCTTGAGCACCTCGGCGCTGGCTTCACATTTCTCGCAATCAGCTGGCCTGATCGCGCCGCCCGCCGGCAATGCTGGCGGGCCCGGCACCGCCTACATTTCGGCCGCGTATTTGCCCTTCAATCATCCCGGACAGCTGATTAACGCGCAGCCAGTGGCATTTGCACCGAATGCCGCTGTGGCAACACCAGCTGCCGCCAGCTTTTATGCAACGGCGGCAGCGGCGCAACAGCACCAAAAACAGCAGCAACAGATGGCATCTGCCCAGCAGCAGCATGGAATTGGCGTCAGTCCCGCACCAAGTCCGGCACTAGCACAGCCCATTGCCTACTATCACGCGACGTTGCCGCCACAACCTCCGCCTCTAAATAACAACAACAACAACAGCAGCGGCAACAAGAATAAATCGACGCCAGGCGGCGGTGCTGGCAATGGCGGCCATCGTGGCAGCATGCGTGGAGCCGGGCATCGTTCAACGCCGCCCCAACAGCAGCCGAGCTACTTTCCCGCCTATGCGGTGCCGACAGCAACGCCCCCCCAGCGACCAACATCGCGCAACTCGCCCCTGAACGGAACACCAGCGTATCACATGCCCCCGGCATATTGTCCCAGCATACCCATTGTGCCGCCGCAGAGCCTGACAACGGCGCCCATGATAGCTGCCACCGGTATGGCGCCACAGCAGCCGACTGCGTCGACGGGTTTGCACACGTATGCGCCGCACTTGCAGAGCACCAGTGCCACAGCCGTGGGAGCGACGGTGCCAGGTGGCGTTGCTGGCGCCTATTCGACTACGTCATTGAGTGCACTGCAGATGGCCGGTGGTTGTGAGAAGTTGAAGGAGCGTCCTCATGCCATACCCATCATACATCCGGACACTAAGGAGAATGTCCTCGATCCCAATTCATCGGTGTTCATCAACAAGGACTCGAACTGCACACTCATGTCGAGCACGGGCAGCGAGTGCAGCCTGCCGCGCCACCAACTGACTGCCGATCCGGATGCAAGCTCACTAACTGCTCTAATACTAGCCGGCAACATGGTCGATCATCAAATGCAAACGGAGAAAGCTTCGCAGCCCGTGGACGACAGTCATGAAATCGATGCATCTGCATCTGAATCTGCGACTCCATTAACCGACGAAGACAAAGTCAGTGTCATTGTCAAGGACATACTCGCCAACGCGGGCAATCCAGATGAACATCTCAGCTTTTGGCAGTGCAACGACGGTAAGTTATATGGCTAGACTTAACCATTCAAATTTTCCTTAAAGAAAATCGAATCTTTTGATCTGTTTAGTTAGTGCATACATATTTTAAATTGAGTATAAATAATCGGCAATAGTTATTTGTAATTTTTATGGATAATCCCATTTAAACCGAGGGCTCTTTCACTCAAAATATATTTTAAAGAGTCCCCTTAATTATTTGTATAAATTCATTTCGTTGGATTGAGGTATTTGTATGTGTAAATTGCACTAATAAAAAGTTATCTTCTTATCTCAATTATTTGTAGTGGACAATTCCTCGGAGAATGCAGCCGAGTTACCTGGTGTTGTTGACAAGGAGGCCATTATCGATGAGTTACCGCCCACAAGTTGCAGCAACACAGATGGGGCAGTGCTGTTCTCTGACCCGCTGACGAGCAAGAAACAGCGTCCCAAGTCGGCCAACAAGCAAAGTTAGTGTTGTGCACAAATAATCCCTTTAAACTATTGTTGTATTTAACTGTGACAACTGTATTATAGGCACCGCCACGCCCATATCAATAGCAAATGCTGTTGCCGAGGCAGCTACTAGCAGCAGCAGCAAGACACTTTGCACACTAGGCATCAAACAGACGACGACATCACCGCCCCAGCAACAACAGAAACCGCTTCTGCCGACGCCAACAACAACAACGACAACAACAGCGATAAACGCTCGCTTGGCAACTGATACGGGCCCAGCGAGTCCCATAAAAGCGCCAAAGCCAAAAATCACAATTCAACAGACTCAGCTAGCCCATCCGCCGCAGCAGCTACAGCTTTCACAGCCACAGCAGCAAGGGAAATATGAGCTGCCTTCGAGTTCGTCATCGGCTGCGTCGACACCTACGCATCAGCAAAATTTGCCACAGATACAGATACAATCTGCAAAGCAGCAAACTGGTCGCGTCAAACCCACAGCACCAAGTCCACGCTCAGGGCCAGGCCTGGGTGCACGCCCCGGCACGAGCACAGCTCAGCAAGTGGCTGTTGCAAGTGTAGTTATGCCTGCAGCGGCTGTGCCGCCCAGCAAGAAGACTCAGCGCAAGGCGCAGAAGCGCAAGGAGCAGGAAAAGAAGAAACAGAAAGCGTCGGGCAACACCCCTACAACCACGACAGCAACTACAGCAGCATCAGCAGCTGTTAGTAATGTGACCAACAATAATAATAATAATAGCAACAGCAACAGCGGCGCCACAACCAGCTTAAAGAGCAACAGCAACAACAATAATAACAATAGTGCAAGTGGCGCTGAGACCATAATCACTTATGTGACAACAACTAAAACGACAGCCGCTGTCGCATCCGCAACGCTGGTGGACAAAGCGGCGCCAACGACGACTGATATGCTTAGTGCAACTAGTAATAATTCTAGCTTAAGTTTTAGCCTAAGAGACAAGCAACCCAAAGATTTGCAGAAGCAGCTGGCAAGCAGCAACAAAACCGATGCGATTGATGCAGCGACTGCCAGTGACCAACTCAGATGTAAGTATACAACACACAGTTATGATGCGTAATTGATGTGTAACTAAATCCTTTTTGAATTTACATCATTTTTCAGATGGTCAGCAGAGGGATAACGATTTGTGTGATATGGACGCCCAGGTGGTGGATGTGGACAAGCATGTGGCCAACAAGGACATTGTGGCCAAGTTTCTGCAAAAGGATGTAACGAACGCCAATGCGCCCAGCCAAGTGGCGGAGGCACAGCTTGAATTCCTCAATAGCAGCAGCTCCATATGTGAGGATGAGTACTTGATAAGTGGCGCTGGCGTTGCCGAAAAGTCGACGAAAAGCAAACCGGACGCCGCTGAACTTGGCGTTCATCAAATTCAAATCAACAAATCCCAAAATGAGGCCAATTTGAGCGAACTGAAATTTGGTGACTTCGTTGAGGAAGCGACGCCAGATAATTCCAGTTTTATATGCAGCTCCACCTGGTCGAACTCACAACCAGCAGCTAATATGAAAATCTCGCAGACCACCTTGTCCGATGACAATGTGGACTGTGCCCCAGAGGACAGCACACCCAAGATTGAGCTGCCCATCAAGAAGGTCTCTGGATCTGTTGGGAATCTGTCGCTTAAATCAGCCGAATCCAATACTAAGGTGATAGGCGGCAGCAAAAGGATAGCAGGCACATTGATCATAAGTCGAAATGGCGACAAATTCATAAGATACGCCCTGGATGAGCTGCGCGAAATATCGAAACTGATCCTGTCCCGGAAGCCGCCGTTGGTGCCCTGTCAGAAGGGTGATTGCATCTCGCAGCTGTTCGTCTCGCGACAGTCGCAACAGGTGCAGCAGCAGCAACAGCAGCATCATCACGGCCACAATCAGTATGGTCAGCAATTTCAGCACACGCACGAATCGATGGATTACGGTTCGGGGAAGCGTGGACGCGGTCATGGCCATAACCAGATCAAGAAACATCACGATGGACACCAGGCGGCGATGGGCGGTGGCATAATGAGTGCCATCAGTTCCGGGCCCGGCGGCGGCATGGGTAGCTCCAATCAGCGGCACATGGACATCATACGTGTACAGTTATCGCTCAAGGAAGAGATTAAGCTATCGGAATGCAAGAATGCCTGGCAGCCGGAGGCGATGCGCCGCATGTCCTCGTTCAGCACAACAGAAGCCGATCCCGACGATGACATGGATGTGGTGCTGAAGAAAGTCCGTGGCATACTCAACAAGCTGACGCCGGACAACTTTGAGGTGCTACTTAAGGAGATGTCCAGTATCAAGATGGACACTCAGGCCAAAATGACCAATGTAAGTAATATCATAGCAACATTTTAGCTATGTTCCTAACTAATTCCGTTTGGTTGGTTTCTGAACAGGTTATGCTGCTCATATTTGAGAAGACCATCAGTGAGCCGAACTTTGCGCCCACCTATGCGCGCTTCTGCAAGGTGCTGTTCCACGAGATCAAGGCAGAGAACAAATCGCTGTTCACCAGCTCGCTGATAACTCGGATTCAGCACGAGTTCGAATCGAATGTGAATGATGCGAATGCTAAGGCGAAGAAACTGCAGCCTACCCAGGAGAGGATCAATGCGTGCACCGATCCGGCCAAGAGGGCCGAACTGCGTGCTGAAATGGAGGACCTGGAATATCAGTTTAGACGTCGCGCCTGGGGCACTGTGCGCTTCATTGGTGAGCTATTCAAACTGCAATCGCTGACCAGCGATCGAGTGCTGCACTGCGTCGAGTCGTTGCAGGAGCATGGCTGCGAGGAGAAACTGGAGTATATGTGCAAATTGCTGACCACAGTCGGCCATCTGCTGGAGGCCGGCAATCCGGAACAGTACCAAAGCGGTGTGCGCATCGAGAAGATCTTTCGCCGCATCCAGGATATTGTGCAGCGTTCACGTTTCAATGCAACTCATACGCATCGCCAGCATCAGCAGAACATCAAGATCAGCAGCCGTGTGCGATTCATGATGCAGGATGTACTCGATTTGCGCTCACGGAACTGGGATCAGCCGGGGACGCCGCAGTCAGCCGCTGCCAATCGTCAGCAACGTTACAAACAGCAGGATGAGCCCAAGACGCAGCAGCAGCAACAGCACAGCAGCAGCGGGGCCCGCAGTGGGCAACTGCCACAGCAACAGGTCCAGCAGCAGCAGCAGCAGTTGTCGAATTCGCAGTATCAACAGCAGAAGCAACATCATCTTGGCCACGAGAGCGGCGGAAATTACTTTATGCAAAAGTCGAACAAGTCGCAGCATCAGGAGAATCAATCCTTGAGCATAGACCTCAATAAGCTGCGCTTCAGCAGCGGCGGCACCGAGGACACATTGACCGCCAAGCTGGGCAACTCTTCGGCGTATCAGTGGCGTAATCCGAGCAATCGTCCGGTGAATGCTGCTCAGCCAGCAGCGACACAGGTCACCTTGGCCAAACGTACGGTGCCAACGACGACGAACTCCTTTACAAATCCGCCGTATCAGCAACAGCAGCAGCAACAACAAGCATCGTCAACAATGCCAGCGGCTGCGTCTTCCGTTGCCAACAGAAATAATAACGTGGAGGCGACGGCAGTGGCGAACAAAGTGGTGGAAAATAGCGACTTCAATAACAAACAGTGTCAGACACTGCTCAGGGAACTCGTCGAGGAGGTCTTGAGCGCACGAGACTGGCAAAATGGAGTGCTGACCATTTGGGGGAAATCCAATACCAATAAACCCCAGAACGTGGAATCAATTATATATTACGTGCTCATGGAGTATGTGCATCGGGCGGAAGTCAAGCGTCAGCAGCGATTGGCATGCGCCAATGTCTTTTCGTTTTTGATGCATCATCAGGCTTTTGGTCGAGGCGTCTTTGCCCAGGCTTACAGGCGCTTCGGCGAAGAGTTTCCTGATCTGCTTGTGGATGTGCCCAACGGTTGGACTTATGTCTTTGAGTTTCTCGGTCCCATACTGCATGAGGGCTGTCTGGACTTCAATGATGTGTGGCAACGTCGCTGGCTGGAGGATCCCCAGTTCACCGAGCGTTTCGTTCGCGCCTTTGTCAGCTATTTTATGCAAGAGTTTGGCGCCAGCTTCACACACAGGCTATGGCACATAGACAACAAGCTGGATCGAGGCCAGCTGTTCTGGAGCGATGCTCGCAAGTATCGCGACTTTTTACAGTCGAATAGCTTTCAATTTTTGGAGCCAAACAGCAAACCGACAACTTCGGGTGTTCAGCGACCAAAGGTCACTCGCACCCCAGCGGAACATGTGGAGCGCATCAGCTATCTGCTGAGGCTGTCCAGCGACACCGCAATTGACTACATCAATACCAATGTGCACATAAATGTGTCATTTGTGCGTCAGCTTACCAAATTCCTTTGCTGTGATTTCGCACTGACTGTGATCACCAATAAACCTTCGACTAAGACTAAAAACAACCATAAGACTAACAAGAACAACAGCAAGAAGCAGTTGCAGCTAAACGTCGAGAACTTCAAGACCCAGTGCACCCCACTGCTGCGCCTGTGCATCGATATGCTGGAGGCGCACGAGATCGCTTGCATCGAGGAGTCGCTCGACTCGATACACAGACAGTATACGCTCGAGTGCGACAACGGTGAGTTGGCCGTGGCAGATACCATCTGCAGCATTTGGAGTGTGCTGTACGACAGCGAGGTCATTTCACGGGACTCTTTTCAAAAGTGGCTCAAGCAGGAGATCGGGCCATCTGGCCCCGTCTATCCCCGACTGCTGAAGGATAAGTTGCGTGCGTTTATCGAGAAAATCTGAGCCCGACGCACACCAAATAACAACATCAAAAAATAAATAATATGGATCAACAGCCACAAACAACAACGAAGCAAATCACCGGCAAACCGGCAAAAAAATAAAATAAAAATCAAGCAAACACATATATTATGTATACGACAATTGTAACAGAGGCATTCGGCATTTTATTCACACACCAAGCGCGGTCGTGTATACCCCATATACATAATACAAACAGAAATCGTTTACAAATATCAATTGACTTGTCCATCTAACATGAAAGTGTAAAAACAACAGATAAGCAAACGACAAACAACAAATGAACATCAGCAATAAATGAAATACAAAAGCAACATTTAAAAAGTTGAAAATTATAAACTAAACAAAAACGAATCTCGGCGTCAAAAAGTATTCTCGAAAATCAAACACAAACATAACTTAAGATATAAGTCAGGGTACATATATACATATATATATAACATATATATATATATATATCTATATATATATAGAGATATGAATTTTATTTATATTGAAAATCTCCAGTATTTGATTTAATTAATTTTTTAATTTCCTTCAAAGTATAAAAGTCAATAATCGCGCTAGTCTATCGGCATAGTTTAGCATTCTCTTTGTTTATTCTTAACAAATAACTAAATTCTTTACCTTTAAGTACAAACATTTTTTAATTTCCATTATTTAACTTTTCTCATATTATATTGACTTAATATTAAATCAACTTATTACGATATTTGGTTTATGTGATTTCCATGCAAAAGGCTCAAACCGAAAGCATACGTTTATTTCCTTATAAAGAATCTATGACTATTTGAAATTGTCGCGAGGCTTAGACTCAAATTAATACTACGTGTATACAAAATTATCTAATTACTTCTATATATGTTATACTTTAAACAATGTAAATTATAGCAAGGAAAGACATGTAAAGTATGTATGTATTTAGTACACAGTGCATGACAAAAAATAATCCAAAGATACAAGTATAAAAACAACAAAAAAAAGAAAAAAAAAAAAAAAGAAGAAAATTAGCTATAAAATGAAAGGAAAAAATACATCAACTTTAATTTAAAACAAAACGAAACGTTATAGTAATTTAAACCAAATTGAAAACTATATTTATAAATTTACAGCAACCATAAACCTAAAAAACAAAACAAAAACAAAAAAAAAAAAAGAAAAAAGGAAACTAAAACAGAAAAACAGTGAAAAGCAAAACCAAGAGCTCTAAGCCGCCTTGAATTAGTTATTTTTATAAGAATACACAAGGAATAAAATTAATTTCAAAAATTAATATTTCAATAGTAAAAGATTTTCAGTTAAAATTTTTTTTTTTTTTTGTTATTTTCGATTTTTATTTTTACACTGAAAGTGGAAATGAAGAAAAATTTATGAAAATGGTTTGCGGCAAAATGCAAAAAAAAAAAATTATAAAATAAATAAATAAAAATTAAAGAGACGTAAGAATAAATTATTTAGCAAAAAAATAAAAATGTAAACAAAAAAATATTAGTTAAGGAATTGTGAAAGCGCTTCTGCACTGAAAAGCAAATAGTATAAAGCCAAGCTAAGGATATTCTGAAAACTTCTAGCATTCTTTGAGAGCATTTCAAATGTGTAGTCAAATTCTCGAATAATAATTAAAAACAAAACGAAAAACGAAACCAATCAAATCTGTGAGCATTTTTAGCATGGAAGCAAAACATTAACGAGAAACCCAATTAATACCTAACAACGTTAAAATATTGAATGAAATTTCAAATCACAATTAAACCACATTAAATCAATGGCAAAACCAATAAGGCGCATAAGACTAGAAGAAGCTGATTAGCGGGGCGGTCTAACGAATGATGAAATTATAAACAGCAAATAATAATAAAATTCAAATAATAAAAAAGAAAAAAGAACAAGAAAAAATACAACTGCAAGACGTTTCACTGTGGGAGTAGCCAAAAGGACAACACCTAACTAATACGCACATTCACTCACACACACACACACACACACAACATTCCAATGCATCCACATTTAATATCACACTCACACATAGCCAAGCAATTCATGGTGATGGCAGTGCTTAAGTTTCATATCGCATATAGCATAAGAGGTTTAGGATAATGCTTTAAGGCTTAAGGCACGCACAAATGTAAGCTGCTCAATTTGGATTAATTTGCTTAGAAACTGATCTAATTCTCAATATTCTCTTCCCCACTTCATGTAGAGCCCTAGTACCGCAACATGGAGCGACGTGGACGCATTCCGGTGGCCAAGTTTCGGACGCAAGAGGCCAAAACACGCAGTCGGAGTCGAGTGAGTGAGCCGGCCTACAATGAACAGGATCCGGAACATGATATGTTTACGCTGCTGGAGGACAACATAGCGCTTAAGGAGGAGAACAAAGCGCTCAAGCTGGAGATTGAATCGTGTAAGTTACGTTTCTTGTCTATATTTTAGCTGGCCTAAAACCACGTTTACCACTTGCAGATAAGACGACGCAGGAGGAGCAACAGGCGCAGCACGAGAAGCTGTGCATTAAGCAGGAATTACTGCAACAGCAGCAGAGCAAATTTGAGACAGACATCAAGGATCTCACTGTCAAGTTCAATAAAACACTTAACGAACGCAATGCGCTCGACAAGCTTCACAAAATGAAGGTCGATCAAATACACAAGTAAGTTGTAAGTTGTTTAATCTTATCGAAGCGAACTGAAGCACTTTTCTCCACCTCTTGCAGTCTCACCAGCGAACTGGAACACATGCGCGAAAAGCAGTTCGAGAACTCAAGTGGGAACAGCACTGTTGCAACCACACTAATTGACTCCGTTGAGCTGAAACGCAATCTGCTCAAGATCTTACAACATGACAGCACAGACAGCGGCGATGTTGCCAATAGCGCCAACGATATGGACAGCCTCATTGATGTCGGCGGCAATCTGGATGTGCCCATTACCAATGCCCTAGTGGAACGTCTGGTGGCTGAGTTTCTAGCGCTGAAGCATGCCACCAATGCCGTCGAACTACAGCTGTATGAAGCCAACGAGAAAATAGCCGAACTGGTGGAGCATGTAAGTAGAGCTTAGTATCCAGAACGCAACTCAAGCTCACACTTTATTTGCGCCGCATAGCAACATCTACTTGAGGAGGAGAACGAAACACTACGCACCGAGAACGGCAACTTAACCAAAGTGGCCAAACTGCTGACCGACAACATGAAGGAGAGCGTCGAGACCAGTCAGAAGTAAGACCATTTTCTTTATATGCTATTATTTGTTGTTGAAGATATCCCCGTAAGAAAACTAATATACCCTATGGAAGGATATAAAATAATAATATATTTCTTAGAATTTTTTTCTTTTGCTTATTTCATTTTGTTATACAAATAAAATTAAAGCATACTTGTTTATTGTATACATTGCAGAATGGAGGCCGCCCTAATTAGATTGAAGCAGCGCAATGATGAACTCACAGCGAAGACACGCGACCTGCCCGATGGACAGCCAAGCCAAGCAACGCCTTCGCCCACATCACTGCAGACGCAGGTCGAGTTCGAGGAGATCAAGGAGCAGGTGCAGCATCAGACCCGCGAGCACAACGAGCGCATTGTGGAAATGGTGAGCGGAGAGCTGAGAAGTTTTAGCCACATTTTATTTGGTGAAGGTTTATCTATCTACTTTGTATCTCTCTATTTATCTATCCTACCTTATATCTGCCTATATCAAAGCAAACACGAAGCGTGTTTGATATATTCAAGCCGTTCTCGAGTATCTTTAAAAGCAACTGAGTACATCGACGAATGGTACAACAAAAAGGCACTTTCCTCCCACGCACGCACTTTTCTTATACTTATATGCACCTAATAATAAATTATTACAAAAGTTATCTTATGACACATGCATGGAATGTGTCCAGCTGGGTTTTGGGCTATTCCCTTCCAACATTTTGGTGCTGGACTCCAATCAAAAAAACAAATGAAAAACGTAAGCGCAACTCGCTTGCCTTATGCTTTTAGCTATCTTCTAACTCTCTCTCTGCAATAACACGCATCGAAGGCGTTTTAACTAATGTTTGCTCGACTAATTTTCGATACCCCCGCTCCGCCCCCATCCCCCACCCCGCCCCGTTTACCCTGCTCTTGTTTCCGTAGCAAAGTCTAATGGATGCGGCTATTGCAAAAACTACTAACGATGAACTAAAAAAATTACAACTTAAGTTGGAAATACTCGAGGAGCAGCTGCGTCTGGCGCAAACACGCGCCGATCTCGCCGAGGAGCAATTGGTGCGCTATCAGCAAGCGGAAGAACATCAACATGCAACAGCGACCACAACACCAGCAGCTCTGCCTCCACCCCCGCCGCCACCACCACCGCCACCCATGCCGGCCAAAATGCTTTATACAGCTGCAACGGCTCTGGGTGCAGCTGGTGACAGCGGTGGAGCTGGGAGCTTTAGTCAGCATATAGCTGGGCATAATTTGCACAAAGGCGTCGGCGATAAGATTATCGATAATGTCAAGCAACAGGTACAGGCGCAGGCGGCAACAGGTATGTCCGTCATTCAGTTATCAGCAATCCCCCATAAACCAGTGTGGCCACTTTTCCGAGTCGGATATAAGGGTCTAAGGATGTATGTGCGCGTGTGTGTGTGTATTGGTGTCATATTCCACTCAATGTCAATGGCTCAACAATGGCCAGGACATGCACCGTGGAGCACTTTCACTTCAGCATTTTTTATGCTCGGAATTTTAACTGTCGATTTTGTCTGTTTTCGTGTATATATTACGTGTGTGCTGGTGTGTGTGTGTGTGTGTGTGTCCATTCCGGACATATTCGCAATTTGCCCTACGTTGTGTATACACACAATATATGCCAACTATATTTGTATATACATATATGTTTGAGTGTTCGCTGTTAATTTTCCGAATTTCGTATTCAGATTGGAATTTTGTTAAGTTTTTATTTAATTTTCTCGCTGCATAGTTCTTTAAACTTCAGCCAAATTCGAGCAGCAAATGAGAAAAACTATTTGCAATCTGAATGAGATGCAGCAGACGAAAATCAATATTCGACCTTTTGCTGCCAACTAGTATTTAACTTAGTCAGTTCTATTTTAAGAGTCAATCGTACGTTTCAAGAATTTTTATCGGAATTTTTATCAGTATTTTTATTGCTAGTTAATTTTGCAATAAACAAACCAGATTAGATATTTGTCGGTAAATACCAAAGGCACAATATAATTGGCCCAATTCGCACAATTTGTTCATTTTTTGCTATCTCTAGTTTTTAACAACGATTCTTTGGAAGCTATATTTAGTGACATAAACATATCTAGTGGAAAAAATAACTCCAATTAAGTTTGGTAAAGAAAACTGCAAAAGTAGGAAACTGTTTTTTGCGAGCATGCTTAGGTTGCCTTAGAAGAAAATCGGTAACTTTCCGATGTCTTCGCAAAAAACGGAGAAATGGCAACTATGCAAATGTCATAAGCGTTATCTGCCTCTAGAGGCGACTGCGTAAAATCCTTAGACAGGAGCGATGCCTGGCATCATTGATGCTATTGTTGTTGTTGTTGTTGTTATTATTATTGTTTTCGTAGCGTTTCTACTTGTTGCTGTCAAATGTCAAATTGTGAATTGTTAGTTTTTGCCTCACACAATCCACCTGCCTCACCGAATATAATTGATTTTGTGCTGTGTTTTTTTCGTTGTTTTGTTCCTGCTGCTGCTGCTGCTGCCACTATTGTGGATGCTGTTGTTATTGTTTACCTAAGCGTTGCCATTCTGTCACGGCTATGGTGCACGTTACCATGCCATGCCTGTCATGGCTGGTGCTTGCTGCTGCAACAGCGGCAACTTCTTAATTAAGTTTGCCACGAGCTTTTCGACGCAACCCAGTTCTGCCACTAGGTACACACACACACACACACACACCTCTGTATGTTTATGTGTGTGCATTGAGATGTAGTACAGCAGTAAAAATCTAATTAGCGTCGGCTTTACACTCAGCAGCAAGGGAAGACAGCTTGCGAAGTTGGAAGCTGGTAGCTGAATTTCTTTTTAGCCTTAATACATTTTTGCAATCAATGTGAAACCGCCATACTTGATTATGCGTGTGTATGTAGGTGTGTCCTTATGTGTGCCCGTGTGTGCGTAAGTGTAGGCTGATGTTGATGTTCATATTGCTATTGCACTTGTAGGACATCTCTGGCGTTTAATTTCCGCTCTTATTGCGTTGAAACAATTGTATGATATTGATTTGGATTTGAGTTTGAGCACAATGCTCGACGCTCTATGCTCGATGCTCGACGCTCTGTGATTGCCTCATGGCAGCTGTCAGAAAGCCCCTAACTTCAGTTAAAGTTGAGCTCCATTACCATTAAGTATAAATATTTGTCTACGCATACTTACAGCCGTGTGGCATGAGACACAAATGGAGCAGCAGTTACACATGTATTTACAAATAAATGTTGGTAGCAGAGATATTGAAAATGTACAAGACCGATTTTCAAGGTATTGGTTTTGCAGATCAAAAAAAAATATATTTACTGGATAAAAGAAGAAATGAATTTGCCAAATTTAGATTTTCAATTACTATGTCAAATTTCTGAGGAGACTGTGCAGTGACACATATATATATATATTATATATATATATATATATGTATATTAAATATATAGTTATTGGTATTGTATAGCGATATGTTATTGTATTGTGATGTGCACAAAATCGTGTTTCGCATTATGACGCTCTTCAACCACAACATCAACACAACAAGTAACATCTGTACATACACACACACACACACATATATATATACTATGTAACTAACATGAGAACGAAATCAACTGGTTTGTACTAGAGGGGCTTTAATACACACGCGCACACACACACTCTCGAACACAAGCATATTCCTTTTTTAAAATATAATGCAGCCATGCAGCAGTCTCTATGCTGGTGTATATGACTGTGTGTGTGTGTGTGTGTATGTATTCGTGTGTGTTTTGGCAGACAGAATCCGGTTGAAAACACTTTTAGCATTCTTATAAATACAAACTATCGATCCAAAAAATATGATTAAGTTATAGTTACAGTTACCCTTGTGGCTATAACACACACAACTGAATATAAAAATATATGTTAACTAGATATCTTGAGTTCAGATCGTTATATTAGTTAGTATATTTAAATTGAAATTCATTCAGCAAATAAGTACAGCTGGAAGCTACCTTAAAAGATTTTGTCTAAAGAAATCTTTTTATTTAAAAATAGTTACAAATAGCGATTATACATTTTTTTTAGTATTCAGACGTTATTATTTAAATCTTCTCTTTAAAGTGACAACCACTGTACTTTAAAGCTTAAGATAGTTCAATTATAAATGTTACCATTGCATTGTAGAAAGTATTCCAGTTTTATATGGGTCAATGTTGCTTGGTTTAATTTAATTTAGTCTGTTGTCTGTGCACCGAAATTATGGGCTAGTTAAGAGAATAGAAAGTGGAAAACGCAGAACGTGAATTAAAAGCAAGCCAAAGCTCTTTTACTGGCTGCCATGCAGGAGCGATGCAATCGAGGCTTAAGCCGCATGCAACAACGCCTGCCAGTTGCAACACACTCGCACATAAACACACACACACACACAGAGCAATAGATATGTACACCTACTGACTGACTGACGCGCTGACTCAATTACAAGAGCCTCTCGCACTCACACTGCCACTCTCACTGTCACTGCCACTGCCGCACTAAGCACATCCGTTTCCGGTTGTTGTCGTTGTCGTTGTCCATCTTTCTACTTTTTTTTTTTTGGCGCGTATGCGTAACGAGCGCACATTCAAATCAATCAAGGCGCTTATTGTGTGCGAAGCGCGAGTTATTAAAAAGAATAGGCTTCAGCTATTGCTACCAATTTATATACGGATATATATGCATATGTATAAGTATATTTATATGTATATGTATTATGTATGGTATATGGTATATAAGCTATGCGATAAATGAACCGTCACTGAGAACGAAGCGCGCGCGCGTCACTTGAAGCACATGAAGCGTTTGAGCTGGCAGCAAAGTGAGCAGCAAGTCTACAGCTAGCCAGCGTTGTGGCATTCGTGTCCTGGCGCTCGTCCTCGTCAACAGCAAACAGCCAAGGCAGCCAAGCAGCAGCCATGCAGGCAGCCAGCGACGCGTCGTCGCACTCGGCCCAAAAACAAATGAAGCGAACTGAGCGAATAAATTCCAGACAATGTTGTTGTCGCTTGCCGGGCGAAGCCAACCTGTAGTTGTGTGTATTTATGTGTGTGAGTGTGTGGGTTATGCAGCATCTATCCACAGATTGCCATGGCTATGTTTATATGCTTGAAGCACCATCAAATGACGCTTGGCTTTTCTCAGCCACTTGTCTTTTGTTTTGACCATTATTGACCAGAGAGCCTACTCAGACACCACCACAGCCCTCCCCCATGTAGCAACAAGCTGTCACATTTAGACCAATTTCCGCTAGTGTAAATTAATTGACTTTGAAGTAGGCACAGACCGAGCACTGTTGGATATCATTTCCGCAGCGTTTCCGGTTGTGTACGATACAAAAATAACAGCAGCAGCCAGCAGCAAGCATAACTGGCATACTTCATTCATATGTGTTATGCCACCGAGGAGAACTTGAATTGATTTAAGTTTTGTCCTGCTGTGTGAAGCCCAGAGCCAAAAGTGCCAGAAGCTAGTAGCTAGCTGCACGCTATTAGCTGGCTTCCTGGGCCAAGGCAACTGCCCTGGCAACACAGCGTCGCGGGAAATGGCAGATGAGGGGCAGGCGGGCGTACGGGCGGGTGCTATTGTGGCTGTCGTCTATGCGACAGCTTCGGCTTTAAACACAGCCATCAGGCGTTTACATGTTTCACTCGCAGCTTACGGAGCTTTATGTTACCCAACGCCCGACGACGCAACGTATCAAATTCGATGAAGGCAAGGCATACGCCATTTATTATTTTTATGAGTAAACCGAACAACAGACCAAATGGCGATGCCACAACATTCCACAGACCCAACACCAGAACCGGGACAAGGCATCACCTTCAATCCACATTGTTGTTGTTGTTGTTGTTGTTGTCGTCATGCTATGGCTTATTATTATTATTTGTGCGTTTTATATTTCCGTGTTTTATTGCGCCGCTTTTCTTATAAACAGACCCACACACACCCGCACACTTTACCGTATATTTCCATTGACTTCGTTTTTGGGGCACAACAAGTCGCATACGCAGCATCAGCAACTTCATTTGTCGTTCGTCTGACAGTTGTTGAATGCTTGAGCTTATTTTGCACCCCTTTTGTTGTTGTTGTTTTTGTTATTTGTTGTGATTTATATTCATTTGACACATACCCAAGAATCCGTAATTTAAAATCTTTAGCTCCCTTGATTATGTCGCGTGCTTGCTGTTGCCTCTTAAAGGTAGGTGATGTCTTATCATTTTTGGCAATGGTTAAAAAAAAACTAACCGCATGTTAGTTGAATTCTTTTAGACGCTTAGCTTAACATTGAGCTACTAAAATCCATATTATAATTGACTGATTTGAATGTATAACGGCTCCTTTCAGGTCTTGACGCTATAGTGCGCGAATTTAAATCTGGACGCGTAACGTTGCGTCGCAACCATCGTCGTAAGACCGGCACCAGCGAAGCTCTCAAGGAGATGTTCCAAGTACTCGAGATAAGTCAGAAGCAGAATCGCAATTCGAAAATTTGTGTCGATCTGAATACAAATTTATAAGTGACAATACTTTCTTTGGTCTCAAAAAACTAAAGGCTTCGCTGCGGTTTGACAAGCAACATTCCATGCATTTTACTATTTATATATATATGTATCACTAATTATGTATTTTCGTGAGTGCCTTTCCTTTTGGAAGAAAAAAAAACTTCATTTTAAAAACTGACCAAATTACCACTCTTATTTTCTTGTATGCGTATTACCTAACATGTATCTGATGTTTGTCTTTTTGAAATGTGTTCATGTATTAATTATTATTATTTATACATTATTTACATTTAAAACCCAACGAAATATTATGAATAAAATTTACATAACATATAAAATAACAAATTTTAATAAATGGAAAAAAGTAAATTGAAATTGCGTTTAATTTGGGGCTTTAACTAATCTGAAATGGCAGCAATATTTTTCATAGCATACTTTCATGCTGAAAAATAAAATCACTAGGATTCTCAACCGGTTTCAAAAATAAAAATCGTATAGCATGCTTTTTAGGACGGGCGATCAGGAAAACGCTTCTAATATCTGATATATCCTTGCAGATTTTTAAAGGAAATAGTGCGTTAAGTGCGCGTCAAACCCAGGCCCATAAAAGTCGGAAATGGCTGTACCTTCCACATTTTTGAGTTAGAGCCATAAAAAACGGTAAAAACCTATACCTCCCGCAATTCAACTCAATGCGTTAAGCTGGCTTAAATGAACTTTATTATTGCTTAATCTTTGGCCAATGCATAGATCGCAAATTACATTATATTACACATAGTTGCTTACATTTAGGCATATATTTAGATATATGTATATCGGATAACAAAATTTTAAAAAGTTTTTTGTTCATATGTAAAGTACATAAGTAAATATTACGTATTAAAAGTTGCTGTTATGGCTACTTGGCGTACAATAAAAATATGTGTGTAAATAGTTTTGCACATTTCTTTGTTGTAAATTTGTCTAATCGATAAAAAATTGATTAAAAGATTTTATATTGCTTCATGCAGCTAATTGACTTCTAATTGAATTTTTTGCTTAAAATTGGACACACATGGTTCCATTCTTAATTTCTTTTTGTTGTAGATTGTGGCACTTGTTTGCGTAAGAAACGTACGTAGAGTTGTATAAACATTATTAGAACTTTAACTTAGAATAGATACGTTTCAATTTAGTCACATATATGTATTTTGTATAGTGGATTACAAAACTTGTGGAAGACAAGTAGCAGGTGTGCGTATTGTGCTTTGTTCGAAAACAAATTCAAATGGAGGATATAAATAAACTATCAACTTAGTTATCAAAAATGATGACATGTTCAACATAATATCATTTCAACATAATTAAACATTAAACAGATTTCTTATTATGTTTGTTATAAGCATTTAACTTAAATCTACTGCGATCGTTTGTTAAGACACTGATGCCGTTTGCTATTTGGTAGTCGGTCATGTGAGGCAAATGTTGTTGCTTTTTGTGTATGGTTTAACTTGTTGCTCGTTTCTCTCGCGATTAGTGCTATATAGGTTTATATATGTATGTAGTAATAGGAATATTTGGCACTCGATGCTTCCTCGTTGACGTTTTTGTTTTGTTTTTTTTTTATGGCGCAACAGTTGCAATTGCTTTTCGTTTCTTTCATGGAATGTTTTTGGAGTGGCGCGATGGCTTTGGCGGCGGCGTTGGAGGACGCGGCTTGCTGGGATCAATGCTGAAATTAGTGGCCTCCACATACTCGTACGATGTGTTTGTAATACTGGTCTTTGTCATGCTTGTAGTGATGCTACTGATGATGTTTGATGTGTGGCTGCTCACATTGCTTAGCATGCTATAACCATTCGGATTCCAGTCCAGACTGTGGGTCAGACTGCTAAAATCTGTGGAGTCACGCGTCTTAGCCGGCAAAGGCGGTGGTCGCAAGTCCTCCTCCGAAGTGGAATCGGTCGTTTCTACACACAAGAATTAATTGAATATTTGTTAATAGTTCAGAGATGAGTTGTTGCCACGTGCTGCCTACCAACTGAGTTGCGATTGCTGCCCTCGGACAAGGAGTGTGTGTCCGTAAAGTTCTTAATGCTCGCCGTTGGCGTCGCAATGCTAGCTGGCCGCGAGAGGCGCCTCTCTTTTTCCTTTTCCGAACGCAGTGGCCGTTTGGGCGTTAACTATGCAGAATACAAATTATTATTAACAATATGGGACGGTATTTGCTTGACCAACCTCTTCAGTGAGCACGCGTGGATCTGGCGTTTTTGGTCCACCCAGGGAACTATTGGAGGCACTGGCCAGCGAGTTGACAGATGTGTTGATCTCCTTCTCGGGCGTCGAATTAATTGTGGACAGTGGCGGCGTATACCACTGGCAGTTGGCCACTGGCAAGCTCAATGTGTCGCGATCCTGCATGCACAAAAAAAATTATAGAATAATATATTATGCAATAGAACACTTTGCTTACCTTTTTCATGGTGCGCCGTTTGGAGGGTGTTTTATCCTTGTACTTAGAGCCTTTGATGCTGGGCGTGTTTCCCAAACTGGGTCTAAATGAGCAGACACAATGAGCAACAAAGTAAAGTAAAGCAAACAAATAAAAATATGAACTGGTGCAACAAAAACAAAAACTAAATTGGAAAACAAACAACTTAAAGTCTGAAACTTAAAATAGCGAGCAGAAAAAAAAAATGTGTTTAAAGAATTATTCGGTTTGTTAGTCTTTGGGTTAATTAAATGGGGAATCATAGCTCACCTGGTGTTGAAACTAAGGCTGGCCAGCGTTGACTTGATGGAATTTGTGGGCGGACGCGGCAGAATAGTGGACTTTGACAGACCGCTGCTGCAATAGTCGGTAATTTTAGTTTAGCATTTAGAATGGAATACGATGAGTAGGGGCAACTTACTCCGAAGAGCCCATGCTGGTCTCGGACAATCGATTGTTGCCGTTGTCAAAGAGTGTGGGCAAATAGGAGTTGGTGCGTCGCATCACCACCGAATCCCGATCGATTTGCAAGTCGCACGATTTGCGGCCGTAGCGCGTTTCCACGTGATGCTTCATTTCCGCAAAGCAGCCCTCCAAATGATCCTGCATCGCCTTGAGACTGTCTGGGGCCTTCTGACGATGCAGTCGAATGGCTAAAAGCGAAACATTATTTATAGAAAGCTTTACTTTAAATAACAACAATCAAATTGAATTTTTACCAATATTGAGTAGTGGTATTTGTAAGGCAATCAATTCCTTAAGTTCCTCGACGAGCTCCTTGTCATCCGGATGCTGCTCGAGATACTCGTCCGTTAGAAAGGCCTCCTCATACTTGGCAAAGCCGCCCATTACGGCCGGATCGACGATGCCGTTGAGTTTCAGGCTGAGCTGATTAATTTTCAACGATTCATCACTCTGATACAGTATGACCAGCTGCCTGATGTCCCTGTTTGTGTCCTTCATAATCTCAACGGCACGCTCCAGTGGTGAAATCTTGAACGTGTGCGTAGTGATAACGGGAAACCAGAGCAATATGCCAGGCAAGCGGAATTGGGTGAAGAGCTCAGTGCGCTCTAGCCAAAGATTGAGTACATCGTCCGTGCCGCCGCCACCAGTGCTGTCGCGGAATGGTCGCGAGAAACGAAATTTTAGCACATTGTTGGAAGTAAAGTACTTGACAATCTCATTGGAGATGATCTTCTCGTTGAACTTGGCAAATGCAGCGTCCATAATGGGCTCCACCTTATTGACCTGTATGTACTGGCCATCGCTGTTGGTTATATCCTCGCCCGGTGCCTCCAGTGTTTGCATCAGCTCCGCCTGCGGATGCTGCACTAGCAAGCGGGAACAGAAGTCGCTGTGGCGCTCGTACTCCTTGCCCCGGAATATGTACACCTTGTTCTGAAGCAGTCGCGGGAAACCCAATCCATAGAAGCAGACGCGAAAGTACTCGGATGTGTGACGCAGCTCCTTGAGTATCTTCTCAAAGAACTGGGCCATGCGCTTCAGCAGTTGAGACAGCTTAATGTAGTCAAAGATCTCCTCCTCGTACTGCTGTGCGAGCACCTTGCACATATCGATGGCGCACTCCCACTGCTTGCCCTTGTCAAAGTAGTCCATGATCTCGTAGTAGAGCGCCTCCTTCAGCTCGCGATGCGTGCGACAGCTGTCGTAGAGATGACTCCGCAGCTGCGGTGACAATTCCGTATCGTTCCATTGCAGCAGCTCCGTGTGCAGCTTCAGGGTGAACGCCGCCTCCGTATAATTGTCGAAATCCATGTGCAGGTCGCGCAGCTTGTAAACGTAACGGATGTACATCTCCTTGAGATCCACCTCAAAGTAGAACTCCAACAGCGAGAACGTGCACGCCATGCGATTCTCCTTGCTCTCGTCCTGGATAATGCAGCGATACTCCAGGAGTTTGTACATCAGTTTGGTCACCATGATAACAAAACTGCTGCCGTCCACATTGAGCGTACAGTGGGCGGCACAATGATCCAGCATGATCTGATTGAACAGTTCCTTGTACTCCGTGTCGCCCTTGCCTGCCCAGGTGAAAATTATCAATTAATTACAATGGAATTAAGCACTTAAATACAAGCCACTTACCGGCTCCAATTAGGATGTCCAGTTTCTCGATCATGGCCGTCTTGAACTCGGAGAAGTTGCCCTTGTGATGGGAATTGTTGTGCTTGGTGTCGCCGTAGCTCTCCTGTTCGAGGCGAGAGCTGTAATACTCGCACTGCATCATATCGAAGAAGATGGGTATCGTTTCGCGCCGCAGCTCAGTTTCGGGTATCATGCTCATCTCCAGTATGGGCTCCACCAGTTGCGGCACAAACTTGGGCTTGTGCTTGCCCAGCTGGAACCACATCTTGCGTATTTCCTTGGCCGTATCCTTTCGTATATCTCGGTAACGAGCAAACACAATTTGCCGCTTGTTATCATTAAAGTCGTTCAGCTGCAGTGGCGATTGCACGAGAAATGCAATCGAACACTGAAAGAAATTGGACCAGATCTGCTTATCGAACACCGGACAGAGGAAATAGTCCGTGACGACCATGCTCAGTTGTTGCAGGGCGCCGAGGATGACCGTGTTCTGGTGCATAATCATGTCCATCCAGTCACGAGGAAAAACTGCCTTCTGATGCGGCGAGACAAGCTCCTCGAACACAAGCAGAATCTCAATGACAAAATCCTTAAGTTCGCCCTGCTGATGCAGATCGTTGACAAAGTATTTGTAATGCTGGGCATCCATGCGCTGCAAGATGCCCAGCATAATGGCAAAGAACTGGCCGACGACTTCCACATCCCGATCCAAGGAATGCGCCGCCTTCATCACCGATCGCAATAGCTTGATCATAATGTCGCGCACATCATTGTGGGTGGGTCCAACATCCGGGCGATAGAGCAGCTTCAGAATGTTGTTCATGATGTTGATACAATCGGCGATCTAGCGACAAAGGTTGACGGATTAGTTTCAATTACCAATCAAAGACGTATTCGATTAATCTTGAAATATGCAATTTAAATATAAAAAAAAAACACGCCTTCTCTGCTGTCCGCCTAGCTAAGCTTAGCAAAAATATAATTTAAATTAGTGCATATATAAACATAAAAAAAACACGAAAAACATTGTAAATTAAGGAGAACATTGGCTGCAAAAGTAACATGGAAAAAAACAATCGTGTGGTGTACACCAAAAAAAGAAGCAAGCAATGCACACTGCATTAATGTTTGTGAGCCCTTAAAGCTCCGCTGTGTAGCTGCTCAGTATACCTGTGTGTGTGGGTGTGTGTAAAAAGCTTTGTGTATTGCTCGCACACTCGCAAAAGAACATCTTATAAATTAAAAGCCATTGAGCGTAAAGTGCACAAATCACCGCCTGTGCAAAATGGCGGAAAGCTAAACATAACTTAAACAATATTAAAAACAATATAATATAAACAATATATATATAAAAACACACATATATATATATATAAATATATATTTATATATATGGATATATAAAATATAAATACTGAATAGGTGGTAGACCGAGGTAGGCAGCTGACGCTCTGATTTTGGACGTGCATTACGTAGGCCTGATCTGAATCAGAGATTGTTGTGCAATTTTCGTTGTATGTATTTCTGGTTATTATCAGAGTTTTTTTTTATTTTTTTGTTACCTTTTTATTGGCTGTCGTTTCACGTGTGTGCAGTTGGGATTTTTTTTGTCCGAGCACTTTAGCGGCTTTCGAAAGATTCTTTTCTTGCTGCCAGATATCGGTTTTCGAGTCACCCTATTTGTATAACACAATTATGATAGTGTACAGTGTACAACAGACCAACAAAAACAACGCACCCAACATTGAGTGGGTCAAGTTTTGTTTCGATACACGTTTAATGGTAGGCAGATGGGTGGTTGGGTACATAAGAGAAACATTGGTAAACATTTAGTTTTGATCATGATTTGGAGGCATTTAAGGAATAAGCAAATAATATGAATATGAATACGATAATGGTGCTAAACATTAAGCCAAAATAGGTATTACACACATATGAAAAGTGACAAGAAGACAGACAGTGTGAGAGAGAGAAAGATATATGCGTACAGAAGTAGAAGTTCCAGATGTGCATACATACATACATTCGCATTATATACTGTGTGTGTGTGTGGGCTGTGAACGACATTTTTATATACTTATGTATGTATGCATATTGTGTGATAAACTAAAACCATTTAATCAGATACGTGGGGTGTTGGGTTGGTATGCTTAGGTATGAGTGTGTGGAGGGAGGATCAATGATGAATTGCCATACGTAATTGCAGTTAAAACATTTATTACAGTTATGACGCCAGATGAGAAAGACGATTCTTAACGAGCGATCAACTAACAGCAAACCCAAAACAAATAAATCTACGATCTTGATTTATGTGCCGTTAAGCACGAGCAATGCTTATACGAAGAAAAAGAAAAAAACACAAAAGAAAACAAAACTAGACGACGATGGTGATGATAGTTCGTGGAGAGATCTTCTCGCTAAATACACTGATCGAGCGCTAGCTAAACAAGATTACACAGTTAGATGTGCTTGCATATATATGTGTCTGTGTGTGTGTGTGTGTTTGTGTGGTACATATGCATTATATAATACTTACATACTTACAGATAAGATAAGACATAGACACATAGTTCACATGTGGAACATTTGCGGTTGCTGTGCGGCTACTTTACAAAGTGCTTAAGACTAGAAGGGACACGTGACAATCAATTACAGACACAGGACAAGCACATAACAAGAAACAACAAACTCAATCAGATGCAATTATAAAAATCAATGTTTAAATCAATTATAAACAAAAACTGTTATCTTCGGGTTACCGAAGATGCACTACCCTTGCAGATAACGGGGAACCATATTATATTTTACATATAAAACAGAAAAGTAGAAAAAAAGCTGAACGAGCAGCACTGGCACTGAGGGGATCTTCGCCATTTTGGCGCTATCCACCACGGCTACAAACCCACCAAGGGATTGCAGTTTCGGACTAAGTAAAGTTAGTTGTAATTGTATATTGAATCGCGAGTGAATAATTATTATTATTACAAATGCGATAAAGACAATTTTCTCTGCAAGGGTATACACAAAAAAAAGATATAGATGCAGCATGCTTAACTTTAACTAACAAATCATCTCAAATGGCTACAAATAGATATGTGTAAAATCTAATTCGTTTGGAAACTGAGCAAAATTAAGACAGCTCACATGTTCAGTTAAAAAATGTTTTAATCTGATCTATCAAATCGTATCTCGCTTTCATTGCAACTCTTTACAAATGTGTTCAAAGCGTTTCGTTATAGTTTTCAGATATATTATGACAATGGCAAGTTTGTTTTGATAAGTATGTTTCGATAAATGTTGTAATATTAATTATTTGGATATATAGCGTTTGCAGTTGAGTTAAATTAGTTACTTTTGATCATTTGACTTGAACATGTGCTGGGTTATGTTTTAATTTTGCGTCTTGTTGTTGTTGCATTCACAAGACCGTATATAGAACACAAATTGAAACAATGCATTAGATTATAAACAGTATGCGAACTCCAATGGATAATTAGTGGCACAAGCAAAGTAAAAGCTGGCATTAAACATACCTCCTCCTTGCTCTCGAGATGGTCTTTAATATGCTTGCAGAACACCGGCAACAAGATGGCCCGGCAATTGGGCAAGGCGAACAGTTTCGTCTCCACAAAATCCTTGATGCAACCCATTTTGGACTGGGTAAGACGGCGGGGCGGAAACTTTTCCAAGATCTCCACGATCAACGTGCTGCAAAAATGCATATTTACATATACTTCAAAATAATTGAATAACAACAGATAACACACCTTAGATCAACGGGATCAAACACCTCCATTAAATCGGTGGCTATGATGTGTAGATTCTTGAGCAGCGCCCCCTCCGACTTCAACTGATTGCTGGGGCATCCGATCATATTGATGAACATTTTTAGCAGCTCCTGCAGCCGTGTGGCAAAGTCCACATAGTCGTTATTACAGTTCATTGCCGCATACAAAACGCGCGATCTAATCACAAACTTCATCACATAGTGCAGATAGCGAGTCGTCTTATAGAGGCGTCGCACTGCGGTGCTTTCCTCATGCCCCATGCCATCGGCGGACTTCTCGATTGGTGTGATGGCATCGCTGATATTGCGCTGCAGCACATCCATCAGTTTCCTAATACAATAAACGTTAGGAATATTTAATGAATTAAATACAGTTAACACTTACGTATAGGCCAACGTGGCGGAGAAACTTTCATTGATGTACACATCGAGAACGGTGAGAAAGTGCTGATACTTCAAATCAGAGACAGTTTCAATCAGATGTATGATGCTCATGAAGACTAGTTGATCATACTTTTCATGATAATCATTCTCGACCAGGATGTTAAACAGTGCATCGAGTATGTCCTGCAGAAACTTGACCACCTCCTCACCCGGCACATTTGTCAATGCATGTAATGACTGCTCCAAGGTCTCCTTGTGCGCCGACCAGTGCAACAATCCCAACAGGCTGACTGGAATTCAGAGTTAAGAGTTGTGTCAAAATTATCATATCAAAAGAAACGGGAAGACAAATCTTACCGCTCTGCGTTAGCTTTGTGCTGCACAGATTAACGTCTATGCATAACTGATCCTTTGGCAGCAGATTAAGTGCTCCCGTCGGTGGTTTGGTGCCAAGCAGCTCGGCCTTGATTGCCGTCAACTCCAAATAGCTTTTGGCCACCAATTTGTCGTACTTCTTGGGATCGATCTTGTAGACGGCGAGAATGTGCTGACCCTGCGTTATGGTCGTGCCATTGGCCTGCATCAGACGCACATAGGACAGACCGAAGGGCTTCTCGGAACGATCCTTCTGTTCGTTGCTGCTGCGATGCTTGAGGGTGAAGCGCAAATGGCACACTTTGAATTCCTCGATGGGCAGGTGGATCTTGAAGGTCTCCTGCCACTTGGGCTTGTCGTCGTGGTAATACACCACCGACTTGTAATCATCAATAGGCGGATGCCCGGCACCGATGCTCATCACGCCCGCCATCAGCACGCCGTATTCGTTGACCACACAAACGGTGACCTCAACATTCTTCTCCGATGTTTTGGCGATGCGTGCAAATTCACCGCTGCAAATGGTCAAATAGAGATCGTTGCGCACATCACCGGGCAATATGACCTCGGGAAAGCCCATTTTGCGTGCGACGGGCACATTGGTGTGCACCAACCGTGGAAATTCCTCCTTGATCTGCTTAATGTCGCCGCGCAACACCTCAAAAGTGACGGCCATTTTGGATTCGATTTTGCCAATGTCCTTGTTGGCAATCAGTTTGCGCAGCGTGCCATCCAACGTGTCCTTCTCGCACATGATGAACGGCAGATCGAGATTGTTACGATGATCGGGCTTGCTGATAATGGACGTCAGATCCTTGCAGGCGACACCGAACGGACGACGCATCATGTACTCACTGGCGCTGCTCGAGGATCCGTTCGAATTGACCGACAGCTGGGAGTGCTTTCGACTGGCCGCCGTGAGAACACTGTTCGCAATGTTCATGCTGGTGCGCCTCGTGTCTGTGGAGTCCTTCACTTCCATGGAACCAATTCGTATGGCATAGCACACCAGATAGATTTTCGATATGTTCAGATCGGTGCGACTGAGATCGGTGAACAGCACACGATTATTATCGAACTGATCGATATCCCGGGCAATGCCGGTTCGTGACCACTTCACCACATAGTTCTCACTAATCGGTTTATGCGTCTCGCCATTGAAGAGCGTAAACAGCAGATCCGAATCCTCCTGGAACTTGCACACAAACGCATTCACATGCAGTAATATGTTGTGCGAGTATTTGTTAAAGCCACGCGTCCTCTCCCGATCGCTGGTTAAACCCTGTGTGGGGAAATACAGTTTAGTGGAGGTAAAACACGACGAAAATGGCCAAAGTGACCTGAACTTAATAAAATGGTCTGACTACCCAGTATTGCTACTTTGTACTCTTTCATCTCCGTTTTTAACCCACTTAGGTTAGGTTAGATTTGACCCGATGTGATAACCCACTTACATTGGCCTTCTTTATGCGCTCCAGAGCATGCAAGTGATTCTCGTAGAGCTCTGTCGTGCAGATGGCATTTGTGTCCAGGATGTCGCCGCTCTCGTCGCGCACGACCATGTCGAGACCGAGCAGCTTGTTGCCGGTGTCAATCTGTGCCGTCGCCTGCAGTTTAACCTTACGCATCTCGTCGAGCGGCAGATTGCCGGATATCAAAGCTGCTCGATTATTGTTCAGCTCATTCACCTTTGGCCGTATGTAATGAAACTTCTCATTTGTGCTCTGCAAGCAAGAGAAAAATGTTATCTACCTGCAAATTTGACTGCGATTCATTTGCTTACCAGAAAGTAACTCTTCGCTATGCCACCCCATTCCAGCAGCACCTTGGTGATCTCCTCGACGATATCGGTGCGACGAATGCAATACTCGCCATTCACGATGTTGAACTCACACAGATGCACATAGCTTTTGGGAAAGATGCCGCGTGTTTGCTTCTCCCTGCAGCGGAAACAGACAGAATCATAAGGAAGAAAATATTAAAATGTGGCCAACATATGCTCGCGAAATAAAAAATATATCTATATATATATATATATTTATATATACATATGTATATTTCTTAATTGCATACTTTAGACATTAATAAATTAATCATGCCCTAAAGCGGGCAGCTACAAAAGTTGTTGTTGACAGAAAAAAAACTTGTCCCACATGCAGGAAAACTTGACGGAAATTCTACTAGAAAACATAGATTGATTAGGATTCTATAGGGATTTGCCACTAGTGAGAATTAGTCTAAATTTATATATGAAATCAATTCTTAATTCGAGCACTTATTGTTAACAGTTTTCAACAAGAAGAAGAGCTATAGAAGAGGTATAGACTCTGAAGGGGTCACAATAGATCTAGAATAGAACTAGATCGCAATAATAGTAAAAACGTTTCTATCCGGAACTTTAAGACTGACCCTCGCATACAAGTACATATTTCGATAGCATATGTACGTGTATATGTGAGTATGACTTATGCACGATATGTTTATGAGTGCAGCATGACACAATTCGTTTTCGCCGCAGATGAATTGCCCAACTCAAAATCCAACGCTCCAACCGGAGCAGAGAGAGGCTCAACTGACATTTTTTAGGGTGCACATGGGGAGCAGAGGAAGTGCGCGCAAAGTGTGACACTCTCCCATTGAAATGGAATGCTTTAATTTGGCTTAATTCAGCATTTGACATGCGGGGTGGCCGCCTTAATTGCCTGAGGCAACAACAGAACCAAACCGAACAGAACTGAACTCAAGAACCATCAATCAGCGGGCTCTTTAGCGTACATATAATATACAAAAATATAACTGAAAGTTAGACGGGACTGTTGGAACTGTGACAAATTGCGTTGTGTTGAACTTGATTCAGGTACCGGACATAGAAGTGACCTTCAATATATATGTATATATATATATATATTTATTCAATATATTGGGCACTCCCAAATTCTCCATTTTGGTATTGCTTATCGTTTGGAAATCGTGAGAAAATGCACAATTAAAATTTATATTTCATTATAAACAAACAGAGGCAGTCAAACGATAAACGAAAAACGAAGAGAAAAAACAAAAACAACAAATACGAATATAAATTTCGAACCAAAGAGGTTATCACAACGCATTGAGTTTCTTTTTAAATGCCTCACACTCTCATCAATACAATTTTTATCGCTCAACAGCAATAAATACTCAAGTGTATCAGTTACAGTGAAAACCTGGCAGAACGGAAGCGAATCGAATTTTTGAATCAATACTTAAGCATTATATGACTTAATGAGCTCAGCTTAACGAATGCTCAGTTTATGTGAATATTTACTTGCCACGGCTTCACTGTACTCGGCTTGTCTACTTGTGGGTCTGGGTTGTGGTTCAACTATGAAGAAAGGTCAGCTAGCCCATCGTGTTGCATGCTGCACGTTGTTGTTGTGGCTACTGTATCTCAACAGCTGTTGTTTTTGTTTTCATTGGTTACTTTCAAAGATAAGACAAACCACAGCAGAGCTGCCTCAAATATGTGTCCAAGACACCATAGATAAATAAAAACAATCAAATAAAAACCCAAACTTCTTTTATATTTATGAAAAACCCGATTCACAACAAAAGGGTCAACAGTCGAATCGGACATAGAGATTTGTATCTTAGTTCTTTGAATTTCCAATGGTTGTTTTTTGCCACATGGACGCATCTGTTTTTGCCACAGAAAGGGTTGGGAGCAAGTCGAAAGAATGCATTTGTTGTTGGGCAACGTGGCACAGATTCTAACATGCTGATTAAGTAAACATCACGGCCAAATGGGCAGCATTTTGGCCCACAGCAACAGCTGGTTACCTGATTTATGCATGTGAACAACCCCGGCGGCACCATCAACATTTCCGTTTGCTCCAGATATAAAGCTGTTGTTGCTCTTTCCAGTTGTGGGTGGAGAAGAACTGCAGATGTATTTAGAGACACCCACCCAACAAATTCAAAACTTAAGTTTTTGTTTAAATTCTTTGCGTAATCGAAATTAGTGCAAGTCATAAATATTAGAAGAATTCCAAACGAATTTAGGGACTATGATCTTTGCAATTGCAAATGTCGATATTCAAATGTGAGAAGCAATTCAGGTTTGCTGGACTCTGACGAGTTCAGCTTTATTTAGGATCTTAAGTAATATGGATATAAATGCTGCGGGGTCTTATCGTTTCCCAGTGCAATCTTAAATTAACCATTTGAGTCAGGGTGTCAACCGGAAACGAATTTTGATTCCGGTTCTGATTATAGTACGTAAAGTATAAAAATTGCAGTAAAGATTTCTTCATTCTTTCAAACGGAAAAAGCATCACGAACCGCATTAGGTGTATATATTCGTATTCACCGTCACTAGCATCAAAAAAATTGTAAATTTAGGTTCTGATTACGATTCTGAATTCCGATTTGACACTCTTTAATTTCTGCAGATGTCCATATTCAAACGTGAGAAGTAATCCTGGGTCTCTGGATTCTCGCCAGTCAAACAATTCGATACCAATACTGATCGATTTGGTTCTTATTTAATATGGATTTAAATACTGCGGCTGCTTATCGTTTTCGAGGCCAGTCTTAAATTAAGTATTAGAGTGCTAGAAACCAACAGGCCATATGTAATATGAATCTTATAGTTGCCTCAGTTATTTTTAACACTCTTGATGATTATACAATAACTTTGTATAGTTTTCACCAGTAAATCGAATGCAAATACAGTCAAAGTGCAAATTAGAGTTGAGATTATTCAGATTAACATACTTTTGCTTGTAGCCGTAGTACCAATGTGTGGTCGCCTTGAGAATTATGACCGCATCGCCCACATCCAGATTCAAGCGATGTGGCTTCGTATCCTGATCAAAATTGCATTTGGCTGCAAAGGGAGGAAAAAGAGGAGATAATAATGATTAGTAAATTTATAGTAATTATAGTAATAGTATAAGTTTATTATAGTCCCGTCACCTGTTGCGATTCAGCTGCGATGCGAAACTGAGCTGGCACAGTAAAGCTAGCTGAATGTGCCTCTCTCAATTGGCATGCTTGGGTTGAGGGTTATCAATTACTTAATTCAGATTGGGATCGGAAACTGTTTTTTTTTCTTTTTTAATGGAGCGGATGAGGGGCTATGAGTGATTTGCATCCCCACCGATAATGATGCGCGTCGTTCTACGTGAGATTTATCTAACTGCGAGCACAGCATACAAAGCTGATAAGGTTATAGTTAAATGACGCATTACGAAGAGAGAGAGAGAGAGAAATGCTAAAGAAATGCAACAAGACGCAATGAGTGAGACACGCTGCGGGGGCAAGCAACATAAGATGATGAGGATCGAGACAAAGCCGCTGTTGCATTCACTGACGACTGGGGCGACATCGTCATCACTTCCTCGCCCGATAAACATAAACATGGGCGTGTGTGTGTGTGTGTAGATACAAATATGCCACAGCTGCAGGCAGCGCCAAAGGCAGACGCAACAACAACAACAAAGACGCCTGCGCGTAATACGCCACGGGTGGTGCTTGTGGTGCTGCTGGTAGTGGTATGGGTGTTGTTGCCACCGTCCCGGTCCAATGACCGATGTGCTCTGTGGCTGATGAACGAGCATAACCAGCCGAGAACGACCTCCACAGTACATAAACTATCAAAAGCATCAACGGCAAACAACAATAAGTGGCAACAATTTGCAAAGGTATTTCGCTCTTTTTTTATTCATTTTGCTGTTCTGTTTTCATTCACTCGCATTTGTTTGAGAGTGAGAGATTATTTGCTGATCTGCCCAATTGCATGGAAAGTTAACTCCGGAGTGGGTCAATTATGAAAACCAGTCGAGCATAGCTACTAGTTGCTATTAGTTCACTCACAGATTCATTCACAGACTACTATTTCGCTGTGTGTGTGCAAAACTTTTGTGGCGAGTGCAAATGCGCTGTTTTATTTCGCCTTTATGGAATGCAATAATAAAGCAACGCTTCGATATAATCATGAGGAAACTGGATGATGACGGTAAACAGTAAACAGCAAACAGCAAAAGCAAGCATTAACCACAAGCATGCAAGTGTGCTGGTCCCGCACATACCCTGTAACACATGCACCTAGCGAAAATTAACAATTTTTTTGTTTGTCCACATTAGGTGGATATGTAAAATAAACTCTGAATAAAAAAATCAATATTCATTTATTTATTTTTTCGTTAATACAAAACATTTTAAAGTCATCTTTTCAATAAGTAAGCTTGGGCTGATACATTTAATTAAAGGCACTATTTCTATGCGATTCTCATGAAATTAAGTATTGTTTGCTTAAGCTAAGTTTAATATTCAATATATGTACAAATATGTTTCATTATTGAAAGTTGGATTTCACTTCTTTTTCTCACAACCTCTTTTTTCATGTAGGGTATCTACTAGTCTTGTCAACTTTATTACATAACTTATTTTCATTAAATGTACATTTTGTAATTGATGTATATCAAATTTCATACATAAGTTTAACCTGAGGTGTTCTTATGCAAAATTATAAACTGCTAATTCACAATTTCTGGGAAATGAATGAATCATGATCACGACGATGACGATGATGATGATAATGACGGTGACGACGACGACGTCGACGCTGCTGCCGGTCAACAAATCAGTCATCGAGCGCAGTACACACCTTGCTGAGGCCTCAGCCTCAGAGAGATAGAGACGCTGCTGGTTATGAAAATGTCATTAAATCGAACTCATTTCCCATAAGGCAGGAACGATTGAAACTGTAAGGCAACTTCTGCCTGGAATTGCTGGACTAACGGAAACAATCGTGAATAATGAAATGCAAACGCGCCTACGGCTATAAATAAACGAGGGGGAACAGGAGGCCAAGTCACGGCTGAATGGTGTGAGAAGAAAAAGGGTTCAGCAGCATAAACTAAGCGGGGACAGGTAAGCCAGCTAGGCGACGTCATCGAAGCACACACTTTATGGCCAGTATACAAATTGTGTGGCAACTGCAACAGCAACGGCAACAAAGGCGACTTTGTTAGAGGCGGATGCGCCCTCACACAACAGCACGTGCATGGAGTGTGTGCCTAGACTCAAAGGTAGCCCTGCTTAAATGCAAACATAGCTGCTGCTGCCTAGCAAACGAGGCAACACAATCACAATAAAAATAATAATAACAATAACAACAAATTGCCAGCAAGTAAAAAAAAACTACGACGCTTCGTCATCTTCCCGCTGACAAGTCATATATAAACACACACACACACACACACACATATGCATGCATACTTATGTACACAACAACAACAACAACAACAACAATAGTGGCTGGACGTTGTCAGCGATATAAGCATCGACATCGACTTGGCTCATTTTTAAATTTCAGGTTTAAATAGCACGCTTTACATAAATACATGCACACACACATGCATACACACATTTGCATATCTGTGAGCAATATGTACATTTGTGTGGGTGTATTAACAGTAGCACACGTCAAGCACGAATGATACTGTGAGACTGACTGAAAGTCAATTGAATTTTTTTTAACTTTAACTAAGTATCGATACACAATTTTCTCCAAATAAGTGATAAGCTATTGATTCAAATATTTTTCCAGCAAAAGTTATATTAAAGAAGGTATACAAATTTTTTAATTATGTATTTAGCAGCTAAATACATATTGAAATTATAAAAAGAGTTCATTCAAACACAAAACAATCGATTGAAATCATATTTGATTTTTAGTACTGATTTTTTAAATTTAGGGGTATCTAGTGCATAAATAATTATAATAAAAATCCAAGCTAGATTTTTAATTTGATTCTATTTACTAAATGAAAGAAACAGTAAATTGACATTAAATTCATGCTTAAATTTCGTTTAAACATCGCATTTGTGTATTTAAGTCTGCTCTACAAATTAATTTGCAAATTTATCAAGCTCATATCACCATACATGGCATATCCACCATATATATAACGTACAATTAATTTGCCAAGTGGTAATCGCATTCGTGATATAATATGACGTACATAAATAAATATATAATATAATATGACGTATATAAATGCAGTACTTTTGATTTAGGGCTTTTAAAACAAACGCTTAAAATTTGAATTCCCTTGTTTTGGTTTCTTTTATTTTTACTTGTTTTTTTAATTTTTTTTTTTGCGCTTGCGCCAATTTGTTTTTTTAAATAAATTAAATATTAAATATTACACCTCCTTAAGTGAATTAAAGATTTCATGTTGCGGTCATTTGAAATAGCAATTGAATCATTTATGAATATTTTTGTATTTTGTAAGAGCTGAAAATGCTCAGACAGATTCAGTCACTGTGACGGCTGCTCATCTCTAATTCAGCTGTTGTTGTTGTTTGGTTTTTGTTGTTGTTGTGAATGATGTTTTTGTCTGTGGCGCATTAAGTTGGCGTTTTTTCTAAGTTCGTTTGTTCTTGGCGCTCGATTCTCTAAGCTATGAGCTAAGCTATCGCTAAAAATATGTGATATGTGTGTATCATATGTATATCTATACATACGAGTACACACATACATACTCACATACACATCCATACATATTTGCGAGTTAAGTTTTGGGGGTCAATTATAACGATTCCCAACGGTTAAGACGCACGGCTCGTCTGGCTAATAATAGCTGCTGTACGTATATGAATACAGACACAAATATTACATTTACGTGTGTATGTTTGTACATACATAGGTATATTTCAGGGAGCTGAGCCGAGTTTAGCGTAACGCTTTTTATGGGCGTGTTGAAACAAAAATTCCATTGTATTCTTTTCTGCTACTCATTTTTTCTTATTTTTTGTTGATATTTTGGCAACAAAATATTAAGCAGACCTATTCTTATTCTGACAGGTAAACAGAGTGAGAGAGAAAAAGAGAGACAGATAGAGAGGGGGAGAAAAAGACCGAGACATATTTGTAGATAAGATTTTATGGGCAGTTGACAGTTACAGTTAATGGCGCCGCGCTCGTAAAACTCACAAGAAGAATTAACCGAAAACTTGAGACACAAAGGAAAATGTTGATAGTAGTTGCGAGCCATAAAATTTGTGAATATAAACAAAAACTTGACCCATTTAGGTCAAGAGTACACAAGGAACACACAAATTGTTTACAAGAAGGATAGTGATTTCATTACTTGAACCACCAACTTCCTTATATTGCAGTGATAATATCTTTATATATTTATAAAGAATTTCAAAACATAAATATAGCACATATAAATCATTCTTCCAAGTTCCAAGAATACTGTTTCTTTAATCAAACATACTAAGAAATATATGTGCAATGCATTACACAGCACGATTATAGCAAAAACAAACTGAATTTCTTGTTTAAAGATTAATAATACATTGCTTATACAAACAGTAAGTTTGCTTAAGAACTTAGAACGTTTGTATATACGATATAACATTATTTATTTTATTACGTCAAATGTTCTCAAATGAAAATCTATATAAAATTGCAATGAAAACTTTATAAAACTATTATTCAAGATTGGACGCTTGAGTCATTTGGTATTCTTAACCTAGGGTTCGACTGGACTTTGAGTCTCTATCTGATACAAACAATATAAGTTCGATAAACCGAAACTAGTTTGAATCGCTTTCAATGAGACATTTATGAGTCAGTTGATGCCACCAATGTCAAAGCTGATCCACAATTGCCATCTATAAGTAAAGCGCCGTTACTTTCTACTTAGATTCAATTCGCCGCACAGGGAATCGAGCAAAATGTATATGCTTAATTATAAGCAATTTCCATGTCAAACTTTTGCTTTCGACGACGATTGGGAAAGAAGCAATTACGCTTAAGAAATGAGACAAATCTTTTGACATTTTCTAATCTGGGGAGCAATAAAAAGATACCCGATGGAGGCCAATGGCTGCGATTAAATTTCAATTTGGATTGCGAAATGGAAAGCGCAGATTCGCTTACAAGTGCTTTACACAGACTAGAAGCGAGCGAGAGAGACAGAGAAAGAGAGAGTGGAAGAAGTGGAAATGAAACTGGGACTGGATGTAGATATCAAAATGTAAGTGGATGCCGCTTTGCACAATCGCCTAGGGATGTGCTCATAAATAAAGATGCAGACGCAAAAGTGGGGGGAGAGGGGGATGCATCCTCTTGTTGTTGTTGATAGTTTTATGTCAAGCAAACATACAAACAAGCAGCTGAGACGAAGGGGGATGCCAGACGGTTTGAGCAAGTGCTAAATCTGGCAATGTACATATACACAAATACAGAACACATACAAACACACAACACATACAAACATACACTTATACATATTTATATCGGAGCTTTTGGATGCAATTGTAGTTGCGCTTTGTCATGGTTGAAAATTTGGAAAGCACTTTCAATTATGCAAATGAAAAGGCATTTCATCCGCTACAAAAATTAACGAGCAAGAAAATTTTAATTAAATAGAAAACCACAAACTTAAATTTGACTCGACTCAATTCAGCTCCAACTCGACTCGACTCCACCTCTCTTCAATCTTCACCTCCACTATCCACCTCCACTCTCGCCTCGTCTCACTTTTTCAATGCTGAGCGTCATTAAGTTTTACGTTTGCTTTGCTCTTGTTTTTGTTGCTGCTATTCAAATTTAGAAGTAGAATGCATGGCTGCCTACACTATCTATCTCCCTCCCTCGGTCTTCGTCTCTCTAATTTAAGCTACATACATACATGTAAAGAAAGTAGTGCACAAAGCGGTGAGTCAAGTGTAAATAGCAACGAAGTACAGGCGAAATGTATGTGTGGGAGAGAGAAAGAGGTAGAGTGAGGGGAGCCAGTGTCGCAGGTGCAGCAGACGTCGCTCAACTAATGCCAATGAACAGTGGAGTAGCGTGGCAAATGCCTGAAAGCGACAAATCAACACAAATAGACAGACGGAGAAGAGAGAGAGATCGAGAGAGCGGTTGTGAGCGTGTTATTGTCGACTCCCGCTACGCATCGCACAAGTGGGGGTGGGGGAAGGGTGAACCGCTTCCCTCACTTTGCATTCAAATGGAGCCTTTTTTATAAGCATCAAATGACAATATGACAAATAAATGCAAACAAAAGCTTAAGAAATTTTCTATTATTTGCTGAAATGTGGGACAGCGAATCGCATTTTTATCGCATTTCGAAATGCGCTGCTGCATGGTTGTTGTTTTTGCGGTTATTGCTGCTGCTACACACACTAACAAACACAAACACACACATAAACATACTCATGTATTTGCTTAGTGTTTAAACTATAAGACGCAGGCGTTAAAATAAAAATAAAATAAAAGCAGGCGATAAGACAACAACAAACTATTGTTGATAAGCGAAAAAAAAAGTGTGTACATTTTATTTCATGGCTAGCAAATGCAGCGTGGATAAGTTAAGTATTCACTTCAATTGCACTGTAAATTGTACCAGAGGTGTGTGTGTGAAAGAGAGAGAAAGGATACCTCTTTGATTATTCTCTCACTTGTACACTTGTATGTGTTGTGAATGTGTATATTACTTGCCCATTACAAGAGACTAACAAATGAACTCAGCCCAATGTCGTGTGTAATCTAACGGCATATCTTTTTAATATACGTAAAAAAATGCCACAAATTTCCCCCTTCTTACTCTGCGAATGGGAACTAATATTTACTAAAATGATTTCGACGGTGGATAAGTGGTGGTAAAGCAGAGCAGGTAAGCTGTGATAAAGAGTGATGCAAAGAGCGAGGAGGGAAGGGCAAACACGTGTAAATATTGAGCGCAAACATTGTGAGCATTTTGAATGAACAGTTAATTTGATTACGAGACAGCGAATTTCGCGAGTGATATTTAGTCTCTCACACACAGACATAAATACAAATGTATATAATATGTAAATACAAATGCATCTATTATCTATTGAATCCCGAAAAGGTCACAAACAAAAGAGCCGACATATAATAATAGAAAAATTCACACGTACGAAGAACAACTGAGGTGAGAGCATTTCAAATATGTTACATTTGCCATTTCATGGTCATTGCCAATGAATAGAATGAGAATTGTTGTTGTTGCTGTTCATGGAAAATATATGTTTGTTGGTTCGTGTGTGTTTGCGTTTGTGAGGTTGTGCAAGTGTAAGTGAATGCAGCCAGGCGATTGAAAACAGGTTACAGAAAAACAGGCAAACTCGACTGTAACGCGAAGATGCGGAGGCTGAGAAAAAAAATAGGATGCGATTGAAAGAAAAACGAAATTAAAGAAGATGAAGAAGAAGCAGATGAAAGTGTGTGCGTGCTTGTTGACATAGCGACCACATGGCCGGCGAAGGTAAGGAAAAGAGAGATGCAGCAGCGGCAACAACAACAACAAAAATACCGTAGCAAACGCAGCAGGGGGCAGAACCAGAAACCAAGATCCAAAGTCAGCAATGTAATAACTCTTCAGCGCAAGGTAAGACGAGAGCAAAGCTGCTGATGTGTTGTTGCCTTCTTCTTTCACTTGAGATTTCGAAATTAAACACCCACAAAATTGCTGCCATTGTTGTTGTTGTTGTTCCAGGAAAATTTAGCATTAAATTAGGCACTTTGTTTAAACAATTTCGGCAGTAAAATGTGTGAAAATGGATAAACATTTTTTCAACATTACCAAAAATAATATTTGTAAGTTTGTTTTTATTTTTGCTCTTTACTTGAGTGTATTTCTTTTTTGCTTATTTCTTTTATTTTTTGCTAAATTCCGACTTACCAATGCCAAATGACTGCTTAGCGTTGCAATCGCTCCACACACTCATTGTGAATGATTGTTGTTGTTGATGATCTTGTTAACTTTTTCCACAATAATAAACATGCACACACACTTACACAGACGTACACATACGAACATAGGTTTGCAAGCACTTTCGTTAGCAAATAAAAAATAGAAAACGAGTCGGAAATTTGCAAAAGTAAAAACAATTAAAAACCGACTTGTGTATGAAAAGCAACACGTAGTTTTAGTTGATTTTCTGTGATGTTCACGAAGCCGACAACATTTGCATTTACTTGTTGCTTCGTCTCGACCGTTGGCTTAATAAAAAGAATAATGTGATTTATTGCACAATTCCATTGCAGCAGTTATTCATTATACTTAGTTTGTCGTGTCCGTCAATTTGTTCTCATTTTGGGAGTTGGCCGCATTTAATCTCTGCTTACGCTCCCGCACGCACACATATACGCACACGCATACACTCGAGCGGGCATATTTCCACTTCGTTGTTTCGTTCACAATTAATTAATTAACCGGAATGAACCCGCGCGCAGACAACACACTACACACAACGCATTTCAACTGTTGCTCGGCTTCTACTGTGCAGTGTGACCAGTCTAGGCTAAACGCAAATGACTCAACAGCTACTTTAAAATAAATACGAAAAAATTTCATAGAATGCAGCTTATGCAGCTTATTCACATAGTGTTATTTTTTTAAAGTTTAAATAAAGCATATTGTGTTTAATTAATGCAAAGTTGAATTAAAAGTTTTTGGTATTTTTGTATAACTAGGGCTGCAGCATATATGCATTTGCACGGCGCAGGTATTTCTGTGGCAGCACAGAACGGTCGCACAGTTTTCCGCCAGACATCGTGAAAAATATTCGGCGCGCCATTTCTGTGTTTGCGCTTCCAAACATCCAGCAATAAACTAAACAAAACTCGATAACTGCAAATTGTTTTCGACGCCGGCGCCACCAGAAACAATATACAAACAAATAGGCACACAGAGAGCAGAAAAGACGCGCTCGTGTTGCACACATTTGCTCAATTCGCGAGCACAAATTTGACTATTAGCGAATATAGTGTTTATATAGCTTAAACAGAAGGAGACGGATCATCATCAGCAACAAAAATCGTCATGTTCGGCGGCGCTAAACCCTCATTTGGAACGGGAGCCGGCGCCACAGGCTTTGGCGCCTTCAGCAACACCGCCGCAGCAACACCCTTTGGCCAGTCGGCTTTTGGGAAGCCTGCGACGCCAGCGTTTGGCGGGACGCCCGCCTTCGGCTCCCAACCAACCCAGCCCTCAATGTTTGGAAGTGCGGCGGCACCGAATCAAGCCACGGGCGGACTCTTTGGCAGTGCAACAACAACAAGCGCTTTTGGCAGCACAACAACGGCGCCCACATCATTTGGAGGTTAGAAACGAATTGCAAAATTGTCGAAATTCATTTTGCCGACCTTAACATAAATTGTGAAATGCATTTCAGAGTCTGTCTGTCTCTTTGTTTGTGTGTCAGTTTAATTGGTTTACTGCAGTTACATTTTGTTTGCAACTCCTGCAACATGTAAATAAATATGTACAATCTCGACGATTCCCTGAAATCGATCAATTGACGGAGGTTGTCCTGCTAGCAGGAGTCGCATGTTTATCGATAAACATGCCAAGTGACATTTGAGTTTTTGCATTTGAATGTTTTAAGGTTCAATTTTAAGTGAAGCGTTTCTTGAATTCTATGTTCAAACTGCATGAATATAATTACAACAAAGAAGTCGAATAATACTTGATAAATTATTGAACAATTTCCAATTATGCCGAGTATGCATTTAAAGAGGATTGCGCTTATTTCATCTGTTTTTAATGCTTTTGTCTTCCGTTGTTTTTTATTTTAGCGTTTTCGCAAGCACCGCAGCAGACTTCGAGTATATTTGGATCGACGCAGGCGGCGCCAAACACGTCGCTCTTTGGCCAGAGCGCGACGAGCGCCTTTGGAGCCGCAAAGCCAACAACTCTGGGCATGACCAGTTTTGGACAGACGCCGGCGGCGCAGCCTCTTTTTGGACAGCAGCAGACGGTGACGTCGAGTGCTTCGGGTTTTGGCAGCTTCGGTCAGACGGCGCCGACCACAACAAATGTATTTGGCAGCGGTGCCGCCTCGGCTTTTGGCCAACCCCAGGCGGTAACTGTGGGTGCTGCTGGTGGCGTCAATGCTGGCACGTCGCTGGTCAAATATCAGCCCACCATTGGCACGGACACACTGATGAAGGGCGGCCAGACAAACAATGTGAACACCAAGCAGCATTGCATCACTGCGATGAAGGAGTACGAGCTGAAATCATTGGAGGAGTTGCGTCTGGAGGATTACATGAGTGGGCGAAAGGGTCCACAGGCGGGCAGTGCGCCGGGTGCCTTTGGTTTTGGCAGTAACGCTGCCGGCACACAGGCAACGGCGGGCGGTGCACTCTTTGGATCGCCGTCACAGCAACAGCAGCAGCATGGCACCAGTCTCTTCGGCCAGACGGGCCAGGAGAACAAGAGCTTGTTTGGTAGCTCGGCCTTTGGCCAGCAGGCACCAGGCAGCGCTTTCGGTGCACCCGCGCAACAGAATAACTTTATGCAGAAGCCTTTCGGTGCGGCTCCAACGAGCGCCTTCGGCGCCACTACAACCGATGCAGCTAATCCATTTGGCGCCAAGCCTGTTGGATTTGGCCAAACGGGTAGTAATATGTTTGGTCAGGCGACGGCGACAAGTGTCGCGCCTTCCTTTGGCCAGACAACATCCGGCTTTGGTGGCTTTGGCAGCACGGCTGCGGGGACTGCTCAGCAGACGCCGCTGTTTGGCGCCGCAAATACAACGGATCCTAATAAGCCAGCCTTCGGTCTGGGCACCGCTGCGTCCACTGCGCAGCCGGGCTTTGGTGGTTTTGGTTCGACGGCCACGAGCACCGCTGGTGGTGGTCTCTTTGGCTCAAAACCGGCGACGAGTTTTGCGGCGCCCGCTTTTGGCGCCAGCTCCACGGCCAACACGGGCTTTGGCAACTTTTCGATGAGCAACAGCAATGCTCCGGGCGCCGGCGGTGGTCTGTTCAACACCAACATGAACAAGCCGCCAACATCGGCGTTTGGTGGCTTTGGTACCACTTCGTCGGCACCGCTCAACTTCAATGCCGGCAACACGGGCAACTCCATCTTCAGCAGTGCCGCCAAGCCGGGCGGTCTCTTTGGCGGTGGCAACACGACTCTTGGCACCGGCACTGGTATGGCCCCAACGGGTGGCGGTCTTTTTGGCCCCGGTGGCACAACTGGTGCATTTGGCGGCACTTTGGGTGGCGGTTTTGGCAGCCTCGGCGGCGGCAATACGGCTCTCTCTGGCCTCGGATTGGGTGCATCTCCCGCCCAGGGCGTTGTTGTGGTCCCCATTCATCAGCAGATCCTATCGAAGGTGACATCGCCGTATGGCGATACGCCCATCTTCAGGGATCTGAAGCGCAACGATGAGGTGGACGCCACGCGTGCCACAAATCCTGTGGCACATCAGGCAGTGCTCGATATGACCAGTCATCCTTACAAGATCACCGAGAAGGAGGGCACGGCCGGCATACGGGTGAAGGCGCTGGTCAGCGCCCGCAACACCAAGACCATGTTCGATGGCCTCGAGGAGTACGATGCCAGTGTCGAGGGTTTCAATCTCAAGACGAATGCCAAGCGGCTGGTCATCAAAGCCAAACCGAATGCAAGTTCAACGAGCGAGCCGAGCAGCATCCAACATCAGGTCAACAGCGGCGGCAGTCCTGCTCCGGCTGCAGTGCGTCCTCCAGCCAAGTCATACAACGGCATCATACCAAACGAACCGGTGCCCATCAGTGCCACCTACAGCTCCCCGGTGGCCAATCGAGCTGACGCGGATAGCAGTCGTCGCGAATCATGGTTGCATCCCAACAACTTGGCCAAAGTGCGTCAGCACAATCTGCAGTCGGGCTTGGATCAGTCGCCCCTGAATAGCACCCTCACAGATCTGGTGCCACGCAAGCCACTGGAAACGTATAAGAATGCGGCGTCAGCCTCACGCCTCTCGGTGTCCACCATACCGGAGAATCCGTTCGAGGATCAGTCCAGCAGCATTGCGCGTCGCGACACATTCAACTCGGAACACGGCAACGAGAGCAATCTCTCCATACGCTCCAACGACTCGGAGCAGCAGCAGCGTCTGGCCATTGAACCGGCCGCCGATGCGGATCCCAATCTGGATGCTGACACTGAGCCACATCCGACAGGCATTGTGCTGCGCCGTGTTGGCTACTACACCATACCGCAACTGGACGATCTTAAGTCTTATCTGGCCGAGGATGGCTCCTGTGTGGTGCCCGATTTTACAGTTGGTCGCGAAGGCTACGGAAACGTTTACTTTGGCAAGGAACTGGACGTAGCCGGTCTGAATCTGGATGAAATCGGTAAGCGAACAAGGATTCCTCTGTTTGGAACTCCTTTATTAAAGATCCCCTCTTTTTTTCTTAGTACATTTTCGCAACAAGGAGGTCATCATTTATCCGGACGATGATAATAAGCCGCCCATCGGCAGTGGCTTGAATCGGGAGGCTCAGGTCACGCTGGATCAGGTGTGGCCCCTGGACAAGACAAAGCATGAGGCGATTAAGGATCCACAGCGTCTGCTCGAAATGGACTGGGAAGCGAAATTGCGTCGCGTCTGCGATAAGAATGCGACACGTTTCATTGAGTTCCGGCCGGAGACGGGCAGCTGGGTGTTTCGCGTCAAGCACTTCTCCAAATACGGACTGGCCGATAGCGATGAGGAAGACGACGAGATACCCACCGATCCCAAGAAGGCCAAAATGGGTGCCATGGAGGCCACCACATCCACCGATAAAATGAGTTTGACATCGCTGCGCAAAGCGCAGAAGATCTCCGAGGAGGCCGGCCGCACCACAGATCCCAAGTCATTGGCTATTGTTGGCGTTACCGGCGGCTTTCGACCCATGGACACCTCCGCCGAGTTCCTCATGATGGACAAGACGCGTGAGTGACTAGATGCTGATGCCGTTAAAGATCACAATTGAACTTTCATTTTTATTTGCCAACACAGAATTCTTTCAAGCCGGCGGCGGCACCGATTTCTCCATGTTCGATGCACCGAGTCCTGTGGCCACCAGTCCATCAGCTGCCCTGGCCCACGAATATATGGCAAGTGATCCGCATAAGGCGCAGCTGATGAAATCATCGATGTTTGTGGAGGACAATGGAAGTGACGATGAGATGGGTGTGTACCTTCTAAATAACTGTTATCCCTGACAGAATTATCAGAAAGCAAGCAATCCAGAAACACTAGAAGTGAAGATGTGAATTTCCTCCATATTTATATTATCTTTCCTTTCTTGTAATATAATAATGTTTATATGTTATGCTGTTATACTTTTATTCTGCATAAAATTTGTATTTCAAAAGTTTTGCCAAACTTGTATGTATATAGAAAAGTACTAGGCCAGACTTAAAACTTCGTCTATAACAATTCTGTCAGCAGCAATTTAGAGATTTATTTCAATTTCAATTGGACAACACTGATCCATTTAAGCTTACCAGTAAAATTAGTAGAATCAGCTAAAATCGGGTAACGTAATCTTTTCTTATTTTGGCCAAAACTCAACTTAGCTGCTTTATCCTTATGCTTTTGAATTTGCGACAGATTCGTTTCCGCTGCGTGAAAGACTGCAACAGCAACAGCAAAAGCAGCGCACACTGAACCTATTCGGTCAGGACACGCAAATGTGGAAGGATGCTGTCGCCTCGGAGAACTCCAGTGAGTATGGACGTCATTCCCCATTGTTGGTCGTATCTTCGTCGAACTCTGTGAACAGCATAATCCGCGAACTGCAATCCGAGGTGATGCTTTGAGCAACATAATCAGTTTAGTTGCGGCTGTTACTCATTTATATTTGCACTTGCAGACATCATCGGTGGCAGCTGAGAGTATTAATCCGGCCGAAAAGAATGCTCAGTCAACGCAGCTATTGGGTGCCCTAAAGGCCTTTGTGATAAAACCACGTGTAGCACCCGAAAAAGTATCCGCCTCTGTTCTGCCACTGACTCGTTCCATTGCCTATGGCCTCCACAACGACTGGATAGCGGATCTGGGCTTCTACAAGGGGCGTAGTTTCAAGCCCAGCTTTGGTCCGCAGAACACACTGATGGTGCCCAACACCTTCAAAAATCTGTGCAGCCTGCGAGAGAGTAAGTACACAAAATATCAATATTCGATTCATCAGAGGATTGGATGTAATGCTCTGTGTTTATATCAACAGCCGGCAAAGCCACGCCCGCAGCGATTGTCTTTGAGACGCGCGCCGCAAACGATTACTCGCGCACTTTGTTGCAGCAACTCCAATTCAATACGGTCGACAAATACGACCTATTTGGCGAAAGCATTGTACCCCATCTGGAAGTGCAGCTGCAGGACTGCAGCATTCGTCAAGTGGAGGGCAGCAACTGTCCCTGGCTGCAGTCGAACAATGGGACCCAGCTGATTGCCAAGCATCTTGCCGCTGCCATAAGGCTAAGCAAAACAAGCAGCATGGCTGCTTATGGAGTCTCCGTGTGGTCGCTGATGTTTTCGCTGTGGGGCGAGCACGAGGAGCTTGTCGGGCAGGAGACCAGTTCGCATTTTGTGGTCATGTGTCGGCGCAATTTGCTGTCGGAATGGCTGGAAAATGCTCTCGTCAGCAAGGATTTGCTCTCGAAGAAGGTCGGCAACAATAGCTATCTGGCTCATATGCTGGACTTGTTGTCCTGCCACCGAGTTACAGAGGCTTGTGAATTGGCCTTTAAATACGACGATGCCAATTTGGCGCTGATCCTAGCCCAGCTCAGTTCTGGCGCCATGGTGCGCATGCTCATGGAGGAGCAACTCTTTGCGTGGCAGCAGAGCAAATCGGACAAATACATTAGCCTGGAGCGCATCAAAATGTTCATGCTTGCCGCGGGAGTTGCACAGATGCAGTCGTCCCATGGTGCCATCAATCTGCTAGAGGACAGCAGCTGGCTGACCGTATTGGCCCTCCAGCTGTGGTACTTGACAGCACCCACCTCGAGCATAACCGATGCACTATTGGAATACGACAAATCTTACCAGGCCGACGAATGCTATGCTGATCCACCCAAGCCCACCTACAAAGGCAACCTGCCGTACGAGAGCCAACAGTCCGTCTATGATCTGCGCTACCATCTCCTCCAGGTCTACTCAAAGCGTGGCCATTCCTTGGAGCAAACCTTGAATCCAATCACACACACCTCAGATCCCATGGATTTTCGCCTCAGGTGAGTAAATAAAATCTGCCATTTGACTTAATCAAAACTAAATTTTATATCAAACGTAATTCACAGCTGGATGCTGCTCCAAACTTTGGAGGCGCTTAGCTATCATCATTGCACTCCGTTGGCCGAGGCGCAACTGCACGTAAACTTTGCCAGTCAGCTGGAGAACGAGGACCTCTGGCAGTGGGCAATATTTGTGCAGCTGCACATTAAGGATCGCAATCACCGGGAACGCGCCGTGCAGCAAACGCTCCAGCAACATGTTAGCGTTTTTGCTGAAACTCTGACTGTGGAAGAGGAATTCATCATCGAACAGTTGCTCGTGCCCGAGTCATGGGTGGATTACGCCAAGGCGGTTAAGGCGGGCTCCATGGGACGCCGTCACGCTCAGGCCAAGTATCTGCTGAAGGCCAAGCATTATGTGCAAGCGCACGAGATAATCTTCCAGTATATTGCGCCAGATGCCATCATAAATAGTGAGTAGATTAAGTTAATGATAATGATATATTCTTGAATACATATGTAAATGTAAATATTTATTTTATGCAGACAACCTGGATTATTTGAACAGTTTGCTCAGCCAGTTTGAGTGTATGGACGAAAGTGGTGTTAAGGTACCAAATTGGACGAATCAGGGTCAGATATTTCTTAATTTCATCGACATCAGTGCCAAGTTCAGGCAGATACACAACGTCACGAGCAATTCGGAAATGCTGGCGCGCTGGGAGAACCTCAAGCCACAGCTCAGTGAGATCTGCTCTCGCATCAGCCTGCTGCCGTGCCCCACATCCAAGCATCGGCTCTGCCAGATCGAGATATCCAAGTGCCTGGCCTGCCTGGTTCATGGCATACGCATTTTGTGGGAGGAGTTCGATTCGTGTTCTGTAATAGAAATGGCCTTAGACCGGCTGCCCATGCCACAGGAGTTTGTTACCGAAGAGAGTAGCAACCTGCTCGAAGAATTTATGGAGAAAATGCAGAATCACCAGTCACCGGAATCAGAAGCCGAATCATAGAGCACCGCGCATGATTATACGAAATTGAATTAGCGTGATCAATCCATAGGAAACTAAGCAGGGCAAAAGTGAGCGATGAGCGATTAGCGATGTGTAGTTTAGCTGCCAATTTAATTTACGTTTATTAATGATAGGAAACGAGCATTAGTTTATTATCTACATATTATCTACCTATTAATCAAGTGTTTCAAATATTAAATATTACGTAATCTTTGATAAACAATAAAAGTAATTTATTTGTTTGTTTTACAATTTAAAAGAAGAAAAAAACACAAATCTCAAACTTTAAGCTTTTGCTATTCATCGATAACTGTTTGAATTAAGCTCTAAAAAGCTCGAATTAAAAGTGGATCGAAAGACTTGCAGTAACTAGCAAGAACTTAAATTGGATCAGTCGACGACTGCCTTTCGATAAGAGCATAACATTATCTCGCTTATCAGTAAGGCACAATTTGTTGTTACCTGTATGTAATGATAATTTAAAATTAAAATTTTAATCTAGTTGCCGAATATGGCAGACCCCAAGCCAAGTTCATGGTGCGGTCGTGGTGACAAGCCACGTGAGTTCGCCAAGCACAAGCCAATTATTTGCTACGACCAGCCAGAGGCAGCAGTTGTCTCCAAGGCCGACTACGATGTAAGTAGCTTAAATTCCAAACTTGAAATGCTGATTGCAATTATCTTTTATTTTTCGTTTACAGAATAAGCGCTACCAGGCACTGACTGGCAAGCTGGTGGAGACGTTGGTGGTGCCGAAGCGTGAGGCACGCACCTGGACGATGCAAGCGGGCGATCTGTGTCGCATTACCGTGCACGAGGGCTCCCAGGTGGGCGACTTGAACTTCTGGAATTTGGAGAATCGGCAGGAGCGTTTCTATTCGGGCAAAACGCGTCAATTGCATGCCGCCCATCTGAAGGTGTACGATAGACTTTGGAGCTGCCTGCCCCATCTGCGTCCCATGGCCACGTTTGTGTTCGACACCCTGGCCAAATATGGTATCGACGAGGATGGCGGAGCATTGCATGATGTAATCGGCACACGTTGTGATGATTACACGTACAAGCTTATCACGGGTCAGCATAGAGTGGGTAGCTGTCACAGCTCCCTCGTCAAAGCCGTGGTGGAGGAGCGCGGCATGTGCGAGCAGGATGTGCACGATGTGTGGAATATATTCATGTGCACCGGCTTCACCACAGAGACACAACAATATTTCTGCAAGCCAAGCCCCGCAGAAAAGGGCGACTTTATTGAGTTTATCGCTGATATGAATCTATTGGTCGCTCTCAGTGCTTGCCCCCAAGGCGATGTCTCCGTACCAGTTGGTGCTGAAGTTCCAGATGACAAATGCCATCCATTAAAAGTTGAAGTGTTCCGCCAGAAATAATTTGAACATATGTGAAGCATAAGTGTATGTAATATAAAGCTTATGCTTAATTAATTCTTAATCTGCAATTTAGATTAACTAATATCTCCTCGGGCTGTTTGTCTACGGATCCAAGGGTGTCCCTGCCATGTACAATACAATTGGTGCCCTGAGATACTGAATATAAAATATTTGGCTTAATATTGCCTATGTAGCCATAAAACGTTTACGAATCCGCTTGAATATGAAGGAGAGATAATAAAATTGAAATCATTAAACGATTAAAAAAGAGGATTTTGTGAGTTTGACTCATTTTATGTTTTATATGACCGAACTAGAGACTATATCGTTGTCTTATTGCTCCTTAAGGCTTGCAACAATTTATGTACTTCACGGCAAATCCGCAGTCGTTTAATGGGCCCCTAACAATATGCCGTATTAGTGTTGCTCATTAAGCGCAATTTCGGCAGTGCAGCAATATAATTTTTGTATCCCCAAAAGTAAGCTACATTTTGTTTGGATCGAGGGATGTTTAGCTAATGCAGGAACCTATTTTGTGTCACTGGTGCGTGCACATGCTATCCCATCAGCAACATGCAGAGAAAACGATGTGGACTGATCATATTTCCAATCCAATAAATTAATAAATCTGGGTTTTGGTATACAAAGTATTCGTTTATTGGTAATTTTATTTTATGATCTTTATGTGTTATAATTTTAATGACGCTAATTGCTGTAATACCCCCTAAGTAAATTTTTCACCATTACCCAAACAAATATGTTGTATTTTGGGATAAGGTATTTTCTTTCATAGCATGGTCTCACTGGCAACATACTGAATTTTTTACGTGTTTCATCTCATTTATCGCTTTGTGTCAATATTAACAACAAATAGATTTAAACCCGATGCACAATGAATACCGATGTAATCGGCGAGGACAATCTTCAGAAGCTGCGCGACTACATACTAAACCCAGATATATCCATCCATGATCCACTGCCCGACGTGCTCCCGCGCAAATTCAATGAGATGCGCCTGTTGCACATTCCCAAATGTCCCGGCAGCACCAAGCTGATTCCACGTAGGGATTTGATTACAGGAGAAATTGCTGAGTTTGTTGAGGTCGATGTGGAGAAGGTGGGCGCTAATGCTAACAACTCCATGTCCATGCAGCGCGAGCCGGGTCTTCTGGAGGAGATAACGCGCGGCTCCCACATGAACTATCCCTTCTGGCCGGGAGGTTTTGCCATTGATGAACCCACAGAGCTTGCCCAGTTAGAGGTGGACAGCTTTCAGTTGGGCGAAAATCTGTTAACAGTGCCGCCAGGATTTACCAGCGGGCACGACTTCTCGCTGGCCAAAAAGAAGCCCGAGGAGGAGAGTGTTCCCGCAACCAGCAATATAGATCTGCTCAAGAATTTGCAAGAAGACCTAGATGTGCAGCAGTGGCTGCAGATGACGCGCGGCGAAAGCCAAAACGATACAACAAAAGCTCCACAACGGGATTTGCAATTTCCCGCCGAATTCCAAGATGTGGACGATGAGATTATGAATGCTGATCTGAAACCGGTGCTGAACATATCGACGACGGCGAAAACCTTTAGCAGCGACTGGGCAGAGATGGTGGACATTAGCCAGCCGATTACCAACTTTAAGGAGCAGATACCCTGTCCAGCCATGGAGTTTCCCTTCGAGCTGGACGTGTTCCAGAAGCAGGCCATACTCAAGCTGGAGCAGCGCCAATATGTCTTCGTGGCGGCCCACACTTCGGCGGGCAAGACTGTGGTGGCGGAGTATGCCATTGCGCTGTCCAAGCGGGATCTGACCCGTACCATTTACACGTCGCCCATCAAGGCACTGTCCAATCAAAAGTATCGCGACTTTCGCAAAACGTTCAAGGATGTGGGCTTAATCACGGGCGATCTGCAGATCGAACCGACAGCCTCGTGCCTAATCATGACCACCGAAATTCTACGCTCCATGCTCTTTTGTGGCAGCGATATAACCCGTGATCTGGAGTACGTCATCTTCGATGAGGTGCACTATATTAACAATCCGGAGCGCGGTCATGTCTGGGAGGAGGTCATCATACTGCTGCCCGATCATGTCAACATTATCATGTTGAGCGCCACCGTACCGAACACCATGGAGCTGGCCGATTGGGTGGGCAGCACCAAGAAGCGCAAAGTGTATGTGATCAGCACACTGAAGCGCCCGGTGCCACTGATGCACTACCTCTACACAGGGGCGGGGGGCAAAAGTCGCGATGACATTTTTCTGCTGGTTGATGCCCAGGGCAAATATCTGCAGGGCAACTACGAGAAGGCCGTGGAGCGCAAGAAGGAGATGCAAGGCAAACCGAAGGCGGGCGGGCCCAAGAACTATGTCAGCGGCAAGCAGGATCAGTACACCTGGATTGGCATGATTGATTTTCTCAAGCGCAACAACAAAATGCCCGTGGTGGCCTTCACCCTATCCCGCAATCGTTGCGATGCCAATGTCGCAGCTTTGCAGTCCGTCGATCTCAATACGGCTGTGGAGAAGGGCGCCGTGCAGAAGTTCTTTCTACAGTGTCTAGCTAAATTGAAGCCGCCAGATCGCACTATTCCCCAGGTGCTGGCACTGAAGGATGCTCTTGAGCGTGGCATCGGGGTGCATCACAGCGGCATTTTGCCCATACTCAAGGAGATTGTCGAGATGCTCTTCCAGAACGGACTCGTCAAACTGCTCTTTGCCACCGAAACCTTCGCCATGGGCGTCAACATGCCCGCCCGCACCGTCATCTTTGATTCGCATAAGAAGTTCGATGGCATGGAAATGCGCATTTTGAAGCCTGGCGAGTACATACAGATGGCGGGTCGAGCAGGAAGGCGTGGGCACGATGAGAACGGCACTGTTATACTCATGTGCAAGGCTAGCGTGCCGCCATCTATGGAACTGCGTCCCATGATCCTCGGCCTGCCCGAGAAGCTGCAATCGCAATTCATTCTACGTTATGCCGTTATCTTGACCTGCCTGCGCATTGAGAGCATCAAGGTGGAGGACATTATGAAGTTCAGCTTCAAGGAATTCAATCAGACTCTGCAGCTGCCCACGCAACAGAAGCAGCTCAAACTGGCCGAGGATAAGTTCGCTATGCTGCCCACACTGGGTGAGCATCTGGAGCCACTGATATATTTCTACGACAAGTCCGTGGAGTACTGGAAGGAAAAGCATCGCATTATGGTAAGTGAAGAACTGAATTATTATATAATTATCTTTGCCATAAGGAACACTTATTCTCCTCCACACACATCCTTTCAGAAATTTATCGTAACGCAGGCGAAAATCCAAAAGGAGTTGAAAGTTGGTCGCATCATTCTCATCACGCAAGCCAAGCACTACAATAAGCTGGCCATCTTGCTCAATGTGAAATCCGTGCTGGGCAAAGATACCGTCTACAAGGTGCTGGTGCTGGACCATCAATTCAAAAGCAGCGATGGCGACATTGTGGATCGCGGCGAGTTCTACTATAAAATAATCTCCTTGACGCCACAGAATAAGTTCTTCCAGCCGGAAGGCATTGGCGGACACACGGTGCTCGATATCAAAGCGATCGATATAATCAACATTACCAAGTCGGCAATTAAGATGGATGCCGATATCATTATACGCAACTGGGAGCAGCGACAGTTGGAGCGTTTCAAGGATGCCCCGCCCGGTGCTACCGTCGTCAAGGCTGTCACTGAATTGCATCAACTAAATGAGGCTTATAATGCCAATCCGGATACCATTAAGTATGTCAACATGTCCAAAGAGATCAATGTTAATGCAGATAATGAAGTGGCCATGCTGCACTATGTGGAGCATCTGAAACGACAGCTGGACGATGTCCTGCCGCACACCAATATCGCCGGCTTTGAGCAGGAGTTCGCCAAGGTCTATGAGCGGCGTGTGCTTGAGATTCACATAGAAGAGCTGAAATTCAAGAACTCGGCCAAGAATTTAACATTGTATCCGGATTACTGTAACAAACTGCAGGTTTTGCGCGCCTTAAACTACATCGATGAGCTGAACGAGGTGACGCTGAAGGGGAAGGTGGCATGTGAGATGGGCCAGAACGAGCTGCTTATCACCGAGCTGATACTCTGTAATATGTTCAACGATCTGGAGCCAGCGGAGATAGCTGCGCTGTTATCCGGTCTGGTGTTCCAGTCCAAAATTAAGGGCGAGCCCTTCATTCCAGAGCCGCTGAAGAAATGTGTTGAGGCCTTCGAGCAAATCAATGATACCATCTTGGCCGAGGAGCAACGCTGCCAAGCATCAATTCAGGCTGAGAATAATCTTAACTTTGGACTTCTCGAAGTCGTCTACGAGTGGGCCAAGAACAAGGCAAGTGCCAGCTAAATTCTTTCTTCAAGTTCTACTTATATTTTTTTTTATGGTTAATTTGCAGCCATTTGCCGAGATCATGAAGCTGACCGAGGTGCAGGAGGGCATCATAGTGCGCTGCATACAGCAGTTGGACGAAACGCTGCGCGATGTCAAAACTGCGGCCATACGCATTGGTAATCCGGGCTTGCAGTCCAAAATGGAACAGGCCTCCGCGGCGATAAAGCGTGATATCGTCTTCACAGCCAGTTTGTACACGGAAATGTGAAGCGGCGAGCAAAATGTAATGAAATGAAAGAAAAAAGCTAGTTGGGTTTTTGGCTTAAACTACAAATTATGCATCGTGTCAATTACAATTCCAGGGGAGACTTATAAAAATGTAAAAATATATATGTGTGAAGCAGAACAACGCAAACGCCACATGGGCATTAGCCGATTTCATCGGGATTCCGGCTTAAACTTTGGCGGCACCATCATGCCAGTCATGTGCTTCTGTTTCTTGGTCTTCTTCGATTTGCCGGCGCCGGATTGAAAGTCGTGCCAGCTGTTAACACGACTCTGGCGAGATTCCTCAAAGTTTTGCTGCCATTCGCGGTCCGCTTTGACACGCTCCTCTTCCTCGATTTCAGTTTCACGTTTTCGCTTGCGCTCCTCCTGGTCGCGCTGATCGAGTTTTTGTCGCCGCCGCTCCATGTCGGCAAAAAGTTTCATAACCATCACGTAAATGGCATGTTTATATTTGATAGGATCATCTTCTGGTATGGGCTCAAATGATCTGCCCTCCTTTTTGAGCTTTTTACGCTTTTCGGCAATCTGAAAACATCTTTATTTAGTAGGCTACCAAAAAACAATTGCACTTAAGGACAAGCGGTTTGTGTTTACCATATGATCTGTGCGTCCCTTGGCCTCCTCATAGACCTCCAAACACTTTTTGCGTGTTAGCTCGTTCTCCAATATTTTCCAGGAACGTGCAACGATGTCGAATGCCATTTGGGCGCGCTCCTGATTATCATGATTCTTGTCGGGATGTACTAGTATGGATAGGGTGCGATACCGTTTTTTTATGTCAGCCACCTCGACATCTGGTTCAATTTGCAGCACCTCGAAAGGATTAAGATTGAAGTACGTGGAACCTGGACGAAGTAAACGATCAATTTGTTGAGTAGGAGTTAGTACTGAATCGCGTTTTTCAATTTCTTTCACCTGCGAAAATAGTCACAAAATCGTTTATTATATGTGCATTACAATTAAATTCTATTTCTTTATTTTTTTTTTTTTTGGGAGAGCCTCGCCTACCCGCAGCCCTCAGCGTTGGCGCTGTTACGGCTGTGTCACCATCACTAAACTTACTTCAGTGTAGAAGTCCTCGAACGATTCTTTTGATGTGCCGGGCTGATCTCGCGACGTTGTGGAGGACATTTTGTGCTTTTTGTTTCAGTTATGTTGCGTTTCTTTTTTATTATTATATTTTCCGAGTTCTTTTTGTAGAAAATGTACAATGTACAGCCAGTGTTGCTTAATAGCATACATTCAGTGTTGCTCAGTGCTGCAAAAAATCATTAATGTAAATATTTCTAGTCGGTCTACAAACTTATTGATTTTTATTAACTTACGGATTAAAAAGAAAAATTTAAAATGAAAGCCGCAAATATTATTTCAGATAGATTTATCTGCGTTAGTCGGCTGCTCTCAAGATCAAAGAATTAAGACCCATTTACTCGATATTAAACAGAACAGCTCCTCACTGAACAGCTGTTGCTGTTAAAATTTCCCTGAAATGAAAACAAACCAAACGTCGTCAATTGATAAAGTCCATTCATTGAATTTGTTTCAGTTGATTTAAGATTTTAGTTTTGTTCAATGATTTTTGGATTAAATCTGATTGGTTTTTGTTACAATTCCGTAATTCGATCACAAATAAGGCGTGCAACAGCGTTGGGCAGAGCTCAGGTGAACAACAAAATGAGCACATGCACAGCTTTAGACGATAACAAATCGGATATTGTTTGGATGGATTTGGAAATGACTGGACTGGACATTAAGACAGACCAGATACTTGAACTCTCCTGTATTATAACCGACAAGCATCTCAATATTAAATCGGAGGGTCCTTCCTTTGCTTTACGGCATCCGCAACACGTGTACGACAACATGGACGAATGGTGCATTAAGCATCATTACGAATCTGGACTGGTGGATAGATGCAAAGAGTCGAATATAACGCCAGAGATGGCGGGGAACATTGTCTTGTCATACCTTAAGGAGAACATACCACAGAAACAGTGCCCGTTAGCTGGAAATTCTATATATATGGATCGTTTGTTTATTCAGAAGTTTTATCCCGCTGTCGATCAATATTTACACTATCGGATCATAGACGTGTCTACCATTAAAGAGCTGGCTACTAGGTGGTATCCGGACTTGTCAAAAACCACTCCACCCAAAATTCTCGCTCATCGCAGTTTGAGCGACATTAAGGAGAGTATTGCAGAATTGAAATACTATAAAGAGCATTTATTTAAATGAATTTTATATTAAGTTTGATTTCATTTAAAAGCAAATAAAACTGTTCAGTTAGTACGAATATGAAAGCAAAAACAAAATTCTATGATTAGAAACAAAAATACGACAGCAATAAAAAACTCGATTTCTCAATAGACTCCATTTATATTGTTATGAGCTGGCGAGAAATTGTTTGCCTCCTGACGTCTCCTTGAGCCTCGGCTGACGGCGTTGCTGTCGCTACCCGCTCCCGTCACCTTCTCAGCTTCAATGCGGCCGGACAGAAAGCTCGCAAGGCGCTCCTGTAAGTAGATCTCATTGAAAAATGCGAAGGCTATTTTACATCTTGTATGCTTGTATTTACTAGATATCCATTGGTAAGCAGCTGCAGATCGCCGTAGAAGGCGAGCATGCGTTTGAAGAGAGATTCAGCTTCCTCCTTGGATATATTCTTAACTTTATCCAAGCGTGTAATGGTTATTATGCGATTGTTTATATAAACAATATGATGAACGACCTCAGTGGTGGTATGTGCCAAGTTCCTATTAAACGAATTATATAATTTAAGCTAGAATACTCCGCTAAAAATATTTTGAGCTTTCTCACTTGGGTAAATTAGACGCAACGTTGGCGCTGTAGTTAACCAAGTGAACGACTCGTCTGGCTGATTCGCGTGTCAGCAAGACGATTAACTGTTCCAGAGTCACGGGTCGAGCTTGATTTTCCGGCTCGTCAGCACTGAGATAGCCCCATAGTTCCTTGGCCTTTAGCATGGCCTGCTTTGGGTCTGTTGCAATCTGTTGCCAAATTCAAATTCAATGACCTTCATTTCATTTCAATTTCAATTAGTTGATTTCTACTTACCAGCTCGGCAGCATAGATGAGCACATGGATCGCTTCTTTGCTCTGTTTTTTGAGAGCTCGCGCCTCCGCAAGAGTTCTTTGTGTCAGTCTCCGCTTCAGTTTGCGGGAGAAGCGTTGACCGTGATGGATTGCCTTGATGGCACCCTTCTCGTCCGCTGCCGCGCCCGCTGGCTCGTTATCATCGTCTTGCGGTGCTGCATTGCGGAGAAATTAAATTGTATATGAATTTGATGACATTGGTTTTTTATTCTTATTATATGTGATCGATCTCGATCTGTATTTTTTGTATAATAACGTTGCACTGACAAAGCAATCGAGTCTTATCTCCCGACTTGTTTGCTGCCGATTAGGCAAGCGAAAAACGTAAAATCAAAAATATTCAAAATTCATGTGGAGCACGGCTTGATAACCTCAGCGGGTCGCAGCGTTTCTGTTTTTATTTTTTCTTCTTTTAATACGGCTAGAGGCTGACGACGGAGTTTAAAAATAAATCTTGAGACTTGCATCTCGCAAAATGCGTACATGCGATTGTTGAAAACGTTCAAAAGATCACAGAAAAATCGTGAATAGAGATTCCCATGATACATAGAAAATGTTTGTGATGTTAAAATAAAAGTAATTCTTAAAATTTAAATTAAATTTACATAAATAAATTGCATCAAATATACTAATGAAACATTTTAAAAATTAAAAAAAAAATTATAACTTTTTTTGTTGTTAATTTTAATGATTTTTGAGCGTTATCATTTAATAAATAATATGGCTGATGAAAATAAATTGAAAAAAAAATATTTTTATATATACAAAAGCTAAAAGTGCCTTATTGTCATCTACGTATCTGTGTATTGAATTGTAGCTATTGCTTTATCATTCCCACTCACCGTCTGTCTGATCCTGATCTGTGGGAATGGGCACTAGATATTTGTCCACGAATTTGTCGCCGGCTGTGAAGGCGCCATCAATGCGATCCGCTGCATAAGTTGTCAGAGAACTTTCGAGCACTGCGTTTCCGATTTGTTTAACAGAATCTGCACGCTTGAGAACTGGTCGTACCAGGTGATCCGACATGTATTCCTTGGTATTCCAATACATCTTTAAGCACAAAATGATGGCCTACGTAAGCAAGATTCAAGCCACATTGGCGCATATTGGGCCCTGGCTCTACTTACCATTTCAGGCGGCAGATATACGAGCGGTATGCGCTGCTCCAATATATCAAGACTTTTGCACATCACATTGTCCAGACGCTTGATGGGCATCTCGAAGAGCTTGACTGCTGGCTGAACTGTTTCGTACGCAGCGGTAATGGTTGCCTCCGCTGTCTCAAAATACCAGCTGAAGAGGCGATTGTTGTTCTTAACTTTTTCGTAGATATTTTCGACACGTTTAACACTCGATTCCACCAGTGGAATGGATGTGATCCGATCGATTGCTTCCATGTGCAGTCCCCAACTCATTGTTGCAGTTGCTTTAAGGAATTTAAATATATATTAATCCATCACTTCGTTGGGCATTAACTCGTCGTACTAACCCATTTAATAGCGGTGTGAAAATATTAATTAATTAATTTTAATTTTATTGATAGGTTTTTTCACTGTTCGAGCACACGTCCCTTTTAAGCGGACGTTGACTTGAGACTGGGCCAAATTTGCAGTGTGCGCTCCATAGACATTACAATCGCGTCGGAGCTCGTCATGCACAGATTGACCTTTAATGCCCATTGATAAGCTCTACCTAGACTACACTTATCAACAACATGCCATTTGTAGCACGTTAAATAAGTTCCAAAGTGCACTCAGAAGCGGATTCCAATAATCCCATTAAAAAATAAATCTAGGGACTCCATCTGATGTGAGCGTGAATCATTCGATAATGCAAATCTTTTAATATCTTAATTGCTATTCGAATAGATGACTTTACAGTTTAAAGTGCATTTCAAACACGATTGTGTTAGACTTAGTCATTATTGTCGGAAGACTCAAATCGCTAAGCGAGCCACAATTGGTATAGCGCAGATAGCTCTTGGAGCTGGCGGTTTATATTATTCAAAGAACCAGACGGCGTTAATTTTAGAGCAAAAGTCTTGCTTCTCACAAGCACAGAAAGCTTGAGTTGGAGCTGTTGCTAAGTTGTGATTTCTGTAATCAGCCAGACATTTTAATTACAGCACAAAGTCGTTAAGCAGTATGGAATTATCAATCGGAGTAAATATCTGCAGCAAGTCTTCTTTTATTTGAATTTAAACCGATATTACAAATAAAAATCGATTGAAACTAGCTGAAAATGTACGGGTAGTGCTGAAAAACACAGGGTAACGAGTTAAGTGCTGAAAAACGCATACTTGTTAGTTGGTTAATTTGTTTGTTGCGTGTTTTCAGCGTTTGAGTTGTGTCCTAAATATAATTGTTTAATGTTTATGCAGTGTTGATATTATGTTTACATAGTAGTGTACATGTCTTGCAATTGTAAAATGAACATATATTTAAGTTTAATCTGCCTGTTGGGCGCCTCAAGCGTCGGTAAGTAGAGTGACTCTCAGAGCCCCAGCCACACCCAAGCGTCAAAGCGAGGCTTTATGTGATTCATTGAGAATTATAAAAATTTATTTACAGCGCTTGGTCAATTTAATGATTTGGAGCGGCAGAATTGCATTATACCCAAAATATTGCAGGGCTCATGGTTCTCATGGGAGACTGGCCTGCCCACCCAAACGGTCATAGATGCGACCTCGATGTCGAGGCGTGGATACTGTATCAATTATGAGCGACATCATGGCGATGAGTATTCGTTCGTGTTTAAGGAACGATCGGTGAATTGTTATCATTGCGTGCGTACGATAATACGCACGTTGAACATCTTTGAGAAGTTCGAGGGACCTTGTGTGGGTCTGCCGTCTGGTCAGGAGCCCACCGTGGCAAACGTATGCAAGGGCATTAAGGATGATCAGCAGCTAATCACATTGTTCAATGAGAATTTTGTACCCATCAACTGTCGCTCATCCCTCGAGGGTGTTTGGCATTTTACGTATCAGGCAAGTGGCATAATTAACTTGAGCAATTAATCAATTGTATTCAACTCGTTTCTTCTCTCATAGAATCGATTCCGCTTCACGGGCGTGTGCAACAAGCCAGATGCTCGCATTCAATCATGTCAAACGGCGGGCACCCAGTTTCTGATACAGAATCAAAAGTTCAACATTACTTATCAGAAATGTGAGGGCATGGAGGGCACGTTTAGTGGGACCGTGGAGTTTAGTTGCCTGGGCGATTGGTTTGTGGGCAAGAATCATTATTTTGCCGTTGCAAATACAAAGGAGTCGCGTAAAGATGAGAAATATCGTTGCTTCCTCAAGAATCGTGATGACGATCTGTATGTGGGCGTTTCCATCACTGCCGAGTGTAATACACTGAAAACACCCGAAAACTCACCCGAACGTCTCAAGCTAACACCCGTCAAAGCTGAATTTGTGGAACCCGGCTGCACGCTACCTCAGAACTTCTCCGGCGAATGGGTGAACACTGCGAACATTGATGCCGATGTCTCCATCAGTGAGACGCACATAAATGAGACATATTATCCTGACAAGGCTCGTTACCGCAAAACGATTTATGTGTGCCGCGAGCGTCGCGGTGATCGTGTCATGATGGCGCGTCTCACAGTCGATGGTTGCCAAAAAGATTACGTCTGCTTTGACTTTATGCCCAGGCATCATAACATCATACGCTACCGCAAGGGTCTAGCTGTGATCAAGGATGATTTCAGTACAGTGTGTTCGTGGGTACAATTTCCCAATTCCGAAGCATGGAAATACGATTTGTTTTTAGCGAAAAATCCGGTTCCTGTCCGTTGTCCAGTCGCAGGCAAATTCAATTTCACACAACGAGGCGAGCATCCATTTAGAACGAGGTATACAAAGAGAGCTTACTATATTATAAACAGAGATTGGAATTTAATTTGGCATATCTTTCAGAATCCTGGGTGGTGTTACACTGAGTCCACGTCCCGATATCCACTGCAAGCAAAACATATCCGATTTATCTGTTTGCGATACGGACCAAAAGGAGTTGGCTGTCGATGAGAACTATTGCCTGTCTGTGGATCATTTGGGTCGACCTGTTGACATCTACAGTGATCCCGATTATCGAATGAAATGCATTGGCTTCTGGAAGGAGAATCTCAAATCCTACCTAATTACCTACGATGATTTGGATCCGCTGTCCAAATACCGCTGTTGGGTCTATCAGCGTGCCGACCTCAATCGCGTCCTCATGTCCCAGGCAGTGGGCGCATTCTGCAAGCTCAACCAAGACGTTACCTCATGGAATCATTCGGAGGGCGCGGCAGTCGCCATCGATGCCGTTGAGTACGAACGCGAGCGCGACGATTGTCCAATGTATTTCGACGATGGCCTCAACCCTTGGCGACCATCGGATGCCTCGAATATTGTCTTTGACTGGGACTTTTACAAAGCCAACGCAGATCGCTTGGCTTCCGTCACTAGTACGCAAATAGCCTGTAGCATTGTCGCTGTTTGCTTGCTAGCCAGGTATTTAGTCGCTTAATAAGGAATAAGATAAGTTTTACACCTTCGTCCATCATATCCGAGACGTAAAGTATCTTTTTAGAAATATGTAATTATGTGCCTTTCAGAATGCAACGAAGTGAGGAAATTTCAATACACAAAATTTACAACGTACATATCTATAGTTTATAAGTACAAAATAACAAGAGGTTTTACAACTCTTCATTATGCAATTTAAAAATCTCAATTTCAAGATTTAACATTCCGTCCACAAGTGAATCTCAAATGTATTGTACAAACGAATAAAGCAGCTAAACAATTTTAAAGTAAATGTGACTTTTAATGATAATATAGTAGTGCCAAATCAGTAAAAAGTTAATATAGCTCTACAAATATCTATATCCTTAGAACACATATTAGCAAAGGATCATTTAAATTATTGAGCAAATGATTTTTAAAATACAAAATATTTCCCATGTATTCGGACGTACTTTTTTGGGCGACACCGATAACAGCTCAAGCGATAGTTCTCATCACCTCGATTTATAGTAGGCATCGATGATTTCAGTGCTGTGAAATTTGAGAAAATAAGCTAGTTGGATGTTCTGAGGAATAACAAGTGTTTTAATATTTTGATCGAAACTTCTGATAATACTAAATTCACTAAAAATGCTGTCTTCTGTTGTACTGCGTGGCGCAGCTCGCTGCAATGGTGCGTATATTGTTACACTACAAATATATATGAGCATTAGTTGACAACTGTGTTTATTATATAACCACACCGATAGCTGCAAACCTTGTTAAGTCTCTGCGTCTTACGCCGCTGAAGGCCTACTCCACCATTGTGGCCAACACGCAACGCCAAGTTTTGGCCAAGCCTTTGGCACTGACCAAATCATTAGTGGTATGTGTATCTAAATTCACATGCACGCATGTGTGTGCCTTAAGAGATTTTATTTAATCGGATAATCCCATATTTCAGCCCGTTGCAAGGCGCGAGTTTTCAGTGAGCGCTCCTAGAATGGCTTCAGCGACCAGTAACCACACAGGCTTGTGGACCATAGAGCGAGTTGTGGCTGCAGGTCTTCTGGCCGTCATTCCTGCAGCCTTCATTGCACCCTCGCAGGTAATGGATGCACTTCTGGCTGTGTCGATTGTCATTCACACCCATTGGTAAGATAAATATTTGGAGGCAAACGCTCATCATAGTTCGACTAATCTCGTATAATCTTGCAGGGGCGTTGAAGCTATGGTTGTCGACTATCTACGTCCTGCAGTTGTTGGCAATATTCTTCCAAAGGCTGCTCACATTGCTCTGATCATAATATCCGTTGCTTCCCTGGGCGGCCTCTTTTACTACATTAAAAACGATGTGGGTCTGGCCAATGGCATCAAGCGCTTCTGGTCAATCAAGGGCAAGGAATCCTCTTAATTGCTAAAAAGGGAAATCGAATACCGAATCATATAAAATCCAATTATTAATTGTCTTTTAGTAAAGGAATGATATGATCTAGACGATTGCTTGTTAGTCATTAGCAGTAAATAAAAATAAATTGTAAAAAACAAGAACAAGTATTTAAACGAAAAAAATGCGTTTATAACTCTATATCAAATGATCCGGAGCTCATAAGTTTTGGTAACGGTAGCAAAAACAAAAACTTTCTTTATTCGATAAGTGTTTTTATAATAAACATTTAACTTTTGCAATCATAGAGGTTTCGTCATGACTTAGCCTCTACGTTATTTGCATAGAATATTCTAAGCGCGTCCCATTGTTTTGTGTGCAGTAAAATATGCGGACGACATTGACGCATGTGATCTACGGCCTGATCTGGGGTCCAACCGTTTTTCTAAAAATAATTTACACAATTAGACAAGCTCTTTCGTAAAATTCCATAGCGTACCAGCATTAAATAGCAACCCACTAAGGTGGCGCTTCGGGTTCGTCCCGCCTTGCAGTGGACATAAACTGAACCTCCATTCTCCGGATATTGCGTTGAGTTTAAGCCAGCTATGCGTTTGGACAATGGCAAAAAACGATTTATGAACTCTACGCCACGGAAGAGCTTCTCTTGGTTGGGCGATTCGAAAATGTCTGTAGTAGCCAGTTGCAGGAAATCTACGCCAAGAGCCTTCCATTTGGGTAAGTCGTTCGAAAAAGCGGTAAGCTCGTAATCCTCGTTCATTGACACAACAGCTTTCATATTTTCCTTTTCAATTAACTGTTGGGAAAAAATAGATTTTAACTAAATGCAAATAAAACGGTTTTAATTGGGAGTGCATGACTTGGTGATGACCTGTACTTAAATTTAATTTTGGAAATTTTACACTCGAAATATCTCATATAAGCAAGAGGTAGTCTGATATATATAAATATATATGAAGAATATATCTATAGTATATATACAAATTGTACGAAGGAGGGTCAACTTAGTGGTTATAAATTTTCATCCAATTTTCAGGCGTCTTCTTCATATTGTTGTGTTAATACAAAAAACTTTATTTATGGAAACTTTAATGGGTATGGCGTGTTAATGTATCGTAATGGGTGTGTTTTTGGTTTAGCATTGCATTACTTACGTCATTCGCCTGGCTCCGAAAGGGAAGCGCCCCCAATATGACATTGTCATCGATGCGATCGTACCAATTCCTTGATGTGGCCTTTTCCATAAGCACATTGTAGAGGAGCGTCGGGTAGAAGGAGACACGTGCAAGCATAGCCGCCTTTAGGGGTTGATACACACACACACACAGACGCACACAGGTGGGTAAGGAGAGATTTAGGATTAGTAAGACGTGTTCACGCTTAGCGTATGGGCGACAACAGCTGTAAACTTTCACCAGCGAACGCCGTTAAGCATGAATTGTTTAATGCGTGACTGTCTGTGTCGTTTGGAGCGCGGCTTGGAACTGGTTTCATTGATGTTGTTGATCGCAGTGTCTGTAGCTGGTTTGCAGTCGCCATCGTAACTTACACTCATTTTAATGCCTTTTTTCTTAGGATTTGCGGTTCAAAAGAACGATGTGTCACGCTTTAACAATGCGTTTACGTATATTAATTAGTATATTTACAAATTATCACTCTAACAATCGCGCTGCTGCTTTGGAATATTTTCATTATGAAATGGTTCAACAAAGCACACTTATTTTGCAAACATTTCAAGCACTGGTCGCTCAAAAGATACAGTAGCGGTGGACACACCGGCACATCAACCGATGTTTGTCGAGATAATATAGCAGGGTAACACCCAACAAAATAATACAGTCGAACTTCCTTACAATGCACATTGTAAAGAATTATGAATTTAATTCAACCATATAACTTACTCTTTTTTCACAGCCTTGAAGCGAAGTAACATATCTCGATAGTAAAGTGATTTTGCTATTTTAAAAAAAAAATTCATTGTCAAATATGAGATAATAATGGAGTAAGGCTATTGCAAATTATGAATATAATTCTTAGTAGTGACTGTTCACCAATTTGAAAGTCACATTATTGCTCATCTCTGACATTGCGTCGTTGGCAACACTGGACATCAATTATTATTGCAACAAATAAAAGGTTCTTTAATCTTACGTGTGAAAATTGTTAAAAGCTGTCGGAAAGCATTGGACCAACAATTTCACCAACAGGCCCTGGTAGAAAATGTGCCAGCGATAATACGAAACTGAAGCTCCGAGCACTATCAAACGGTGAAAATACAGTGTGTGCACAAAAGAAAAAGTAAATAACACAACACGTCAGACCAAACGAGACACGAAGGGAATTTACCTAAATTGTTCGTACATTTAACATTTATGTATCTTTTTTTACGGCGAACGCAGAGACACGTTCCCTACATGATGAGACTGCCTAGCCTGAAGTGCATTTCGATGCTCCTCCTCCTCATCCTATGCAGCCAGCTGTTGCGGGCGGAGCTGCAAGGCCCACTCTCTGAAAGCGCCAGCTCGACACCAACAACTGAGCCCGAGGCCGTTGCCGCCACGGAGCCACACAGTCAGGGGAGTAAAACTGATGGTGACGAGGTAACGACAGCCGAAAAAGATGCTAATACCCCACCCGTCGATCCTTCATCGTCAGCACCAGGCAGCAATGACCGCAAAGCGGCCAAACTTAAAGAAACGGAATTCGCGCCACGCACCAAAATAATGCCAGCTGCATTGTTCGAGCGGCTGTGGAACGACAGTTTATTGAAGCAGCAGAAGTTGAAGGCCCAAATCGAAGCCATCGAGGCGAGACAAGCACCCGCTGTAGTTGCCGAGCGGACGCCCGAGCAGGTGGAAGGTAAGTAATTAAGAACACACCTTATCGAGTATTGCAATGTTTGTCTTTCAGCGGAGAGTCTCTACGAGAATGCCATGGAGATGTTAACCAAGCCGCGCACTGACAAGCGTGTCGCATTCACACTGCTGCGCAAGGCTGCTGCATTTAAGCATCCCAAGGCACGAGCCGAACTAGCCATGGCTGTGCTCTTGGGCCACTGGATGTCATTCGATTTCCATCATGCTGCCGATGAGTTTGAGAGCCTGGCGACCGATGGTGTGCCAGAAGCTCACTTGGGTCTAGGCTTTTTGTACTCGGTGGGTGTGGGAGGCAAGAATGTCAGTCAACCGTTGGCGCTGCTACATTATACGCTTGCGGCGCTGGGCGACAATACGCTTGCCCAAATGGCAATGGGATATCGCTATCTGTACGGCATCAATGTGCCGATCAGTTGTGAGAAGGCCTTGATCCAATACAAGCGTGTGGCCAAAAAGGTAGCCACAAAGGTCACGTTTTCCAATGGTCCAATGGTGCACAGAGTCAAGCTGCTGGATGAGCTCGAGAATCCCGGCAGTCAAGAGACGGAAGTTGTGGACTACTATCAGCTGCTGGCTGACAAGGGTGATGTGCAGTCCCAGATTGGCCTGGGCCAGCTGTACTACCAGGGCGGCAAGGCTATACAGCAGGACCATCAGAAGGCCTTGGAATACTTTACACTTGCGGCCAATGCAGGCAATGCCATTGGGTTTGCCTTTTTGGGCAAGCTCTATCTGGAGGGCAGTGAGCAAATCAAGGCAGACAACGAGACGGCCTTCAAAGTGAGTGCAAATATAGATTAAAATGTTGTTGAATTAGTTTAAACGATATCTTCTTTGTGTCAATCAACAGTACTTCTCTAAAGCCTCCGAAATGGGTGATCCTGTGGGTCAGAGTGGACTGGGTCTGATGTACCTCAAAGGACTCGGTGTGGCGAAGGATTCTATCAAGGCTTTGTCGTATTTCACTCAAGCTGCCGATCAGGGTTGGGTCGATGGGCAACTGCAACTGGGCAACATGTACTTTAGTAAGTTATAGATTGCATTAGAGCTTTCTGACAGTGTGACTGTATGAATTTCGATGATTTCATTTTAGCTGGCAATGGTGTGAAGACTGACTACAAACTCGCGCTAAAATATTTTAACTTGGCCACACAGTCAGGACACGTCTTGGCCTACTACAATCTGGGCGTTATGCATGCCTACGGCATGGGCATGCTGCGATCCTGTCCAGCAGCTGTTGAGGTAGATTTTATGTAGTTGTTTTTTTTTAGGAATTGTAGTCTGTATCAATTTGCTCTTGTTTTATATATATATTAATTAATATGTTCAACTTAATTATCATTCCTGCTTAGGTCCGATTTTAGGGCTTCGGAATCGACTTTTATTTGTGAAATAATTGTATTGTGTTATTGCAGTTCTTTAAAAATGTTGCGGAACGTGGTCGCTGGAGCAATAGATTAATGCACGCCTACAGTGATTATAAACAGAATCGCGTAGATGAGTCCTTCATGCAGTACTCCCTAATGGCCGAAGTGGGCTATGAAGTGGCCCAAAGCAATGCAGCATTTCTCCTAGATCGCGAAGAAGTGCATGTCTTTAACGATCGCCACGAGGATTTGATTCGTGCGTTTTACTATTGGAAACGAGCGGCCGGACAGGGCTATTCGGCGGCCCAAGTCAAGCTTGGCGATTACTACTACTATGGCTGGGGCACCAAAACAGATTTCGAAACTGCTGCCGCACTTTACAGGTGTGTATCTGTTGAATTATTCACCATATGTCTTTTAATATATATTTCGATATCGATTCCAATAATAGGAAAGCTTCTGAGCAGCAGTACAATGCCCAAGCCATGTTCAATTTGGGCTATATGCATGAGCAGGGACTGGGCATGAAGAAGGATTGGCATCTGGCCAAGAGATTGTACGATTTGGCAGCCGAAACGAGTGTGGATGCCAAAGTACCTGTGACAATGGCGCTATTTAAGCTGCAGATGCTCGCCAAGATTGAGTCAATAAAGGAGGTAAGGCCATATGATTAATAACGATAACTGAGAATGCGAGCACTGATTTGGATTTTGCATACCTCAGTCACCATACAGATTCATCTTCTACATGGATGAAAATATCGCTGCCAATTGGGATTTATATATGATCACAATACTGACCCTTCTGCTGGGCATTATAATGTACACAAGGCGTCCCTTTCAACAGCCTGAACCGGCAGCTGCGCAGCAGCAACAAGTGCCGCCACAGCCGCCAGTCAATGATATAGCAGCTGCTGTGCCAGTTAATCCAGCTCCTGGCGCTGCACAAGCGCCCGTAGAATCTGGAGCGACAGCAACTGTTGTTGCCGCACCAGAAGCAATAAGCACATCAGCTCTAGCGGAGACTCCAAAAGCGTCCAGCGGCGACTCGTCCAGGCCAACAGTCACGACAAGCAGCTCATCCGTTGGGACGAGCAGTACCAGCACCAGCAGCAGCAATACACTCGATCCCACTGATTAGTCTTAACGAATTGGTTAATCATCCCTAGTTTAATTAGTGACCATGTAAATATTTATCATCTATTTTTTATGATTTCTAAATGGAATTTTTAGATATTTAAAATCAGAAATATCTTACTCAAATGAAATATATATATATGTGTGTTGTACTGAGAAAATAACAAAAACAAAAAACTTCCTATCTATGCAAGATGATTCCAAACTATAAAATCAAAGAGAAATCGAATGTTTTTTAATTGTTAATATATTTATGTTGATTTTGTTGTTGAATTGTGTGCCAGATTTTTTGAATTTCTAGCCTAGGCATAATAGTTAAGATTAGCTTTCTTCTTGGACTGCACCTCCATGATGGCATCCATGAAGTCCTCGTGCGTCACCGATGAGGCGGAGCGGCGCAGGGCAATCATGCCAGCCTCAACACAGACCGCCTTGCACTGGGCCCCATTGAAGTCGTCTGTGGAACGTGAAAGCTCCTCAAAGTTCACATCGTTGCTGACATTCATTTTACGTGAATGAATTTGCATGATGCGCGCACGAGCCTCCTCATTTGGATGTGGGAACTCGATTTTGCGATCCAGTCGACCGGAACGCAGAAGGGCGGGATCCAGAATATCGACACGATTCGTGGCTGCAATGACCTTAATATCGGCAGTCGAGCTGAAGCCGTCCAACTGATTTAGCAGCTCCAACATGGTGCGCTGCACCTCACGATCACCGGCCTTCTCTGAATCGAACCGCTTGGTGCCAATGGCATCCAATTCATCGATGAAAATGATGGCGGGCGCCTTCTCCTTGGCCAGCGCAAAGGCATCTCGCACCAGCTTGGCTCCATCGCCAATAAACATTTGTACCAGTTGTGGTCCAGCTAGCTTCAGGAAAGTAGATTTTGTTTGGGCAGCGCAAGCACGCGCGAGCAGCGTCTTGCCGGTGCCAGGTGGCCCGTACAACAGTACACCTATAAAAATAAACTATTAACATCAGCCAGCGCTTTAATTTTTCAGTGAATCACACTAACCCTTTGGTGGATGGATGCCTAGATTCTTGAACTTTTCCTTGTGTGTCATGGGCAATACGACAGCTTCAATGAGCTCCTGGATCTGTTTGTCCAGACCACCAATATCGGAATATTGCTCTGTTGGACGCTCATCGACCTCCATGGCCTTAACACGTGCATCGTACTCAGCTGGCAGGGTTTCCAGAATCAGATACGAGTCCTTGTTGACGCCAACCAAATCGCCGGGCTTCAGCTTCTCGGCATCGACCAGTCCAATGACTGGCAAGAAATATGCCTGACGCGTAGAGGTTTTAATAACGGCACATTTGCCCTTGCGCTGATTATCCAACACAGTAACGGAACCATCATCCTCTTCCTCCTGCGGATCCACGTCCAGCAGCTCAATCACATTGGACACCAGATATGGCAAAGTTTTGTTAACCTAAAACAGCTTTCATGTTAAATCTTAGTTAACAGATAATTACACAGTCAACCCTCACCTTGATCTTCTCTGTATTGTCTTTGATTTTTTCGTTTTGCGCCTGAATTTCGTGTGTAATGCGCATAACTTCGCTTTTCATGATTTTAATTTCATTGTCCATCAGGCGAGTCCTGCTCACAATCTCATCCGTGGACATACGGAGCACCTCTTCGCCCAGCGACTCCTCGCCATCCTCCCATATTGACTTGTCTTCAAGAGTTTGGGCCATATCTAGTTAATGTTCGTTTAAATCCAACTTTTACTGCGGTTAAAATGTTTTCTTTGCTTTGCTGTTTAGTCGATGACTTGTAAATTTCGTGTTTTTTCCAGCCTATGCAGAGTTTGACAGCCAAGTTAGTGTTGTAAAATCTTCTAACCACTATCGAGCTAAAGCGAGTACAATACTTCCCGTGTATCGATAGTCACGTATTGCACAACACTGTCATTGACTTGAAGAGAACGCTCTTTTTTTCTTGTAAAAAATTTTGTGTTAAACTATAAATCATAAACATAAATTACAATTGCCATGTCCGAAAATAATGGTAAGTGTTTTAATGAAATTATATTATACTGCTAGCAATGCGCACGGATCTCTGGCATGCTCCAACGTCATGCAGAGCCTGAACACACAAACTGCAAACTTGAGATATGATGCTAAACGGAATACAATTTCTTGCTTGTTCTTGTTGTATTTTGCAGAAGCGTCGGTTGAAGCCAACTGCTTCAGAGGCGGTTTTACATTGAAAGCATCGCGATTAGGCGGAGCTGTCTTGCGACCACCTGTGCTCGTCGACAGCTCCGTATTGGGCACAACTAACGCCAACAATAGTATCAATAGCTCCTCCACAGAAGCGGTAGCCGGCGGAATTGAGAAGACTGAGGAAGATGGCTTTGTCGGCAATCCGTTTTTGCGTGAGCAACGCGAAGAGGATGAGGATGCTTCTGCCCAAGTGGTAGAGTCCACAGAGAATATCGATAAGGATGACGACGACATCGATGAGCGGCCGGATCCGCTATCCATGCTGCGCAACAATGGCATCGAACGTTCGAACATATTCGCTTCGGCAAAAACCACTTTGCCGCGTGTACAAACAAGTGGATTCATTTTCGGCCAGAACGTGCACGAGCGCGTCACAGGGGTAAATTGAGGCCTTATTTATGGCATGGATATCTAATAATCTATATGACAATAAATGTATTTTTGTTGTTGTTTGTAGGAAAACGTTAGCACAGAATCGAATGCTGAAGCTGCCACATCGGGCACAGCGGAAGCCACCTCCTCGCAGCTGCAGTTTTCCAGCGTTATTCAGAAGGCTGCCCAATCGACAGATAACAATCGGGAAGCAGCCGAGGCAAAGAGTCTCACTGATGTGGCGCGCGAATATGAGGAGAGTCGTGCACAGAAACGGAAATACGAGGAGGTGGAGACCTTCACTGGCGAGGAAAATGAACTCAATATAGCCGATGTCAGTTGCAAGCTGTTCGCGTTTGTCAACAGCAACTGGGAGGAACGTGGACGTGGCAGTCTGCGTCTCAACGATGCCAAGGATGAGCGTGATTGCTCCCGGGTCGTCTTCCGCACATCGGGCAACTTGCGCCTGCTGGTGAACACTAAAGTCTGGGCAGCAATGGTGGCCGAACGCGCCAGCCAGAAATCGCTGCGTTTGACTGCCATGGACAACACTGGCACCATTAAGATATTCCTGGCCATGGGTCGACCCGCTGATATTGCACAGGTGCACAAGGCATTGAGTGAGCGCATTGCCAAGCGCAAGATTACGCATCCCGACGAGTGCGCCGTGGGGGAAACTAAAAATGGCATTTCATCGGAATCGTGCGCAGCCAGCGTGCAGCCTGAATCCACTACCAACGATGACGACGATGATGAAGCTGTGGCTGCTGGCGGCGTTATTGATACATTGCCGGTGGGCAGCTCAACTGCAGCCATTGCCGAGGCGGATAGCAATGAGCCCAGCCCAAAGAAGGCACTTATGCAGGCGGATAGCAGTGTGGATATCGTTGTGCCGTCTACGGAGGACGGAAGTGATGCTGATGCTGTGGGCAATGCCGAGGCCGAACCCAAGGAAGGCGCACCTAAGGAAAGGGCTTAGGATTGACCGACATAGTTTCGTTCTTCTTACTTTTTATATTATTAATTTTTTTGTTTCAAAAAAAGAAAACACAAATGAAAAGCCACATCTACTAATTAAATAAAACACATTGTGAATTATTATAAATTAATTATAATAATTTATTAATAATTATGATTATTGAAGTAAAATAAATGGAGTTCAGATTTTGTAAGCCAGGGCGCAGCGTCTACAAAAGACATTTATCAAATACGCTTTCTGTTCTTGTGTCTAATATTATTATGATTATAATTATTATTATTGTTGCACTCGCATTCCGCTTCGCAATCGGTATTGTTTGTTCTATTAAACTTTTTTTTTTACACTTTAATGACTACAACTAATTCGCTTAAGGAATACTTTTTACAAGTTTTTGCGCTTGCACTAAAAATATGTTTTTGTAGAAAAAATAGGCTCATCATTTTTATCATACACACACATACATAGATGTGTGTATATATATATCTTGTATATATATATATATTTATATATATATATATGGATATTTGTATAACCTAAATGGAAATTGCAACAATAATGAGTCCCAGACTGCGGCATACTTGATACTCGGTTCAACAAAATTACAACACGCACACAAAAGGCTTTGGCTTTGAACAATTTGCTTAATGCTGCTGCTTGGCCTGGCCAATTGATTAATTACGATTACATTATTAACTCATGAAGCGTTCATTTGAACAAAAGAATTTTTGTCAACTGTAACATCCACAACGCAAGCGGCGCCTACAAAATATTTCATATTTATATACAGGAGGAGGAGGAGGAGGTGAAAGTGGCGTCAGTTCTAGCTGATTGTACTGCAACTGGAGACGGTCACGTTGAGCGGATTATTGACGCTACTCACGGCAACCGATGAACTAAAAGTAAAGAAAAACACAAAATTGATGAGACATATGTAAAATGAGTGGGGCAGAAAATTGTGCTGTGGTTGCACACTTACCGATTGTGGCGCATGTGACTCTTGACTAGATCGTTGTTGACCAGGGCGGCCATTAGACTCAGCTCGCCGGCCATGACCGTGGCGCAGACAATTTGGGCCAGCTTCTTGGCATTGTCGCCGGGCTCAGTGATATGGGCGCCGCGCAGGCCCAACATATCGAGACAGGCACCCTGGCCGGGCAGTCCGGTGCCGCCGCCAACTGTGCCCACCTCCAGCGAGGGCATCGTGCACGTCATATACAGATCCTCATTGTTATCGGTCCAGCACTCCATTGCTGTGGAGCAATTGCTCGATGTGACATTCTGTGCGGGGTCTTGCCCAGTGGCCAAGAAAACAGCTGTCACCATATTGGCAGCATGCGCATTATTGCCACCAATGGTGCCCGCCATGGCGCTGCCGGACATATTCTTCAGTTTGTTGCACTCGACCAGCGTCTTGGCGTCCGTTTTCAGTACGCTGCGGAGTGTGGCCGCCGGTATGGTGCACTCGGCAACGACACGCTTGCCGCGCCCCTTTATCCAGTTGATTGCAGCCGGCTTCTTGTCGCAGCAAAAGTTGCCACTCAGCGAAATGATTTGCATTTCAGGAAAATGTCGCTTTATGCAGCGCAACGCCATCTCGGCACCCTTGGACACCATGTTCATGCCCATGGCATCGCCGGTGAGCGCCACAAAGCGGATATATAGCAGTGGACCATCCATCGAAATTTGGCACTCCTTGAGTCGACCAAAGCGTGACGTTGAATCGAATTCTGTCTTCACCAGCTGGTAGTTCACATCTTTCTCGATCCACTTCTTGGCCTCGGAGGCACGCGCCACACTGGGAAAGCGGACGCAGGGGGCTCGAGTCATGCCCACATCTTCCACAACGGAGCGTACGCCGCGAACGGACAGAGCCTTGCAGCCACGATTTGTGGAGGCAACTAGAGCACCCTCAGTGGTGGCCATGGGCACATAGTGCTTCTCACCATCCAGCAGTAGGGGACCAGCAAAGCCGACTGGTATGGGCACATAGCCAAGCACATTCTCACAGCAGGCGTTCATTACGCGCCGATAGTCAAAGTGCTGATAGGGCAGCATATCCATGCGATCGATGGGCATTTGGGCGCGGTTGGCGATTATTTGGCGACGTATGCGTATGCCACGCTCCGGATCTGCCAGCATCGACTCAATCTTGTAGAGGGGACAGTGCGTTCCGCCGGCATTCACAATGGCGATGACTTCCTCATCGCTTAACGCATTAGGGCCAGCTTCGTCGTCCGTGCCGTTCAACAGTTCCAGACATTCCTGCAGTGGGCGTGGCGGGCGTGTGGGCGGCGCCACCAGACGCTGACGCATGCACATTAACTCGGTCTGCGTGGCTGCATTTGCGGAGCTCTGCTCCTCGATGGTGAAACGTGGCGTGCCCACAGCTACAACCTGTTTAGATCTGGTCTCCCTCTTGTTATCCTCCAGCGGTGTGGTCTGTGAGGCCTTTGCTGTGGTGCTTTGACGCAGTTGCTCTTGCAGGGGATCGCGATTATCAAAGCAGAAGAACTTCACCACGAGCGCAATCAGAACAATGCAGATGACTATGTGATCCGCGCTCATCGTCAGCCATCTGCAAAAGTGGGCATAAGGATTAGTCAAAAGATATGGATCCGATGCAGATTTCAAATAACGACAATGGTGGGCGGAAAATAGCATATTAAAACATATTGGTTGGATTTACGTACTTGATAATGATGTCAGTGATTTCGCCAGATTCCGTGCGATTGTTGCTGACATTAAGATTAAGTGTGGGCGATAGGGTTTTATCTACGGCATCGTAGTCGCTGCTGCTGAAGACGATGCGACTGTAGATATGGACAATCATCAGGCCGGTGGTCATAATCAGCTTGACACGCTGCAGCACCGGATTGGCCTTTTGCTCTTCCTCCGTGAGTGATTTGAGCAGCAACGAACCCTTTGCACGCTCCTGCACCGCAGTCATATCAATGCCATTGCGGGACAGATCAAAGATGAGTGATAGGCAGGCGGGATAGAAGGTCATGAAGACCACATAGTTGACCACCACGGAGAGCACTCCGAACATGCAAAGCACCTCCAGACGCTGTACACCGGACAGCGTGCCCACGCCCACCAGCAGTGCACCCACAATTGTGTCCAGCGATATTGTGGGACCCAGCAGCTCCAAGCCGCGGGCCAGATTCTGGGTGACCTCCATTTGGCTGCTGCCCGAGAGCGCCAACTGGGCCAGTCGACCCGAGTTGGACAAATCGATGACCAGCAGCAGAAAAAAAAGCGCATCTCTGTGAATGGCAATAAATTAACATGTGACAAAGTGATTATTTGATGTTTGATTAACTCACTTCAAATCGGATAAATCGCTGCCGAGAAACTTCATTATGGCCGTGGTGAATATGAAGCTGGAGAAGACCGTAAACAGCCCGGCAATGCCTGTTGAAATATAAAATACAAACAAAATGAAGCGAGCGCACTTGAATTCTAAGTGAGGTTCGAGTTCGAGTTTGGGTTCGCCATGTCCGATTAGCAACAGAGGTCATTTCACTTAGAGACCGCGTGAGAAATGCCGCGGATCGGGCCAAAAGATGGCCAGCTAAAATGTTGGTCAAACACAACGCACATGGCGGTCAGCTTTATCTTGTTCTTTTTTTGACCACATAAATAGTTTTGGCTAGGCAAACAAAGCATATTCATTAACCAGCAGCTAATCCCTTAAGTCAACTCACGCGTCTTATCAAAACTCTGTTCGAGGGCATTACGCAATCTTCACTTACCAAGCACATAGGTGGATCCTTGGCGGTGTAGCTTGCAGAACTGATAGTAACAATAGAGCACCGCGGTGCAGCGGACAATGGTCATTAGGATCACATCGGCGGCATTATATTCAGCTTCGAGGCCATCACACGACTGACTCCAGCCGTGGCATGGCCGATGCCGACTCGATGTCGCCGATTGTGGCCCGCTTGCAATGATGGGCGGCGGAGCAGCTGGGCCATTTGGTGTGACGGTTGATGTAGCTGTTGCACCAGCAGCAGCAGCAGCCGTTGCTGTGGCACTGCTAAGACCATTGCTGGTGTCCAGTGTGCTGCTGCTCTTGTCCACAGTTAGCATGCAGGCGGTGATTGTGAGCAGGGCGACAATCACCTCCCACGGATGCGAGGCACAGAATTCGCCATGGGCGCGAAATAGACGTCCAATCATCTTTGCGGCTGCTGCGTTCACTATTTCCGTCCAGTGCTCTATTCCTATTTTCCCCAGCACTCGGCTCACTGGCTCCAACTCTACGGGACACTATGGTGCACCTAACACGAGCTGCAAATACAAAAAACAAAAGTGAAAGGATTAGTTTGGGTTGGGGATTTCCGCTTTGGTCAAGGACCAGGCCAGTCAACTTGCCTGCGCCACATAATCGTTGCGCATTAAGTTGCCTTTGAGGCATCAACAGCATCCGAGCGAGAGAAGCAATTTAATATTTAACAACTACAACTAAAACAACTACAACATTTATCGATTGCTGTTGACACATTTGGTCGCCTGTTTTGTTCTCGACGCGATAACGACGACCCCAAAGCCGATTGTTGCCACTAAATGGCTACTTGCCAATTGCATGACTATTTAATACCCTGCATAAGAGTTGCACAATTTTGACTTTGACTTTCAGTTGAGTTGTTTCAAAACCAACAGAGGAGCAGTGTTTTAACAATGTGTGTGATTAGCGTAAAAATCGAAACCAACTAAGTTGCATTTTCTGTACCAAATTGAGCAGTAATGGGATTTAGACTCTAAATTTTAGAGAAAAATTCTATTAGAGAACAATACTATACAATTGCGTCAACATCTCCACATATATCGCTATAAGTTAAGTATGCTTTAAACTCAAGCGAATATTGGTTTTAGAGTGATAGATACTCAATCAGACCCAAAATTCTTAAGCTATAGCTGATTAAAAATGAAAGTTAGAAGTTAAGAAGGTGAGAAGCTGAGACACAAAGAGAAAGGGACAGACAGTTAAACCAATCAGACCATAAGTTGTTCAACTTTAGTAGCTTAGTAATAAGGAAATTAAAATGTAAGTTGGGTAGATATAAAAAGTGAGATGAAGAGTGAAAGAGAGATTTTTCAGTATTAAAATATAAGTAATATGGATTTTCCCACGCTCTTTAAAACATATTAATAATGTGAATTGTCTAAAGATATTTACGACTAATATGCCCCAGGCATATGCAAGTAGGGCTCCGGGATGGGAATGTGAAATAACTTGCTTCTGTGATTATTCCACTAAGCGGCTTTTGATCGCGTCCTTGAGCAGGCATTGTGCGTAGGTTTTCCTTATTGGCATTTTGTTCGCATCTGCCTTTGCTGCTGCTCCGTTCACCTTTCGCCTGCGCAGCTTTGCCACTGACTGGCCACTGATTGATGACATAAGCCAGGGCGGTGCCTACACACACACACACACACACACACACTGATGTGGCCAGCACATCCGCATGCCGCATGCCTGTGGTGCTCAGACCTGGTCTAGTAACTGTTCGACAGCAGCAGCAGCTGCAGCAGCTGCCCGACTTAATTAAGCCGCTTGGCACTTGGCACAAATCTCGTCGGACGATCAACGCTAGCAGCGACGTGCTTGGCATAGTAGACAAGCGAGCGAGCGAGCATCCTATCCTGCCCAGGCGCCATAAATATTTAAAGTGTGTCTACGTCTGCGTCTGCGTCTGCTTCTGCGTTTGAGTTTGAGTTATGCACTGCTCCAAGTGCCGTTGCTTATCGTGCCAGACATAAAATATGTTTTTCAACTTGAAAACAAAAATACAACGCCCAAGGAGCGAGCCATGCTTTGGCTTGTGTAATCCGAGGCCTTTGGCCATAAAGCACGACAAGAGTAGCCGCCCAGCCAGCCACTTGGTTCGATCCATTCTCGGAACGAACACACAAATGAATCCATGTACAAATATGCATATGTAATAAATATATTTAAACATTGCATTTTGAGGTAGCGTGGGCGCTGCTGCACACACATAGGGTGAGAGCGAGAGATAGAGTGAGAGAGAGGTGGAGGAGGGGCGGACTTTGGCAGTGGGTCTAGAGTTTAGAGCTGTAGCGATCGTTAAAAATGCTGGGCATATAAACAATGAGCACATTCTCAGGAGCACTGCATGTATTTTTTTTTTATTATCCATTTGCAATGGTTGCAATAAAATTCCGGGTAATTGTCGGCTGCTATTTGGAATCATATACGCTCAGAAAAAAGAATCGAACTGAAAGTATGAAAATATTACTATTACTATTACTTTAACTAGCAAATTGTGTTACTTGTTTCTGAATTTTAAAAAGAACTTTTGCCCAAACATTATTGTGCACTTCTTTTTTAATAGATCTATTTCGAAATGCAAAATATATAAAATATATAAGCATATTTAGAAATGATTCATTTCGTTTAAGGCCATTTTCTAAATTTCAGATCGATTTATTTTTCTCAGTGTAGTTGTATACAACATTTTATGGGCAAAAGTCAAAGCAAACAGAAAGCCTCAAAGGCCAGGGATGAAAGAGTAGATCAAGATCACAAAAACATAAAGGGAAAAAACTCAATGCATTATGTACATCCATATGTATAAATTAGAATATATATATATATATATATATACCCAGTTTGTTTGAATCTAAAAGAACCACTATAAACAAAACAAGTATTGCTAGACTTTTAAGCCAGGAATTCTGTCTAATCTGTCTATGGAATTCCATAAAGTACAGATATTAATCTATATATAGGATATAATAATCCCAAAAGGGTCAGCGGTTAGGATAAGAATTGATAAGAATCTGCCTAACAGTCAGCGATAGAAAATTCAGTACATAACAATGTAGATAATTTGGAAAGCATTTTTCGATTTATACGAACTAACAGTACAAATATGGTAATTTACACTTTTTTTTTATAATTGAAATTATCTTTGGAACCTGTATCTTTGGGAAAGAACAGAAGCACACGATGCGCGTAAAAGTAATTAGTGTATTTGTGTTAAATAGAGAAATAGTTTCAGGTTCTGGATATCAATTATGGTTTAGGAATGAACCAACTGAATTGTGGGCAATGCTTATATGACCTCACCTTAAAAGCAAGCTTTGCAAACAATGAATGCAATTCATAACTTGAATACTGCGAAGACACTGCCCACAAAACTGATAAGCTCAAGTTTGTTTTGCACTCGAAAATGTTACCTGTTGGTAGCGTATTAAGAAATTGTTGTTTGTGGTATATCACACGCGAGTAAATATTAAAGCTAACTTGCAAGTCGGTTTATGATCTAAGATCTTTTTCGAATGTCTAAATCATAGGTTGGCCACGCCCTTCACTCACAAATCTTTGGGGGTTTTTTTTTGTTTTGGATTTCGAACAATAAACATTTTCAAGAGAACTCGCCAAACTTATACAAATTGACTTGGCTGGACTGGGCTGTGATGTTGTCACGTACTTCACACAGATCAAATATTTATATACCGCCAATTTAATGGGATCGTTTGCTTTGTATTCAAAAGCCATAGGCCCGATATCGATAGTCTCATAAATCAACATCGTGTAGTGCCACCTTTATGTAAGTATATTGAGCGATGTCTATCACTAAATAAGTTTTATGATCACAAGATAAGATTTGAATATTCTAAGCTGAGTCACAGAAACTGCTTAAGTAAAGCTCAATCGTGGCACGAATATGTAAATATTGTGGCTTCAATATTTGCTTAAAAGTGTAAACCTCTCGCATTCTGCATAATCCTGTCAAAGCAAGCAACATTTATTTTTGCTCACATTAACTGATTGGTTGGTTTGTCAAAACAACAGCTAAAAATAGCTTCAGTTATTTTTTAAATTTATTTTAAGCATGAACTTTGACAGTAGGATGAGCATAAATATAACTTGAACTTATGACCTCAACTGGAGGCTTTTTTTTGTACGCATATTTGACTCGTTTCTTTTCTTTCCATTACAATACGCAGTCAATAAGAGGTACAAAAAAAAATGAAAAATTCTCTAACTTCAACTTCCTGCCTCGAAACTCATTGTAGATAATTGAGACTGATGATGACGATGATGATAATGATGATGATCACTGCGGGCAAATTTGCAATCGTGGATATGAAATTAAACATTTTACATTGAGTGCTATGTTCTTGACAAGCTGTGGAGTGGCCGCAATGCTAATGAGCCTTGCAAAATACGTTTTGAAAAATTAATTCCCATTTTTATTGGACTGTTTATTTTGGTAATACATACAAGAAGATGAACAGAGCCATAATACTAACAACTAACAACAACAAATAGATGACGCCGCAGAGCTGTGAAAAACAAAGTAAAAAGAAAAATACAAAATAATTCTACTGAATGGCGAAATGATTAAACTTAGCTATGGAAAATTGCTGGTTTATTAACAAGCAGCAGAGCGCGCTCGACGGAATGGTCTAACTAAGTGATATCCTATAAAAATGCATTAATTTACTTATACATATATATATATATATATATATATATATATATATACATATACTTAGGCAATGCATTACGTTATAGATTTTAAATGATTTCTGACCTTATTTTTGGTTTTGTCTGTCTGCGTATTATAATGAATATGTGTTTACTTTATGGGAGAGAAACGTTTTCAACTGACTGTTTATAGTACTCGTTTTGGCCATTTTATGTGGCTACAGGGTAGATATACAAAAATTGCTGACGTTCTCAACACCGTAGGTGTGTGTGTGTGTGTGTGTGTGCTTCGCATTGTGTTGCATGCTTTTTCGTTTACATTTGAAAGGCACTCGCCAAACGGATGTTGGTCTCGACCTCAACCTTACGAAAGCAGCAGGCAGGCAGCCAGCAAGTGGGAGGGAGAGAGAGAGAGACATAGCGAGAGAGCGAGCGAGAGTAGGCATGAAATAGATGTTAGCTAAAAGAAGAGAAACTCGCATAACAAAAGCAGACCGGTCAAAAAACAAAAAAATATAAATGCAAACCAGAAGCAAAGCGCCGCAAGCACCCCAAAAAAGAACAGAGACCAATTGGGCCATTGTTTCTTGCACTGTAAAAAAAACATACATACATACATACACACATATATACATATATTTTATTTGACCACAATTTGGTTGCTAAAGAATAATAAGTTCTGAGAAAATTTCATTTATAGGCTTTCCCTCGACTCAACTGCTGGCTGTGAACTAATTAATATGCAACAAGTGTGCAGCATTAATCGTAAATTACTCTTGTCGGTTGTCTACCAGGAACGCGACAGATGACTCATCATCTTTGCGGATCGTGGGTGCCCCACTCCATTGTGGGATTGTGTGATTAATTGAGTTGTTTTTATGCAAAATTTTCCACGCCTCACAGGGGATTGCTTTGGTCGCATTTAGAAGAGCTGCAATTAACATAGGCCCGTTAATTTCGTCAGTAAAAATATTGATGAACTTCCCTGTAAATGCATTGTTTCAAGCATTTTGTATGTATATATATAGTTTTTGCTCGGATACCGATTTACAGTCCAAAGGCCAATGCAAATTTTGGGGCAATTAACGCCTGAGATGATTTGTTATTGTTTTGATTTGGTTTTAAGTCTGCACTTATTCGGTATTTGTTTCGACCATTTTGATTTGACTGGAATTCGCAGCGCCAACTGAATTATTGCTGCTGCTCATAATTTAACATTTCTTTTTCTTTTTCCTGGGATTTTGCCAAAAATATTCGATGAGTTTTGGCCACAATTTCAATGATTGTTTATTGAAGTGAATTTTTTCAGGCGCCCATTCTAATACTACTATCAAAACAAGCAAAATATATATTCGTGCAAACGGCACTCTCCAAATAAAAAATTAAATTTTATTATTGCGATTCGGAAAAACCAAGAAATTCGTACAGACAGCATTTTGAGGACTTTAGCAGGCACTGGAAAATGCAAATTTTCCTTTGAGGAAAACTGTTGAAATATATGGAATATGCTACGGGAAACACTTTTAATTCGGACAACATTAAATAAAATTACAAAATTAGCGACAGTTTCATTAGTAGGTAATACAACAGGTATATTTATACTAACTACAAACCAAATCACTCTGAAATCGTATACTGAGCATTATTCTGGTATATATCCTCCTCCCGGACACAATTCAGAGTCGTGTAGCCAGGTCGCCATCGCCTTGACATAATACAAGCTGCAGAAAATTGCTCCGTGTTGGAATTAAAAGTGGGTTGGGCTGTATATGAAAACTTTGTACATATGTTTACATACGTTACATACGTCACGGAAACCGCAAAACGTAATTTGGCTATTCATGTATTTGTTTACACTTCGTCAAAACTGAACTGATTTTAAAAAGCGAGGGCTTTTTGATCATAGTTTTGACCCTAAATCAATCGTACATTTAAAGTTAAAAATGAAATTTGAGGTCGGAAGACAAGTAAAAATTATAGCCTGAAAATCGATAGATCGATATATGGGCATAGGTCGAAACTTCAAAATGCCATAACTTCGTCAAAACTCAACTGATTTTAAAAAGCGAGGGCTTTTTGATCATAGTTTTGACCCTAAATCAATCGTACATTTAAAGTTAAAAATGAAATTTGAGGTCGGAAGACAAGTAAAAATTATAGCCTGAAAATCGATAGATCGATATATGGGCATAGGTCGAAACTTCAAAATGCCATAACTTCGTCAAAAACTCAACTGATTTTAAAAAGTGAGGGCTTTTTAATCATAGTTTTGACCCTAGATCAATCGTACATTTAAAGTTGAAAACGAGATTTAAGGTCGGAGCATAAGTAAAAATTCTAGCCTGAAAATCTGAATATGGGCAAATGGACATAGGTCGAAACTTCAAAATGCCATAACTTCGTCAAAACTGAACTGATTTTAAAAAGCGAGGGCTTTTTGATCATAGTTTTGACCCTAAATCAATCGTACATTTAAAGTTAAAAATGAAATTTGAGGTCGGAAGACAAGTAAAAATTATAGCCTGAAAATCGATAGATCGATATATGGGCATAGGTCGAAACTTCAAAATGCCATAACTTCGTCAAAACTCAACTGATTTTAAAAAGCGAGGGCTTTTTGATCATAGTTTTGACCCTAAATCAATCGTACATTTAAAGTTGAAAACGAAATTTGAGGTCGGAAGACAAGTAAAAATTATAGCCTGAAAATCGATAGATCGATATATGGGCATAGGTCGAAACTTCAAAATGCCATAACTTCGTCAAAACTCAACTGATTTTAAAAAGCGAGGGCTTTTTGATCATAGTTTTGACCCTAAATCAATCGTACATTTAAAGTTAAAAATGAAATTTGAGGTCGGAAGACAAGTAAAAATTATAGCCTGAAAATCGATAGATCGATATATGGGCATAGGTCGAAACTTCAAAATGCCATAACTTCGTCAAAACTCAACTGATTTTAAAAAGCGAGGGCTTTTTGATCATAGTTTTGACCCTAAATCAATCGTACATTTAAAGTTAAAAATGAAATTTGAGGTCGGAAGACAAGTAAAAATTATAGCCTGAAAATCGGTACATCGATGTATGGGCATAGGTCGAAACTTCAAAATGCCATAACTTCGTCAAAACTCAACTGATTTTAATAAACCAAGGGCTTTTTAATCATAGTTTTGACCCTAAATCAATCGTACATTTAAAGTTAAAAATGAAATTTGAGGTCGGAAGACAAGTAAAAATTATAGCCTGAAAATCGGTACATCGATGTATTGGGCATAGGTCGAAACTTCAAAATGCCATAACTTCGTCAAAACTCAACTGATTTTAAAAAGCGAGGGCTTTTTGATCATAGTTTTGACCCTAAATCAATCGTACATTTAAAGTTGAAAACGAAATTTGAGGTCGGAAGACAAGTAAAAATTATAGCCTGAAAATCGATAGATCGATATATGGGCATAGGTCGAAACTTCAAAATGCCATAACTTCGTCAAAACTCAACTGATTTTAAAAAGCGAGGGCTTTTTGATCATAGTTTTGACCCTAAATCAATCGTACATTTAAAGTTAAAAATGAAATTTGAGGTCGGAAGACAAGTAAAAATTATAGCCTGAAAATCGATAGATCGATATATGGGCATAGGTCGAAACTTCAAAATGCCATAACTTCGTCAAAACTCAACTGATTTTAAAAAGCGAGGGCTTTTTGATCATAGTTTTGACCCTAAATCAATCGTACATTTAAAGTTAAAAATGAAATTTGAGGTCGGAAGACAAGTAAAAATTATAGCCTGAAAATCGATAGATCGATATATGGGCATAGGTCGAAACTTCAAAATGCCATAACTTCGTCAAAACTCAACTGATTTTAAAAAGCGAGGGCTTTTTGATCATAGTTTTGACCCTAAATCAATCGTACATTTAAAGTTAAAAATGAAATTTGAGGTCGGAAGACAAGTAAAAATTATAGCCTGAAAATCGGTACATCGATGTATGGGCATAGGTCGAAACTTCAAAATGCCATAACTTCGTCAAAACTCAACTGATTTTAATAAACCAAGGGCTTTTTGATCATAGTTTTGACCCTAAATCAATCGTACATTTAAAGTTGAAAACGAAATTTGAGGTCGGAAGACAAGTAAAAATTATAGCCTGAAAATCGATAGATCGATATATGGGCATAGGTCGAAACTTCAAAATGCCATAACTTCGTCAAAACTCAACTGATTTTAAAAAGCGAGGGCTTTTTGATCATAGTTTTGACCCTAAATCAATCGTACATTTAAAGTTAAAAATGAAATTTGAGGTCGGAAGACCAAGTAAAAATTATAGCCTGAAAATCGATGTATCGATATATGGGCATAGGTCGAAACTTCAAAATGCCATAACTTCGTCAAAACTCAACTGATTTTAAAAACCAAGGGCTTTTTGATCATAGTTTTGCCCCTAAATCAATCGTACATTTAAAGTTAAAAATGAAATTTTAGGTCGGAAGACAAGTAAAAATTATAGCCTGAAAATCGATGTATCGATATATGGGCATAGATCGAAACTTACACCATAAAGTCTATATATGCTCTAGTCAAGTTTATGTAGTCATCTCCGTCTATATATCTATATTTATATATAATATATATAGTAAACATATATTTCCTAACCATCCGGATGGGGGCACTATAACGTATAACTCTAATAGCGACTATCTGCCAAAAGTTGAGTTCTTATATGAACAACTCTATTGCATACATTTGCAGAAAATTAACTATTCCCAATTCTGATTTCTGTTTTAGAATAATTCGGAAGATTTTTAAATTTATTGTGAAAGTTAGATGTCTGCAGTTTTCTACCGATCTGCAAGGCTACATGATCTACTCATATATGTATATTTTCAATCAACGCAAATCAAATTTCGTATAATTTTGATTCCGTAACACTTTCGGTTAGAGTGTCAAGAAGTTCAATAATGCCTTTTATCAATCGACTTATTGACGACGCCACAAATTAGTCATATAATTTCAACTAGCTGATAAGGCAACATAATTTGTATGTGGAAGTTCAATTCAGAGTCGAAATACATACATATATATATATATATTCCATCAGTTCTACAAGCGCATTCAATATCAATTATAATTGGTGGGATTTGGGGCCATTGAGGTAAATTGTTGGGCCCCAAATGTGTGGCAATGTTGATGGAGCATTTGGAATTTCGGAGTACTAAATGGAGCAATAGTTATGCGAAATCAGTGAAATTGTTTGCGATAGGAATGTGTTGTTCCATTTTCAGGTGCATGTGCTCCACTTTCCCAGGTTTTATAAAGCTAAACTGCATATTGTTAGATAATAAACAATGTCAATGCCACAATGTGTTTTACTACATGTACAGATACGTGTCTAAATGTGAATTAGACATAATGTGTTGAAGATAAGCACCACTGTACTAACTGGATTGTCGAGACAAGCTGCAAAACACTGTTGGCCAGCTTTCCCCTATTGAGTAGTTAGGCAGTTGAGCACTTTACCAATTGACACCATGTAGATGGCTTATCAGCCACTTGGCAAGATAAAATATCTATTTGTACTTTATGCGAGTCCAAATGTCCAGACAACTGGTTCAATATTCAGACGCATTAAACATGATGGCAAATAAGATTAATGCACACAATTAAACGAAACGTTTCGAAAAGCACAAACTAATAATAAGCCGAAAGACATCAGCTGTATACCCTGTAGTCATTAGGCGTTCAACTTGTGCACCGATATGCATCAGCAGTTTTACTATAGTCATGTTCAATTTGTTGTAAGTCAACCATATAGCGCACATATTACGTATTGTTCTATATAATGTATTTACCTTAGTTCAATCAGCAGAAAGTGAGTTCAGATTTTAATAGTACGATAGTTGAGGAAAGCAAAAGTTTAGATAGCTTTTGCCTCAAGGATTTGAACTATCTGAAAAAGGATGTTACAGACGAAAAGCGGCTCGATTCCCCAGAATGCACACTCTTCAAGATGGGAGAAAATAAGCTATTATTATTATATTATAAGACTCTCATTAATTACAAGTGAATTACATGTACAGGGTATCTTTTGGTCGAGCCATCTCAAATAGATCATTATTACTTGTTTCGTGTTTTTTTTTTTTGGGGCTTTTCTGCTTCTTCTGCCGCGTGTGCCTGTGTAATTTACAAGTTTCTGAAAAAAGTAAAAGTTGTCGCTTGATGGCAGTAGCAGGCGGGGGCAAGCAGACGGCAACAGCGGGCAAATAAATAAATTAAATAAAAAAAAAAAACAGTTTTACTTTCTACCAAAAATGCGAATAACGCTAATTTGTATGCAATCAAAGCGGCACGCCAGGAAAAACTTTGAGCGCCACAAACGTTGAAAGTCAAACACAAAGCGCTTCAAGACCAAAATCGAAGCCCACATTTAAACACACACACACACACACACGCACACCCATTCAATTGTGTATGTGTGTATGCAAAATTTACATAGAGTATACAATTTGGATGCTTGAACACATCAAAAGATTTTAGCCCCACCGCCGCTGTTTAGCGTAAAACTTTTACAAGGCTAACATTTCCAATTAAAACCAAACAAGTTGTAAAACACAGAATTAATAAATTGTAATAAAAACAAAAAAAACAAACTCTTTCATGCTGGCTAAAACAGAACAATAAGCCACAAGCTGCTTGTCGCGGCCACGACACGTGTACCGAACCAATATTTGTAAATATTTGGCTCACAATGTTAATGGGCGCTGAGTTGGGCTCAGATGTAGATATCGCCTATGTGACCAACAGCAGCAAGCTCATCATCATCATTATCAACACCAACAACATCAACTTAGTCATGATTCAAGCTGAAGTTTTGACATTGACCCAAATGCATTGACCAATTTTTTGTTATTGATTTGATTTTGTTTGTTCAGATTCAGATCATTGAGACCCCAAAACAAACGCTTGAAGATGTGCCAGCATTAACAAGTAACCCAAAACCGGAACCAATCGCAATGAAATAGAAAGTTTTTGTTTTTAATACCCTTGCCAAAAATACAAAAAAAAATCACACACACACACACACAAAATAGGTCAAAGCGTTGTTGCCAAAACTGTAATAAATAAAGATGCTAATACAATTTGAGATATGCCCAAGTTTCTCTTGCTTGTCATTTTCTCAGAAATAATATATATTGCCAAATTAAAATGTTTTTTCGTGGAAATAATAATGAATTTTTCTTCAGGTATTTCTATTTATTTATTGCCCACTCGTTTTTGCGATCCATGGCTATTATTTTTTAGAAATGCGCCTATTTCTTGATTGCATATGAGTTTTTATAATGCTTTTTTATTATTTTAAAAAATGCCTCAATTTATTTATTGCCTTTTCTATTTATTTATAGCCAATGAGTTTTAAAATTCCTGTTAATCCCGACGGGTAATAATGAGCAAGTTCCCAAGAAATTAGGCAACTTAAGGAAATCATTCAGCTAAAGTATTATTGTTAATGATGCATACAAAAATGTTGTACAATTGTTGCATGCGAAAACGTGTGCTTCAAATTACATGCAACAAAAAAAAAACAGAAAAAAAAACATTTATTTTTTAGCTTCCGACTATTTTGTCTACTTGAAAGGTATATGGCGTGAAAAGGTCTGCTGCTAATTGGCTGCCAACGCCGCTTAATTGGCCATTAACACGACTGGCTAGGACAGACGAACAGGTGCACAGATACTAAGGCATTAATATATGTAAAAATATTAAAGTCGTCTTTGTTAACACAACTTGAGCAATGTGAGGTTATAATTAACTAAGCCATAATTGAAATGCGCTGGGCCAAGGCTTACTCGATGCTCGTCAGTGCCACAGTTGCACGCACGTGGCAAACAGATGCGAGGCACGCCTTGGGAATTTTTATATATTGCCAGCAATTTGATGCGTTGCGTTGCAATTTGCAATCATGCCAAGTAAAAAACATAAAAAAAAAAACCAAAGCTGCCTTCATGCTCGGTTAGCTCGGTTTTTAGTCGGTTAGGCTCAAGAGCTAACAATTTAAATATCTTTCTAATCGCACACGGTTAACAACAGCGCAACCCCCCATCAACAAAACTACCTCCACACACACACACACACAAACACACACACACACACACACACACACATAAAAAGACACCCACAAACCCACTCGTGCAGATACTTAAACATAACACATCATCATTGCCCTATCATCGTCGTTATCATCGCCATCGCCATCGCCATCATCATCATCATCGTCATCGTCATTGTCATTATCGTCGTTGGCTTGGCTGACTCGTAAAAAGTCAGTTAGTTTTTTTGTTTGGCATGCTGTCAGTTTCAGCTTCAGTTTCAGCTTGAGCTTCAGCTTCAGCTTCAGTTTCAGTTTCGTAAATTTGAATTTGAATTCAAGAAGCAACAAGAGACAAATAGGAAACATTTTTGCTGCCGGGATACCCTTTAGTCATAGAATATTTATAAATAACTGCTTGCTATTCATTCAGTCAGCTTATCAGTCCAAAAGTCTGCAAGCCATTCCAATAATAACATCAAAAGGCAAACCAACAAATATTTGCTGCTGCTTTGTGCTGAAAATATTCGCAAGTCATGCCTGTTTTAATTTGATCCAATAAATGCTAATAATTTGGATTCTGAAAAGATTTATATTAATTGTTTTTTATTGATGAATGTATAAAGAAAGCATTGCAAAATATTCCACAAAATTATTACTGTTTACATTCATGATTTTTTATTACGGTACTTTTTAAACAATGGTGTCAAAAACGTGCGCCACGTCGAGTGGCACCTGCTTTTTTTTTTCTTTTGCCAAGCTTGCAGATGCCACAGGGTATTCAAAGCGTCATTGAGTCTGTGATGTTTGCCGGATGCAATTTCAATTTTCAATCACATTCATATTATACGGCTATATGGCCACGTCTGGATTACAGGCATTGAACAGGGCCAACTCCCCAGCCCAAAAACCCCATTCACTTCTGGCTTAACACAAATTGTTTCCGGTGTGCAAAATATTGAGAATTTGCCAGGACTCGATTATGACAGTGACTAAAGATGAGCAGCATTTGAATTTAAATGCGAACATATTACGTTGCTTCAAAATGTTGGCTATAAACAACAAAAATGATTCATGTTTTTTCCCAAATAAAAAGAACACAAAATCGTGCAATGAATAGCAACAAATTCAATTAATCACGAAAACATTCTATATAAACATATACTATTTAGATCCCATCAATAGAACAATTACTTCTTCGACAACTTTGATGCATGGCTATTTTTGAATCTGTGGCAGATTTGGCAACTTAGCACCTGCCGGAAAATGTTACTCATTGGGAAATTAACCAAATTGAAAGTCATGAAAATTGCATAAATTGGTAAATATTTTTGACACGCGCACGCTTTGCAACTTATTGGCAAGGCCCAACAAATAATTGTTTGGCTTTGAGGTTTGATTATAAAGCCTGTGTGAGGGTCAACTAAATAATGGCAAATATTTATTTTTATACATATATATATATATATATATATTTCTATGCGCTATCCGTTTCCAGACCAAGCAACACGACAACACCATCAACCACATCCACATCGAGTGTAGTTCAAACAAGATGCGTTTATGCAATATTTGCAAGACCTTTTGGGAAAAGGCCGCCCGCTGAGAGCTGGGCAAACAAATAGTCCAAGTAATACAATCTGAACATGCATAGAACAAGACACATTAGAATTATGCACAAGAGAGCTCAAGATAATTATATGGAGATACAAACTCGACAGCAGCCATTTCTTCCTCCAACTTATATGTATTTTAATATTTGTGCAGACGACACTGGTGCAAGACTAGATTTGTCTTGGGACTAAAATTCCCATAAAGTGGCAACTGTTGGAAATGAATTTTGTTCAACTATAATCTAAAGTGAAAATCACATTAACCTATTCACCATTTATTTGAATATTTTCAATAAATTTTAAATACGTTTGAGTCTTAAATATGCATTCTGATTTGTAAAACACAATCGCAGCCATTCAAACATTTTGGAATGTTGCACAAGAGGAGTATTAAAATGCAATGCCCCTGAGAAAAACGTATATTAAACACGTGTAAGCTATAATTTCATATTTAATGGTATTTAACAGAAAATAATAATTATAAACAAACCAACCCACTAATAATTCCGAAATTAAGCATTTTACTGAAGCTTTTATTCATTTCTGCAGGACTACATTTTATTTATGTCTAGCGGATGGCTGCCCAAAGAAGTTTATACTTTTTTGCTAGGTAAATTAATTACCTTTTATATCATAAATAATAAGAAGAGGTAAGTGAAAAAGTATGTATTTATAGGGCTGTAAATAAAAAGTCAGCTTGTATAAAAATATCATAGTTCTTATGGCATTTTGGCATATGTGAATTATTTGACAAGAGCTGCAACTTTTTCTTTATTTATCATAGCTATGACATATTGCCCCAATGTGCAGCACTGTCTGATGTTTGGCCAAAGCAAATACCAACTTGCAGCAACAGCAGAAGCAGAAGCAGTCACAGCAAACGGCAATAAAACATAAGGCAATCGCATTTGACATAGACAACTTGGCAGTCAGCAGACATGGCTAGTTGTGTGGATGGGGCGAGGGAAGTGGGAATCGACAACAACTGCACCTCAGTGGTCCGTTGCAATTGCAACGCAACGTTGTGCGTGGCCCAGTCTAGGCGTTTGGTGGCAACAGGGAGATGGGTGGCCGTGCGAGGGAGGGAGGAAGTAAGCCACTTGAGTTGAAAACTTGATTATGCCATTTGTCAATACGAAAATCAAAACGCGCTCGTTTTCAGTTGCATTTTAAGTTGTTGTTGTTACTGGTTGTTGTTGTTGCTACTGGTTGTTGTTGTTGTTGTTGTTTTGGGGCTCGGAATGTTGCGTCGTTGTCCGCATGGCTGTTTGGTAGCTTAGCTAAAATACCATTAAGAGTCATCAGCATTCATGGCGGTCAACAGCAATTTGGAGTGCCAATTGCGTGGCGTATAAAACGCTTTCAGGTTGAGGCAACAACAACAACAACAACAGGAACAACAACATTGGCAACAACTGCTTTGACTGCCATTTGGTGAACCCTGAACATGAAAACATTGATGCAACTGGTTATCTTTTTCATTTTCTTTATTTTTTTTTTTTCTTCTTAGTGGTTTCGACCTCTTTAAAAAGAACGCGCGTTGAGCAGGAGGAAAAGCCGCCACGACTTGAATGTGGGCTTTAATCTGAGATTTGCATAAGCCCCGTGGAGGAGTCGTCAACGTTGTTGTCGTTGGTGCACATCTAATAACCATAAACTTTAATATGTTTATGGCTAAAACGTGTATGTGTATCTCTATGTGTGTGTGCGAGTGTGTGTGTGTGTGTGTGTGTGCCTGTGTACTGTTTAGGCCATGAATACTCGTGTTTATATTTGTATTACAAAGGCAATTTGAGTGCTGCTGTCTGTTGTCTTTGCGTGCACGCTGGGTTGCCATTGAACTGCTTTGATCGAACATCAATTTAATTGCAATATTTTTTATGGGCGCCTTTACAGGATGAAAAAACTACACTCAGAAAAAAAATCATCGATCTGACAACTAGAAAATTGTTATTGTTATTATTAGAAATAAATATCTTATTGTTATAAAAAGCCATAATTTGCAAGCGAAGGTATGTAAAACTCAAATTTAATGTATTTAAACTTAAGCTTAAGTGCCATTTAAATTTTAAACTTAAATTTCATTGCTGCTCTCTGCTGTTGGTTGACATTGAGCTAATTTGATTTGAATAAAAATTGGTCTTGATAGCCCTGAATGGATAAAGAGAGATTAGAGACAAGCCGTCTCCAATCCAAATATAAACAAAATTAAACTTTTCCATTTTCAATTAGTTTTGAATTTATTATAAAAAGTTGTAGTTTAAATTGAAGTTTAAATATATTGTTATATGTACAAAACGTTCCATTCAAAAGCAAATTAATTTACTTTAAAATCTTTTTTAAATATTATTTACATTTAAATTGATTTATTTTTTTTATTTTGAGCATTGATCAAACTTTCAATAGATTATAAACCATTGTTTTGGCAGGTCTGAATCTACATATAATAAGTCAAAATGTATTTTTCAATTCAAAAATTGTGAACAGTGTATGGATGTGCATTGGGCTCGGTTCTTGCTCACTGTTTGGCCACAGATGACAGGCTAGTAAATAGATGGATATTTATGTGGCCTTCGCCTTGGTCTTAGTTAGGAAGTGATATTGTCGAAGGTGTTTATATTTGAGATTATTTGTTTGTTTGGGACTGGTTCAATTAGCACATAGTAAGTACAATTGAAGCTCAGCTGGCAGCGAACATGTTGTTGCCAATGATGATGACGAACACGATGATGATGAATGGAGATTATGAAATTGCAGCTTGGGTTTGAAATTCGCGCGCACGCGTTTTGAATGCGCGCTTTGCTAATCGCGCAATCAACTAAGCTGAGCATAGTGCGCATATCAAACACACACACACACGCACACACATCCACACACAAGCGCACACACACACAACTTTTGACAAATGACTACACACACACGCACACACATAAACAGCATTTTTGCTGCGTGTTGCTGCTCTGCGGTTTTGGCAGGTGGCTGAGGAGAAAGTTACCAACATTGAAACAACTTTTTGTGTTGTGTGTTGCCATTGTTGTTGTTGTTGTTTCCCAAGCAGAGACCCGAAAAAATCAAAAGCTAAACACTCACATAAAAAATGCCAAGCCATAAAAGAAAAAAAAAAATAGTGAGCTGAAGAAGCAGCCACAACAAAAAAAAAAATTAAGTTAAACAGGGGGAAGCAGCGCAAGCGATTATGAAATCGCCGTCAATGGAATTCGAATCAATGTAAATACATACGCATATATACGTATGTATGTATATGTATGTATATGTGCAGTTATGAGGCGTGCAGCTTGACTTTGGCCAACCGTCTGGTTGAAAGTATAAAGCTCTTTCGCAATATGCGAGCAAGCATCGAATTGAGGCCTGGGCCGGGCACAGAGGCAACTCTTCAGCAATGCGGCAACTTGGACTGGATTGGCTTGTAATTGAATCACACTTACAAAAAAATCACATACACATATATAAATATATATATATATATATATATTTATATATATATATTCAGTTGGTTGGCCACATAACGCACCCAAAGAGTAGGAAGCGATAAACGCACTTGACAAAGTTGTTTCTGTTGTTGGAGTTGCAGTTGCAGTTGTCGCCAGCGGCTGTGTGGCATTTTTCACTTTGAAATACACAAAAAACGAAAAACACGAGCAGACAACACCAAAAACCATAATGCCAGTTGCATTTTGAGTAATATTTGTAGGCCATACCCTGTATATTCACAACTAGGAAGATAATAAAATTGAAACATTTCTTTTCCGCAGGTAAGAATATAATTAGCGCATCTGCATACCTAGGGAAGGCCAATAAAAATTAATTACACTCGAAAGTGCTTAACCTTTTTAGTTGCTTCTGTTGTTTGCATTTTATAATTGCCTTATATTTACTCAACACATTTTTTATTTGGGTTTTTTTTTTAACAATCACAGAGAGAAGATGAGTTTATGTAGCGAACGCAGCAGATAATCAATCTAAATATATTTCAACAAACTTTCTAAGAAATTGTGAAAAGAAACACACACACATTGAAAGCATGAAAATAGTTTATAAAATATTGAGATTTTAAAAGGATTCTATTCTATTTTTTAGTATACATTAAATATGATACAAAAAATCGTTATATTTGTAAGAAAAATGATTGTGGTTTTGAAAATAAATTGACAAAGTCAGATTTACTATTCAGTACTGTTTCTTCTTACTTTTAAGGGTTCTTCAAATGGATAAATTTTAGAATTTATTTTAGGGTATTTTCTAGTTGATCACTCTCTCGCTTTCTCCCTCCCGTGGATGCCACTCATGCTTGGTATAATTTGGATGTTTTTTTTAAAAATTTTTCAAATTGCCGCTCTCCACATAACTGTAACTTGAATGCGGTGCAGGCAGGCACACAGTCTGGCAGGCAGTCAGGCAGTTTGACTGTTTGAAGACGCCTGTCTGCGCCAGATGTCGCTACTTTTATTTCATTTTAGTAAACGCACAGAGCACACCAGACCAGACCAGACCAGACCAGGCCAAACCAGAGCTGGCCAAGCTAGGCCAAGGAAACCAAATGGCTGACATTGAATTTGAAACGTTGGCGGCAGTTCATCGACAGTTGCAGGAAATGGGAAAAAGTAAATAGCGCAACAATGGAACGTAGGAAATGGAACTAAGGATGCTGCCAGGCTAAGCGCCTAGTTGAAACAATTTCGTTGCGTTCAATGGCAATGGCAGTGGGGCACACTTTTCAAGAGTGCCTCAAGTAGGAAATGCACTTATTGACGCCGCAAGAAAGTTGCGCAGAACATGCCCCGCACATGTTGCGTTCTTCGCAGCCGGAAAAGAACAACCCGCTGATAAGGCCAACAAAAAAAAAACAAACAACTATTGAGATTTGTATTTGTGCGTTATGCAATTTGCAAGCATAATGCGAAAACTAACCAAATGATAAATGTTACACTTTCAAGCAGCAGCAGCAGCAGCAGCTAGTAGCTCATTTGACATTTGATTTGATCAATTGTGCGTGTATTAAATACAAAGGTGATCTAGAACTAAAAGTAAAAAGAACTAACCTCGCTTTTGGTAATTTTCGATGCGCGATATTCGATTTTATTTGTTGCTGGGCGGCACTGGGTGGAGCGGAGCGGGTCGGCTGTCGGAAACAATAGCTGATGTTGTGTTGATGATGAGTGTCACGAATTAAATGCAAATGTGTCGTCGACGGCGAACTAGTTTCCAATTGGAGTGCGTTTGATTTTTCGATTTTCGATTTAGAGCACAAAATCTGTCGAAATTCGCGTTGTGTTAGTTTTGATTTTGATTTGGCCACTTTGCAAACAATAAATCAACATAATTGTTCACGTGTGTTAATTGTTGTTTAATAAATGTACAACAGCATTTATGTAACGATCACACAAGCATTAACTTTGGCAGGCGATTTCGTTTTCGGTTCTGCCTAAACAATTGAAAGTGTTACTTTTGTCGTCGCATATGCGGGCTCTTTGTTGTTATTGCAATTACACGCACGCACTTGAGTCGACTGTTGTTGTTGTTCGTTGCACGTTTAGCACTGCGTTGGGAGAACTTGTGTGTTGGCTGCGCTTTAGCAATCTGATGGCTTATATCCTTTGCGTTCACGTTTATAAAATATTTTTTGGTATTGGCAATTTGAGAGTCTCTTTTTTCCGTGCACCTCGACTTTCACGCTCAGCTATTCTCGCTGAACTGAACTCTCCACGCTCTGGCGAACAGCTGTTCAATGTTAACTGTGTGCAAAACAGTGGCTATAACTTTAACATTAACAGTTACTCTGCTGTTATGAGCATACAAGCATGGCAGATGATAAATTGATTTATGCATTTAGACGAGTATAAAAGAATACTTCTTAGTAATTGCTGTGTTATACTGCTAATTGAGCACTTATTTGCTAGATAGGCTAATGATTTATAGTATTTAATCAAATGATATTCAATACCAGACAGCTGCTTTTGGAGTTGCCACCTAATTAACCGGTTGGTGTCTTTGCTGAATGTTGACGAAATAGTAGCATAACGCGATGTTTGATTTGCAAGTGTATTTTTGAAACAACACATTTTTCACGATTAGTGTGCATGAAAATGTTAACAGAATATTCAGTAAAATAATTGAAGGTAGTCAAATTACACGTTTCGATATTTATCCATCATAAAATAAAGTCACTCATCGCAGTGATCGATTGTGGCATTTTATCGATATTTTAGGCGTCCCTAATTGTGATTTGCAATTTCATTCTGCCTAATTTCTATGTGCACACTTTTTATACAAAAATTAAAAAAACTCTTCAGAATATAGATCAGCTACGAATATAGAAAGAATGTCGAATACTCAAGCGACAGTTACTGCTTACTTGGCGGCACAAAAGAAGACCACAAACAAAGAACTCGCCGCCGAATGGACTCTGATTGAAGAGCTCCACAACGAGAAGTAAGCATTTTCTGTGTTTTCTGCGTTTTTATTATTATTTATGTTAATATTTGATGGTTTTTAAAGGTTGTGGAACGAGCTGACTATTAAGCTGGTGACATTTGTGCGCCACGAATCACTGCAGGATGAGAGCGCTCTACTGCAGCTGTATCAAAATTTTATCTCCACCTTTGAAACAAAGTAAACTGCAGCTGGTTCAATATTTAGAATACTTTTACTAATATATACGAAACTTCCAGAATTAATCCATATGGTCTGATTCAAATACTTGAGGTGGTCGTGGACAACATTGCAGACAAAAAGGAGGCCATCGATTTTCTCGAGAAGATGAAGGACAAGGTGAAAATATGCGATGAAGCCGTATGGTATCTGCAAGTCATGCAGGGCAATCTATATCTGAGCAATCTGAACGATCTGAATGCCACCAAGAAGATCATCGAGGAGCTGCGCGACGTTCTCGAGGAAGCTGGAAATGTGACGCCAGTGCATGGCAAATATTATATGCTCGCCTCGCAGTATTATCGCCGTGTGGGCAAGCACAGTGAATATTATCGATGTGGGCTGCAGTTCCTCGGCTGCTCGCTGGAAGATTATCCGCGGGATCAGTGGGCGCAACAGGCATTCTTTTTGGGACTGGCCGCTTTGCTGGGCGATGGCGTCTACAACATTGGTGAGCTGTTGGCCCATCCCATTTTGGAGTCGCTGCAAAACACAGAAAACGAATGGCTCGTCGAATTGCTCAAGGCATTTAACATGGGCGACATCAACAAGTGAGTGCCTCTCAAGAATTTGAACTTGATTTATATCTTATAACTTGTCTTTTACCAGATTCAATGGCATGAAGAAGATTTGGTCGAAAATACCCGATTTAGCTGCCCAGGAGGTGAAGCTGCGCCAGAAGATATCGCTGCTCTGCCTCATGGAGATGACGTTCAAGCGTTCGGCAATCGAGCGTGCCATTTCCTTTGCGGATATCGCCAACGAGACCAAGTTGCCGGCCAAAGAGGTCGAGTATCTGATCATGAAGGCGCTGGCCCTCGATCTGGTGCGCGGCGAGATCGATCAGGTCGCTGGCGTTGTCAACATGTCGTGGGTGCAGCCACGTGTACTGGATCGCACACAAATTGTTGGCATGGCCACCACCCTGGACACTTGGATGGGAGCGATCACCAATATGGAAAAGCTTATGGAGAATCGTGCTGCGGAAATTCTCACAAATTAATCATGATAAGTTCCCCCCCTTTCATTTCCATTTTGCATATGTTTTTTGTATTAAATTAACACATTGTGCATAATACAAACTTTATCCAGTTGGTTTTAATTTCGTATACGGATTGAAACAAAATAATAACTATTTGAAATGTAATTAATCGATGGATTCCACTTTATTCGTACAATTAAATGGGCTTATTTGACGCCAATTGTTTCTACATAACCGATGCAGGTTTCTGGATTAAATATAAATAAATTACGATGGGGTGCCTCCATTTTGGTCACCACTTTGATAATCTCTTGGGCTACAACGCCGCCAACGACAGCCACAGCTGGTGAAATCTGTGCGAAAAGCAATTCGAGTGCCTCTTTGTTCAGTGACCAATTTGGCAGCACTTTATCACTGATTTTTTCAAGAAGCGCAATATCCGATTCCCTGGTCTTGTAGCTGGGATCACGCTTATGCTCGCTGCGGAAGACTTGGAGAACGCGCAGGAGCAGAATGCCAGGTCCATCGCGTTTCAACTTGCGCGCATACTTGGGTGCAGCAATATCAAAGTCAATCCAATTTATGTACGATGGATACTCATCTTCGCATTGCCTTGGCGTGGAGATAGTTTCATATTTAACCTTCTCATTTGGCTTCGAGATGCGCTTGTGCTTGAAAACGTTCCTTAAAATAAAAAAAAGAAACTAAATACTATACTCTATAAATATATGTATCTAAATCTGTACTCACTCCACGTAACTGTGCGTTTGCAGGCTGGCATAGTGGAAGCCAAACATGCCCCAAACATCGGTGGCAAAGAACTTGATGCCCAATTCCTGGCAAATCGAGTCGATGCGCTCCAGTTCCTTGTTGCTCGCGCCGCTGATAACCACAACATTGAACTGTTTGAAAAAATCAGCCGTTTTCTCCTTTAAAGGTTGCGTATCCGCAGATATATCCACCATGGGATTGAGGGCACGTGCCCGCGTCAGCGATGCTTCTGCTCGATTGATGCCCAACGATTCACGCGCCGCCAGAAACTGTGAGCAGAAATCCTCTTCGGTGATCAGTTTGTCGTCGTGCAGTTTCACCATGTTCACGCCAGACAATATAATATTTTTCGTAATTTCCGCACCCAGTCCATGTAGGCCGGATATTAGTATGTTGGCCGTTCGCAGTCTAAACAAGAAATTATTTTATGTCTTTCTTTCTGCTCATCCCCAAAACATACAACAAAAATGGAGGCTAGCCGGTTTGCCGGCAAACATACCGCTTCTGCGATTCCAGGCCCCACAGTCGAATCTGTCTATCATATAGTTCGTTTTCGGCCTCAGTGAGCTCTACGTCATTTTCGTTGGTATCTTTGTCAACGTCCATTATTATAAACTGGTAAAAATTTTGTAAATTGTCGCAAAAAAACAACGCTAAAAATGCTAGAGGTGTATCAAAACTATCGATGCCTTTTTAAGTTGCCGTGTCGATAGTACAGGCGCACACGATTATTCAGTGCTGATGATTTGTTATCGATAACAGTAATGATTGCTCGCATGCAGTTTTCAAAATCTGCGCGCATTTCAATTTGTAAATTTTCAATTCTAGCATTTGCTAATATTTTAAGCTTTATGGTTTTAGAAAATCGATTCAGTTTTGATAATGTTGTGACTGCGCAGATTTTGAATTCATCGCCATATGCATTTTATTCCTGATTATATAAAAGCATAATTTTTCTACAGAAATCTAAAGTTTTAATCAAACAACTCGTTCCTTGCATCAATTAATTTTAAAGCGATTTATTGATATATTAACAATATAATTAGGCTTGAGCTGTTGCGTTTTGTTCATTATAGATACTATGTAGTGATGATCGTATAAGTGCATCACTTTTTTCCAGAAAACCATCCAAATTCGACCACAAGAACCAAAATATCAGAGCGAAGAATAGAATCTTACTGACCAAGTCAAGGATATATTGAACGCGTAGAAACTTCCTTGCATATGGTAACGTATCATCACTTTCACCCAGAATATATTTGCGAACGCCATGTATATAATTTCTAATGTAGAGTTCCCAGTTGACTTGGAAAACCGATGTATCGAAAATTTCTTGATCTGTCCTATTCAGCTTGTTCCACATCTCCTGAAATCGTTCGGTCCTAAAGTCCCAGTCTTTTGTTGTATAGTACTGTAGCAGTTTCAATCCCATCGAGACCTTACGCTGCACTTTCACCAAGCTGAAATAAGAGCAGTTAAACTTAATCTTAAATCGATATAAAACCTCTAAGTCGTCACTTACAAGGGCTTCTGGCCGAAGACTAGCATCCAAAAATCTATAAAATAGGCAGGTAGATAGTGATAGAATATGACGCAAAACAGATGATGGTAATAGTTTTGCTTGATCGAGCCACCCGGATACCAAAGGCCAAAACTTAGCGGAGTTACGTAGATGAATCGGCGACCCATCTCAATGCTCTCACCCCAGGACATCAGTGCCTTGTTGGCGATGCACACGTTGCAAAACTGAACGTTACTCTGTTTGTCTGTCTGTGATTCGGCAACGACCTTGCCACACTGATAGCCGCAGACTATCATGCCATTTATGGCCTTGTCGACGGGGATCACTGTCGATGTATAGTCCGGATTGCAGTGCATGGAACGTATGACGCCGCGTGCGGCGCCAACCATCAGACCGGTTGGCCCATTAACGCCCTCGATCCATCCTGGCAGCGGCTCTTTTATGGCTGCCGTCACTGCAAAAAAACAAAAAAACAAAATAAAGCAAGGGTGTTACCAACAACTTAACCACAACTGCAGCAACCAGTTTGTACTGCCGGAGGTGGGGTGGGGGTCCTACATACCAATGGAAGGCCTTGTGATGATTACAGGCAGCTTTCTGGTATATCTGCAAATTAGATCTTCTGAGAGTGCCTTGCTGTAAGCGTACGTGTTGGGCAAGCCATTGAGCAATCTGTAAAATACAAGTATATACACATAATCATACACTCACAAAAATAATAATATTAAAATTAATAATAATACAACAAAATTATTCTCAAAATTTAAGAATAATTTCTACAAATTGGGAAGGCTTTTCCTAAATCAACAATCACAAAAATATGGTGTTTTTTTTTTGTTTTCTACAAATATTTTCTATTGTTAAGAAATTAATTTCGATTTTTTCTGAGTGTACACATATATATACACATATGTAGATGACTCTCAAATTGTACATACTTGGGCGTTATTTCCGCTAGAGCAGCATCATCCATAGTTTCGACCATTTCGATGATATCGAAGGGATTCTGTGGCGCTGGATAGGCGCGTTCCTCGACGAAGTCCTCGTTGCACTGGCAGAATGATGTGGACACATGGACCAGTGCCTGCAATTGGCTCATTTTCTCTGCAAGCTGAAGTACCTTTAAGGTGCCAACGACATTCATGTTGACCATCGGTCGCAGTGGCTGATCGAAGCGCACATTTGCCGCACAGTGGAACACAATCTGCACACTGGTGGCTAATGTGTTGATGTCATTGGCGCTCAGGCCAAGGTTCGGCTCGAGCACATCGCCTTTAACAACGTGCACCTTATTTCTTATGTCGGGATGCTTCTCCAACAGCTTGTTAAAAATCTGCAAGAGTTAACAGTGAAAATGCAGGCGGTCATTAATTAAGCCGACTCATGTTAAGCCAAGCCAAGCCAACCGTTCAAGCGATTTAGCCAAGTTGTCAAGTACGAGTTGATGTTGAAGTCCGAGCTGGAGTTGGAGTTGGAGTTGGAGTAGCTACCAAGAATCGCCTCGCCTAATGTGCCATGTTGGTCTCTATACTGTGCACAGTACAAATATTAAAAGTCATTGTAATTTTTTGGATTTTTTCGTCACCGATAATGATTACCTTGACTTATAAATGCTGCACATACATCGTGCATGGTACACACAGAGTTTTAGTGTCTTTATTTGTTGTGTCTTTGTTTGTGTTTTACTGTTTAATGGTTTGTTGCATTCATTTTGGCTACTTTGTGTTACGGTAATTTCGTGTAATTTACGTCAAAGTTACATTTTACTCAAATGGAGGACAACTTGAAACATAAATAAATAAATATCCAAGTGATTACCAGGTCTATTAAAAACAGAACTATATATTTTCAACCTGTTAGTAAGGCTATAATAATAATCACTCACACCAAATGTGATTCATTTTTATTTATTTTTTTCGTAATATTGCTACGGATATGGATATGTGTAAATCAAGTTTCGACATTATCTTCCATTTCGGTATGGTTATTAGGAATAGCCTTACAGCAAATGATAATTATTGACTATTAAACCAACTAATTAATAAGTATGTACTAGCCTTTCCACTAGAATAACGACTAGCCGGAAAACGATTGCGATTGCATTCGAAAATTACTCGCTCGTGATCCAAAGCTTGTACGGACAGACACCAGAAGTAATTTTGATGGTAAATCAAACCACCTGTGTCAATTACAACTGAGATATATATACATATATAAAGATATGTTGATGTATGTGGAATATCAGATGGAAGGGCAGCCGACGAAGCTGTTAATGGCTGTGGTAAGCACAATTTAGTCATGTGCAAATTAATCGATGGTAATTTTTGAAATGTACCCACAATGTATTAAATGAATATTATTGTAATTGCTAGAATTAAATGTTTTGTAATTTGAGAATGTTCGTTAATTGTGCAATCAATCTTGAAGCACACTTCTCTAAGTGCTTAAGAGACGTTAAAGGTTGAGTTGTCCATTTAATTGATGCCACTGAATTATGGATGCAACTGCGTTTCCACATTTAATTGGTATTTCTTACTTACGACACAATTGAAGTACTGCTCCTTCCGCACAGTTGGCTCAACGCCCTTCTTTGTCCGTATTAATAGATAGATGGCATTTAGATCAGAACAGCTCCGTAGCAATTTCTCGACAAGCACTTTCCCCATGAAGCCTGTGGCGCCCGTTATCAATATCGTTTTGCCGGCATAATAATTGGCAATTTCTGATACGCCACCATCGGCGTCATTATTCAGTATATCCATGCTGCAACAGACGCGAGTACAAATATTTCATTAGTTTACATCACATAAACATTGTCTTTGTTGTTGTTGCAAATTAAGATCTAATGCGAGACCCACTTGCCGTTTGTTTGCTTAACCCACTTGCTCTACAAATATTCTATTTCAATGTCAGCTTACGACGAAATACATATTTTAACCACAGCAACAACAACAACAACAACAACATTAAGCTGGCAGTGTGTTTGTTGTTTGGTCAACTAGATGTAATTGGCGTGAAAAGATTTATTGGAGTTTGTTTACTCTTTTGTCTTCCATCATCAGCCGCCGCACTTTATTTTTTTTCTGTATTTATTTTTTATAAGTAAGCAACGTCAAGTTTAAAGACCTCTGTTAACCGGTACCTTATTTGTTTGTTTTTATTTGTTTATATTATACATTTTAATAAGTGAGTCAGTGGCTTAACAGTTGGGAGTATTTTCGAAAGAAAGTAAGCGTAGCTTTTTGGATATATAATATTTGTCTGCAAATCTAACATAATATGGCAATAAACCCAGTTTGTTTTTTTGATTTATTGTTGCAAATAATAATTACGTATACGATGGGTTGCCTCAATGTATGTATGTACACAAATACATGAAAGCAACATTACGAATGCAAGATAAAAATTATTCATGTTTGCTTCCTCCGCCTTAAAATTTATCGTTAGCAAACAGAAAAGTAAATAAGTAATGTGAAAAAAATGCTACCAAGTTTCTTTGAGCCAGGCCCCTATTAATACCCTATCAGAGGGTTTTCTATTTTTTTTTTCAAGTAGGTAACGTCTTAAGGGAAAAGTCTCCTTCGAACCCATTTAGTATATACAATACGAAGAAAACACTTCTTTTGGTCTAACTGCGTATTTTCGAATGACTTTGAAATTCCTTGCGAAATACGATTGTAAATAGTTGGAGTGCAGTCTACAAGGTTGTGAAATCTTCGGTGTATATAATAAAGCTGTTCTTCCGCTAATTTAATTCATAGGCTTTAACCACTAAGCAGTCAACACTGCAATTATTTCTTAAGCACGACTTTAACTTCAGGTATTGACTGATTGGTGATATAACTCACAGGCACACACACACACACAGATGCCACAATAGTGTTGCTAATGTTGCAATGTCCAATATTAATATAAATGTCAAGTATGGCAAATTGATTCATTGCAAAACAAAAGACTTTGAACACATCTTTATTGCCTTGCAAGCTATGCATTTTTGCATCATCTGTAATATTTGCCATTATTATTATAGCCTGTTGTCTGTCAGATTTTTGTGCCTTGCAGATTTTTGTGCACACACAAGCACACACACACACACACACACACACACACACACACAGACAGATTATGTGGCAGGCAAATCGGCTTTTGGGGCAAATGGGCAACAAAGCTTCTCACGGCAGTGGCTTTGGGTCAGCTCCATGTAATCTTTACAAATTCAAACAGCCGCCAGTCGGACACGCAAATTGAGACACTTGCACAGTTTATTTTTAAGTGTTTTTTTTTTTGTTGTTTTTGATTGTGTGAGTTTGTTTTTTTTGAACTCATATTTGGTTTGCAATTGTTTTGTGTTTGTTGTGCGCTGTAAATTGTTAAGTTCAACAGCATTTTTTTTTGTGGTATTTAATGCATTAGGCTGCTGTTGCTTAAGGACTTAAATCCGTTTTTGCCATTTAGCGCCTAATTAGCGCATACTTAACAAATACAGGAACTTATTTTCGTTCTTTTCTTGACTATTATTTACTTCAGTGATTAACGCCGACGCTGAAGCACATTGATTGATTTTTGTCAAACTCAGAACTAAAACTCACTTTTCAAAATTCTCAGTAATATGTTCTAAATGTTTTTTGTTGTTTTTTTTTTACTTTTTTTTGATTTATCTTCAACTCGGTAGTGCTAAATAATGTGTCGAATTGAATCGGTTGAACGCTCAGCAGCGACTGAATTCAAAGCTGGCAATTGGCTTGAAGTTATACTCGTCGCACACACACATGTGTGTATGCACTCTCACACACACACACACTCGAGCAAACATGATTTGCAGCTCATGCGCAGCGGACTTAGGCAGTTGTATATATGTGTGTGTGTGTGTGTGTGTGTGTGTGTGTGTGTGTGCGTTTGTGTTTGTATGTACAAGTTTGCATAATTGTTTTCCAGAATGGACACTGCTTTCCGGGTAGTCCCAAAACTGCATTACACGCTTTTCAAACTAAATTGATCAACTATAATTGCAATGCATGTGATGAACCCAATTAAGGCCACTTGAGAATGTCTACTTTTGTATTATTCAGCCACTTGGCCAACAACAACAACAACAACAACACTAATAATATCGACAGCAAAAAAAAAAATCCCAGAAAAAGGACAGGCAAACAGCACATTTGCCAAGGCCAGCCAGTTGAGTCGGACTTGATGCGACTCCAAAAGTGCATGTCATCCAACCTCAAGACTAAAAACCAGCCTCAAATATATATATACATATATAAACACACAACTGCACAGTATGCATTTAGGAATATATATATATATATATATATATATGTACATAATTTTTGGGAACCTGCTTTGATAATAATATAAAGTCGTGCGACTGGTTACACTAGCCTGCCTGGGGAGAAACCGCAATCAGACACAAGTTTTGGCTTTCAGTCCAGACCCGCGACCAGTCCAGTCAGGATAGGACTTTTTAAAGGTCTTTCGTAATCAGAAAAGCAAACATCGTCGCAGCAGCTGTGATCATGTTGACGACCTTGACAAGCGGGTGTTATGTATTTGTCTTTTCACTGGTTATTGGCCGGGAACAATAACAGAACGTCACTTTGATTACGATGATACAATTTGAACATGATGCTAACCACACTCTAATTGGTTCTGTAAATTAAGGAAATATGCTGGGTGTATCTATAAACTTTTCATTAGCCTGCCAAATATATATACAATAAATTTTATGGTTTTTTTATATATATATTTTGATATTTTTAGTTTTTGATCTTACTAACTGACAAGTGTGAGTCACAATCAAATTCCAAAATGAATTTACCAATAATTTATTGCTATTAATAATTAATATTTGCAAATTTTGAGCAAAACACGCCTTCAGTTTTTAAACACATTAATTTCACTTGTGTGGAAATCTAACAGACTTTTTCAGTTAATAGAAAAATAAATTGTTTGACCTAAAGTCAATCAGCGTTTGCATTTGGTTTACCAAACAAATATTTATTGTGATATTGGGATATTGATTTTGCCAATTGACCTTTAGGTTCTGTCAACAATATCAGTTGTAACTTATATATGTGATATGTGAACATTTAGTTATTTTCACAATCAAATTATAATTGCATTCAAGCATTGACTGCTTAGTATAGGCCGCTTAATGCTAACAAGTTGTGGACCTTAGATAAATATGTGCCTTAGAATGCTTTAAAGCTTGCTTTTTTGGTGTCCAGTATCGAGTGGCATTTATATGGACTTACGCACAGGAAAACGGCTTTTTTAATTGGGTGTGGACCGCACACACCTTCCACTTAATAGTTTTCCACTTATGACAAGTCTATTTGCTGGCATTCTATCTAATTGAATATTCATTGATTCAAACGGGTTCTCTCAGTAAGCAAAACGAGCACTTGTCACAATATTGTATTATGCAAAAAAATAAAATAAAAAATCAATTGCCCTTAATCCAAATTGAGTATAATTATTGAAATGTAGCAATATAAATGGCATATATGCAGAAATTTGAATCAGTGCTGTTTTTATGATTGATTGGGTGATGGGTATCTTTGAGTCGTGAAAGACTCTCATCAATGTTCAACTGGAATTTTCCAATAGGATGTCGAACCATGAGTAAGAGTTTTGCTCATAAATATCTTTAATCAGCTAATTCATAAGCTTCATTGAGTACTTTTTCTATACAGTAAGTGAATGTAATGAATATAGTACGTCAGTTCGCAGCTGGCAAGCTCGAGAACAATATAGTGGTCTTAAAGCAATAATTGGTGATTCAATAACGATAAAAAAAGCTCCCAATTCGATTATAAATGAAAGCTTTTAAAATATACGGAAAAAAGCAGTTAAATATTGTCGTTTTAGTCTTAATGCTGATTTTTGAAACTTCTTTACAATTCTGAACCCATTAAAAATGGGTGAAAAGGATATAATAGTTTCTGGAATACCGATACATTTCGATTTCCGATAGCAACAAATGCCACAAAGGCAGAATCTTCTCATTAATTTACAATATGCAAACACATTTTATCAATCAACTGTTCAAATTTCATCAAGTTCGGATAAGAATCAACGAAGTTATAGTCGAAAGTAGAATCTCATATTGAACTACTTTCTATCAGCAGCCCCAAGCATTTGCTGTATGTATAAATATGCGCGCGCATGTGTGAGAAAAAGATGGCATGATGATCGCCGCGAGCACTAATATGTTCTGCTCAGCCCCGTTACCTACAATTGCGTGTAAATATATTTGTATGTTTTTGTTTGTTTGTATGTATTTGTAGCCAGCCAGTACGGGCATGTGAATAAGAACACTAAGCAGACAATACATATAATAATGACTGCTTAGTGATAAGAATATGCATTGCCTTAGTTTTAGTTTAGTCCGTGGTCTCTGGGGCTGCCATAAGAAAAGAGCTTCTTACACTTGGGTGAAAGACTTTTTAAAGGGAAATTTGCCAATAAAACTAGAATATATTTAACAACTGGGTTCAGGGTATATCGTAGTGATCTCACTCGACTACAGAATTCTTACTTGTTTTATACAAAGAAATAAAGTAAAAAAAAAGTTGGAGAGCGACAAGGAAACATACATTTTAAATAAATGGTTAATTACTGAGCTAGATTGCATTTCGATTTAAACTCGTTTATTGTCAAAATATCACAACTGAATAATGCAAAAATTATAATTAAAAACAGGTAAGTAAGCAAGCGTGTGTAAAAAAGGTAAACCAATAACACTCAATTGCTGGAACGCTCTATAGAACGGCAACTTCTATATATAAATGTATATATTTGGTACAGACTTTGTGGGCAGTTATGACGGGACGGAATGTTCAATTGGGCCAATAAACAAAAGATCTCCAAGAACAATTTTAGTCTGCCTAATGAGTCCCATCATTTCCCTCTCAAAATACCTGCACTGTTCACATGTCCACTTTAGGCCTGGTTTGGACTCAATCAGGTCAATGATTCGGGTGTTTAGGCCAGCACATTTCTCGTGTGATATATTATCACACAGCCAGCAGCAAACACAGCCCATCTTAATGTTTTTATTATAGCATACACTCGACATTAATAAAGAAATAAACAATTTAATTAACACAAGCAAAAAACAACTGCACAATAAAAAGACACAAAATAAACCCGTAGAACACACAAGGGTTAAAATAATACACATGATGTTTACCCTTACATACAAAAACAACGTTAAGCAAAAATAAAACGGCGCAGGCGCGACGACCGAAAAATGAGAAACGCAACGGAATTCAAAACAAGATAGAAGCAATCAGCAACAATGTTAATGAGAGTGCGGGAGAGAAATGCGATTTAAATCGCAGAGACACAAGCAAGAACGTAAAAGTGCAAAACCAAATTGTAAGCACACATAAATAAGATAAATAACCGCACAAGAGCTTAAAAATTAGCTGCTTTTTGTTGTTGCACTTTAACAACAAATGTGTTTTAGATAAAAACCGGTATAAAACAAAGTCACACAGAATTTATAAATGATTCGAATTAGCACGAAGGAAAATACGTCATTACGATACGCAATAAAAAAAACACGCCCGTTGGGAATAGCAAAGTGAATGCGAATGATTTATATATTTTTTTATATATTTTTTAAAATCAAAACAAAAAAATTCGTCTTCGAAATCAATTCAAGTCATATGCTTAACAACTAATTATTGAATCAAATTAAGAAAGGTTCAATCGGAATCAGGTCGTGATCGGTTTAGTAGCTGCGTCCAAAGAGCGTGTAGAACTGGGGCTTTTTGCTGCACCTGGGATTGATGCACTTGTCGTTGTCAGCTATCTGCGCTGGTTGAGCGAAGGGTATGCAGAGGGATTTGGCGCCCATGGCTGGTGCACCCACTTCGGCCTCTTCGCCACGCGAGCTGTCCGCTTTGATTTGATCCTCGCAAGCGATGTCGCCGCAGAACGGCGAGAGCAGCATATTCTTCTGCTCGAGCATATTGCAGAATTCGGTCCAGGTCTTGACGAGCTTCGTGTGCGTGGTTAGATCCAGTTGCGCCTTGTTCAGCATACTCTTATGAATGGTCTCGAGCAACGCTGGTATCTTCTCGTTCACATCGGCCAACGCAATGGTAATTTTCTCACCGGTATCACGACGCACGGCGACAATCTGCTTCGCCTGCATATCCTTGGGACCCAGCTCAATGCGTATGGGTACGCCCTTCAATTCCCAGTGATTGAACTTCCACCCCGGGGAATAATTGTCACGGTTATCAAACTCACAGCGCACACCGGCTTTGCGCAAATTCTGCGCGACCCCCCTGCAGGTATGTTCCAGGTGGGCACGCTCATCGCCCTTGGTGTGGACGGTGATGCCGCACTGCACAACGATTACCTGCGTACAGGCCACATGCGGCGGCAGCACCAATCCCCGATTATCCGCATGCACCATGATCATCACACCGATGGTGCGTGTTGTAATGCCCCATGAGTTCTGGTAGACAAACTGCTTCTGCTGCGTCTCCGGATCCTCGAATACAATATCGAACATCTTGGAGAAATTCTGGCCCAAATGATGACTGGTCGCACCCTGGATGGCCCGGCCGGAGGCTGAAATGAATGCCTCCACCGTGGTCGTATAGTTGCCGCCAGCAAATTTCTCCTTCTCGGTCTTGCGGCCCTTGACCACGGGTATGGCCAGCAGATCCGTGTAGATCTGCTCATACAGACCCAACATTTCGAGTACTTCCATATCGGCCTCCGTCTTGCTGGCGAATGCCGAGTGACCCTCCTGCCAGAGGAACTCACGGGTGCGCAGGAACGGTTGCGGATGTTTGAACTCCCAGCGCTATAAAATGCAAAAAAAAAAACAAGAGTAAATTTGGATTTTTTAGGTTTTCATTTTCTGTACGCACCACAACATTGTTCCACTGATTCAGGCGGATGGGCAAATCTCTGTAGGATTGCACCCACTTGGCGTAGGCCGGATACATGCCCGTCTCGGAGGTGGGACGTATAGCAATTGGTTCGGCCAATTCGGATTCACCAGATTTGGTTACCCATGCGACTTCTGGCGAAAAGTCTGCAATATGGGATTTCTCACGCTCGAGCGCCGCCTTTGATACAAAGAGTGGGAAATAGCATTCCTTAACGCCACTGCGCGTAATCGCGTCATCGAACCAGTTCCTGATCGACTTCCAAATGGCATAGGACCAGGGACGCAATATATAACAGCCGGACACATCATAGTATTCAATCAGTTCTCCCTTGGTCAACACCTGCGAATACCACTCGGGTAGATTGTCCTCCTTGCTGGCCTCCAGACCCAATCTGGTTTGTTTCTTAACGCCAGACGAGGCTTGTTTATCTGCTGCTGCCGATTCCTTATTGGCTGGCTTCGGTTGAGGTTCTTTGGGTGCCTTCCTGACAGCACCTCCGCCACCGCCACGACCAGCAACGGGAAAATCTGTGCCGGTTACCTCCTTGTATTTGGCCTTGAGAGCCAAAAGCTTGCTGACCTCCGCATCGATGATCTCCTTGGCGGCTTTGCTGCCTTTGGCGGCACGCACCTTCTCGCCCTGAGCATTAATGTCCAGCGTCAGCTGCTCATTGCCTGCTGGCGTTGCCATCTCCACCTTGACTTCGGCCTTGGCGTCCGGTGTCCAATCCTTGCCACTTAGCTCCTTGTACTCTGCTTTCACGGCTAAAAGTGTTTTCACTTCGAGATCAATGGATGCCTTGGCTGCTTTTGCCGACTTTAGCTGACGTATTTTATCGCCCTGGCTTTGGATTTTGGCCAAGACGTCGGCAATGTTGGGTTGCTCGGCGGTTAGGTCAATGGTAGCAGTTACAACCGCAGTGGGTGCCACTGTGCCCGGTTTCCACTCCTGGCCAGTCAGGCTCTTGTAGTCCGTTTTTAATGCCAAGAGCAGCTTCACTTCGGCGTCGACCAGCGATTTCTCCGCCTTTGCTGACTTCAGATCGCGTATCTTGTCGCCCTGTTGCGTGATCTTGCCCAGCAAAGCGGCCACAGTACTGGCAACTGCAGGTTCCGGTGACTTTTCCTGCTTGACTTTAAAAGCAGCAGGAGGAGCAGCAGCAGAAGCCGGTGGCGCTGTGGTGCCTGGTTTCCAATCACTGCCCGTAAGCTGTTTGTAATCGGCTTTCAAGCTGAGCAGCGTTTTAACGGCCGCATCAATACTTGGCTTGTCCGCCTTGGCTGTTTTGAGCTCACGCACTTTATCACCCTGGGCAGCTATTTGGGTTAGCAGACCAGCAACGTCTGAGGAACTAACAACAGCAGCAGGTGCAGTTGGAGCTGGAGCTGGAGCTGAAGCTGGAGCAGTGCCTGGCTTCCAGTCCTGTCCAGTTAGCGTCTTGTATTGAGCCTTTAGTTCGAGCAGTTGCTTAACAGCTGCATCGATTTCGGACTTCGGTGCCTTTTTACCCTTCAACTCGCGCACCAATTCGCCCTGCTTCACAATGCTGACGTTTACAGCAGCTGCGTCGTTGGCTGCAGCCGGGGCAGCAGTTGCGGCAGCTGGGGCAGTTGCAGTAGCTACTGGCGTTTGTCCTGGCTTCCAATCCTGACCACTGGCTGCCTTGTAGTCCGCCTTCAGGCTTAGCAATTTCTTGACGGCAACGTCAATTTGATCTTTGGCTGACTTTTTGGATTTCAACTCACGCACTAAATCGCCCTGTTGGCCAATTTGTTTGTCCAATTCGGCGGCCTTGTTCGTTGCAGCGTTGGCAGTTTTGTTGCTGGCAGCCTACAAATAATGTGAACAATTTGTTAATGGCTTAAAATTTATGCTAATAAATAACGTTTTTAGCTACTCTTTTATTTACTTTTTTTTTTTTAATACGTGTCAGCAGCGAAAAATTAAATTACTTTTCACTGAGAAAACAACGTTTGGTTCTTCTTCTTCTTACGCGTTCAGCAAAGGCATGTCAGAAAGAAGAAGAGTAAAGTAACAAAACAGATCGTAAGCAATGTCTGCACACAACTGGTTTTGCCCTTGACTTGTACCGTTAGAGCTGCGCAGATTTGACAAAGCTGTGACTGCGTTTTTGGTGACTGGCAAATTACACTGTGATTTATATTATTAATTTTTAAAGCACTCAAAATATTCATAAAATATTTACCTCTTTTATGGTAAATTTAATATTGATCTTGAGTTATTTACTTTAATAGTTACTTGAGTATTTTCCGCTTAAGAACATTCTTTCTATATATTCCTAACCCTAGTCACCCCTCTTCATCTAAATATACCGTTTCTATGCTTTTAAGAATTGTTTCTGATACACTACAAGAAACCTTTTGGCCTCTCCAACTTTACTTACATTTGTTTTGGCAACCGGTGCTGGGGCCGCAGTGATCTTGAGGCCCGAGGAGGGCATGTCCTTGGTATGGCCATCGGGTATGGAGAAGAGTATGATGGGCGAGATGACGCTTGTGTAGGGACTGGCCGGGGCATAGGCATTGTCCACCTTGAAGAAACCGCGACGCTGCAGCTGAATGATGTCACCTTTCTTGCACTTCTTCAACTCGGGATCGCCGAGCATTTGGACCTCGTCGCGTGTCTTGTGGCCGATGTACTGCTTGAAGTCCTCATCCTTGCCGAGCACCGGTTTGCTGATGATATTATCGAAGTAGACACAGAATGTAGGCGGATAGGCGCTGGCATCATCTTCGACGGCCAGCCAAGTTAATTTCAGTGTCTTCTTGAAGTCCTTGTTGTCCAAGTTGAGTGCTGCATCCACCGATGTAATTGTGCCGCTGGCATCCTTGTTCACCTTCTTGACGAGCAGATTGCCCCAGTTGATGAAGGTGGCATTTTCGCCCTCCTTGAGTGCCTCAGCATCCACGTAGTCAATGTAGATGCGCGGACCCATTGTGACCGTTTTGGTGCCCAGTTTCTCGTCTTTGGGATGGACAGGCACCTGCACCTTCTCCAGTTTCGCACCTGCCACATTCACAATCACACGCTTGTCGTGCTCCAGCGCCGTATAACGCGGAGCAATGGGATCAATCACCTTCTTGTTAAACGCCCAGATCTTGTCCCAGTTCATGAACACCACCGATTTACTGCTGCCCTGCGCAATGATGAACTCCCTGAGGCCCTCGACGGTCATGCCGCGCCGGATGATGCCGCGCACAGTGGGAAAACGTGGATCATCCCAGCCATCCACCAGACCCGAATCCACAAACCAGGTAAGCTTCCGTTTCGACAGCACCGTATTCGTCATATTCAGGCGACTGTATTCCCAGATGTAAGGTTTGCGCAGCTTCAGCGCATCGATAAACCAATAGAACTGATCATCTCGATCGTGATACTCCATGGTGCGCAGCGTGTGCGTCACATCCTCAATGGCATCCACAATGGGGCAGGCAAAGTCGTACGTGGGATACACCCTAAACATATGAAACAGTTCTCATTATCAAAAATTAGACTTAATTTATTTTATATTTTTATATATATATAATATATATATATATAATATATATATATATAATATATATATATATATATAATATATATTGAATAGAAATGCTCGAACTGCTTGCTGTTTGGACTCACTTGTATTTGGTGCCTGTGCGCGGATGTGGCTCGTTTTTGCAGCGATAGATTGTTGGATCACGCATACAGCCATTGGGCGAGGACATGTCAATCTTGGCGCGCACACAGCACTTTTGGCCAGCCGCGGAGCCCTGCAGCATCTCCTGCCACAGTGACACATTCTTCTCGACAGCTGAGAATGAGGAGAGATTGAGAGATTGACTTAGACATAACCAGGATTATATCAATAATTTCAAAAATAAACATACAGTTTGAACGATTTGCGGATTCGACGCGCTGTTCGCGTTCCAGCTTCATTTGCTCGGGCGGCGTATCGTCCACGTAGGCCTTGCCCTCTTTGAGCATTTGGACGCAGTAGTCGAGCATGAGATCAAAATAGTTGGAGGTGTGTGTGAACACATCTGGTTTGATTTGCAGCATCTCCAAGTCGCCCAGAATGACATTCTCGAATTCCACCGTCTCTTTGGCTGGATTGGTGTCGTCGAAACGCATGATGAGCTTGCCTTGGAAGGCCAGCGCATAGTATTGATTGAGCAGCGCCGCCTTGGCGTGTCCAATGTGCAGATAACCCGATGCCTCCGGCGGGAAACGCACCACAACTTGGCCCATCTCGGCGCCCGGCAGCTCCACAAATTTACCCTCCTGCTTGCGCTCGCCACTTGCCTTTACCGCCGGCTCAGTGTTATTGCTGCGCTTGACACGCGCCTCCTCCGGCAGTGATTGCAACACCTTCTGGATCAAGGGTTGGGCGTTGATCAGATCGTACCAGCGCTGCACATGCTGCGGTATGCCCTTGGCGGCGAGTAGCTCGTACCGGGAGTGCATCTCATTGAACAGCGCAAAATCGGCAATAGTCAGTTTATTGGCCACCAGATATGTGACCGGTGCAATGGACTTGTCCAGGAATGACATTGCCCAGGAGATGTCATCCTCGCAGGTCAGCGAGAACGATAGCCAATGGTCGATCTGTGTCCGCTCGATGGCCGTCTCGCCATACAGCCGATAATCGGGTGCAGCACGTGCCAGCGCCCGCAACACATCGTTGTTGGAGTGGCAAACGAGGATGCGATTGTCCGGAAACTGCAGCGAAGTCTCCTTGCTCCAAACGATTTCCACGGGCACCGTTTCCTTAATCAAATGCGCCGTTGCCAAACCGCCTGTAAAATAGTATTTGGGTTACTCATTGAAAACTGATGCAATATTTAGATATATGGTGCACATAAATAGATAAAAAGAAGCAGTAAAAATAAAAGGCAGGCCGCAATGGTTTCGCCATAACCTCACAATATTGCAAACATATTTATTCACTTGACAAAGACTTACTTATGGGTGGATTGTTAACGTTTGCCTTTAGTTTAATAGACATTTTGCCTGTATCTTGATTCGTTCGCAAATTATGAAATTTCACGCCTTAAATACACAAGCAGCGTAGACCGCACTCTGCCTACGTCGCTTTTATTTTGATCAAAGAGGAACTAAATGAACTAAAGGAACGTTTCATTTGTTTGCCAAAATATTGAACCACTAAAAATCCCAGTGATATTCCCGCTGTTCATATATGTTATATATATCTACTAATAACACAATAAATTATTTGTATTTTGTGGTGGAAAAACGCGTAAATAATAATTTTGTTTTGTATTGGCAGGAAACTAGCAAGTTAAATTAATTTGAAATCCAGAAGACACTACATTTTTAACCATTCTCACTTTGTAATCGATAACACACTAAATTATTTAACCATTCTCACCTGCCTTGGTCTACAGCTGATTGATGCGGTCGTGGTGAATGTGTAAATTTATAGAAGAAGCATTTTCTTCATGTACTGAGTGAAAAAAGTCAAATTTAGTTAATATTTCTAATAACTGCGGTCCATTAAGAAACGAAAAACACACATCTACAACAGTTGTAATGGTCAGTAATGTTAAGCGACTATTTGTGCTTGTTTAATGTGCTTTAAAATGGTATATTTTAATTGCCTCGCTGGCCACCGCAACTCACCTGAGTCACCGTTTTTTTTTCTTTTTGCCAATAAGCGATGTTAATTATTTGTATTTAATTATGTCGACAGATGCTATTCATGCTGCTGTTCAGTCGTCAGGGCAAATTGAGGCTACAAAAATGGTACATGGCCTATCCCGATAAGACCAAAAAGAAGATTACTCGCGAGCTGGTCACCACGATATTAGGACGCAAACCGAAAATGTGCTCATTCCTCGAGTGGAAAGACTGCAAGATTGTCTATAAGCGGTAAAAATATACTCTTGTTTATTCTTGGATAATGTTGTGGTTAATTTGTGTTTATTTTATTGCTATATATAATGTAGTTATGCCAGCTTATATTTCTGCTGCGCCATCGAGCAAAATGACAACGAGCTGCTGACCCTGGAGATAATTCATCGTTATGTTGAGCTCCTGGATAAGTATTTTGGCAGCGTAAGTTCTGCATAGATTGATTATCTGTTAAACTGTTTTGCTTAAGAGTTATTATTGTGGTGTTTTTTGCAGGTCTGCGAATTGGATATCATATTCAATTTCGAGAAAGCCTATTTCATATTGGACGAGCTGCTGATCGGTGGCGAGATCCAGGAGACATCGAAGAAAAATGTCCTCAAAGCGATTGCCTCACAGGATCTGCTACAAGAGGTCAGTACACCCGAGACATATGATCTTTAATGCACACTGTTGTGCATATCAGTCCATCTATGTCTTATATATATTTATATATATATATATATATATATATATATCTATGTCGGAAATATTGTTAATTGTTCTACATATTTATTCAACTCGCTGGTTTTTTATTTGTTTAATTTTTATGTCGTTAGTGTTTGTTTCCATATATACAATTTTATAAAAAGTCATTTCATGCATTTCACTTATAATACGTTTTCAAATTCTCTACTTAATTATTGTTTGACTCTCTTTACTTTCTCTAATTTGTGCAAACGAAACTAATCGTCTCTCTATACATTTATATTACTTATGAATATTCAACACCAAAAAACGAAAAACATATAAAAACAACAGCAAGAAGAGTTCTTTTACTCACTGCAATAGCTTTATGTTAACGAAATGCTGTGTGTTTTGTATATATATATATATATATATTCAGTGAAACTTTTTTTAATCTTAAGTTGAGTATACTTTGTAAAACTATACACACTCGATTGAAATTGTCGATTATTTTTGCCTCTTTACTTGTCATTGCTTGCCTCATGCGCATCTCAATTTATATTCCGACTTGCCAACAAGCCAAACAAACAACAAAAAAATACATACAAAAAACAAAACGAAAAAATCAAATAATTGCGAGAAGTTAATGAATGCGTTTTTTTTTTTACCACAGTATTGAGCTTGCCATAATTGTAAATTTTATAAATCCTATAGAAAAGAAAGCAACGTAGTTCCGTCCATCCATATAAACATATAGAATATATATATATATTAAATAGAACAATATTTGCCATTCAATTGTAGTCAAATGTTTAGTACAATTTTTGTGTTAAAAAAAGAAAAACAATTGAGGAGAGGTAAAAATTGAATCGTTTTGCATGATCTTTGTAGATGTTTGTTTTTTGTAATTGCATTGCATACGATTTTATATTTATCATATATATATATATGTTGGTTTTATAGCAATGTGCTGTAGTAATTACAAACATACTAACTGAACTAAACTAAACTAAAACCCAATTGTTGCCAGATACATAACTACAATACTTTTATTTACATTGCATATCTAAATGTGTAACCAAAATACCCTCTCTCTATTGTTATTACTATTAACGCTTACCCTACCCGCCACTGCATATATCGATGTTAAATACAACCATCAACAGGACTTCAATGAGTATCTAAACTAAACAAGAGTTGAAAAAAACAAAAACAAGAAAAAACAGTGTAAAAAGATAATACAAATATATATATAAAAAAAAAAAGAAAAAAAAGAATATAACATAGCTATTTGACAAATTTCAATAACAATTTAATTATTAGCACTACAGTTTTGAAAGTCTGATTCGAAGCAGTGGAAAAAATTAGTTTGGGGATTGACTATTTTCTTTTCTTCTTTGCTTTTGGATAATCCAACTCAAGGCTGTAAATATAGCAAAGCTTTGCCCGTTTTGGACGGCTGCACACACACACACACCCACACAGAAGTGATTGTAGTTTGTGTTTTTGTCCCGCCCCTGCGCGCTTCTAATACATGTACGCCATATACACACACACACACTACAAATGTACAAATAACTGTTCACACACACACGCATACAGCAAGCCAACGATTTGTGCCGTTCTTCTTTTAAGCAAATTGACACTCACACAAAAACAACAACAACAACAACACGTCTTTTATCTATGTAACTGTACACTTCTTGTTCTTATTGTTCTTATATTCTCTGTACTCCAGGACGAAGCTGTTGAGGGCACTTTAAGAGACATTGGACTACTCTAAAAGAAAGCCAAAACGTAGAATGTAGTTAATATTACACACACAGACACACATACGCAAACAAGCAAGCACGCCTTAATATACACACACTACACACACACGCGCACACACACACACACTTGCACACCACACAAACACACATACACTCGGCAACAGCAGCAAATGCAACTCATAATGCACATATATGAAAACTGTTGTGTGTTGTGTGTAGCTGTTTGTGTGTGTGCTGTTAAAACGTTAAGGCCAAAACAAAAATCACTTTAATTTCACTACTTAAGCAAATATCAAAGTGCAATTAGTATTTTCACGTAGAAAGGCTAAAACAAAAAAAAAACCAGGAAAACGAGAATTCAAACTTCAACTCAATTCAGCATTTATGGCGCGGTTTTCCACCACACCTCATCTTTTAGTCTTGAGTAAAGTTCATGCAAAACGCTAATACCCCCCTCTTTCCCCCAGCCTCCTCCTCATGAGCATTTTTTTTTAAAATTATTTATTAAGTATATATCATTCCGAGACCATTCAAATTAAGAAGCAATGTGAACTTTATTTGTAGTCATAAATTGGGCAATAACACTTGAAACTAGGGAAAAAATGCAATATGTAGCAAAAGTAAGCTTTAAATTTTACCGATGGAAAAATATAAGGCAAATGAAAAATGAAATGTAAAACTTGTAGTAGTTATTAATACATAAAAACCAATAGTTTATATACAAAAAAATATATATATATCTACATCTATATATAGTTAACTCTCTTTATATGTGTGTTGTACAATTTAGCCAAATTCCTGTGTTTTGTATATTCAATAATAAAAACAAACAAAATATTTTTCAAAAAAAAAAATGAAACTCCAAAATTGTATGTATGTGTATTTGTATGTAAAAATTATGTACGTAATATGCTTAGAGGTAAGGTTGAACGGTGATTACTTTTTTTTTAGTTTTATAATTATAATTGTTTAATTTATGATAATTATAGCTTATTGATTGCTGTTATTGGTAATATGATTGTTTGACTCTGGCTCGATTCACTGCGCTGACGTTTAATGTGTCTCAATTTCTAACTTTCACTTTCACTCTCTCTCTCTCTCTATCTCTATATCTATCTATTTGACTGTCTCTCTTGCTTTGCTCTGAAAAAAAAGAAAAACATCAAAAATTTGATTCTATTTGCCCATCTGCTGATTTTGTCTTATTTTGGTGTCCCATAGCTTAGTTTCCTGTAATTTTACTTTGCAAAATAGAAGGAGAAAAAACAAACATATGCGTAGCATAATTATTGATATCATTTTCTTTATTATTGGCACATTCAATCAAGTAAAATTCCGAGAGATACATAATGAAGAACGCATTTCCATTTTACAGGATGAAACACCGCAAAGTTTCTTTGACGATCACGGCCTTGGCTAGAATGCAACAAAAACGCGAAAAGCCCATTACCATAAAAGTCGCCTTAATGTATGCGTGTATTTGTATTCAACATAATCGAAGAAAAAAAATCACTATATATATGTATCTTTATCTATATCGTATTTGTCTTGTATTATTTTACTGATTATACAGTGTTCGGAGCTACAAACTTTTATATACATAAATGCTGTTAAACATATTTATTCAAATGTACTCGTAGCTTATTCCATTCCACTGACGCTTGACAAATTTTATTTGACCCACAAACAAAAAAAATACATATATTTATATATATATACAAACTAATTACTTATAAAGCTAAAACTAACCCTCATTTAACAACAACAGACGTTATTGTACCTTTGAGATATAAAATGGTGCCGTCTACAAGCCTAATGGCCCTGGATATATTTAATAGATCGTTAAACCTCCCACATATATACATTCATATCTATATAGACGTAAATAGTTTGAAATAAACTATTTAGTTAACAGCTAAGCGAATTCAAAAATACCTGCGTGCTCAAATAAATGTAGTAAAATTTAAATTTCATTGCTAATCACAAAAACAAAAAGTTTATACATATATTCACACATCATCGTTTAAAATGACGCTTAATTTTTAACTGCTAGCATTTGTTACAGATATATGCTAATAAAACAATTAAAATGCAGTTCAAAAACGTTTTCTTATTCAAAATGCAATGTTATTGGTCACACTGTCAAATATCGATATAAAGCGATATAAAGCGTAAGTGGTTGTTGTATTGGCTAGAGGATGTTGCTGTCCACGATTAAAGCAACTCCAGCAACTTGACGGGAGTCAAGGTTATTTTTATAAAAAATGCCAATTGGATTTCCAAGACCAACAAGTAGTTTTTAAAGCTACAAATAGATTTTGTTTTTTTATAAGCTAAGTGATTTGATTATCAAATAAATAAAAGGATCTGCCAAAATCAATATATATATATATATTCGATATAGTTTTTAAAGTGAATTTAATAGCTCGGTACACAGATTTAAACGGTTTACGCGTTTTAACGCTTAATGTTGTTTTATATTACACATGATGATAAATTCGTCATGAATGTCATTTAGGTATAACAAAAAGGATAACATGTCGATAATTTGATATATCGATGCTTAAAATCGTTGTGCGATTCATAATTTCATCACTATTACGCCAAAAAAAAGAAGAATAAATACAAAAACATCACGGAAAACAAGAAGAGCGAACGGCTGTCAGCCAGAGCGGGAGCATCGCGACGCGAGAGTGAGAGCGAGAAAGAGAGCGCACTGAGCGTAGAGCGAATTTGGGCAACGCTCCCTCTGTTATCCCAGTGTTGTTGGAGGGACTTTCCGCTGCGGCCGCCAAAAAAAAAAAAAATAGAAAAATTCAACACGCCGAATTTGCGGGTGAATGGTGAGTTTTGGTGAATGGTGAGCGGCGCCAGCGAGCAGCGTTTGAACAGTTTTCGGGCCCAGTCAGAGCGCACCATCGTCTTCAGCGAGGCACAAGCACACACAACCACTAGGTGTGTGCTCTTTGTACGTTACGACGGGGGCACTGCCACACACAGAGAAGAATTTTTCACATTCATTTTCACATACCACACACCAAAGTGGGCAAAAAATGTACAAGAAACGCAGAAAAAACTTGAAAACTTGTACACTCAATTTGTGAAAATTTTCCATAAACAATCGAATGCTTCGCAGTGCAGAAACCAAAATACAAATAAAACAAAAATAATAAAACAAAAAACGCGAAATGAAAACGTAACCAAAATCAAGTGCAAAAAAAAAAATATATATATATATATATATCTAAAGAAAAAAAATACCCAACGCCTGTCAAAAGGGCGAAGAGGAAAATTTGAAATCGCAGTCGCCCAGCAGCAGTGAAAATGTTGATGTGCAAACGCAAATCAAAAAAATGAAAATGGAAAATTATTGTGCAAATTGTATTTGCAGCAGCAGCTTCAGTTTTTGCGAATTTCAGAATATTGCCGTCGTTGTCTGCGTTGTCCAGCAAAAATATATGGTACATAAAATTTGTATCTGCACGAATGTGTCTGCGTGCGTATGTGTGTGTGTGTGTGTATGAAAATTACGTTGTCATATGTGCAAAGTTTGTCAGCGTTTGTCTGAACAATTTTCCGCCGCTATTGACAATATTTATTTGCAATGCAAACATTAAATTAAAAACACTTAAGTGTTGTTTATATTCCTAATCGTTTTTTTTTTTTGGCAATAACAAAATTATGAAAATAAAAGCCACGCATTCAAGGACTTTGCTGAAATATATATATGTGTGGGTGTGTGTTCAAGTGAATATATATATATATATATATATAATTGTATGTGTGTGTGGCAAGGAATCAACGTTTGTGGCAAAGGAGCAGTCGAGGCAGAGAGCAAAAAAATTCTCTATCTATTGCGATTTGCTCATGCGGCTCGGAAAGAGCGGAGAGCCGACACAGAGAGAGAGCGCAGAGAAAGTGTGTGTGAGAGAGAGAGAGATGTGTGAAAGTGCTCTCATAAAGAGAAAGAAGTGGCAGGGGCAGTGGGGGGAGGGGCATTGGGCGCTACTGGGGCCACTCCGGCAGTGGGTGCAAGGTGTTGCGGCTGCTGCTGCTTCTCCTCATATGTATGTATAAATACACACACTTATGTATGTATGTGTGTGTGTGCGTGTTTGCGAGCAGCCGATTGCTTTGACTGCTCGGCCTTCCTCTCAACTCATCTCGAGCATCATCAATAATTTCATTTAATTTCCACAACAATTATTCGCACATTGAAACAACAGCAATTTATTAAGCGGCATTAACCCCTAACAAAATCAAATGTGTTGGTTTCTTTTTCGCAATATTTTGTGCGCTGTTTTCTTTGGCTCGCTTTTGTGGCGCTGTTTCGTAGTGATTTATCCTTAAACTTGGCCACTCTTCGCACGCAAAGCTTTCTTTTTTCTATTATTTTTTTTTTCTTGTTGAGCTGTGGTGAGTTGTGCAGTGCGCATGCCAACTGCTCCTGACCAGGACACAGGACACATTGAGCACACATACAACGGCCCACGTCGACAGGCGACAGGAGTGACAGGCCTTTGTGGCAGACACTTGCTTCACATAGTGTTATACTTGAATACACACACACAAACATATAAACTTATTTATGTACATTATTTATATTTGTGGCTGTTGCGAATCCTTGTTGTGTTTCTCTTTTCCTTTTATAGTGTCATAAATTGTTGTAAAATTCAAGTGTGTGACGAGTATTATTAGAATTTGTGTGAGTTAATGGTCATGTTTGGACAATTGTCCTTGGCTCTCGGTGTGTGTGTGTGCTCTGCGTGGGCGTCATAGATCCACCTATACATATACACACACTCACACACACATGCACCTAGCATTCCCTAACAAAAGGCAGACTCTATGCGGTCATCATCAGCCTGCTGCACCCCAAAAAATGCTGTTCTATGAATTGCATACTATTCGCTGCATACTTATCGGGGCTGGACAACAGCAAATGTCTCAGCAAATTCATTCAATTCTTTCAACTATCAAAAAAATCAAAAACTTTAAATGCAGTTTTCTATTGCGAGCATAACTCACTCTCTCTTTCCCTCTCACTCACTCACTCACTCTCTCTCACTCACTCGCTCTCTCGCTTGACTCTCTTGACACGCTGTTGATATCATATTTTTGCCAGTTGTATTATTATATGATGCCTGCTGCTTGTTTGTGTCTTTGTGTGTGTGTGTGTGAGGGGAGTGAGCGAGAAATAACGGGTAATGCTGCTCATTAGAAACTCACCACGCGTAGACGCGCTCTCGCGCACGCTCTCTCTCTCTCTCGCAAACTCCCGCTCGTGTATATTATGTTATCTCGAAACTTTTATTGCCTTTCGTTTCGTTATTTTTGCTCTTTGGTCGAGGGAGGGGGTGCGGCGCCCACGTAGCCCACAAGGAGGCAGAGCAAAGCAGAGCAGAGCAGAGCAACGAGAGGGAAAACATGCTCCAACTGCTCGTCTCGATTCTAACGAACATTCCAATATTTTCGCTGCTGTTGTTCAGTTCTACACGCGACGCGCAAATAAAACAAATATATCTCAAAATAATTATTGCACATATGCAACATAATAGAAGCGTACTGAAACTACCACTGCAGCAAACGCATCAAGTGTGTAATTAAAGCCTTTTTGTGCTCTTTTTGTTTCTTTCGATTTTAGTGCAGAGCTTGAAGCAAGAGTCAACTGTTAATTGTAAATAAGTAACAAAAAGTATAACAAACAAACAAACAAACAAACAAAACACTCCACCAAACTCGAAACGCATAGTAAACAAAATAATTATAAATATACAACTACAACTACAACAAAAACAAAATAATGAAAAACAAACAAAAATGATATACATGTTTAGCAACAAGCAGTAACTATTATTATTAAATGTAAATGACGACGTAGCCTTGAAACTCAACTATAATAAAAATCAAAACCACAAATCTTATAATACATAATATATATATATGAAAATATAAATAAACCCAAGGAATCTATAGTAATATTAACAATTGCTATCGCTGCTATCAAGTTGAAAAGTGGGGCGCAGAGGCGCTGAATTCCGGCAAGCAAATGTCTGGATAAAAGCAACAACCAGTTGACCAATGGATGAAAATGCAGCCGTCGTCGTCATTTTTGTCGTCGTCGTTGTTCTCCATTTGTCATCGCTTTTGTCGTCAGCACCACCAGCAGCACCAACAGCAGCAGCAGCAGCAGTTGAAGCCGGAGCCGGAGCTGCCACAAGAAGAGCAACAGCAGAAGCAGCATCATCAGCAGCAGCAGCAACAACAACAACCTCAACAGCAACAAAAACACCAAGGGGCAATATCAGCCGCAGCAGCAGCAGCAGCAGTAGCAAGAGCCGTAGTTGTAGTGTTCCAGCAGCAGTTGGCGACATTCGAACACGCCTACTTGTATACGCCCAATTTGGTGGAGACGCCACCACCGACGCTGCCACTGCTCCACAGATCCAGCTGCACCAGCTTAAGCTCAAGCCCAAGCACTCTGCCACTGCCTCAGCTGGCTGCGGCTTAGTTCGCTCCAGTTTCTTCAGTTAGTTGGCTTGCAAAACCATTTCAAGGACAACAAAAATAACAAGAAGCCCATCAAACGAAACACAAAACAAACAGCAACAAACACCAAATTGAATAAAGCAACATACGCTTCAGCAACAATAACAGCAACAATAGTAGTAACAATAGCTAGCACACCAAGTCTCGTGCCAACCACAACAAATAAATAAGAATAGCAACAACAGCAACAACAACTACTACTTCAAACACTAACAACAACAACTGCAACTGCAACAGCAACAACAAAAGCAACAACAACCAAGCCAACTACACTAAAACGGTCCCACGCGATTTTTAGAACGGCGCCATTTGCCGCCCGGAAACTGTAGCTCCAGCAGTAGCAGCCGAAACAAAATGGCGGATGGTGGGCATTCATTTGTGAAGAAGACATTTCATAAGCCAACTTACTGTCACCACTGCTCGGATTTACTGTGGGGCCTCATACAGCAAGGCTACATATGCGAGGGTAAGTAACAACAACAACAACAATTCGAATTCGATTCCAAATATTCATTCTCAAATCAGTTCCAAAAGAATTGGCCAACATTATTATAAAAATATTACACATCAGTCCCATTAGGGATAAAATATCCCAGATTAAAAATGGTGGCTTGTGAACTCGAAAATAATCATTCTGAAATTTAGTAAATCCCTTTGAAATGAAAATCGCTTTGAAAACTAGAAAAATATTCTTGCTTTTAGACATCATTTTTAAATACACTTTTACATTTATTTTAAATGATTTTCATTATTAAAAAATTAAATTTCTAAAAAGTGCAAATGAAAACTCTTATTTACAAAAAGGTTCTAAAATTCAGCACAAAATAATGCGCTCGCGAACGAATTCGAGAATTCAAATCGCCCTTAAATTTGAAGTTTGAATTTTTTCTGAGTGTGGACAACATTTTTCTTACACAAGAAACAGCTTAAATTAAGTTTTGTCTTAATGAAAAAGCGTTCGCCAGACATTAATAAAAACCGCTAATAAAAATGAGCAGTTTCAATTCAGGTTATATCCATTACGTAAGGGCTTCTGAAATATCCTTTCCTTTAAAGACATGTGAAGGTAATGAATATCTCCGTATAGTCTTTAATATATTTTCAACAATATAATCGGACGAATTGATCGTAGGATAAGATCGCAAATAACACTTGTTGAATGTGAAAAGTCAGACCATGATAAAGAGGCAAGTTTCTATTAAAATCGGTTGAGATTTTTGTCGTTCAATTTGTACCTTCATTTTTATCAAGAATCGTGTGTCCAGTTTTAAATACAATATTCATATGGAGGCAAAGTCTTGATAAAAAGTAATGTTTTTCGAAAATCGATTTAGTTTTGCTGCTATCCAAACTATTTTTGGCATTGAATTTTCACCAAGGTATAGTTTTTAAAAATCATCTATGTTTTGATAACAATTTGAAGGATAATTCCTAGATTTTTGTTGCCTTTCTTTTATTGAAAAAAAAAAAAATATTCAAACCCAATTCAAACTTGAATTGAGGCTATTTCTCAGTCTAGCAAACTGGAATCTAAAATATCCAACACCTTATTTGATCTATTTTTGCATTTATGACCTTTTCGATCTCTTAAATTTGTCACAAAAATCTGATAGTATTTCCTGTTCGCAACCCAGATCATTGTGTACAAAATGTTTGATAGTGAAAAATGTTGTCAAAATGATGTTTACTATTATCGCTGAGCACTTGTGGCTTTTAATTAGTTGCAAGTGCCAAGTTCAAATTGATGGGCACTAAACGCTCTAAAACGGGCCAAAACGCAAATCAAACGAAAAGTGGCCAGCAAATGTTAAAAATACATTTGTCTAGTTTCGAAAATATATATATACAGATATATGTGTCTATATGTATATATATACCATTTTTAAATTGCCATAAATGTTATGGGCCAGCGACAGTAAAAGCAATCGTGTGATTTTTACAAGCTGCATTCGCACGTTCCCCACATGACCAGTGTGTAAACTATAAAATGCATGATCATCATCATCATTATCATCATCAACAACAAGATGATCATCGTCAGCAGAAGCTGTTTGCCATTTTCTCGTGGCTGAAAAGTGTGCGCATTTGAACTTAGCCAAAAAAAAAAAAAAAAAAAAAAAAAAAAACGAAGCACAATGACGTGAATCGGCAACGACGTCACAGTGGCAGACAGTATGTGGGACCCGTGTTGCCGCAATTGCCAATTGGCAACTGGCTACTGGGGCTGTCGCTGTGGCTGTGGCAGGGGCACGAGCAGCGAGCACCGAGCATCTATCAAAGCAGGCAAATCGCTGACTGCCTGCCTGCCTGCTTGGCTGCCTCTCCCAATTGGAAGCGTGTTAAGCGCAGCGCGCGCGTTTTTAATTTGTGTTTATTTGAGCTGTTTTTGCTATTATTATAATTATGGCATAGAGCGTTTTTATTTGTACGCAACGCAAAATGTTTACAGTGGCGCTGCTCTTCTTCTTCTTCCTCTTCTTCTTCTTCTTCTTGTTTCAACAAAATTCACACACATTTCTTGTGTAATATAAACGAACTTTCTTGAAATAAAATGAAGAGCGCCTTTCGCCGCAAGCCATATATTTATGTATGCAATCCAACTCACACACGCACACACACACACACACACACACACACACATACACTAGCGCAATTTGACAGTGTCAGCTAAAAATAAGCACTCAGCTCTGGCATATTTTGAATGCAATTATTTACGCTGACATTTTCAGCGTATTAATTGCATGCTAAAACGAGCGTTCTGTGTGTGTGTGCAAAGAAGAAGCATTAATATGCCGACACACTCTCACACACACATACACAGATATGTATACCAGGCCACTCAGAGCGAATCTTTTTTTTTTTGTGGTGCAGATAATTGTCATAGCATAGCTTCCGGCGCTGTTCTCATTTTAGATGCGCTGGAGCATTGCCACTAATTGAGTTGCACGTCGCCTCTAATTTCGAGTGGGACACTGTCCGGCGGACTGTGCACGAAAGTTGGGAATGTGTGTGTGTGTGTGTGTGTGTGTGTGTGTGTGTGTGTGTGTGTATTGTGTGATAGCAGATTGCACATTGCAGATTGCTGGCTGCAGGCAATTGCATCAGCAGCCGGGTGAATGCTGCACAACCCATTTGCGGAGGCGTTTGAAAAGTCAAAAACCCACAATGCTACTCAAAATTCGCACGGGGAGCGAACGTGAAAAGAGCAAGATAGAGCTATGGAGCGACAGAGTTAGCGGTAGAGAGAGGGTGAGCGGGAGAGAGACAGAGAGTGCAGTAGAACAAGAGAGTCGCCTACACAGTTGCCAGGCAAGGAATTTGGCTCTCTCGCTCTCGCGCACTAGCTTGAAAGTAGGTCGAGATGCACTCACACACACACACACAGACACACACACACACACACACACATATATATATATACACGTGCAAACAGGATGCGCACAGCTGCAGGCAACATTTCAATTGGTTTTCAAGGGTTGCGGGGGCGCTACGCAAATGCAATTGCAGCAGCGACAGCAGCAGGTAAGCATAATGAATGTTAAAAAAATATATATGTGTGTGTGTGTGGGCCTGCTACAAGCCGGCTGGCTGCCACACACTCCCTACGAGGCTTGTTCACAGTACGTTTGTACATACCACCTACACTATTGCTGTGGCCCATTGTAATACCGCTGCTGCTGCTGCTGCTTCTGCTGTTGCTGCTGCTGTCGCTGCTGCTGCTGCTGTCGCTGCTGCTGCCGCTGCTGACCTAGCCGATAGCAACGAAGGGCTAAAAGTGCGTCATCAATGGCCGCCATGAATGTGGCAGCGTTTGGTTAGCGGAACCAGCCGAAAATACAGCAAGCACTACACTTCAAAAAAGCGCTCATTTTTAATTTAAATTAATTTTATTTTTAATTTAATTTATTTTTTACTTTTTGTATTTTTTATGTCGACTAGCTCCCATTGGATAAATAAATTGATTTCGAATTTATAAAACTCAAAAAATTGGCTAGTTTTTATAATTTGTTGCTGTCTTTGTGTCAATGTTTTTTTTTATTTTGCATTTTGTTTGAAATGTTTTGAAATGTTTGCTATTATTAAAAGATACATTTCTCAAAATTTAACAAATACTTTTTAAAAGAAAAACCAGATTTTTAGCAAATCACAATCTGAATAATAAGCTGAACTGCACTGGGCGTCAAAAGAGTGATGATTTTTTTCTGAGTGTAGCCAGCGGCGATAGTGGTGGTGCTGCTGGAGAGGTGTGGAGGCGTTACCGTTTAATTACCCTCTTTACAGTAACGTCGTCGTTGTCGTTGTCGCTGTCGCCGCTGTTCATTCATAACGAAATGAAAGCGTTGGCAGCACCACCAGCCACGCCAGCTACAGCAACAACAACAGCAGCAGCACCACCAACAATAATGTCCAAAAGCAAACAAATGAAAACAGATTTGTTTTTGTGTTTTTTGAAAGAAGGGGGTCGTCGTCAGTTTGGCTGGCATAGCTATCAGATGGTAGAGAGAGAGAGAGAGAGAGAGAGAGGAGAGAGAGAGCCTGAGGTTCTCAAGTGGAATTGCTGACGTTGCATGCCACACCAAAACTTTGATCCAACACATTTGGCTTTGGGGATCGATTGGTCCATGAAGCAAACAAAATCCATTGCTCGCTTCTTCGATACCAACACAAATAATGAATAATATAAAAAGTAGTTCGATCGAAAACTCAAAAAACTTGAAGTACAAAAATGTATCGCTTAAATATTGAAATGAATTCGAATAGAGAAGAGCTCTTCTATTGCAAAAAGTAAAATTATTTAATAACATCGGTTATATTAGCATTAGTATTTTTGAAGACATGTGTTTTGTTGCTGGGGGAAAATGATTTAATAGCATCGCTTAAATTTCATTTTGTTTAAATATATAGCTGAAAAGATTTTGTGCTTCTTATTCTAGTCGCAAGCTATTTATAAATAAATATAAATCAAATTAGTGTAAATTTAGAGGGTCGAGAAGCAACTTTGGTGGTTGTAATTTTAGACGAATATGAATGAATGAATAAATGAATGAATTTGAATACGAAATATACATTTGACCCACTTTTGGCAGTATGTAAAGATTTTATGAAATATTACCAGTCCAACAATCGATAATGGGATTTTCGTGCAGTTCACAGCTTGTCGCTGCTGTTACACTTAATAATATTTTCTTCACATGAATATTTTAGCTGATGATTGCATTATTTATTTTGTAATATATTATTCAGCCCTTAACAGGCCTGACTGAATGCCTAAGGAGTTAAGACTCCATTAATATTCAAACAAAATGAGGAAAAAACTTAAAAAAATTTAATTTGAGTTCGAATTTTAAACAAAGCAAAGTCATTTATTTGGAGTACGAGTAATATTTTTAAGATATAATAATAAATAAAAATATTTATTTAGTTAATGTGGCATAAAAAAGTATTTATTTAAAAAAAATAATTGACATAATAAATCCATTCCTAACTGATAGTTACTAATAAAAATAGGATTTTGTTAGAGGAAATATATGCAAGAACTCGATATATCCTTGAACTCTCTGACCCATTAAAATATATCAAAGATAATTCAGACCTGGTAAACAGAGTTGCCAGGGTATGCAAATTGAATCTGTATCGAGCAGCGCAGCTGGCAGCAACGTCGACGTCAAAATCGGCGTCGACATCGCCCGTTGATAGCCCGTCCATAATCATATTCCGTAGTTCATAGTCATCGTCCATAGTCACTACGCACGCGATATCCTTGACTGTTGCCTTGTGAATGCTTACGTACGTACTTTGCCAGCGTGCTCCAAAATGCAGTATATATGTGACGCACACACACACATACACATAGACACACACACACATACACATAGACACACACACACATACACATACCCGGGCAGAGCATATTTTGCAGCAATTGCGCTATGCTCTTTGAAGAAGGCAACGTTTTAAACCAAACACAACGCTGCAATTTGATGCACTGATAAATTTAAATTGCGTTTGCTGGCTTTGATTCGATTTGCAGCAATTTGGTGCCACAAACCATAGTTTTTGCCAAAGCAAAAGTTGGCGTTTCCAATGAAATTCAATTTGCTTGTTTGAGCTGAGTTGGCCATGTTGCGCATACGTCATGTTGGCCGTGGTCAAGTTCAAGTGCGCACAAATATTGAACATATATAGATATAAATATATAAATATATATACATATATTGAAATAGGGTTATATATATTATGCATGCGTCACATTAATCCAATCACTTCTATATTTAATTATGGTTTCATCTTTGAGTGCGTTTTGGCTGGCTGTCAGGAAGTTTGATTCTAAATTGATTTCGTGTTCAAAACCAAAAAAAAAGAAGAACAAAATAGAAAATGCTATAACTCACAGCTGAATATGCAAATCTCACACGCGCTCTATATTTCTCTCTCTCTCTCTCTCTCTATATATATATATATATATATATAAATACATATGTGTGTGTGTGTGTGTGTGCTTGGGGAGTGGGTTCTATGCAAATATCAATTTTAATTGTTGCTATTGTACTACGCATGTCAACTTGTGCCCATTCAATTGCCACAGCGCACACACACACACACATACACATAAAGACAAACACAAATACATGCACATAAATATGTTTAGTTTCGTATATGCTACATATGTATGCATACATATGTACGCGTGTGTGTATATGTTTGTGTGCTTGCTTGGCAAACATTTTTCGCCACCTTACGCTTATATTTTTCGGCTTCGGCTTTGACTTCTACTCGCTGCATACTTCTTTGAGTACTTTTAGACGATTTGGCTTTATGTTTCCTTTGTTATTGTTGTTATAAAAGCAACACACACACACAGACACACACACAGAGGCACACAGCGATAACGCGCCCTTGCGAAGCCAATGCGAAAGATGTAAAAGTAAAAGTGTGTTGAGTTTCGTGAATTTCCCCACCACTGCCAAGAAGAAAACATTTGAAAATTTCCCATGAGTCCTCAACGCGCTTATCTTCTCTGTTGCCACACACAAACACACACACACACTCACACACACACACACATACATACGTATGCGTACGCTTAAATTATGGTATACATAATGCCAATGAGTTTTTCTAAAATATATTTGGAAAATAGTAAAAGCTCCACGTGCTCAATTTGTCGCAATTGCATTGAATACGATTTATGCCTGCTGCTTTTGAAAATATAATATTATATTTCACACACACACACACACACACACATACGCACATACAGAGATTGAGAGGCTGCAGTTGGTTTCATGCCAACGTCACGTTTGGCCAAAAAAAAAAATAAATAATGATCCACTTGGAACATGCAACATGCGCCGTAAACGCGTCGAGTACTCGTTTATTTATATACATTTCTATATTTACGTATGTATGCGTGTATGTGTGTGTGTGTATCTACATAGCTCAACGGCAACAACAAGGACAACAACAACAATATTCATGAGTTCATTCATGACGTCAGAGCGTCAGCGTCAGGTCAGCGGCCTAGTTCTCTCTCCTCTACAAGCAAACAAACAAACAAACAGACGTACAGCTGTATGTATGTATGTGTGTATGTATACATATGTGCATATGTATAACAAGTTGCATACATATATACAATTATGAATTTATGTACATAAGCTGCATGCACATAAGATATGTATATACATATGTATGTTTATGTGTGCACAACTTTCACGCATTGCTAAAAATAAAATTCGAATTTCTATGTTGGGGCTCTGAGCACACTCAGAACAACAACAAAAACAACAACTGCTTCATAAAGACATAAATACATCCATGTATATATGTATATGTATATGTATAGCAGGTAGCGCTGCACTCAATGCTCGAGAGTGGCTTTTGTATGTGTGCCCATATTGGAGGACAGCAGAGCGGGGCTGCTGCTGCTGTTGCTGCTGTTTCCATTCACACACTAAAACAAGCGACGCGAGAGGGAGTGTGAGTACGAGTGCGAGTGCGAGCGAGAAAGAAGGTCTTTGTTTTCCCTGCATTATTGCTGCGTTTGTTTTCGCTTTTGTGCGTGACTCTCTGCAGCTTTTGTTTCTCTTTAACGGTTAGCCACTTAACGTTCGCTGCTTCTTCTGATTGTGTGTGTGTGTGTGTGTGTATTTGCTTGCATGCAAGCGCTACGTGTGCGTGTGTGTGTGTGCGAACCTTCAATGAATATGTTGCCCATGAACTCAAGAACTAACTTGGCCATTGCTGTGAATGGTGCTCTATGGATGGATGGCTGACGATGACGTCGGCCTGTCCCCATGTTCTGGCATGAAATCTCAAATTTACATAGCTACATACACATACACATATATAGACACACATATACTTGGTATATGGGTACTATTTTATCCTGCTTCATTTAGATAAGAACCTGGCATTATACTCGCTTGAGAGACAGTTTGCTGCAGTTACCTCTATATGCTGGCCTCAAATGAATGACACTCACTCATGCTGGCCATTTTCCGTTTCTCTTTCAGTTTGCAACTTTATCATACACGAACGATGTGTCACAAGCGTGGTAACGCCCTGTTCCGGCATTGCGCCATGCATTATAAAGGTGCGTATACACAATCCATGCCACTTGCATTCACATAACCACACTCACACTCATACTCACACTCACACTCACACTCGCATCTGTGTCACATTTAATAACTTGGCATCTGTCATGTCTTTGGATAGAATCCCGTCGCCCATTGTTGGTCGGAGCCAACTCATCACAAGAGAAAATTCTGCACGGTTTGCCGTAAGCGATTGGATGAAACGCCAGCGGTGCATTGTTTAGGTAAGCCTCCCCTTGCTCTACCACCCCTTCCATCCACTCCACTCTTTTCCATACTCAGTTTCATGGCTGTCAGTTAACTCGAGTTGCGTTTCATAACCAATTCCTGTAACAGTCCGTTTATTTTTTATTTTAAGCATTTTCTAGTTAAAATTAAATGTTTTATATTTGTTTAATATTTTTATTTAAATTGTAAAAGAAACGTTCTAATCTAATTTGTATCACTTCACAGTTTGCGAATATTTCGCGCATACTGAGTGCCAAGATTTTGCTGTGCCCGATTGCACGGAGAATGCAACATACGTGCCCGGCAAGGAATTGCTTAATGTGAGGCATCAAGTGAGTGTAGATCCAACTCGAAACTTATCTCCTTCCACACATACACCATTCTAACGTATACTTGATATGATTCACAGCACCATTGGCGAGAGGGTAATCTGCCATCAACCTCCAAATGCGCCTACTGCAAGAAAACCTGTTGGTCTTCGGAATGCCTCACAGGTGGGTGTCTAAATTTAATTACATTAAATTAAAGCAATTCAATTATAATTGCATTTAAGCGAATAAACTTAGTTAAGATTTCAGTCTTTAATTAGGAATGTAGGTGGCAATCAATACTTCATATGACTTGTTAGTAATTTGTTAATGCTAAAACTGAAGCTCTAATTTACAAGTCTAATTGATTAATATGATCGCAGGTGGATAGCTAACATTTCTCTTCTGGAGCCTGTCCTATATCATTTCAATAATTATTCTTCAAGGAATATAAAATTCTGATATCGGTATTTACTCTATTAAGGGTGTATGCAGATTGGTACCTGAATTAAGACTTTGTTGTCTCAAATAACGCCCAAATGTTTAACCTTATCTTCCCAATGAGTGGCGTACATAGCTGAATTATATTAGATAAATGGGCATATGGACATATGGGCATAGGTCGAAACTTCAAAATGCCATAACTTCGTCAAAACTCAACTGATTTTAAAAAGTGAGGGATTTTTAATCATAGTTTTGACCCTAGATCAATCGTACATTTAAAGTTGGAAACGAGATTTTAGCTCGGAGCATAAGTAAAAATTCAAGCCTGAAAATCTGAATATGGGCAAATGGGCATAGATCGAAACTTCAAAATGCCATAACTTCGTCAAAACTCAACTGATTTTAAAAAGTGAGGGCTTTTTAATCATAGTTTTGACCCTAGATCAATCGTACATTTAAAGTTGAAAACGAGATTTTAGCTCGGAGCATAAGTAAAAATTCAAGCCTGAAAATCTGAATATGGGCAAATGGGCATAGATCGAAACTTCAAAATGCCATAACTTCGTCAAAACTCAACTGATTTTAAAAAGTGAGGGCTTTTTAATCATAGTTTTGACCCTAGATCAATCGTACATTTAAAGTTGAAAACGAGATTTTGGGTCGGAGCATAAGTAAAAATTCTAGCCTGAAAATCGGTAAATGGGCATATGGGCATAGGTCGAAACTTCAAAATGCCATAACTTCGTCAAAACTCAACTGATTTTAAAAAGTGAGGGATTTTTAATCATAGTTTTGACCCTAGATCAATCGTACATTTAAAGTTGAAAACGAGATTTTAGGTCGGAGCATAAGTAAAAATTCAAGCCTGAAAATCGGTAAATGGGCAAATGGGCATAGGTCGAAACTTCAAAATGCCATAACTTCGTCAAAACTCAACTGATTTTAAAAAGTGAGGGATTTTTAATCATAGTTTTGACCCTAGATCAATCGTACATTTAAAGTTGAAAACGAGATTTTGGGTCGGAGCATAAGTAAAAATTCTAGCCTGAAAATCGGTAAATGGGCAAATGGGCATAGGTCGAAACTTCAAAATGCCATAACTTCGTCAAAACTCAACTGATTTTAAAAAGTGAGGGATTTTTAATCATAGTTTTGACCCTAGATCAATCGTACATTTAAAGTTGAAAACGAGATTTTGGGTCGGAGCATAAGTAAAAATTCTAGCCTGAAAATCGGTAAATGGGCATATGGGCATAGGTCGAAACTTCAAAATGCCATAACTTCGTCAAAACTCAACTGATTTTAAAAAGTGAGGGATTTTTAATCATAGTTTTGACCCTAGATCAATCGTACATTTAAAGTTGAAAACGAGATTTTAGGTCGGAGCATAAGTAAAAATTCAAGCCTGAAAATCGGTAAATGGGCAAATGGGCATAGGTCGAAACTTCAAAATGCCATAACTTCGTCAAAACTCAACTGATTTTAAAAAGTGAGGGATTTTTAATCATAGTTTTGACCCTAGATCAATCGTACATTTAAAGTTGAAAACGAGATTTTAGGTCGGAGCATAAGTAAAAATTCAAGCCTGAAAATCGGTAAATGGGCAAATGGGCATAGGTCGAAACTTCAAAATGCCATAACTTCGTCAAAACTCAACTGATTTTAAAAAGTGAGGGATTTTTAATCATAGTTTTGACCCTAGATCAATCGTACATTTAAAGTTGAAAACGAGATTTTGGGTCGGAGCATAAGTAAAAATTCTAGCCTGAAAATCGGTAAATGGGCATATGGGCATAGGTCGAAACTTCAAAATGCCATAACTTCGTCAAAACCTCAACTGATTTTAAAGTTAAAAATGAAATTTTAGGTCGGAAGACAAGTAAAAATTATAGCCTGAAAATCGATGTATCGAGATATGTGCGTAGATCGAAACTAGCGACCTCTGGACAGTAGGTTGATCAATATTAAAATAAATTGCTAAATTAAAAAAAAAAAAAAAAAAAGGAATATAAAATTCCGATATCGGTATTTACTCTATTAAGGGTGTATGCAGCTTGGTACCTGAATTAAGACTTTGTTGTCTCAAATAACGCCCAAATGTTTAACCTTATCTTCCCAATGTGTGGCGTACATAGCTGAATTATAGTAGATATATAGATAGTTGAGAGCTAGGTCTTATGTGCGTTGATCTAATTAAATGGATATGTTACTAGCAAGTATGACACACTATCTACATGGTGTCCCTTTGAGTTACTTATCCTCCCCCAGGATGTTTAACCTTATAGCAATATTAATGTATTATTTATTTATTTTATTTATATTTTTCAGGCTATCGGTGCGAGTGGTGTGGCATGACCACACACGCTGGATGTCGCATGTACCTGCCAACCGAATGTAATTTTGGTATACTACAACCTATCTACTTACCTCCGCATTCAGTGTCGATACCACGTACTGAGGTGCCAATCGAGGCGATTATTGGCGTCCAGGTCAAATCCAAAACGTCGCTCGTGCGCGATTATTCGTGTCGTAAGTACCAACTGTCCCCGCCCCCATCCTCCCTTTGCTGGCCATTCTTTAAAAACCATCACAGTCGCGATCCCATTGGAACCCCATGCCCAATGGGTTAAGATCGCGTACTCAGCTCACTTACAGCTCACTCACCCAAAAAAGAAAAAAAAAAAAAAGAAAAAAAAAAACTCACCACTCAGCTGCATCAGCTCTCGATGTTGTGCACATTTCAATGTATCCTAAACGTATCCATGGACAATCTTAGACTTAAGCCTCATCTTAAGCGCCTCACCCCAAACCCAAACCCAAACCCAAAATCACATTCAACATTATTCGCAAACAGTTTTTCGACTTCCCAGCTGCGGTTATTATTATTATTTTTATGGTTTTTGTTTTTTGTTTTTTTTTTTTGTCATTTCGATTTCGAGTTTTAGATTTTGTTGATTAAGTTTTCTTGTGTTTATTTTAAACGTTTCTTTTTTGGTTTTTGACGCAACGGCAGCCAGCCCGGAGCTCGGTGCCGAATCCGCGGCTGGTGACGTTGCTGCGTCCGGTATGTGTCTCAAGGAGCTGCTCGAGCTTCACCGGCAGCGACTTGAGCAATCGAAACAACATTTTTTACTTTCAACGCCGGCCACACCCAACTCCTCGCTCTGTGTCTCACCCACGCCCTCGCTCTGTGTCTCACCCACGCCCTCGCTGACAGTGGGCGAGACGAGCAACAACGAGCAGGATCCGCTCGATCCAGAGCCGGACGAGGATGAGCAGCACGATAGCGCCCTGCAGCTGACCACCACATCGACCAGCCATGTACCGTTGGGACCATTGCAAAAATCGCCCTCGGCCAACTCATCGCTGCAGTTGCTCTACACGAGTCTGTTCCGCAAATTGGGGCATGGTCGGGGGCGAGGGCGTGGTAGAAGGCGTGATGAGCGGCGGGATGATGGCGATGATGTAGATGGAGATGTTGATGATGATGATGAGGATGAGGATGATGTGGATGGCGGTGTCTGTGATATAAGTGGTTACGATCTGAGCGACGATTATGATAATTGTGATGTGTCGCTACGGAAACGTTGCACGCGTCGATCGCCGCGCGATGTCAGTGATACGGATTACCATGGCGATGTTGAGCTGGAGACGGCGCCACGGGAGAGCTGCTACGAGACATCCGATACGGGTGGCGAACTGACCAACACCGATGAGCTCGACTCGAGCATGAATTTAATTAGCAATCTTAGCTATAATAGTAGTAATAGTAACACCTCTAACACCTCCGAGCAGCGCAACACTGCTCTTGCCACTGCCACAGGCACTGCCACAGTCACGGCCACATCGACAGCCAAGGGTAATGCCCCCGCCCCCGGGCCGACCAAGGCTGCTTTGAGCGTGCTCGCTGGCCGCAATCCAAAGACTGGTGCTGGTGCTGGAGCTGGTGTTGGTGCTCCAGCCAAAGCCAAGCCCAAGACCATACTCAGTGCGCTCAAGCACAAGGGTGGCTCCGCCAGCTCACCCAATTCCAGTGACTGCTCCTCGGCATCGCCGGCGCCCGCTTCGGCCATAACGCAACTGCAACTGTCGCCGGTGGGACGGAGCAAATCGTTTCAGGAGCCGGGCATTGCCCGCTACAAGAAATACGGGCGTGGCCTGTTCCAGCGACGACGCTCGAAACGCTCACCCAAAGGTGGCGCCAAGAGCAACTACAGCTTGGACAGGCTGTCGCAGAACATCGAGATAACCATACAGGACGAGGATGGCAACTATCAGGCCTACGATGATAACTATCATACGCTCTCCACGGCCCGTCGCGATCCCTACGACGATGTCGACGATGTTGAGTACGAGGATCTGTATCTGGACGATCGACCGCGCAGCACGGGTGGCCTCAGTGGCGATGACATTGCTGGCGATATCAGCGATGATGGCAGTCGATCCCGTGCCAGCGATTGCCAGGGACAGCAGCAGGGTCACGTCTTTGGTCGGTTGCTGAGACGCGTACGCGGTTTATCCGTCGGCTGGCGCAAGCCTCGCTACCAGAAGCGCAGAGGTGATACCCATTTGTTACCCACTCGTTACATATAATCTGTCTGTCTAACAGCAAGTGCCACCGACTGACGTCTACACTCCAGTTTGGCTTCAGATTGGTTTTTGGTTATTGGTTCTTTGTTTCTAGTTCTTGGCGCTAACCTATCTATCTGCTTTAGTTATTTTCGTTCTGTTCAACTAACTAACCAACTAACCCGACTAATCACACCATTTCGCACCATTATTCGCATCGCATTATATTCGCCACGCTCATAATCAGACAGAACTAACCCCAATCCCATTGCATGACACGAGACACACCCAACTACTAAAACCCAGATCCCCATCTGGTCAATAACTAGATAATAATGTGCGGAATTGTATCTATGTGCTCGTTTAGCACGCAGTATATCGGAGGAATTCAGCAGTGGTGATGCGCCTCGCTTCAAGGATGAGGAGTCCCTGGGCAAGGCCGAATCTTCGCATGGCATGAGCGCAACAGGCGGCCCCAGCAGCAGTGGAGGCGGCGGCGGTGGTGGTGGTGGCGGTGCAACGGGAAGTGGAGGCACAGTTGCTGCCAGCGCTAGCGGTAGTGGTGGTGGTGGTGGCGGCGGTGCTGGTGGTTCCGGTGGTGGTTCCGGTGGTGGCTATCGCGCCGACGCCTCGAGCCACAAGTCCGACAAATCGGAGAAGGACAGGGAGAAGAAGGAGAAGGAACGCGAGGAGAAAGATATAGGTAAGTGCCCAAAACCAACTGTCATTGTTCAGGCGCATAACAAAGATCGGTTTACCACAGAGATGATCAAGGTCTTCGATGGCAACAACTCATTCCGACGCCAGCAGTACCGTGCAATCATCGTGCAGCGTACATATACGCTGGAGCAGTTGCTAACCACCGCTTTGCGCGCCTTTCACATTACACGCGATCCGAAGGCGTTCTTCCTGACGGACATGTATGCACCAGCTGGGATGGAGGATGCACCGCTGCTGGATCCGACGCCCGTGTTGAATCTGACACACTTGGAGGGCAAGCGACCGGCCATGTACCTCAGGTTTCACGACAGGGACAAGGGACATGTGCGCGTCTATCCGGGCAAATTGCAATGCTCCATGGACGATCCGTATGTCAATGTGCCGGTCGATAATTCGACCGTCATCAAGGACCTGATACGTGATGCACTCGATAAATTCGGACTACAAGATAACCAGATACAGGACTACAGGTAAGACCCCTTCGAAGTGCCAGTGAATCATCAGCTAAACTAATGGTTAATCCATCCTCCAACAGATGCTCGGAAGTGTTGCTCGATCGCGGCGTAACCGAACGCATTCTCTCGTGGAACGAACGTCCCTGGGATATTATGAAGCAGCTGGGCAAGGACTCCATCCGTCAAATGGAGCTGATGCGATTCTACATGCAGCACAAACAGGATCCCCATGGACCAAATATTGCCCTATTCGTGGGCAACCTGCCCACGGGTCTGTCGCAGCGAAACTACGAACAGATTCTAAACAAATACGTCACAGATGAGAACAAGTTCATTAGCATTGGACCCATCTACTATGAGTACGGCTCGGTAGTGCTGACCTTTGAGGATGCCCAAAAGGCGGTGAGTTTCAACAGCTAAGATTTCAATTTGAATGAGGCCAGCTAGTTATGGCTGTAGAAAGTTTGGATCCAACCCACCCTGAACCCCTTTATGCAACAGTTTTTATTAAAGCTATTGTTGGTTACCCAAAAGAATACCTGTTGGCAATAACTGATTACTTTTAGATAATATTAATGTAATCGTTGGTTTCCTGGTTTCCAAAAAGACTGATTCCTCGATTTCTATTTATATTTATCGAATCTTTGGCAGGTTCGCGCTTTCTACAACCTGCGCGAGACGATCATCGAGGACAAGAAGCTGTTGGTGCTGCTGTTGCCCAATATTGAGCCCAGCATGGTGCCCTCGGATGTCCGGCCGCTGCTGGTCTTTGTGAATGTCAAGTCTGGCGGTTGTCAGGGCCTGGAACTTATATCGAGCTTTAGAAAACTGCTGAACCCGTATCAGGTCTTTGACTTGGACAACGGAGGACCTCTGCCAGGGTAATTGTCAGCCACAATCTACACACACAAACAAAAAAATTGCCTGAATTTTAGAAAATTTACCTGAAAACTATAAAGTTTGAATAATTTGAATTAACCTTGGTGAATTTCCAAATTCATGACGATTTTTTTTCTGAGTGTATTATGAGTTCTCATATAACTTTTTCGACTACCCCTTAGGCTCTATGTATTCCGCCAAATCACCAACTATAAGATCTTGGTATGTGGCGGAGATGGCACCATTGGCTGGGTGCTGCAGTGTCTGGATAATGTTGGTCAGGATTCGGAATGTTCTAGCCCACCGTGCGCGATTGTGCCGTTAGGTACAGGTAAGTAGAGCATACCCAAAAATGTCCACCCGATTTCCTGTTGCCTAAGCATAACTCTTGCCAGGCAATGATTTGGCACGCGTTTTATGCTGGGGCTCCGGCTATACGGGTGGCGAGGATCCCCTCAATATGCTGCGCGATGTCATCGAGGCGGAGGAGATACGTTTGGATCGATGGACCGTTGTTTTCCATCCGGAGGACAAACCGGAAGAGCCCGCCATGAAGGCGCCCTCACAAACAACCGGTAAGAAGAAGAAGGCTCACCAAGCACATCTATCGCAACAAACAAATCAGCATCATCAATTACCGGCTCTGACATCGAGTGATATATCAGGTCATTTGATGTTTCAAAATTCTTTATTCTTTTATACGTTTTCACTGTCTAATCAATCTAACGCCCCCCCTCCCTCCCCCCCCACACACACACCGCCCCGCCCGCCCGTCAAAAATCCAACGACCAACAACATTCCTGTATAGACAGAACAATAGCTGTTCTCTTCTCGTTGTAATTTGCTATGTGCTCTTAAATATCGCTGTAATATTATTGAAGCTACCTAGAAGTATTTGTAATTTTTCGCCTTTCTTTTTAAGTATTCTTGCAACTGATTAAAGCAGCAGCTAAGAATCAATTGCAGAAATATCAATAATGTATATTTTTTTTAGCACAAACTCAAGACCAAAATTATAAGAATTGAGCTGAATTTCCAGTCCTGAAACCAAAAATTGTAGCTAATAATTTAATTGGGAGCCCCAGCTAACCCTTTGACATGGTAAAAAGAGTAGCTGATGATAAATGCTGTTGGTTTTGATGTGTATACGATGTATTTATAACCTGCATGCATCATAATCCATACTTGTAGTTTGTGCCGGCTCTAAGCCGGCCGGTGATCAGGTAATGTACTCATATATGTATGTATATTCATCGTTCAGTCAAAACGGCCCGTAGCGTGAATCGGTAAATCTGACCCATATATATATATATATATATATATCTATCTCGATATTTTGTATAAATTCAATGTTTGATGTCATGTGTGTTTCGATGTGTGTGCTCTAAGAGTTGCTCCACCAGAATCTTTGGAGAACCTTAAAATTAAAACTGAATACGCTCCGCTCCGTTGACAGGTGGCGCCCAAAACGAGGACAACTCACAGATCTTTGTGATGAACAACTATTTTGGCATTGGCATCGATGCCGATCTCTGTCTGGACTTTCACAATGCACGTGAGGAGAATCCCAATCAGTTCAATTCACGGCTCCGCAACAAGGGCTACTATGTGAAGATGGGGCTGCGTAAGATTGTCGGACGAAAGACGGTAAAGGATTTGCAGAAGGAACTGCATCTGGAGGTCGATGGCAAGGTGGTCGATCTGCCACCAGTCGATGGCATCATTATATTGAACATTTTAAGGTAGCTACAAAAATGATGAAAATACCTCAAATCAACTATTGAAACTTACTGCGTTACTTTGACCTTATAGCTGGGGCAGTGGCGCCAATCCCTGGGGTCCGGATAAGGATGATCAGTTCAGCACGCCCAATCACTATGATGGCATGTTGGAGGTGGTGGGCGTCACCGGTGTCGTCCATTTGGGCCAGATACAGTCTGGCATACGCACAGCCATGCGGATTGCCCAGGTGGGTAACACATACGTCCTGTAATCCGAACTTACTTAACTTCCGATTGCCCTCATCAACAGGGTGGCCACATCAAAATCCACTTAAAAACCGACATGCCAGTCCAGGTGGATGGCGAGCCGTGGATCCAAAGCCCCGGCGATGTTGTGGTCCTCAAGTCGGCGCTCAAGGTAAATGTTATTCTCTAAACAATCCAACTCCATCTTGTACATAAGTTAAATCTGCATGTTGAAGACGTTCAGTTGTTATTGCATGACAGCTTTCCGTTCTTATTAACCACTTTTCTTTTTCTTTTGTGTATACAAATACATTCCATTTGGGCCTAATCATGACAATGCCAACAACAACAAAAAATTCAATAAAATAAAACATGAGCACCGTGCACAGAAGTTTTTGTTTCCATGCGCTTTTCAAACCTTATTTGTTTATTTGGTTTCTGTACAACTTCTGCATACGTTATTTACTGATTGTACACCTGCGAAGTCAGAACTCACGACTACTACTACTACTACAAACCACAATAAATATACGAACGAATCCAATAAGAGCAACAGCATTGTTATAAATTACGCTAAACACAAATGCCACGTGGACGCTTTAGTTTAAAATCTGTTGATTATACGAAGCTTATGCAAAATGTTTCTTATTTTGATAATCTGCCTAAATCTGAGCACTTCAAAATTGATTGAGATCGAAATTGTAACACAATTTTCTTTTCAATTGGTCACTTATCACTAAAAGGATTACACATTTTTGCAAAAGCTTCTGCTTGCAGAAACCAATATCTGGTTTCAACATATATATAGTTGAGTAGCAGTTATATTATCTGGCCAAATCGATGGGTGGGATAGTATTTCCCATTTGACAAATATTTAGCATGATTTACGCTGCTGTGATTTGAAAAAGCATTGGTTAAAAACCATTCTTTCAGCTGGCGATAATTTTGTTTAGGACGTTTATCCATTAGATATTTTTATGAAATGATAAAAGGTGCATAAAATATGGGATGTCTATAAGGCATTAAATATTTCATTCACAAATATCTTTTGCGTATCTTCCAGGCGTATACGTAATATTTCAGAAACTCTCTGGGTATAATTTATTTGAGGGCGATTTTCTATAAGACATCGTCGTACAATAAAAAAATAACAAAAAAAAATCTTCTACAATTTTTCAACTTTTCGAATTATTTAACATCAATATTTCGAAATAATAATAATACATATAACTATCACCGAATCGGGCTTTCCAGACGTATAGGAAATAAAAGTGTTCCTAAAAACCCCATAACCAAATAGTATATAAATTTTAAAACTGATTTCAGCTAAAAGTTAAATAGAATTAAATTAATTGCAAAATTCCAGTAAAATCCCCCTTTTTTTTTTGGAAAAATGTTGTAAATTTATTAAAAGGAAAATTGTTTAAGAAAATTGTTCGTTGCATCAAAATGTATGTAATAGTTGATGGATCATTGTGAAACTTAATTTCATAATTTTAAATAAGTAATTGAAAATGTGTGTTTTGTTTTCGTTGAAACTGTGCATGCAACCAACTGCGTCCCCTCCCCGTCCCCAAATGCAAATCTTACGAACGTAACTGAAAAATCTTTGTGCTACATGTGTTTTGTATAATTTGTTTATCAAAGTTGTTGACAATTGTTGATGGCAAACACAATTAAAGTACAAATCAACATTGTCACTGTTAGTGTGCGTGTGTATGTTCAATATTTCCTATGTATGTTTATAGAGCACATGCTGTCCCAAAATGCCCCACAAAAAACAAAACTCCAGATTCCATGTACATACCTATATATATATATATATAATACAGTAATATTTTGTACCATTTTTGTGTGTATTATATTATAAGTATGCTTGCAGAGGGTATTTGCAAACAATGTAACACAAACAAAAAGCTTAGAAAAAAAATAATATATATATATATATATATATTTATGAACTACAATTTGTCCGTTTTATATGATAAGTCGTAAAATTATTGGTTACAAATTGCCTGCAAGGATTTAAACTTCGGCAAATCGAAGATAAACTGATTTGAAAAAAAAACGAATAGAAAAATGGCAAGATTCAAATGAGATGCAGGAGCAAAGCCGTTTTTAAAGTTAGTCAAGCAATTTTGTTACTAAATATGTGTATGTTATGGGTGTGTACGTGCATTTGATGTGTAAGCGACCTTGAGATATGATGTGGCTGTTGAACATTTGTGTTTTTTATGGTACATTCAGGCCACCATGCTGAAGAAAACGAAGAGTAAACGACGCCTAACGGAGCCGCATATCTCGCCGGCTATGCTGAGCCTGGCAGGCAGTTCCTCGGCCTTGCAAAACATACAACAGCAGCAGCAGCAGCAGTCACAACAACAACTGCAACAGCAACAACAACAACAACAGCAACAGGGATCATCTGAGATTGGTGACAAGGATATTTCAGTGCCGCCGTCGCAGCCTTTTGGCAGCACATAGAGCTTGGCCTCAGATTATGCGTCTGGTGCGCGATATTGGTTCTCCTGTTTTTTCCCATAGCCCGCAAAAATAAGAGTCAAAAAACATACATAGAAACAGTAACGGGCAACATACGAAAAAACCAAATAAAAAACACATACATAGTATATAAGAACAAATTGAAAATCCCAAAAGAAAAATAAGCAAAAACGATATCTGAATTTGATGAAGCTATCTATAAACAATATTGTGAATAATCTGGTGAACAACTAGAGAAACTTTGTTGGAAGCTCCTCCAACTTTGTATGGAGTACTTAATCCGAACCACCTATATAAAAGCAACCACCCCCCTTGCCCAAGAGCAACAAACAACATTGAGAACTGTGACCACCGCTTACAAAACTTGAACTAGTTGTAAAACGTTAACACACACACACATACACACACACACACCCTTAAACTGTCTATGATTTGAGTATTTATATTAAATTTAATTTGCTTTTGCTCATTTTCAATTGCGCTTAGATTGTGCAAAATAAAACCTTTAACTACTCATATTCATCACACAGACAGCAACAAATGTAATTTATATTGTTTTTAGCAAATTATTACAAACTGAAATTTAGTTAATTAAAATTCAATGCATTTTGCTTGTTTAACAAAACTTATTCTTTCGATTTAAGGCCAAATATTATACAATTACTAACTTTACTTTTGCCATATACTAAAAGCCTTAATTCTAACAAAATACAATAAACCTAATTTAATTTATGTTAACTATCTTTTTTCTTACTCTCTCTATCTCTCTCTCTCTCTCTCTTTCTCTCTATATTTTAACAAATATATAATAATATACATAATATATGAAAATAAATTAATATATAAAAAAAACTATGTAAATAACTCTTGTGCCACACAACAATTACAAACAACAACAACAACAACAACAACATACAATTAAACTGCGCCTAAAAACAAACTCAAACTAAATAATGCACCGGACGCTTAAATTAATTAAAAATGTCCAAATCGACTTAATATCAACAAAAAAAAAACAAAACAAATTAAAAAAAAAAAAATTGATTAACTTAATTAATTAAACATCACACTTACCTAGGCCACCATGCTAAAAAAGAACAAACTAAAAATGAAACGTCGCAACACGGAGCCCACAATGATGGTCGCCGGCTCGGCAACTCCACAATTATCGCTGGCTTTGCCTCCCAGTGTTGGTGAGGTGGGCGATGCCGCCGAGGGGGATGCGGGCCCGAATAATACGGACTTCTGAATATGGTATAGCGAGCGTTTGATTTAACGTGCTAATTACAGCGTTGCCACATCCATCAAAATAGCAGATCCATAGCCAAATTGCAAATTTGTCATACAGAGAGATATAGATATACAGTGTCATAGTAAATTGTTATAGCCAGGCTTAAACTCAAATCAAAAACTCTAATCAAAATAACAAAACGAAAAACCAAAAATAGGAAAAGAAAAAGAAAATGAAAAAAAGCAAATGCCTCTTTTTATCATAATATTTATGTGTGTAACTATTCGTATGTATGTTTGTATAGAGATGATGTCTATGTCATTCACATTCTCATTGCCGCATTCTCATTCAAGTCATGTCTGCAAAAAGTACGTTAAATTCAAACAGCTCGAAACTAACTGTAAATCTACAGAAACTGAACAGCAGCAACAATGAAACTGCATATATATATATATATATATATATGTATATATGTATTTCACAAACAACAAGATGAACAACTATTAATACTATTTAATACTACAACTACTACTACTATACTATTAGTGCAAATTTAAATTTAAATTTAAATTTACGCATAATCAAGTATTGTATGTATATACATGTGTCTGTGCCTCGAAATTCGAAGGAATTATGCGAAAGTATGGGCTTACATGTGTATATACATAGTGGCATATATATGCATACATACATTTATATATATGTACTTTCGATACTGATATCCAAAGTTTTATTCCATACACAGCAATAGTCTGGCAAATGTTGTATAAAATTCAAGTTCAATTATGTTCCTTACCGTTTTGTTCCTATGTATGTAAAAACTGCAACAGATTAGTGATACCGTTAACAAAAGAGAGAGTTCTAATGCAAAATCCAAAACAAAACCAAACCAACGCAAGAGCAAAACAACACAAAATAGTACAAAATTAAATTGTTAATAATTGTTTGTTGAAATCAAAATGAAGCAAAAACAAAATACAAATAACTCAAAACAAAACGTGACAAGAAAAGAACCCTAAAAAAAATCTGCAATTAGACAATTGCCGCGCAGCTGCCTCCCCTCAACGCTAGAGGGTGCAACTGTGCGGCTAAGCGCTCTGGCGCAAAAAAAAAACGACACGGTCGAGTATCGAAAAGTAAACCAAAAACATACAAACCAGTACAACAGATGCGGGAAAATTTGTATGAAGCTTTTTTGAAAAAAAAAAATTAGCTGTAATTGCATAGTTTGTCTAACCGAATTAATTGGGATGCAACAACTGGCACATTCAAAAATCGTTAGGCCGAAGCAGACCTAGCGATAAGAATAAGAACTACAAATTTAAGAGTAGTACGCGATATGCCGAGCATACTCGTACCATGAATGAAAAGTAAATACCAAAAACAAAAGAAAATCGAAAAGAAACCTAGAATGAGTCAAATCAATTTGGATTGTGCAATTGGTATGAATTTTCTCCGCTGTTGTGCTTATATTATAAAATGTAAACCAATGCATTTTCTTATGGAAGAAAACAATGTGCCTGAACGCTGTTCCTGTCCGAATGTCTGCCTCTCTCAGTCCGTCAGTCGGTCAGTCAATCAGTCAGTTTGGGGCGCGTAAGTATTTCACATGCATTTGAACATTTTTGGATGTTGAATCCACTTACAAAGAACACAAGAAAAAAAAACACACACACACACAAAAACAAAATGAAGGATAGAAGGAAAGAGAAAAAAATGGAAAGAACCCGAAGAACTACAATTTCAACTTCAAAACGCTTATAAAGAAAACAATTTTTGAAAATTTTATAACTAATTTTACATTACGTCTTTTGTTAGACACAAGACAAAGCACGCACACACACACACACACACACATAAACACACATGCACACACAACTTGTTGTAATACCATCTATGACCGTTGCTAGGGATGGGATGGGATGAATGCGCATGGTCTGCGCTAGCGGGTGTTCGCATGCGCAAGCGTTCCATCCCTAATACACTAGCGAGGGCGGCTGTGGATGCGAATATCCGGTTCCTAAAATACTTGGAATTCTTCGCAGATCATTCGCAGTCGCCCTCGCAAACCCCACACACACACACAAACATAAACACATACCAACACAAACACACACACGCACACAGCCCACAGAAACAGAAACAGACAGTTAAACCCGCATTTTCCAACTACTGTTATGAAAACACGGAAATCGAATAACAGTGCCTAAATATTTCACAACCAAATTGAGACACGCACACACACACACATTATGTTCAGGACAACTTTAAAAGAGACCTGTTGAGCTTAACACATTTTGCGTTCAGCAAATCACCTCGACCAGCTGCGATTAAGGGGCTCAGTGCCAGGGGTTAATCAGAACACAGCCGATTTCCGTGACCCCCCCAGCGATCGCGCACGTTCAACGCCCAACCAATCGGCTATGCAATGGATACCCAAACAAAAAAACATACCAAAAATACAAAATCAAAGACAAAGACGCGTCAAAAAAAAAAAAGAAAAAAAAACGAATTCGACAAGAAGAAGAGGTTAGAGTAGCGAAGAGTCCAGTTTTATATTTGTTATATTAAGTTTATTAAGCCAATTTTTGACACTCCCATCCCATATTGCATAGCCCTCTGCATTGCGTAACGTGCGTCGTGTTGCGCACTTATTCGAATTCGAAAATGAATTTGAATCGATTAGCCACTGGCACATAAATTCCAGCTCGCAGGTGATTTGAGTTATTGCCTCATTTAAAACAAGAATACACCGACAAAAAAACAAAAACAAACACATCGTTTTTTCCAATATTTTTGTTATGTTTTTTAAATGTATTAAAAAAAAAAAAAAATTACAAAAAATTAGTGTAAGTAAAAAACCAAAAACTTAATATATAATATGCTATTCAAAGAAATCCAAAACATACTACCAACCAAAATGAAAGAAAAACAAAAAAAAAACACAAAAAACAACTAAAAATACTAATTATAGTACATACATTGATGTAGTGTTAATTATAAGAAAAAACCAAAAAAATATAAAACCGATAACATTTGAGAGCCAACTACACATTTGTTTCACAAACGCAAGACAACAGAAGAAAGAAAATCCATACATAAATGTACAAGTAACTATTTTTCTCTAAACCAAAGTAAAATGCCACCATTTTTGCTCCACATTAAATTAAACCTTATGCAGGAAGAGGATGATTGAATGAAAGAAATAAGTATGTTATGTATATTGAAATGCAAAAGTTTGTCTAAGCAAAATTCAATGAAATCCTTGTGGAAATTGTTAAACAGACTACGCATGCAAATACGGAATTTATAATGTACAATGGGAGTCGCTTTAAAGTCTTTAATGAACATTTTGTTGAAATGCAAATACAATTGCGAAGATCCAAACTCAAATCCGTTTGACAAAACAAAAAATTCTTGAAACAAAAAAAAAAACAACAAAAAACAGATAAGAAACGGAAATAACTGCAAAAATAAATGTAACTGACATAACAGAATTTAAATCTATGCGTTTTATTTTCCAAAAGACCGATTTTGGTAAGTATATAGAAAGTATAGGTTAGCGATTATAATTTGATAAACTAATTTATTGATTGTCATTGTGAGAGCCAAGCAGATTATTTTAAACTTTCAGTTGGGATTCTTACTTTCGGAAAAGTAAAAATTGACGAACCAATGTTTTCGAAATAAATAAATTTTCAAATTTCCACGTGACCTTATGTTATAAAATTTATTGAATAATTGGATTAAATGTTTATATCACGTAAATCATAATACGAAACGCATAATACATAACAGTACATTATTATAATGTGCACTAAATTATGGATATGTTCTGCGGCGTTACATAGCAGCTATGAGAAGGATAATTAAATGGCATAATATTATGATATTATGCGCATCACGAGACAAACATAATGCATAACGAATTGCTGACGCGCAAACTATTTATTCTGATCGGAGTCAGAAGCAGCTCCCGATGCATGCGGCGGCGTTGAGCGCCCATCGAATTGTTGCTGATTGACCAAGCGTTGCCGTTCCAGGTACATGGATACCTTAATGTTGCGCACCTGGTGGTTGTGAATAAGCTTTAGCAGCGCGATGACTCCTATTCCCACTGAAATGGCAAATGCTCCCCAGGCGCCAAACTATAAGTAAAAAACAACAATAATTTCGCTGGTTTTCGGGGCAGATCAATCTAAACATAAATACCACTTACCTGTGTTGTGCCCATTTCAATGTAGAATCCCGATGTACTTATTTTCTCCTTATCGCCCAGTATAATATTCTGTCCAGCCGCAGTCTCGCATGATGGAAAACGTTCGGACATTCCGTTGCACCAGACAATGAAGCCCAATGTTATGAAAATTGCGGACAAAATTGACATTGCTAGCATCCAAATCCCAAGCACGACGTCAACAAAGAGTGCAATGAAAGACTCTTCTTCCTTCATACGCACATACCTGACAGTAAACAATCGATTATAAATATACATTGCATACTTGCATACATCATTTGTAGATACGCACCGATAGATTTGCACCAGGGAGACGGTGAAGAGGAAGATGCCAGTGATCAATGGAAACGTGCAAAATCCGTCAGATGCCCAGTGTACATCGAGCATGCCATCCGACACTCGCCATTTGCCCGTTGTGAAGAGTAAGCAGTGTCCGCTGGGGTTCATCAAGTTCATTAGGTGGATTATTCATCTGTGAATCCAAAGTAAATACTACGTAGTTGCATACATACCAAAACTGACTGAGATTAATGGATAGCGGCAGCACAATGCATAATGATAATATGAGTAGCAAGACGTGGCCAGATATTTGACTAAGCAAAAGTACATTTGCCAAAGCCATTTCTGTATATTGTATATAAAGTTTGCAAACACTTTTACTTAGGTGATATTAATATGTACAGGGTTGCCAATATGCAGTTCCTCAGTTTACCTTATTAGCTAACGCAGAAATACCAAAAAAAAAAATACAAAAAAAATACCAATAAAAAAATAATTTGAATCTTATTTTCCGCATCTCTTTATAAATTTAACTTTAATAATAGATGGCTTGAAATTACCTCTAAGCAATTTAATAACATTTTGTTGGACATAAAAGTATATTATATTATACCAAAGGAATTCAATAAATATTCCAATAAGCTAACAAACCCATTAATATTAACTACAAGACTCTAAGCACGGCGGCAAATCTTACCGAATATTTTTTAGGCAATAAATATGATGTATACATTCAATTGAAATTTTATTTTTTTATTTATAGGATCTTTTTATGATATTTGTTTTTACATAGCTATTCAGCATTTTGGCAACTCTGATTGGTTGGTATTTTTATTCACGCTCATTTTTGGGTCATGTTCGGGAATTGGGCAACACTGCTCAAGAAATCGTAAAAAAAATTGTTAAATTTGTTTACATTAAATCGGATTTCTCTGAAAGGTAAGTTAAGTTACAACTTCTAAATTGGTATTTGCGACAGACGCTACCAGCGAAACCAGCCAGCTACGTGTCTTGTGTAACTAACTGTTGGCGTCAAAATTGATAGTGTGGCAAATGCAAATAAAGTGGAAACAAAGAGCAATTAAAAAGATAGTGAAAATGAAACGAATTGGAAAACATGCATTGCATTACTTTCTCTTCTCTCCTCCTATCTTTCGCACAGATAACGCAATGAGATTGCAATAATAATAATCGACTGTAGGTGATGATCGCATTCTTGCAAATTACATTCTAATGAACAAATTTCACACTCACAGCTAACCAAAAAAAAAAAAAACGAAAAAAGAAAAAAAGGAGAGAAAGACGGCGCCCACACACGACGACGTCGCCTTAATTGAAAACGGGGGGTGAAGCCCAAAGCAGCTGCAATTCGATGTTTTGTTTATGAACTGAACTATGGCTATGTAGCATTCGAAACGGCAGCCGAGCAGCGAGAGCGAATGAGAGCGAGAGCGAAAGAGCCAATGTCCGGAAGCAAACAACGGCAGCAACAATAGCAGCAGCAACGGCGACGACGACCACGACAAAGGTGCTTACCTAGCTGTTAAATGCGAGCAATATTTTGTGGCAGAAATAAGAATGAGCTGCGTCCGCGTTTGAGTTGTTTGAGTGCAATTAGTTAACGGGCAGACCAACGAACGACACTGGGCCAACGACACCGGCAAGTGACTACTGCGACAAGGTATGAAGACGTGCTCCCTTCCATACATTATTATTATGTTAGGTCCATTGCCATAAATATATATATATATATGTATATATTGCAGTGCAGCATTCCCTGGACGAGATTTGCTTGGCTTGGCTGGCGTTTGATTTACATGCTAGAGAAAAGAAAAGGATATTTAGAATTTGAATTCTTATGTTAATTTAACCTAGATCATCAACGTGCACTGCCATTAATTAAATAATTATAGATATTTATACGTACATATATAAATATCATAATTGGTAGATTTAAACTTAACAACAAAAGTAGTAGAAGCAGCAGCAGCAGCAGCAATAGCTAAAATGTCCAACTCCCACTACAACAACCACCAGCAACACCATAATAACTACCAGCAGCAGCAGCAGCAACAGTCGCAGCAGCATTCCAGCAGCAATGGCGACGGTAGACACGAGGAGTACCACCAGCAGCAGCCGGTGCATTACTCCCAGCACTATGTGAACGGACATGGCGTGAGGATAAAACCCCTGGACAATATCGCCGTGCCGGACATGTGCCTGTTCTGCTTCGAGGTGCTCGACTGCGAGCTGAACAATATTGACGGTCCTGGTGTGCCGGTGTTTAGCAACGATGCCTATCCATTGTTTGTCACCTGGAAGATTGGACGCGACAAGCGATTGCGCGGCTGTATTGGCACCTTCAGCGCCATGGAGCTGCACAATGGACTGCGTGAATATGCGCTGACCAGCGCCTTCAAGGATTCACGCTTCTCACCGATCTCTCGTGACGAACTGCCCCGATTGACCGTCTCCGTATCGATATTGCAAAACTTTGAGGAGGCGCAGGGTCATCTCGATTGGCAATTGGGCGTCCACGGCATTCGGATCGAGTTCCTGACCGAGCGCGGCCTGAAACGCACAGCCACCTATCTGCCGCAGGTGGCCACCGAACAGGGCTGGGATCAGTTGCAGACCATCGATTCGCTGTTGCGCAAGGGCGGCTATCGATCCGTGATCACTCAGGATCTGCGCAAGTCCATCAAGTTGACGCGCTATCGCTCGCAGGAGATCCAGATGCACTACAAGGAGTATCGCGAGCATTTGGAGCGTCGCGGCGACCAGTTTGGCAAAGTGCAATGCTAACAATTAGACAAGCAGGCGACTGGTCAATGATCCTGGCTAAGGGCAGGCGTCGTCTTCGTCTTGCTCCTGCTATTGCTGGCCATTCAGTTGACCCAGGGCATGGGATTTTTTACCAGCGGCTTTCCCTACTCCTGAGCCACGATGAATTCAAGATTCAGTTTCCCCTGATGCGCGTCACGGTTTGTGTTTTTAATCATTTATTGTTTTTTTTTTCTTCAATATATTTCACAAATATATTTTGGCTTGATCTGAAATGACGTGTTGTCACCGAGAGTGACGCGAATTTTAACTTACTTTTCACCATTACAACAAATGCTTAATCGACTTACTGAGCTTCAAATCAATAAGCTATTTTAAGCGACAAAATAAAACAACAAAAAAAATAAAGATTATAATTATTTTAGTTCGTTAATTGTGTGACCCTTAATGGTTAATTTCTTTCGTTTTTTGACTACAAATTGAATAATAATGACAAAGAAAACTACAAACAAATTAAAAAATTATATACATCTACATACATATGCATATATGTATATTATAAATATAGACACAAATAATAATTCAATTAAATAGTTCAACAATTATATATTTCATAGTTTTAACAATTACAACAAATTACTATTACTAATTCTATGCGCAATAAATAAAATGTCGGCTTTTCTCTGCAGAGCCGCAGAAAATAATGCGAATTACTGAATTATCTTCTCTTTGATAATTGTAATATTTCTGGGTGGTGGCAAAGTAAAAATGAGTCAATTTCCATTTTTATTTTTTAAATATAATTTTCTTTTATTGTTTCCTTTCTTTTTAATAGATGTGCGTTATTAAATATTTTTACGATTTACTTCTAAAGCAAATTAAATATCTATGAGCAAATCAATTTGCGTACACAGGTTTATATGTCTATACCTAGGTGCCTCTGGGTTTCTCTATTAAGATATAGCTAATTAAAACTGATCTACGCTAAGCATAATCAAGCCAACGGGCCAAGCTAAAGTAAAGTAAGGTTTAAGCAGCGAACAGTTGCTAATTATATATAATATATATATATATATATGGCATATATATATGGCTAGAAGTGCCTGGCTAATTGATTAGTAAGTATTTTATTTAGGCGTATACATTTGCAGCATCATCGTATATAAAACGTATGAAAATTTCAGCAGAGTCATTAGTATTATGTTGCATATTTGTGTGGTGAATATATAAAATGAATAAGTAACTGGAAAGAAAACAATGTTGCAAGCGCAATAAACTTAACAAACTGAAGTATGTTCTATTTTGCTTTTGTTGGATGTGTTTGTTTGTTTTTCTCATGTGTTTGGTCGTGTGTAATTGCAATAATTGTCGTAAACATCATCAGTCTCAGTGCGTGCAGAGAAACTGCTCCAAGCACGGGCACTAGGTGGCCGACAGCGCATTCCACTCGAAGCGCGGGTTTTTCGAGTGCGTCACCGGCAGACAGTCGGGTTCGACCAGCTTCCATACGCCGTCAATTTGCTCGACCGTGGCCAGACTGCAATACGGTATCTTGTGGATAACCTGCCGCAACTCGTTGGTGCTACGTGCAGCGCCGCCAGTCAATTGACGCGAGCAGGTGTCCAGCGTGGTGGCATGTGCCACAACCAGAACATTGCCCGCTGTGCAAGAGAAAATTTGTTAGGTTTCAAAACAAGTTCGACAAGTTGCCCAGTTGGGTTACTCACTGGTGCGCTCAAGCAGCTGCAGCAGCACCTCATGGTTGCGCATGTAAAACTGCTCCGTTGATTCCTTCAGTTTGGCTGTCAACTCACTGGCCGGCTGCACTGGCTCATAGTTCAAATCAATATCGTACTTGGAGTCAATCAACTCGCTGTTGCTCAACCAATCGGGCACACCGTTGGGATACCAAGCCATCCATTCGAATAGGCCCGGCTCCAGCCTTATTTTGTGTTTACCACTCATTTTCAAGCCCTCCAGTGCACTCGTGCAGGTCTGCACGCATCGGTAGGACGGCGAGCAGTAAACGTGATCGATTTGAATGTTCGCCTCCAGCAGAGCCTCGCCAGTTAAGCGCGCCTGGTAGAGACCCACGTTTGTCAGCGGCGAATCGTTCTGCCAGCCCTCAGGGCTGTTTTTTCGATGTGGCAGCACCTTGGGCATATTTAGATCCTTGCGCATATAGTTGCCAAATTCGTCGAAACAATAGGGTATCCAGGTGCCAAAGGTAAAGTCCACGCGCTCGCCATGCCGCATAATGTACACCTTCCGATTCCTGCTGTGCATCGCATCCAGCGAGTTCGGCACAATTGAGTGATCGTGATCCGAGTGAACGCTGAGCGTGTCATCTGGTCGTGGCGGCTGCACGACCGGTGGCTCCACCATGATCTCGTCAACGTTTTTCGATACCGAGTTGGTCGTAGAGCAGGAAGACATATTGGCAGTGATCTCAATTGTGGGCGTGTGTGGATTATGCTGATGTGATAAATTATGGCTATTGAGCAGCTGCACCGATGGCAACTCCAGGCAGGGCTGCAGTGTCTGGCGCAAGTACTTTTCGACACTCTGTTCGGACTCCTCAAACGAAGAGCCTTCTATAATCTCGGGATGTTGTGTGCCTAGACAATATTTAAAGTAATAGCATCAATGGTGACTAGATGGGCTCTCATTAATCTTACTCTGCTGCAGCTCACGCTGACGCTCCTCTGGCTCCGTGGATATGCTGCGTCCGTCGACAATGTCCAGATCCTCGGCAGAGTTCAGTGACGACGATACACTCTTCGAGAGCTGAACGACACGATGCAGTGTCCAAGCATCCGATTCGGCGGTGCGCTCCGTATAATTCACTGGCAGGTGCCCGGTGCTGCCAGTCAGCCACGATATGCCCTCGGCCCAACCGTCGCTGGAGCTATCAACGCCCTCGCTATTCAAGTAGATGTAGTCGCCAATGCGCAACTCCAATTCGTCCGTCTCATGCGGATTGTGCGGATACACGACTTTTTGCACCTAGAAAACAATGAGAATCGTTTAATTGCTGTTGATCCAATGGGTGCAAGGAGTGCGTCAATGTGGTGCTAACTTGTTTGGTGGCGAGTCGTGGATCACGGGAATACAAACGCAGCTCCCAATTGGATGCGCAGCTGGCATCGAGGGTTTCCACAAGTGATTTCAGTGCATTGAATTGTGCCTGCGGGAACTGATAGGCGAGCGTCAGGTGCAGGCTCTTTACGTGTGGCTCGAGTGAGATAGCTACGGGCAATAGACTCTCTATTAGACCAATCTCAAAGGCACAATTGCTCAACGCGCCGCTCTACTTCTTATCAGCTAATGAGTGGCGAGTACGTGTGATAAGATCAAAATAAAGTCAAACAAAAACATAGCTATAAAAACTACGCATGCCATGCCAAATTAAAACTAAAACTTAAATTGGGTTAATAAAGATGTTAAAAATGTGAGAGAGGTTTACTACTAAATAAGACTAAAACTAATGACGCTTACATCGACTGCTGCGGGGAATGCAGCGGGTACCAGAGGATACGGCTCCACACCAGGGGAAGCAGGCCACAATAGCGTCCAGTTGCTCGTAAGTATCGCTTATAACTGTGCTCCGTAACCATTACCATTGTCGTCCGTTCGCAGTTCGCGATTAGTGTGTGTGTCGGTTTGGTTTTGTTTTGTGTTTAGGTGTGTGTGCATTCAGAGAGATAGGAAGAGAACGGAAACCGTAAGCCACGCCAAAACTGTACTGATTCGAACCGAAACAGTAAACAGATAACCAGAAAAATCAAAAACAAAACAACCAATATAAACAAAGAATAAAAAATAAGGCAAATACAACTGCAACCAATTTTCAATTGCAATCGCTGGCACGAGCATACTTGAATTGGACACCTCCTTGACATATTGCAGAGCCAGACGCTTCAAATAATTTGCATCATCCTCGGCGACAAAGAAACCCATAAAGTTTTGGCTAATGTATGGCTCCAATTTGATGGGGCGATCCAAGAGTGCACCAGTCATGTCCACCACTTGCTTCAATGCTTTAGACAGCTGCAGGGAGCACTCGTCAGGTGCCTGATTATATGTAAATATGAATATCAATTGAATTCACTTGTAACCAGTGTCAAGTTGTACCTTAAAGAACGACACTAGCGTTATGTGTGGTACATAGTTGTGCGCTCCGTTCCAGCCGCACGTCTGGCGAGATTTCGACCAGAACTCCTCGAGTTGCTGTAAAAACGGTCCGGTCGGACACGCGTATATGATGTACTCCCTGGGCGAACACTCGTCCAATGTGGCATCGTTCACGTGCGCCAATAGCCAATCGGAGGCTATTTGCACGCCTCGATTGCCGGTGGAAGCCAGCGCCTTTTCTCTATTGGCAAGTTTTTGGGGGTGCGTGCGATAGAAAAAGAAAATAATCAATACTTGACGCTGCGCTGGCATGTGTCTTGTATTTCATATTGTATTGTACGGCTACTCTTTAAGCGGTTCTAGCTAACTAGCTACTACATGTTTGGGGCGCATTGTGGCGCTCATACGTACGCTCTATGCTTTTGGAAGCCCATTTGGAGCAGCGTTTGGAGCGGGGTCAAATGCGGTTTCATGTTTTGGCAGATTCGAGTTGGTGTCTGGTTCTTGCGCGGCGGTAGCGTTGCCATTGTTAACTTAATTTATGGCTGCCCTTACGTATACAATTGGCACACACAAACTTTTTACGTAGTATTTATGATTTTGAGTTTTGTTTGCTGTCCAGTTTGTAATTGTTATAATTATTTTGTTTTTCGTTTTGGCAGTGTGACCAATAATTTCATTATAAGTAAAGTAAGGCTGACATACATACCGATGTTTATATCGATGATAACATCGATACGCTTTCCCGATATATTGTAACGACCGTAATCTAAAAATTGTTTGCGGTAATTTATTTTTTTTGTTTTCCTTTTTTGTATTGAACATTTATGAAATTAGATTTGCATATTTACTAATGTTGTGTATTTGTTTAATTTATTATGTTGTCGGAAGCATTCATCATTTTGAATAAATCAAATGAGCCGGCAATTAAATGAGTCGGCTGCATCTTTTTATTATATTATGTAGCTGCCATTGTAACGATGTTTGAAATCCTTATATATAATTATATATATAATGTATATATGTAACTTTATAGGCGTAATTATATATTATGATCTAAATGGCCAGAAAGCTGCGCCTGGAATCAATGTCGCAGGAGTTGCGATAGAAACCATTTTTGCGATTGCTCATTTGTCGGAAACGTCGCATTGCTTCGTGTATTTCCTGGACACTAATAGGCTTGACCACCTCCATGCCACGACCCTGGGTCACCTCCGGACACACATGCATCATGGCGGGGCTGCCAGCGGCTGAGGTAACGCGGCTGTATGGCTCTGTGACACGGTTCTCCGAATTCAGACGCGTCAGTATCGAGTAGTCGACAATCGCCGCAATCGTCTCGTGCGCCAGATAGGCCAAAATGTTCATTGTCGGCGTCGGTATTCGCAAATCAGCTGGCAGATCCAGGAAGCGTCTAAACTTGTTCTTGATCTTTTCGCCATGGCGGCAGTAAAACGAGGTCTTTCGTGCCTCGTTGAACTCCAGATACTGCTGCCCGGAGAGGATTTGTGAAATGCGATCGGCGCGAAACAGGCGACGCATGCGATCCTCGTCGTGCAGCTCATGCACTTCGATGGCCAGCTCCTCGTCCTCCTCAGGCTTCTCCAAATCGTCCATAAAGTCCTGCGGCCGGCCAGTGCGTATGCTGAGAAATTTTTTTAGTATACGCATATCCTTGAGATGCTTCCGCATGCGTGCTATCTTCACGGGATGATTGCGCATCAGAAACTCAAAGTCAGCCTGCGAGGGGCAGGGATTCTGTTTGCGGCGCATAGCCACCAGAGAGGCTTCATTGAAAATGCCGCGTAACTGCTGTTGCAGTATCTGCTCCACGAGCTTCACGCTCCCTGTGCGCGGCTGGTCGCTGTCCCCAAAACTTCGCATTATGTCCGCAATCTCTGTGAGCAATGAGACGGGTGCATCGTCCGCAATCTGAATCGTGGCCATATTCGCATTCTGATTTGCCGGCGCAGTTGTCGGTGCCTGCAGCGGTTGGTGCTGCGGCTGCGGCACATTGCCTCCCTGCACCAGTATCACCTGACGATGGACGTGCACCGGCTTGTTGTCATCTAGATTCTGCAGCTGAGGCGTGCTGGGCGCCGACGCTGTCGCTGCCATAATCGGCGAACCAACACCAGCCACATCGCTGGCCGCTACGGATACTGAGTTTTGGCGCATTACGCGCTTCGCTTGATAGTTCATTTTTTATAGTTTTGTACTTTGACCTTTTAGGTTTGTGTATAAACAATTTAATAAGAGAACAATATGAAGCCCGTATAAGACTGATAATAATGAACCAGCAGTGATGAACCACTTGAAAGTAAACTGGGATGACACCACAGAAAAATAAATTTAACAATGGATAAAGATCTAGATAAATATTGACTGAATTATTCGAAAAATGCATGTATTTAAATTTAAATTTGCTTGTGCATTTGAAATAAACACGATTTACAATCCAGTTCTGATATGGTTACACATTTTATGAGTAGAACAGCATAATATTCTTTGATATGGGAAAACAATATTTTATTTATTTAGTTATACAAATGGCTGAAAGTTGTAATTGCCAGTTTTTTGTTTGCCCGTAACATTTACAACAATTGTTAAAGAAAGTAAAATAAGGATCTAGTGAGCTGTCTTATACTGAACTAGAATGTGCAACACAATGCAAATTGTTATCTGTAATCGTTCATTAAAATAAGGATCTAGTGAACTGTCTTATACTGAACTAGAATGTACAACTCAATTCAAATTATCAGAATTCGCTTATCGAAATATTTGCCTATCGGGCCTAATAAATCCATTTGCAATAATCGATACGCTCGCACCACCATTTTTGTTTGGACAATGGAGAATTATTACTAATATTAATACATAGGACTAATAGTAATACAATTTAACAAAAAGAAAAATCGCCGCAAAAATGTTCAATGGCATGGTAAAGACCATACGTGAAAGTGTTGTTGGCACCTACCCATCCTGTCATGTTAATTCACGTCTGGAGGAGCGTCGTGCCAAGCAGAGGGCAATGCGCCAGGAACGAAGGCGAAAGCCGGACAAACCAGACGATTTTGTTACCTACGAGGATTCTGGGAGCGATGAGGAGTCGCCCCAACAGCAGGACGAGGTGCTCAACACATCGTACAATCTGTGCGACTATCTACGGAGCAGAGAAAATTCGTTACGCGAAGTAAGTAGAAAGTCCGAAGATGTGTAAATTATTCCACTGAACTTTGATAAACTTTCGTCGTTTGCAGCGACGCAATGTTAATGCGGAGTACACCAGTCGCTATGTGCTCACTCACGATATGCTGCGTGAGACGCAAATCAGTTTGGGTTATATCAACAAGGTATTCTGCTCGAAATGGCTAAGCAACCGACAAGTGGTGTTCGGCACCAAGTGCAATAAGCTCCTTGTCTACGATGTGAATATGCGTCGTGTAGACGCGATACCCACCCTATCCAACAGTCGTGCCAATCATCCAGAGATCCAAGGTGGCCTCCATGCAATCGAATTGTCGCCAAGCCGCTCATTTCTAGCCACGGGTGCCCGGAACTCATCCGACATTGCCGTCTATCGGTTGCCCACACTTGACCCGGTTTGTGTGGGCGAGAACGGACACCGCGATTTGATAATGGGCATGTGCTGGTTGGACGATCAGTTTCTCGTGTCCGGCTCCAAGGACTCTCGCATGGCCCTGTGGCGCATCAACGAAGATCATATGGACTTCCCGGACGGCGGCGAGGAATCGTGCCCCACATTTGCGACCATTCATCCGCTTAGCGTTAAGGAAGTGCGCACCGCACAGCGAGTAAGCAATTGTCCATGTAATTCTAGTTCTTACTCTATTTCATTTTGTGGTCTGGCAGATACGTTCACTGTGCTTCAACAAGGAGTTCAAGGAGATCGCCGCTCTCTCCCTAAACGGATATATACACATCTTCAACGCAGAGACATTCAAGCAGACACTGTCACGCAAGCTGCCCAATTGCCAGGACAATGTGAGCATTGCGTATCATAGCGATGGCCTCTATGCTGTCGGCTGTCGCTCGTACACGATTCTCCTGGATGCGCGCACGCTGCAAACAATCAAAAAGATCACATCGCGTTACAGTGGCTGCGGCATACGTGCCACATCGTTTGAGGGTAATCTGCTGACAGTGGGCACCGGATTGGGCATGTTGCTTTTCTACGATATACGAGCTGGCAAGTATTTGGAAAGCAGCGTGAATGCATCGCGAACCGTGGCTCTCAAATGTAGCAAAGGCATTGTGGTATGTACTGGAAGCCAAGCTGGATGCTTAGCGTTAATTTTAATTGAATTTTCTACTTTGAGCAGTATCCTGAGGATGAAATGGATGGCTTCCAGCAGGTGAAATATGTGCCTGCGATTTACACGCACTGTTACGATAGCACAAGGATGCGTCTGTTCGCGGCGGGCGGGCCACTGCCTGCCACATTGGTCGGCAACTATGCTGGGGTTTGGCAATAGTTCCACCACACGACTAGTATGAATGTTTAGGCAATAGTTTATTATTTGTTTTTAGATCTGTCGCCGTCTTGGCTGCGATGTGCGAAATGTGATTTTTGATTTCGATTTTGACTAATTTCCTTTAGCTATGTATGTAACCTAAAAACATACATTCACATATATATATATATATATATATATATTATTAATTGTGTAATTTTTGTGTTTGTCTTACAATGATAATGTATGCATAAACTTCGCATAGGTTTAGCCAATTACAGCTCGTATTTATACAGGCTATATAAATTATAAAGAATTGATTTTTTAAGTTTATACATACACACTCGTAACAAGCAAGCATTGATTTTATAGTCTGATCTGTATGGTAATAGAATTTGAAATTAAACTATCTACAAATGCAGTTTGCATAACAAAATGAGAATAATTAATGTTATTTATCGGTCACAAGGGAACTCAGATATATTTTATACGGATTCATATTGATTGATTATAGAGTGCTGTATAGGGCGCTCTACGCAATGTATATATATGTATATATTTAAAGGACAACACTACACATCAGAAGTTCAACAAACTATTTTTTAAAAAAGACATAAATACAATTTTTGGGACAATAACCATTTACAAGATTTACATAACGATGCAACTGGCCAATAAGGGCTGATCCATCTTCCATACAAACATAGTAAGTATAATACCAATAAAAACAAATGGCCGGAACGACACCTAATTTGTGTTGTTGTTGCTGTTGTTTGACGTGTTCCCAACTCCGCTCCACGCGCTCAGGAAACCAGTCCAACTGCGATTGCTGCCATCAGTGGAAACTAGAAGAAAGCAACCAATGATGTACAAACCAAGGAAAAAAGATTTGGCACTTGATATTTACTCTTCTGTCCCTTGGCCACACAGTTAAGCATTTCCACTTCGTTGCGACTCAGACGTAGAATTGTATTTAGTACCGGAACCAGACGTTGCCGCTCATCCGAATTGGACAATGTGATAAACTGTAATGGAACACAATATATATAAATTTATTAAAATATATAAGTAAAATAATAGTTTACCTTTAGGAATACGTTTTTCAGATATTCGGAGTTGTGCATATGCTGTTCCCGTTCCTCGGAACGTTCCTGGCGACGCAGTTCCTCTTTGAGCATGTCGTTCATTTGTGTTAGCTTGGCCAAATCCTGTTCGTTCTCAGCGAGCAGGGCGGTAAGATGACGGACACGACTCTCCTGTATGTTCAGACGCTCCTTGGTTGCCAGGAGCGTTGCCTGAGCATCGCCACGAGCTTGATCCAGCTCAAAGTCATCATCCTGCATGCTGACACTGCGTCCGAAATGCGAAATGGTTTTCACCGTATCGCTACTGATGGCATTAAGCGATGTATTCAGCAGCTCATCCAGCGGCATAAAATCGTGTGAGCGACGCGATGCAGTCGAGATCTTACGCTGAGCTGCTAGCTGTGCTAGCGTCTCCCCGCCGCCATCGTGCTCCAAGAGGTAATCGATCTTGCTTTGCTCCAGGCTGCTGGTGGCAGCGATGCCAGCTGTTGCCGGAACGGGCACACCATGGGCTTGAACTGTCTGCTTGGCACTGGCCACCTGCTCGAGCTGTTCGATCTGTTGCTCCAGCTGCGACACACGCAATTGATGCCTCTCCTCCATTTGCTCGATTTGCTGGCGATGATTTTCAAGTTGTTCTTGCTGCAGTTGCAGCTGTCGCTGATTTTTCTCTGTCAGCGATTCGTTCTCATCCCGCAAATCATCGAGCATCGCGAGCACATCCTGATTGTAACGCATCTTATTTTGATTCACCTTGCGCATATCTTCCATTTGCGCCTCCAGTTTGGCGATGCGCACTGCGTCCTCCTCATTGCTGTCGCGTAATTGTTTCTCCGTGGCACGCACCATTGCCAATTCCGACTCGAGATCACGTTCCTTGTCTGTGTCGCGATTTTGATGCTTACGCAACACGGCTTGTGCCTTCAGCTTGTAGTCTGAGTACTCCGTCTGCAGCTGCTCATAGGCGCGCTCGGCATTTCGCAAGGCCGTCTCCAGTTGGATTAGCGCCTCCTGTCGCACATCCAGCTGTTGTGTGCTCCTTGTGAGCAGCTCCTGCGATTGCAGCAGTTTCGTCTCGTATTGCTGTGTGTTGTCCGCCAGCTGTAGACGCATTTGCTCCACTTCCAGCTTTTGGTGCTCAACACTCTGTTCCAGTTCCTTCCGTCCAGTCAGTGCCTCCTGTTTGCCATGCAATGCGTCCTTGAGCTGTGTCTGCATGCGATCAATTTGCTGCTTCAGTTGCTTGCTATGCGCTGCCTCACCGTTCTGTGACTCTACCAAAATGTTAATCTCGCGGCGTAGTTGCGCAATTGTGTTCTCCTTGCTGGCGAGCGTCTCCTTGAGTGCGTCCAGATCTGTGGTTTTTGCCAATAGTTTAGCACTCACCTCGTTCAGCGATTTCTCCGCCGCTTCAATTTCCAGACTTAATACATTCGAACCCTTTGACCTGTCCTTGGATTTGAGTTTTTGGTTCTCGGCACGCGCCACATTCAAGTCCTGTTGTAGTTGGGTCTGCGCCAGTTTGATGGTCTCAACTTCGGCCTCCAACTTGGCGACACCAGCCTGCTCCATGCTCTTAATCTGCTGTGTCTGTTCCTGCAGTTTCTTTTTCAGTTTGGCAGCCAGTGCCCGCAACTTGTTGTATTTTTCCTCGTAGCCATCGTCGAGTTCGCGCAGCCGGCTCAATTCCTCCGCCCGTGAAATCGTCGATGTGGACAGCACATCGCTCTGTGCATCGCCATTATGTTGCTCCAGCTCATGAATTCGGCTCTGCAGCTGCTCCAGCTGCTGTGACTTGTCCGTTAGACTTTCTGTTAAGGTTTGCAACTCGTTGTGATTCTTGTCGTGCTGCTCCTGCATGCGTGAAATGACATCGCCACGTGCCTTCAAGGCCTCATTCAGTTCCCGCATCTCGGACAGCAGTTCGGCATGCTCGTGCTCCTTCAGCTGATGGCGCGCCTGCAGATCTTCATGATGCTGCCTCAACTCCACATTGTTTGTCTCCAGTTGTGCCTGCTCACGCTCATGTTGCTGCCTAATCAGTTGCAGGGCGCTGTTCTGCTGCCGACGCTCCTCCTGCAGCAGCTGCGCCAAGCGTTGCATTTGATTGAGTTTCGTATTAAAGTTGACAACATTAAAAGAGTTGGTGGACTGGTCAGTTTGCTGGCTTTTGACGATATTTGCCAGCTGCTCTATCGCATTTAATTTCTCTAGCACACGACCTACATTTAGCGTGCTCTTTGGAATCTGCTGTTGCTCCTGTTGACGCTCCTCTTGTTGCTCTTCTTGTTGCTCCTCTTGTTGCTCCTTTACCAGTTTGGCCAATCGCTCCAGTTCGTAGACCTTGTGAAGCAATCGCTGATTATGGCCTGAATCTTGATTAGTTTTCTGTGACGCCTCTAGCCGTTGCTTAAGCTGCATATTCTCTTGCTGCAAAGCTGTCATCTTGGCACAAAGCAGCTGGGATGCTTTAATAATCTCTTGCTGCCACTTGGACACGGAGGCGGCATACTCGTGCTGCGTTTCGAGCAATACACACTTGCATTCCTTGAGGTTTTTCAGCTTGCGATGCACATCGATGAAGCGATCCTTGAGCGCATTGAACTTCTTGCGCTGCTCCGAATTCACTTGCTTGACCGCATCATACTTTTGCTGCAGCTCAGCTAGCTCAGCGACACGTTGCTTTGCCTCATCGGCTGCACTCTCCGCCTGTTGCGTTAGAATTTCATTCTGTGACTCAGCCTCCTTGATTTTGGCAATGTCTACCTCGAGTAGCTCGAGATTCTTGCGCTGCTCGCTGCCAAGTGTGTTGACCTGATGCATGGCCTGCTCCATGCGTTCGATGTCCGCAAGCAGATCATCATTCTCGTCGCTGAGGCGACCCAGTTGACGTTTGAGGCTCTCGTTCTCGATTTCGAATTGTTGCAATCGATCGGCATCCTCTTTGGTGCTGCGCTGCAAGCTGCTCAGCTGCTCCGTTAGAATAAGATTCTTGTCGGTGAAGTCCTGCAGCATCTCCTGCATTGCTGGTATGCTGCTCTGTTTGGCCGCTGCCCTTTTTAATGCCTCCTTCAGCTGGCGATTCTCCTCGGTGAGTTCTGGTGGCAGGTGATAAGCATTTCATTTATGATTTGAGTATAACACAATGTATTCTCACCATCTTTGGCCAACTTAGCTTTTTTGGCAATGCTAAGCAGGCCTTTATATTTGCTGATGATTTCATCTTTGCTCAGAGCTTCGATTGGATTCTTCTGCACGCATACAGAAATACATAATACACACGTAAACATAGATTTGAAACGTCATTGTTTTGTTTTTGCTTTCGTTGCTTGTTCTGCTGCCTCACGTCTTTTTCTACATACCTGTGTGTCCCTCGTTGGTGTGTCCATCTTCAATAGTGCCTGTCTGCTATCTTAGGAATCAACATCAAAATCATTTATACGCGAACCCTAATCGTTTTCCGTTCGCTTTAGCTAATTGTGCAAAATGAAAATTGAACAAGTTGTCGGATGGGTCAATCAACGATAACCGATTTTTTTTTTGGTCGAATTAGGGTTTGCCAAAATAAGGTGTTATTTCGAACGCTCATTTTGAATTATCTCTCATGTCAAAGTTGTTAATATATTGAAATCATAAATAAGATAATTTCATTCCTATTCGACGTTATTTAAAATTATTTATTAAAATCAATTAATTTGCAGTCAAAAAATATAGATTTTAAATTATCGATATGATTTTGTTTTGTTCTTACTTTCTATGAAACAGCTGACTTGTGATCGATAATATCTATAAAATAATCGAAATTGCTGTTAAGCAATAATGTTACTTTTTCATTTTATTTTTTGCCATAACACAAACAATAAACACAGAAAACACTACTTTTATCATATACATTTGTTTACAATATTAGACACACTACCCACATGAAAGAGTGATGCATCGCACCGTTCGTCCACAGAGAGTTATCTGTTTTTTGTCCCATCGCTAGATATTTGTGTTTTGGTATTTTTTGTGGATTTGTTATTTTGGATCGTTGTTGTTGGCAGAGGAGCCACGGGCCATAATAAATATGGATTTGAGCGATAACCAACTGGAGGATCAATCCTTCATATACAAGCACGAGCAGCTATTCAGCGAGAGCTTTCCACTGTTCAAGGAGATACGAAGACTGGGCAAACTTTGTGATGTCACACTGAAGGTTGGTTGCATGGTTGTCAAATCTGTCTTTGCACAATCTAGTGCCAGTTTCTAAATATAAAAAACTACATGTATACATGCATTTTGCAATCGTATTCGTACGTACAGGTTGAAGATCAGACATTCTCCGCACATCGCGTTGTTCTGGCTGCCACTGTGCCGTATTTTCATGCAATGTTCACGAACAACATGGCGGAGAGTCGCATCAAGGAAATAACCATGAAGGAGATTGAGCCGAGCGCTCTGGAGAGCCTGATTAACTACGTGTACAGTGGCCAGGTGCGCATCGATAACCAGAATGTGCAGAGCCTTATGGTCGGCGCATCGTTTCTGCAATTGTCCAATGTGCGCGATGCGTGTGCATCATTCCTCATCTCTCGATTCCATCCGCACAACGTGCTGGGCATACGCACCTTTGGTGACTCCATGATCTGTCGCCATTTGACTGATGCCGCCGATAAGTATATTGATCAAAACTTTGCCAAGGTATCCCAGTCGGAGGAGTTCCTCACCCTGGACTGCGAACAGCTGCTGGAGCTGATGCGACGCGATGAGCTGAACGTTCGCAACGAGGAGGTGATATTCGAGGCGTGCATGCGTTGGGTCAAATATGCCGAGGAGAAGCGCTCGTCACTGTTTCCCCAGGTTTTGGCTGCGGTGCGTTTGCCGCTGTTGTCGCCGCAATTTCTTGCCGATCGTGTGGCGCGAGAGGAGCTGATACGCTCATCTCATCAATGCCGCGATCTGCTCGACGAGGCAAAAGACTTTCATTTGATGCCCGAGCGTCGCGGTCTGCTGCAAAGCTTCCGCACGCGTCAACGTTGCGGCGAGTTCTTTACAGGCCAAATTTACGCCGTCGGTGGATTAGCCAGCACGGGCGAGTCGGTTAGCACCGTAGAAATTTACGATCCTGTTGGCAAGAAATGGAAAATGGGCGAGCAAATGTCCATGATGCGGTGAGCTTTGATTTATTGATTATATTGTTCGACTTTAAGTAATTCCCAACTGACAGTTCCCGTGTGGGCGTGGCCGTTTTGGATGGTAAGCTATATGCATTTGGCGGTTTTAATGGCACCGAGCGTCTATCCACGGTAGAGGTCTATGATCCGCGCAAGAACAAGTGGTCTCAGGGCTGTGCCATGTTGTGCAAGCGCAGCGCTGTGGGCGTGGCTGCTTTGGATGATTGCATTTATGTATGTGGCGGATACGATGGCGTCACCTCGCTCAACACAGTCGAGGCCTACTATCCCAAGATCAATACGTGGAAAACGGTGCGTATTCAAGCAGAAATATTAATAAAACAGATACTGATAACTGGAACTTCGCCCTGTTAGGTGGCTCAAATGATGAAGTATCGCTCAGCTGGCGGTGTTACGCAGCTGAATGGTTATGTCTATGCGCTGGGTGGCCACGATGGCCTGTCGATCTTTGACTCTGTAGAGCGATATGATCAGAATGAGGATGTCTGGGTCAAGATGTCACCTATGCTGAATCGGCGCTGTCGCTTGGGCGTGGCTACCTTGAATGGCAAGATCTATGTGTGTGGCGGCTATTGTGGCAACTCCTTTCTGCGCTCTGTTGAATGCTATGATCCGTTAACAGACACCTGGAAACTGGTCACGCCCATGAATTGTAAAAGATCGCGAGTTGCGTTGGCTGCCAATATGGGTAAGCTGTGGGCCATCGGCGGCTATGATGGCGAAACGAATCTGTCCACCGTTGAGGTTTACGATCCCGAGACAGACAAGTGGACCTTTATGCCACCAATGTGTGCCCACAGTGGAGGTGTCGGTGCCGGCGTCATACGCATTGAATAGCCTGCCCTGCCAAAAAATCTCTCGTAGTTATTTGATTAGTTAATTTATGCAATTACATATTGTAGTCCTTCTTCATATTTACACATATATATATATATATATATATATATATATATATACATAGATATATGAGCGAGTGTTTCGGTGTGCAACTAAGCTTTAGTGGTCCTTTGGCTACGGCTGTATTTTTAAAGAACAAATTGTTTATGCCTCCTTCAGGATTGTTAAGTGTATAACATTCCAGTTGTATGTATATGTTTGGTAGTTTGTAACTTATCCCTAGACTCTAATACTCAATAAATTGTAAGCAATTGTGTGTTACTCCAAATTCTACAATGCAATTCAATATAAATGTCTCTTGTAAACTTTTTTGAGTGTTGTTTGTTGTCGCTGTTGTTATCCAATTATTCTGCCAATTTTCAACACATATAAATCGTATTTTTGGCATAAAGTATCAATCGATTTCAGTGGAACACTGCACGTATGTAGGTGCAACAAATTCGCTCTGTTTACTCAGCAATATTACATATATGTGTCCAGCAAATATGAGAAACGAGTTAAAGCTTCTCATTTTTATCGCTAAACGAGGGTAGCTACAAATGTTCCTGAGCCAGACAATTATAAATTACCTTCAGCTGCCTGGAAATTGTATAATTAGCTAGTTGAAGTTTTTTGTTTAAAGAAGATAGATAATTTTCAATGTAATATAACATTTTTTTCATTTAACCATTGAAAAAAATTTTTATGACAGAAAACCAAACGAAAACTATTAATTAACGTATGTATATTAACATTAGACATACAGTATTTGTTATCCTTGGAATTTGTACAACAATATAACTCAAAAAGATTTCTCCAATTTGCAGAGGTTATAGAGCAACCCTCGTGCGTGTAGCTCATATGTCTTTGTTATTTGTATTTCTGTGTCGTCTCTTTTTGATGAAATGCAATTTTAAATTGAATTTGTACCACCTGCTGCTGCAGTCTCTGTTGTGCCGTACTGCCGTACACCATCGAACAACAGGTGGCGCCACCTCTACATTTCGCGGTCAGCTCAGCTTATCTTGGTGCAGTAAAAATACCAGTTCCACAGGCTCATAATGTAATTAATAGAATACAATTCATTTATAGATAAATAACAGCCACAAAGCAAAAGTGTTGGCTTGCTTTATCAATTGGGAGAAGGGCAACGATTGTATATTTCCATTCCCAGAATACTGAATACTGTCTATGACTGTGAATTTGATGTTTTCATGGCAGTGTTATCAGTTGTCGCGCTATATACTATATATATGCAGTCGGAATGCCAAAGGCGTGTATACTTTTGTGGCAGCTTTATTTGATTTCAATAATCAAATCACCAATCGCTTGTCTATCAGCGAAAGCAGGGCTCAATTTTATTTTAATTAAATGCTAATTATGTTTGTCATTGCCAGCGTAAATATTTGATGGGGTGCTGACAATACGAAAGGCAATGGGAGTAGAATTATGTATAAGCAGCTGAAATTTGCTAATTGACTCAACGCCAATCTGCAGCATATTTATATACATTTTACAAGGCGTGTCAGCCAATCTAAATGCAAATTGCAGCATTGCACAATCAAGTTTTATGACCGCTAAAATCGTTGACTTCAAAGAGTGCCAGGATGCAAGGATGCGGATGTGCGATAAGCGGCCAGCTGCAGTGCCCAAACGGAAGCAGCAACATTGCCGTTTCCATGTTTAATTTTGGCCGAAAAGGGCATTGTTATTCAGTGTCCGCATTATTGCAACAGCAATAAGAGGCAAGACAACAGCATTTAAGTATGCTCAACTATAATATACCCAAACTAAATTGCAAATATGAGAAATGTTTAATGCAAACATAAAGCAGTGATCATGATCATATCATAGTAAATAAGCAAAAGTGGGTGTTCAGAATTCCCGAAAATAAGGTCTTAAGCGTACAGTACACTTTACAAATTTTATAAAAAAAAAACTTATATTGAACAATGGGAATTCATAATTCAATACAAAAAATGAAATAAAATGCACAGTATTGGCTAAGCCTTTGTTCTTCACTTCATTTTTTAAAAGCATTCGTGCAACATTTTAAATGCTCGTTTAATATGTTGTTGTTGCATGGGGCACAGTAATAACCGCTTGCCTTTCGGCTACGAGCAAAGGATGTGCGGCGGGTGTGGGCGGTCCTGTTTGCATACACTTGGCCTTTACGAGTGTTGCGTTGCTTGTTCTATTTTAGCTTTCTGATTCGGATTCTGGGCTGGGCTGGGTCTAGGTCTTGGTTCTGCTGCTCTCCAAGCTGACCTCGGCTCAAGTGCGGCTTGCGCCTAAAAGATGCTGAAATGTTGGTCTTGACTCTGAACAACACGTCATAGCTGGCATTTAAAATAAAACAAATGCTAAAATTATCATAAAATCTATGCAAATAATGTATGTGTTTGTTTGAATATTTTAAGCTAACAAAAATTATTGAATTTTATGCAAGTTACAGCTGAAAATTGTATTTGCCCCATGCAAACAATGGCATTTTATAAAATTATGCAATTATGAATTTGAATGTTTTGTCAATTTGTTAAAGAGTTTCTTTTATTTATTTCAAAAAACAAATGTTGCCTCATCGCATATTACTGTGGCATGTGTATACATATTGTAGGCACACCCAATTTTTTCTTTTTTAATGTTTTATTCACATATGCAAACAGAATTTCCGTTCAATTCAATTTTGCGCCGCGACCTAAAAGTATGCATCCGTTATTTCGTTATTCCTTGCTCCGTTCTTTTTTTCCTTTTTTTCGTTGTTTTGCAACAAAGTGGCGCTCACATGAAAGCAGACTAACACTAAGACCAGCCACACACACTCCACCACATTCACATATACACATACACAGACATGAGTCCCACGCAGTATCGTTTGAATTTCTATTCGACCAATTGTTGATATGCACGAACGAAATGGACAACGAAATGAAAGCGAGTGCCGAATGGCAGCCGAGCTGCTTCGTGTTTTTTGCTACCAACCATATCGTTGAGTGCGAGTTATATGTGTGTGTGTGTGTGTGTGTGTGTGTGTGTGCGCGCGGGTGTGTAACGAAGCGCATCAGCCATTTGTAGTTGCGCTTGTATTTGTATTCTTCGCTGGCGGCCAGCGTCGAGCATCTATAAAGTCCATGGCTGCTTTGATCTGTCGCTCAGTTGTTGCACACTTCTCGGCGTGTTCGTTCAGCGCGCGCAAAACAAAGCATAAAAGCAATTGTACAAAATTAAAAAATAATAATCAAAAAAATTCCGCTCACAAAGAGTTGTTGGAAAACGGCAAGTCAAACGTTTGAAATTTAAACAATTTACATTTGTAAGTGCATTATTCATAATTTTTATACAATAAAAGCAATTTGTGCGAGCACGAATATTCGTATGTGAATTTGTATCCTAAATGTGCGACTTTTAAGGACCATAAGGAAATTACACATTGAAAATATATGTTTGACAAAGTTCATCAAATTTAAAATGTGTAATTTGTTTAGTGAGAAAATGTTTTATTTTAGATTCATCTAAAATCGTTAGACAATAAAATACATATTTAAAGCTAAATGGGTAAAGTCTCTTTTAACTTTCAAGTATACAATTTTTAATTTAAGTTTTAGCTTCCCACACAATGTTCCCTTAGACACAAGCTAGCTTTTTAAATATGTGAATGTATCTCAAACTGATTAATGTTGCGTGACTGATTGAAAGTGATTGATTGAGGAGAAACATTAAGAGTCCACTTTCAAGTGTTAATCAAATGAAGCAACTCAAAAAGTTTTGTTGTTTGAGTCCAACACTAACAACAAAAGTTTTTTCGGTCAAGAGAATGAGTAGAGTCTAAAAATAAAATTTGGACGTGCACCATTGCTTTCCATTAAGCCAAATAGTTGGGCTGCTTATGGACTTCTTTGATCCGTGCACTTACTGGACTTTCCCTAAAGCAAACAAATCTAATTCCATAAGCTGAATAAACCTACTTCATTTTAATGCGATAAATGTAATGTTATATAAATTTAGGTATTAACAAAAGAATTATCATACATAAATTTTGTTTTCAAATTATATATATTTCACAGTAAGATTAGAATATTCTTAAATGAAGCGCTGTCAAACATAAAGGAAGAAAATATGTTGCTCTATGATAAAACGAAGAGAAAAAAAAAATACGGACTTATTTATAGATATGCACTAATTAGCCCATTAATTATATTTAGCTTGCAATTTTTTTTCTGAAACTCTTTACAGTATTTAACTGAATTAAAAACAGTTGGCATAATTCTAAGAAATTCTCCGCTGGCCTCTGTTGTAAATGCAGTGAGATTTTATAAATAGTTGGCGACATTGGTTGACATTTGAACCTGAGCCGGCGGCAGAAGCTAATAAAACGCAATATCAATGCAGAGACACATTTATGACATGGCTCGACGAGCCGGGGCCATTTGAAAAGCACTCACATCCGGTGTTGTGATATGTCACACGCAACATTCAGTCCATTCGAGAAAAGTCCCCAAGCATTACAAAAAAACAAAAAAAAAATTAAATTCATATGAAAATCCATGTGAAAACTAGAAACGGGCAACATGGAGTGAAGCTTTAGAACAGCCCCAGGGCCTTTACTTGTTGTCTGTCAACTTGGACAGCAAACAGTAGCAATTAGTACATATAATATATATATATACAAATATATATATATATATATAGATGCAAGTAGCAAGGATATGTACAAGTATTTGCACAGCACACATACACATGCTGTGCGTGTGTTTGTGGGTGGTACTTGTGTTGCAGCTGCGCCTAAAAGATGCTTTAAGAAACGTATGTCTAATGGTTCGAAATGCGAGTCTGCAAATCTCGGAGCTCACTAATTAACCGGAACAGCAAGCACATCAGCAACTGTTGCTGGAGGGCTCATAATGCCAGCGAGATGGTCAAGTGGGGAGCCGTTCCTTGGCCTGGGCAGCCACTTCAGCTCTATTTCAGCTCGCATTAATAAAATATTACGTCGAGCAGCAGCATCTTTCTGTAAAATGATTATATTAATTTCAAATTTCTCGTGCTTAAAAATTAAATCATACTGTAACCGCAAGCAACAGAATTAACTTATGCTTACACCGTAAATAACCTACTCAAATTTTTAGCTAAAAGCAAACTAATAAGCCCATTTTTGATAGCATTACGGATTTAGGAATAAATTGTTTATCAAGAATTGTTTTATGGTATATTCTTAATGGAGATATTGCTTGGAGGCTATCGATGCTCTCTCTTCTTCAAAACTAAATCATGAATACTTGGTACACATGATATTTGCTCATCTTCATATATATAGCTATATCTTCCATAATTCATATGTTATATTTAAAATGTGGCTTGCCTTGCAGATGTTGTGTCAAAATTTAGTAATTGGTTTTCTCATCAAGCTTCATTCATTAAAAGCAAAAGACAATAAAAATCGGAAAACTATATCAAGCGACTTTGCCAAGTTTCTGAGCTGAAAATGTAGAGCATATACAACTATGGTTCGCCTTTCTTTTATTTTTGAAATTATGTTATTAAATCCTTTAAATACAGTTGACTGCTTTATTGGTTCCCACTGCTGGCTTAGTATGGCCAACAAAAACACTCGCGCAAAAATGTATCGCTTGATTGTGGCCATCATTGTATATTGAAACCATATCTAGCAACACTTAAAAGCAACAAACACAAATATGTTTCCTTATGTACATATGTCATTTGTGTAGCCATATTTAAAGTTGAGCCCTAAAACCAACGAGCCACGACGCTGAATTTGGACCTTGAGTGACTTTCAGTTCATCAGCTTTTCCGTTTCTGTGGACTTCAATCATTTGGGATTAATTTGGGAAGGCGACAGGCACACACTCACACACGCACACACAAAGGTCACATGTGTATCTCCCGGTGATTGTGGCCGTAATGAGTCTTTTAGCGGCAAGTTTTACAAAGGGATAAGGGAGCCATCACCCGAGTTTAATGCCTTACAAAAAAGAACTTAATTCAGATAAATTTACATGATGTACGATGCACTTAATTGCTAACACTAAGCTAATCTTAAGATCTGCCATTGAGGATGGGCGTATCCCGAAACTCCAGCTCCATTGACGTGGGCGCCTGTTGATATTCCACCAGAATCAAACGGTTAGTGCCCACCTTAAGCAGGGGCGCGGGCACATAGAGTGTTACCTGTGGCCCCACCAGGGGCCAGTATCGCCCCAAGTTCTCTCCATTCAAGAAGACGATACCCTTGCCCCAGCCGGACATATCCAGATAGGTGTCCGCCAGCTGATCGGCACTATCGATGCTCAGAGATCCATGGTAGATAGCTGGTCCAGAGCGTAGCACCGTTTTTAGCCGTCGCAGCGTCTGGAAACCAATGCTTGCCGCCTCCGTTGACTGGGCAATGAGCTTCTCCAAGTGCTCGTACGACTGCAGCGGATACTTGGTCATATTCCAGTTGGTCAGTACCTGCTTGTCCAGGCGCACATCCTTCGTCAGGCCCTTGAAGTCGTTCAACTGCACCCCATAGTTGAGGCGCCCCTGATTCTCAACTAGTATCTGCAATTGGCGACCCGAGCTGGCACTCAGCGCCAACTCATAGATGGGCGTCTCACGCGCCAGTATGCCCACAAATTCATTATCCACATAGACATAGCCACGATCCGCCAAGCCGGGCACGTGCAACACGCTCGGATCCCGTTTGAAGTGTGCCGGCAGCCAGGCCTCATACAACACCAGTCCAGAATATTGGTCCAGTGCCTCAAAGGTCTTGGGCTTGGCGGCACGCACAACGCCTGTGCCGAGCGTCTGCCGTCCATCCGCGGAAAGCAGCGTGCAACAGGTGACCAATCGCACTTTACCGTAAGCTCGCTTCGGCACCGGCATCGGCACCGGCACATCCGGCAGTGGCAAGTATCTGCTTATTATCCGACGCAGTGCCATGTATTTGGTCGTGGGATCACCAGCCTCAGTCATTGGTGCATCGTAGTCGTAGCTGGTGATATCCGCAATATATTTACCGGGGCCGTTGTCATTGGCGCCCGCCGTAAAGCCAAAGTTGGTGCCGCCATAGAACATGTAAAAATTGACACTGGCTCCACTCTCCAGCATATCACTGGAAGATTTAAATGTATGTAAAGAAAAAACAGTAATATGAAAAAAATCAACAATTTGCAACAAAAATGGAAACTTACATAAATGTGCCCGTTATGGAGTCTATGCTCACGTTGGCCATTGGTTCCGTCCAGTGGGTCAGCCAGCCGGGATAGTATTCGGCATTTACCAGTGGACCCTTGGGTTGGTAAATTCGGAGCTTTGCCCAGATGTCCTTGAGATTTGAGGTGGCACCAAAGTCCATTGAGGCCAAAACACCCTGAATCTTGCCGCAACGCAGCACAGAGGGTCCATCGTTGGTAAAGAGCACCGCCTTATTATTGACATGGCTCTGGGTCTCGTCGCGTAACCAGTTGCGATAGTTTAAGTCGCAGGCGAAGTAGGAGCCATATTCGTTTTCGACCTGAACCATAATGATGGGTCCTCCATTGCCATACAGATAGGGCGACATGCGAGTCATTAACTGGGCATACCAAATGCGCACTTCGCTGAGGTAGTCTGCATGCAGTGGAATTAGTTAACTTGGCCAACTGGCAGCGGGCTAATACCTACTTATGTCGGCTGTGCGCAGCTGAATGCCTGGATACTTGTTGAGTAGCCAGTAGGGAAATCCACCCATATCGCGCTCAGCGCATATGTAAGGACCCGGACGCAGTATCACCAGCAAATCCTCATCCACAGCCAGGCGGATGAAGCGCTCGAGATCCGCAATGCCCGTCCAAACGTAGGCGCCATCACGAGGATTGTGCAGTGACCATTCCACGTATCTGCATAGGAAACAAGTCAATTGTCATCTATGTGGCCAAGACTGTATGTGGCCATGACTGCATGTGGCCATGACTGCATGTGGCCTGGACTACTTGTGAACTTACGTTGTAACTGCATTGAGGCCAGCGGCACGCATTGTCCTCAGATGTCGGGACCAGGTTTCAGGATGTGCGCGAAAGTAGTGAAAGGAGCCGGATATAAAGCGAAATGGCTGTCCATCCTTCAGAAATCGATCATTCTCATAATCCACAGTAAAGTTGCGATTAGTGCTCCTAGTTCCAGCGACCAAGGTGAACGTCAGGAATGCCACAAAACTGCCGAAGAGATGCATTCTGACCAATGTCGATGCTGCAATGGATGAAAAATTGTTCTTATTCCAGCAGCTTATTGTGTAGATGATAAATTAAATCAATTGTGGTGCCTAAGATTTATATTAAGTATACGCTTATACATCTTAAATCAAGCTCAAAAAAATGCATTTGAGATTAAGCAAAATTAACCCAAAAATCGAAATTGCTGCAAAGTTGCCAGTAGGTTCGGCAGATCTATGGAGTTGCTTGCAACAATCTATCCTTATCTTGGCGTGGTTAAGCTACCAGTCAATTTGAAGCTTTTGCTCCGGTTTTCAGGGCGGGGCACTTTAACTTTAATCAAAAGAATTTGTCTGCAAACAATTTTATATTTAAATAGTAATTTATATTAAATTCTTAATCCAGCCAAAAAAAATGTTTAAAACACTTAGTAGTAGATCATTGGCCAAACTATCTTTACAATGGTTAACCGACTTATTGTTTTAAACTATGTTGAACTTATGAACTTACTATGGCTTTTGCAGCTAATGGTTCTTAAGGAACCAAGAACTACATTTAACATCTCCACTTTTGCAGTATGGGTTTTCATGAACTGATGTTCGGCTTTTGTGGCCATAGCATTTATAAATTGACTTGTTTCGAATATTTCACAGGAAGGAAGTGTGCCTCCCCCTATGAAATCTTATTGCTTTTCATGCGCTAAGTATACAGAATGAAATTATTCAGAAATATTGCTGCTGGAAACAAAATTGTGGAGCTTCCTATAATACAGATTCAGTAGTTATCCAGCGAAATCTTTTGTGACCGCAAATAGCTCTGAGATGAGAAGATGCCTCAATTCAAGTTCATGGTTCAATTACTTAGTTGACATCGTTGCCGTCGCATGTCAGTTCTTTGCTGTCTGACTGACTAACTGACCGAACGACTGATTGACAGACAGCCAAGTGAACAAAATCTGTGTTTGTTTTGCTCACAAAATCGAGTAATTTAATGCAGCGCCTCGCTTGACAAATCAATTATAAATTTATGCGACGTTTGTTTTCTGAACATAGCAAAACTGTCATATTTTCAGCAGCAAAAATTTGATATGCAGTCATTTTTTTTTTTTGCTTATTTATTTCATTATTTTTATTTCATGTGCAGCTGTTCGAAATTATAACGAAATGATTTCGCAGCTTTTTTCCCTCCGGCGATTTCAGACAGTTCTCAAACGAGCTCTTATCGCAAACTGAGAAGTGACAATATTTGTAATTTAATTCGCGATTAAATACATATTTATGTATATGTACGTGTTGCAAATTAAAGATTCTCATTGTTATGCTTTATAGGCCACTGATATGAATTCAATTATTCTTTTTTTTTTACACATCAAATCGCTGTGATTATCGAAATGTAGTGATCAAATAATAGAGGTGTCAACACATTATAATTCACCCAAACTGTGTTGACAGAAAGTCATTGAAATATTTGTAAATTGTTTACACTTTTAAACAATTATTTTTCTGGATCAAGTTCAAGTGTTATTTTTATTTTATAGTTGATTCTGAAACTTTCACTCTCCACGGACACGGTGAATATTTGGCTGAACGAGATTCGAAACATTTCAGAGAGTAAAACGTAAAAAAAGGACTTGAATGGGAACCAACGAAAGACATATTTAAATTTAAAAAAAACAATTAATTGGTTTTCTAGTTATGGCTTGGATTTAAAGTTGATCAAGGTTTCAAGATAATTCAGGAATATAATAAGATGTAACATATAAATATAATTATCAGAATATTCTAAATGTAAATCACAAAAAGATATGTACAAAACAGCTGCCAACTGCCTCAGATGTGATTTACCAGAAACCTATTGATCCCCATTCAATCTTATGGCATTTTGATTATATTTTGTAAATCCCAAGGCGTAATCTATTATGGAAAAAAGTACAAAATATATATGTATATGTATTTTGATGCGGAATCTGCTGGACTGTGACAAAGCTAATGCAATGCGTGTACTTAATTGAGTGTGAACTAAATGATCTCTAAATCCCGACCCTGAACTTGGATGAGTGCTGCAGACTTGCTCCGAAAATTAAGCCAATCACCAAAAAAATAAAACCAAAAATAATTTACCCGTATTCCAAACGGAGCTCATAATGTTTATATATAGCACTCTGTGTGTAGCGGCAAGAACAACGAAATCTAAGGCAGGTTTTTAATGGGATTCAGCGTCAGGCCCAACTCACAACATGAGTCAAGCATTTTAAGCATGTGACCCAATTCAATTATTTTGCATGCACAAGCCCATACCGAGGCTCAGAGCCCCCATAGTTCCCGGCGAGTTCACTGTCTTTTGTTTTAGAATAACTGTGTCAGTGATCGGCTAGCGATATTTCCATTCAACAGCAGGTCAACAGATTTCGCCCCTAAGTCCTTCTTTTGTACACAATTCTCATGCTCACCTGGAAACACCTTAAGCTGCTATCAGTCACACTTAGCCTGTTTTTGCAACAGTTTTAGTTTTGTTCACAAACACATGTGCAAATAGTTGTATTTATGTAATTATGTTGTATAAACGCAATGTACACGTTTTAATCACTCCTCGTATTCAGTGCAGAAGCAAGCCGTGCGTTTCGCTTGAAAGCTAAACTTAAACTGAACGATCATCGGCAACGGCTTGCTGATAAGTGCAGCCAAACACAGGCCGAGAACGATACTCAAATCATTCACACATGCACATGTCGGCAGTGGTGTTCCTATGTTCGTGTCGGCCAATCAAAATGGGAAGATGAGTTCGTATTTTATTATTATTATTTATTTATTTATTTAATGTCAACTTAAGTCAGTCGACACAAAAAATACACGGAGTAAAAAGTTAAATTCAATTATATTAAAAATTATATTTAAAATTACAAATTTAAATAGAAGAAATATTTTTAATGTTTTTTGAGACTACAAATTCTCAATAATATTTTAAAGTTTGTATATACATTTGTTTTTAGTTGAATATTAATAATTTATGATATTGCAATGATCATAGTAATGCTTGGATATTTCTAAAAACCCTTTAATTGAATTTGAATAGGGAAAAGTATTTTTAAATAAATTTAAAACTAATTAACCAATTATTAATTATCAATTGATTATTATCAATTTTATTATTCAGTATTTAAGTCAATCGGTTTATCTTAATTTATTTTTTTGTATTTTTTCCGGTTTGCACGAAAAATATGAATCCAGTATTTGTTCGTAAAAAATTTGTATAAAACACAAACATTATTAACAAGAATTTATTTCATATTAAAAAAATATGCATACATACATACCTGCATACCTAAATACATACATGCATATATGCGTGCATGTATGAAAAGCGAGCAGCATGATAAGCGAAGCGAGCGGAAAAGTGTTCATGTATTCTGTTTATTCTGTTGGCTCGCGTAATTCCGTGAATTTGAAAATGAAAACGCTATGCTTTGCATTGGAATTTCTTTAGCATCTAGAAATGAGTAAAAAGGGTATAATAGTTTTGTGCAAATGTCAGCCGGGAAGAAGCATCACCGAACCCATAAAGTATATATATTCTTATTCAGGATCAACAGATCATAAGAGCTAGAGACTTCAAATTTTGGATATAGGTTTTCGTTAACCCGACGCAGATCAAGTTTGCTTTATTCGATCGATAACTGCATCCGTTTGTCAAATATCGATACATATCTATTTCCGATAGCAATAAATGTCTCAAATGTAAAGGCGGTATCTAATTATGATAAATACATAATAGGCATATGAATATTATTGATCAACTGCCCAAATTTCATCAAGATCGGTTTAGAAACGCCCAAGCTATAGTCGAAAATATAATCCGTATCAGCGCATGTGAGAGAAAGAGATGGCATACAAAACGAAGCAAGCGTCAATATGTGTTTGTGTGTGTATATTGCACAAAGCCCCGTTACCTACGACTGCGTGTGCACATATATGTCTGTATGTATGTAAGTATGCATGTATGTATGTATTATGCACGCGTTTGTCGCCAGCCAGTTCGGTTCAGTTCGGGCTTGTGAGTAAAAATGTGCGCTGCCCTAGTTTTTTTTGCCTGCCATACGAAAAGAGTGCATTTGAAGACTTTCTCACACTTGAGTGCAACATTTTTTACAGTTAAATTTTGCTAATAAAACTAGAATATATGTAACAGCTGGTTTCATTCAAACCTGACCCTACATTTGTGGTATATAATTGTTATCCAAATCGTTATTTCGAAATTTTGCAATAGTTTTCATGTAAGCAAACACGACTCAATTGCCAACTGAAGAGTTATTCAAATTTGTGCCTTTGATTTGAAATATATACATTTAATATACGCATTTATATTTATATTATTCAAATTTAATTATTTATTTGTTAGTTTTCACATTTTGGACTAGTTGCTGATAAGTTAGCCCCCGAAGCAATTGGGGATTGCGACCCATGTTTGTATTATAAATACATATTTTTATATATGTATGTATTCATATATATGTATTGGCATTATCAATATGTATGATTGCTATGCCATCGAAATTTTAAATTGGCTACAGCTGCACGCCTCATTTTCTATGCATTAACTGTTGCTGGTCCTATTTTTCTATTGTTTTTGGTTTTTTGGTTGACGCTTTGAAGCCGCAGGCAAATTGAAACTGAAAGCGGCCAAAAAGTGAATTTTCTATTCAGTGTTGTTTTATTATTTGTTTCGAATGTTTGCTTTTATTGTTGGGTCGTCTGCTAGGCTAATGGACCTTTATTACCCAAACACACACACACACACACACACACACACATACACAGAAGAGTATATCCGTGTCACGTTTGGTTCGTCGTCTTGGCCAAAATGTAAATCTCGCACTGCATCATTAATGTGGCCCGTTGGCAGTTTAAAGTGTCCGCTGGGGTTGCACAAAGCAAACACAAATCTCTTCGCATACGCATACGCATACATAGACAATTAGACAGCCCACACACGCGCACACACACACACACACACGTTAACAGCTTTGCTTTGAGCCTTACCCATGCCCATATTAACGTTGGTGACACATGCGAGGACTGTTGACTGCGTCCTGTTTCTAGGCCATTGTTCGACGACTGCCTGCTGTCAGTTTCATGTCATGATGCGGCAGAAGGCGCCCAGTAGCAGGGTGGGGCAAGGCGCCTCAAAAACAGGAAGCTTCACACTTTTGCTGCCAGCTAATTTTGCGGCTAAAACTTTGGGGCATGGTGGTCGGAGCTTAGAGCTTGCCTTCAGTTTGGTACTTTGACATTTGCCGTCGCTGCTATTATGTTTAGTATTTGAAAACTTTTAGCTGGGTGTACTTAAGCTTAGCCCAGCACACATAAATAGATTTAGCGATAAGTCAGAGGACCCATCATCCGTTAAGCTGCAGCTTGCACGTAACCTGTTGATTGCCGCAAATGCAACATCAATTCAATTCAAATACATTTCTGCATTCAATTCAATTGGCACTTGGCGTTGCCTCTTTCTGTGCTCCACGATGGCTGCAACTGCTTTGCTTGCCTCCTCCCCGTCGCCTGCGGCTATCAATTGAATTACATGTTTCCAGCTTCCTGTGCGCGCATCGTTAGTGTTAGCATACCCTCAATGGCCACAGCTCTAACAGGGTATATTCACTTATTACAGTCGCCGACTGAATTTCTCCTATTTTGTTTATTTATTATTTCAGTCAAAAAAGCGCCAACTTTTTAACAATTTTAATTATTTAGGGCTAAAAAAAGTTAAAAGTTTTTATTTCACACATATTAAAGAATCTTTTTTTAAATTTAAGGTGTATTCTAGTCGCCACTTGAGAAGCGTCTACATTCTTATTTGTTCTTATTGTTGCCAGTTCTTCACACTAGCTGGCTGGATGTGCAACGCCACACAGTCTTATCGAGAGTGCCTCCCAGGCATTGCCACAGCATTTGCATGGCAATTTTGCTTAACGAGGACGATGACAACTCTTGAGCATAATCAATGGCAAGTAGCTGGCTGGAGCTGCATTGGAGCATTTTTCAGCTCCAAGGTGGCTCCAGTTGTGTGTGTTCCACAAGCATTCGCTTGTTTGACTATAAATTGTGGCACCAACAACCGTTAGCTGTTTGCACACTGTCGCAACTGCAATTGAGCTGCTGCTGTGAAAGCAACCATTATGCATTCTACTGCCAATATTTACATGCAATATAGAAATTCAGCTGCAAGCAAAGACTGATAAAACAAATTAAATTAAAAAAAACAAGAGGATTTTTTTTCGATATTTAAATTCCACTTTTATTGAAAACTGTAAACGAATTTAGGAAATAAATTCAACAATTTGATAATATTGATAGCTGATCAAAAAATATTATATCCATCAAACTTATTTTATGCCTGCATTATTAATAATCACTAATTGATCTGATATTGTTTATTTTTATCTGATTTTTTGACTTTGTGCGCCATCTATGTGTCGTTGTATAGAATCACCCGCCTAAAAGCACACCACAACAATTTAAAAGAATGCATAATCAGAAAATGTTACTGCTGTTGTTGCTGTTAACAACTGCCGCAGTTGCAAGTGGCGAGATCGATGGGGAGGCAGAGGAACGCGACGTGGACGTTAATGGCATCAGTACTTTAGCACCTGGCACTGTGGCGCAACCATTGAAAATCGTAAAGCGAGCACCGACAAACAGCTTCATTGGCATGCGCGGCAAGAAGGAGCAGGAGTCATCGACAGATGAGAATTGGTTGGGACCCGATCCTCTCGACTATGATGGCCTCGATGATGTCGATAACTATTACTATGAGAACGGACGACGTTTCAAGAAGGCACCGTTGGCCTTTGTTGGCATGCGCGGCAAAAAGTTTAATCCCAACAGCAACAACAATCTGCGCGATCTACTGCAGCACATGGAGGAGGAACGTGTGCGCGAGTATATCCTACAGGATTTCCTCGATCATCTGGCGATAGACGGCAACGGTATGGCCAAACGGGCGCCCACCGGCTTCACGGGCATGCGGGGCAAGCGACCGACAATGACTAATAGCGACACCTTCGCCCAGGATGAAGACGATGCCATGGAACTGCTGCAGAAACGTGCTCCTACCACCTCCTTTGTGGGCGTGCGGGGCAAGAAAGATGTCTCCCATCAACATTACAAGCGGGCCGCTCTCTCCGAGGTAAGGAAAATACACATAGCTGCCACAAAATACTAATGAACGGATATCTTGGAAGCTATGATATATATATATGTAAATATATAAATATATATGTAAAATAAAGATTTAGTATCAAGAATTATGGCCAATTGGGCCATTGGGCATCAAAGTCAGGAAAAAAAACCTTAATACCTTAATTCACAATAAGATCACGTTCTAAATATTCAGATTATTATTTATTTTGAGTTATGCATACGCAAATTCATGATTGCAACAAATTTGAGGCGCACCTGTCTTCGATTCTCTGACAAATTGCAATTTATAAACATTTATGGAACTAACCGTGGCCAGTTGTGGCGCAAAATCTTTAAAAAGGCATACGATGTGCGTGGCAAGAAGCAACGTTACGCGGACTTCAACAACAAATTCGTGGCTGTGCGTGGCAAGAAGAGCGACCTGGATGACGACACTGGACTGGAGCTGAATATGTTGCAGCAGCAGCAGCTGCCATGGGTCTATGTAATTGGTGGCAAGCGTGCGCCAAACGGGTTTGTTGGCATGCGGGGCAAGCGTCCAGGTGAGGAATGCAGATGCTGTTATCCAATGGGACCATAAATGCTTATTATATGCATATCAATGTTCTGTTGCAGAGCTTGTGGAGTAAGCGGAACTGGTGGCAAAGATAGGCGAGCGCTTTCCTCATTTACATTTGACGAATGACAGTCGGAAGTTCCTTTTAAACTAGGCAAAGACAATGTTATAAATAATCGCTGGGCTGGAGATTATTTAAAACATACACACACACATACACACGTACACACATACACGTATAGAAAAGATTGTCTCTGTTGCGTAAATCTAATCAAATTTACTGCGATTTAATGTTAATCAAATTAAAATCGCATTTGGAGCCTTTATTAGCTCCAGTTGATAATTGAATTGAATTATTTGTATATCTATTTGTGAAAAAATAATCAAAATTAAACTTTAATAAGTACATATGTACCTAATATAGATTTTTCAAAAATGCACACACACGCCCACAAACACACACACACACAAACACACAAACACACACACACACAACATAAAGATATGTAAGTGAGAGCGAAATGTTAATTTACTTGCAATTAATTTATTATAGCTACATGCAAAAATTATAAATATATTCTTACATACATATATAGCACAAGTGTCTAATTAAATATTGTAAATATTGTATGGTATATAAATCTAAATAAAAACTATTATTAAAAATACGAAATTCGTTAGATCTTTGATCTCCTCATGTACATACATATATGTATGTATGTATGTATGTAAATAATCAAACTTTTCCATAGTATAAGGCACAAAATAAAAATTTAAATTTTTTGAGGTTCTTCAAAAAAAAACTGACATTCACAATTAATGATTTCAGTCCAGCTGCCGACAAGCCTCATCGAAATCTGGACAAGGGCAAAATTAAATCTTCAAATGGGAATCACAATCTTATCAGCAATGACTAACAAGCAATTTGATTTGTGAAAACAATTAACGAAAAACAAGTGTAAATGGCAAAAGTGTGCACAGTTAGACTAGTAGATACCACATACAAATAAGTGAACTACCATTAAACTTGATCTAAAAACATAATCCTCACTTTCTGAACATAGTTTTCGGAGACAATGCGATTATTCCGAATGAGAAACAGTCCCATCCATAAAAGAGAGATGAGATGACGAGAAATGTGAGATTTGACCTTCAACACAATCTTCTCATACCTTTTCCTCCTGCTTATTTATTGGTACAGGGTATACAGTAAACAAAAGTGAAATAGCAAACTGGCGTTTCAGATTTCTTGGAATTATGACAAAAACAATTTCTACCCACAGAGTAGTGTGTGTGTGTGTGTGTATGTGTGCTCAATACAAAACACAAGTAATGCACAGCAGAACAGTTTTCAAAAACAATTTGAGCAGACTTTTAATAAGGCACCGAAAATGAGTGTAAAGCGATAATGTTTGTGGAATAACCGAGCACAACTGCGCATTTGAATAGAACACCCATTAGCCAAACAGGTAGTCGCATACGAAGCTGCTTATATATTATAGAATTTCTGCTCCTAATTGTGATCATTAGTGAGCAGAGCAGAGCAGAGCAAATGCTTTACCAAATAATTTTGTGTTGTGCAGTGTAAGCAGTTATCACTGTCGCGCACTTTCACAATTACTACACGAATTTCGCATTTGACGAACCGAGATGTTCTCTGTGGCCCAGCAGAGAGCGACAGCTGTTCGCTGCTGAGAGCTTAAACTCAAGCCGGCAATCATACAAATGTCGCTCTTTCGCTCTATCTGCTCTTCGCTGCGACAGCTGCGATCTCAGCTTATAAATAGCAGACAGAGTGCGTTCTAAGCCAGTTACTTTTCGACTGCCGCTCAAAACGTCAACATCGTCTCTGCAATTCAGACAATCGAACAGTAAATTGTTAGTATTCGTGTGTGTAAGTGAGTGTGAGTGTGTGTGAGTGAAGAGGATTCATAGGTGGCGACTTGCTTGGATGAAAATGTTATGTGTGCCAATTTTGCAAGACAGTGGGATACGAAACGAAACGAATCGAAACGATTGAAGTTGCAATTATCGTATGAAGACAGTGGAAATTTTTCTTCTATTACAACAAATAATAACTGTCAATACTCACCTACATTTTGCTCAGCCAGCTTGCCGTGGAAAACCAGTGTTTTCTGTTTTATATTTTGTCCCAGCCAGTCACAGCTGGTCCATTCGCATCAGTGAAACTCTGTGCATTTCTTCATTACATTAACTTTCTGTTTATTATTGTTGCTGTTGTTGTATATGTTTGTTTTTTTTCTTGTAGCTACAAAGTGTGTATTTCGTATTTGAGACAAGCACAAATTGTAACAAAGATGCTGAGACTGTGGGCATGCCTGCTCCTAGTCTGCGCCGCTCAAGCGGGGCCATTCTACAGCGAGTAAGTAAAAAAAGAAAACATTGACAAATTATTTATGTTTGTGTGTGTGTGTGTGGTTTTTGTGTGTTGGTCGTTTTGCATTGCAAGTTCATGCATATTTCATGTAGTTTTTGCAGCAACCTTTTGCTCGCATCAATCATACCTAATGAATATTGGCTAAAATATTTCCACAAAATCAGACCATATAATTATTCAAAATCTGGGTTAATTCATTTAAAATCTATTAACTTTTGTTTAACATTGGTCTGCTAAATGAATACAAATTTATGACTGTTATTAATTTATCACCTATCGTACCATCAAATACAATAAAAACTCTCTCGCATCCTCAATTTGGTATATGAATTTAACTTTGGCTTTAGTTACTTTCCCAATCGGTGATAATGCGACTTTTCCCATTCAGCTTACTTGAACCTAGATTCTTGGTCAGGCTGCTCCTTCTGCGTATATGTATATGCCAAGTAAACATGGGAGTCTCTTCCCATATTGTTCCAACCACATTCCGTGCACTTTAAATGTTGACATGACAACTCCAACGTTTTTTCTTTTGCGGTTTGACAAATCATAAAAACTCACCTAATTGGCAGTGTAGTTTTTTATGACATTTGTTCTAGCAGCATATTTGCTTGTTTGCTCAAATTTCACCATATGCAACAGTAAACAAAAGCGCGTTAAGCGAAGTTGCAAATAGCTGAGCGGAGAAAAAAATTGAGTCTGCTGCAAAAGAATACAAAACGTAGCAAATATTTAAAATAAATACACATATATATATATATATATATATATATATATATATATTGTTTATTTATGCGAAAATGCGGAAAGAAAGTCAAATCAGTGTGTTGACCTCAATTTAACATCTTCGTACACAAAAATTCGCCAGCATACCCAGTACAATTTGCATTTCTCATCTACTTGCAACGTTGTTGCAAATGCAACTGCCTTTTGGTTACGGGGTAATAAGGAGATTGTTCCATTGAGCGATAAGTGCCGAGAATCTCGTTCAAATATCGCCGCCGAGCACGTTTAACCCTGCAGTTCAAGTTTTTGCGAAAGCCATTGCACAAATAACAGCGGCAAGAGCAACACCAACAAAAATAACTATACCGATGAGAACAATGCAGTTTCAAAGTGGGTCATCGACTTTAGGGCATCCGCAAGAGATGCCGATGCAAATGCAGTCACGGGATTTGACAGATGATTGTTGCACGTATCTTAGGATCGCTGCTTGCTGCTTGCTGTTTGTTGCATGTCTGGGCCGTTTTACACTTGGCTAATTCCAGCGAGCAACCTTTAAAAGCCAAAAAAAAAAAAAAATAGTGCTGTAGGTTCCTCAATTATTTAGTTGAACTTGTTTAACAACTTGAACACCGCCCACACTCATTTTCACATCCATTAGTAGGCTTCGGCTAAAACAAAGCACAAATAAAAAGAAAATTGCCTTTTGACAACTCATTAGCTGCAATTTTTAGAGTCACAAGCACCCTAATTTACTGCGCTGTCGGCAATTTTAAAGACCTTAAACTGGGTCAAAAGAGCGGCTACCCACAGAATAACTGGTTTGGTTCTACGTATTGTTTATTTTGTTCCATGGTAGATAGTTTTAAACCTTTGCTCATTGACTATAACCAATAACTTTCGCTGTGTTTTTTTTTTTTAATTTTAATTGTATATAAATTTATTTGTCCCTGCTTTGAAATTTGTTAACGTTTTGCATTCGACACGCAACTCATTCAAATACAAACGGAAAATTTTCAGAAATGGTTTTGTGTTTGTTTAATTAAAACTTTTACGAGTCTTTGAACCCATTTTACACGACTTTCAATTAACACAAATTGAGTTTCAATCAAAGTAAAAAAAAAGTCTAAATAGAAAAAATGAAAAATAAATCAAATTTGAGGCACGATCAGATTCAAGACTCATGAATTTATAATAGCAATGTGTTCAAACTAAGAAAATAACCACTTCTTGAGTTTAACACTTTAAACCCATGCATGTTCACTTGAGAAAGTGAAAGAGTTTTTTTTGTTCTTTTTTGTTTTTTTGGGTAACCCACTTTGCAATTTACTTGAAAACAGTTGCTATCCATTCTGCTTAAAGTTTCTCCTCTCGTTAAGTTTATGGCCAGGTGTTGATTCGCTGTTTGAACTGCCAAATGTCAGCAAGTCCAAGCCAAGTTGTGGTCGGCTTAAATCTCAGTTCGCGATATGCTCGACACTCAAACATTTCAAAAGAATGACGACTCGTCTTCTTTCAATGCCTCGCTCAAGAAGCGAGTCCATGACTCATGCCGCAAGATAAAGATGTCATAAAAATGAACAAAATCACTAACAATAACATTACATGAACTCTCAGGAAACTCGTCGCTTATTGAGCGTGGCCATCATAAAAAATTTGTTATGTTTGCGATATTATATATATATATATATATATATATCTTTTTTTATTATGTATTTTTTTAATTGACTTCCGTGTTGCTCATTTTTAATGAGCGCGATAAACAAAAAAGGTCCAGAAAAGTTACAAAGACACAAAATTGTATATATATATATTTTTGAATATTTATATATACAAATAAATGTATGTGTGGGTGTCTATAGCAAACGTCAACTGACAAAAGCATTTGTTATTGTTTTGTTTTTTTATTGTTTTTCTTTTGTCAATAGAAAGCTGGCTGACATTTGTTTGCACAAAGCGTACTCGTGACTCATTTGAAGAAGTTTCGGATACCTAAATATTTTTTTGTTTGTTTTTTTTTTATTTTTTTTTGGCCAAACACTAAAAAGACGGACAGACATAAATCCAGTTTGATTGATAATATTGTTTGTTCCATTGTTTGCTTTGATTTTTTGGAGATTTTTGGCAAGTTTGTTTCGTGCACTTATGACCAAAAAAAAAAGGTGATTTTCATTTGATTTTTATGGTATTAGCTGTTGAGTTAATGAAATCAGGTAATTAGTATGCGGCTCACAGAAATGCTGCGCAAAACAATTACTAAACAATGAGCACGATCAGCCCGTATACTATATACTATATATACATATATACTATATATAGGGAGAATGTCGGGCCAGACCGGAGCTTCTTTAATGTGCGAAACAATGGCTGGCATATGAATTATGGTGGGGCATGGAGGAACTTTGGGCTTCGTTAGGCTCTGGTGTGGAGTTTGCATGAAATGGCACAAAACACAGTCAACACACACACACACACACACACACATACACACTCATACTAACCGATACTCTACGTCACCATCCCCGCTTCTACCCACTCCTCACCGACAGCTTTATGCAACATTTAACACGACCATTACCGCTGCATCGCACGCTGTTTGCGCCCATACCATTTGCACCACTAGCACCGCTAGAACCACTACACGCTCAGCCGTCCGAGCGTGTGGCGAGCGTTTGGGCAGCGCCCCCGCCCGTCCCGCTAACGGCCCAGTATTCACGCCACCAAGCCAACTTAGCTAATGCGCCCCTGTTGCCAATCTTCAGTAGCAACTTTGGCAGCGATGGCATCACCGACACCGAGTTTGTGCCCCTAGAGCAGCAGCATCCACAAGGTCGCCAGGATGTGGCAGCAGCAGCAGCAGCAGCAACTGTCTCCACCCAGGGCTTGCACCAGAAGCCGTTCAGTAAGTGTCCCACATTAATTAAATGGAAACTCCTTAATAAGAGTGGAAACTGTTTCGCACAGATGTCGATGCCATCACCACGGATGTGAATTCACCCAATCCGGCTATATTCTTCCAGCAGTCGTTCCCATTCTTTGGTAATGAGTTCATCAACTCTTTTGGTGGCTTTGGATTCGGCAATGCCCAGGAGCCCTGGTGGAAGGGGTGAGTGTATTATTGTTTTTTATCAAGTCTTTAAATAAGCTGAATATATAATTCAATCACATACATTTATTTTACAACTTAAGCTTAAAAATTAAACAAGTTTTAGAAAATAAAGCACAAAAATAACATCACAATAGCTTAATCAGAATTTTATAAGTGCTTTTTCTAATACATAAAAAAGCTAATGATGATGAGTTTCTAAGAGAAACTAGCTAAAAAGTAGCTAAAAACGAGCTAACTAAAAATTGAAAGAATAACATTTTTATAGCGTTGATCAATCTATTTTATAGAGTCGAAGTTGTTGGGGCTTAGTTGAAATTACTTTCACGCATTAACCAACTCATTTCGATTACGTCGACTTAATTCAAAGACAATAAATTTTTTATTTTTTTTTTCAATTTAGCAATTTAATTTAATATTGATCAACCTACTGAAAGGTTATAAAATATTGTTTTGAAGATTGAATACATAAGAACGGGGAATTTAAATTAATAACATAAACAAATAATTGGTTTCAACATATTACAATATTACGTAACATCAAATGTAAGAATAAATATAACATTTATTGCAGATTAACGAAAAATATTAACGCCCAACAGTCCAGAGGTCGCTAGTTTCGATCTACGCACATATCTCGATACATCGATTTTCAGGCTATAATTTTTACTTGTCTTCCGACCCAAAATTTCATTTTTAACTTTAAATGTACGATTGATCTAGGGTCAAAACTATGATTAAAAAGCCCTCACTTTTTAAAATCAGTTGAGTTTTGACGAAGTTATGGCATTTTGAAGTTTCGACCTATGCCCATATGCCCATTTACCGATTTTCAGGCTATAATTTTTACTTGTCTTCCGACCCAAAATTTCATTTTTAACTTTAAATGTACGATTGATCTAGGGTCAAAACTATGACCAAAAAGCCCTTGCTTTTTAAAATCAGTTGAGTTTTGACGAAGTTATGGCATTTTGAAGTTTCGATCTATGCCCATATATCGATACATCGATTTTCAGGCTATAATTTTTACTTGTCTTCCGACCCAAAATTTCATTTTTAACTTTAAATGTACGATTGATCTAGGGTCAAAACTATGACCAAAAAGCCCTTGCTTTTTAAAATCAGTTGAGTTTTGACGAAGTTATGGCATTTTGAAGTTTCGACCTATGCCCATATGCCCATTTACCGATTTTCAGGCTATAATTTTTACTTGTCTTCCGACCTCAAATTTCATTTTTAACTTTAAATGTACGATTGATTTAGGGTCAAAACTATGACCAAAAAGCCCTTGCTTTTTAAAATCAGTTGAGTTTTGACGAAGTTATGGCATTTTGAAGTTTCGATCTATGCCCATATATCGATACATCGATTTTCGGGCTATAATTTTTACTTGTCTTCCGACCTCAAATTTCATTTTTAACTTTAAATGTACGATTGATTTAGGGTCAAAACTATGACCAAAAAGCCCTTGCTTTTTAAAATCAGTTGAGTTTTGACGAAGTTATGGCATTTTGAAGTTTCGACCCATGCCCATATATTAAGAAATATAACAAATATTTTCTATAGTAAAAAACGAAACATTTACAAAATGTACATTTAAAATTGATATATTTATATATCTATATATATATATACATCCAGTGAACATCTTTCAGTTTCTAGCGGAATTAGTCTTGAAGGAGTATCGCAGAGCAAAGTTTGCAGCTGCGGAGTTTGAAACTGCCGAATATGTATATATTTTATTTATATTTATTATATATCTGTATTATATATATGCCTAGGGAAGGCCAAGCTCAAAGTTGTACATAAATAAATGCCAGTTATAAATATTGCTCGCACAGACAAGTAGAATGCTAATTAGTTATTCTAGTCAACAAAACTCATATTGTGTGTAAACAAATCGCCCAAACTTTGTATAGCTCTCAGCTACATCGTACTAAGTGCCTCATAATATTCCAAATCTTTCATAAGTCGAGTAGTATTTTTTAGCGATGGTCATTCGATTTGATTTGTCTTCTTTCCTAATCGCCGCACTCGACTGATTTCGACGTTCTCTTGACATTTGGCAATTAGAGGAGCACAATGTCAAGTTCGTTTGGGCCATTAAATGTGATTTTGATTTGTAATGAAATTTGTTTGCTGGCCAACGTGCATAATTTTCTATTTTAATAACTATTTGAATTTGAAATGCGATTTATTGCTGCAAACAATAATGGAGACTTGAACACCGACTTGGTTGCATGAGCAGCAGGTGTTTGAGCAAAGATTGCTTGACTCGGCTTCAAGTTGCCCCGGCGATTTCTCTTTTAATTGCTCAGTCAGTAACTTGATTGGATATATTTATACATTTACTGCATTATATATAGTGCAATCTATATAAGTACACACATATATATATAGATATACATATATATAGATGTCGTTTGCACTTTGCTAAATTGTTATTAAAGCGAAATTGTGAAATCAATTGCTGAACCGAGAACGAAAGTCAGACGCAGCAATTGATAAATTAGCGCTAAACGTAAATAAATACAAAAAGTCGTCGTATATATATATATATATATATATATATACAAACCCATGGATATATGGTACACATTTGCGGGCCGAGAAATTTCGAAAACTATGCCCATACAATGGGGTCTCTCTGTGGCACTGTGGCGCACACATTCAAATAATTGAATTGAAGGCAGGCAAAGCTGTTAAGCTGTTAATTCTATGCAGCTTATATACGTATATATACATATATATAGTATAATTCATATTCATAGGAACAACCCATAACACAAAAGTTATCTACATGCAAATTGGTAGCGCAAACATTCATCAGTGCCCACATTGATGTGGCAGATAACGCATGGGGTGCGTTTATTGAGTGCTGACTAACTGTAATCGCATTCATAGAGTAAACACGATTTTATATACATAAATGTATATCTAGAAGGTATATATATATCATGGAGCACATTGACTTTTGATTTGCATGTCTGCAATTTGAACAAGTTATTAGCAAGTGAGAAATAGATCGAGACTACCAACAAATACTGCAGCCAAATAGCATGGCCATAATAATTAAAAGGAATTGGCAACAACAGAGTTAGATAAGAGTTAGATACTGGCTATATGCTAGAACAGATAAGTGTATATATATTATGCATAAGAATTAGAGAATGCGATTATTTAACCAATGAATGAATGCCATTTTTAGTCTTACAAAATAGTATATTAAATATAGTAATATAATTTATTAATTGAATTTATTATTAAGTATTATTCAAGTTAAACATTATAGAAATAATATAGATAGAAATTAAATATTCAAAATTTAAATTTATATTTAAATTCTTATTTAATATTATTGTAAATATGGTTTCAAGTTAAGCATTATCTGATTCCTTTAAATAGAGAGTAGTAAAACAATGCTTGAACTGAAGCCAGCGAAAAGCGTATTTAAATTATGAAAACAGCTCAACAAACAATAAGTAATTAATTAATATTAATTTAATAAAATATTTGACATTTTTCCAATGGGTTTTCCAAACAGAGTTTGATTTTCATTTATTATATTGCTGTTGATTATGTAATTTTCGCATATCTTAATCGAAACAAGACTCGATGATTAGCAAAGAAAATTGATTTGAGATTTGGACATTTCCTCGTAGATCCAATGTGTGCACCGAGAAGGAGGAAAGCGAAGGCGCAACCACGGAAACCGATGGTGTTGACACCGTTGACAGCTTTGGTCAGGAACGTGATGGGGCTGGCAGCGAGGTGCGTTCGCCACTCTTTGGCCAGTTCCAGTTCAGCGTGAACTCCTGCTTCGAGAAACCCAACAAGCACGTCTGCACCAAGATGTAAGTGGGGCAACTGCAATAATAGCGTTGCTTATGCCACATTGATTGATTGATTCATTCACTCATTTTCCTGATCAGCGTCAATCAAAATGGCAAGAAGAAGACGCTGACGATGACACGTCAATGCTGCCACGGCTATGGTCGTCCACGGAACGCCGACTTCACCACACCCTGCGAGAAGATCGAGATCAAGGATATCGAAGCCACCGCCGCCGACATGGGTGCCAAGCAGTTCATCGAGAGTGCCAAGAATGCCGGTCAGCTGGGCGACATGCTCGCCAGCGGCAGCGGCAAGAAGGTAACGATTTTTGCGCCCCTCGATGCCGCTTTCCAGGAGTACCGCGGCCAGCATCAGCAGGAGAATGTGAGTAGCACTTACTAGGGCCACATCTGTTGATTTACCCACTAACGAGATTCGCTTAGAATGTGGATGATGCCAGGCTGGATGGAACGGGAAAGTCGTCGATTTACAAGCTACACTCGGTGCTCGGCGATGTCCAGCTGGAGGATGTGCCCAACGAGAAGCTGTTGCAGAGTGAGCTGCCCGGCCAGAAGATACGCATCAATAGCTATCAGCTGCCGCCGGCACTCGGCCTGGAGCCCTATCGCTATGCCGCCAACTGTGTGCCCATTGAGAAGCATGACAAGCTCTCGGAGCAGGCACTGGTCCACACACTCGGTGGCGTGCTCAAGCCCCTCACCAAAACCGTTATGGATCTGATACGTGAGCGTGCCGACATGTCCATCATGCGCACCGTGCTGGAGAAGACGAACATCAGTGCCCTGCTGGAGGCGGATAAGCCAGTCACCATCTTTGTGCCCACGGATGCGGCCTTCGACAAGCTGGAACCCCATCTGCGACGTGCCCTGAAGGAAGGACGCGGCTGTGCCTCCAGTGAGTAGCATTTGTTTTGAGACAGTTTTGAATGAGTAGCTTACCTTCAATACTATTATGAAAAGAACAAAGAACACAGTCTCATTCCAGATATATATTTTATATCTATAAAGTCAAAATTACTTTTTAAGCTCAAATGTCAACCGATAATCCTATATTATAATGCTTATATTTTATATATTTTTTTGAACATTGCTGCACAGATATACTGAAGAATCACATGTTGGATCTGACCTTCTGCTCGCTGGCGACGCTGCCCGGTGCCAAGACTACTGCCTACAATCTGCTGGGTGAGCCACTGCTGCTGAATCGCACCCAAGGTGCCCAGAATCAGAGCGAGGAGGCCGCGATCTACATTAACAAAGTCGCCAAGATTGTGGACGCTGATATTATGGGCACAAATGGAGTGCTTCATGTGATTGACACCATTCTGCCCACCGAATCGGCGCTGCCAATGACCACTTTGATGACGCAGAAGAATCTGACCATCTTCAAGGGTCTTCTGGAGGCATCTGGCTTCGATGATCAGTTCGATGACTTGGACAATGTTACAATCTTTGCGCCTACGGACAAGGCGATGCAGAAATCTGAATGGGCACGTCTGCTTGCCGAGCAACCGGATTCACTGAAGAATAACAACGACTTGTTGGAGTTCCTCAACTCTCATGTGATCAAGCCGATGATAAAGACCTGTGATCTGGCGGAGGGTTCGCTGCCCACAGTGGCGGGCGGAAATGTTCGCCTCAATCTCTACTCCACCCATGCTCTCTTCTCGGACGTGATGAACCGGGCCACCGTCAACTGTGCCCGCCTGGTCCACTTCGATGACGAGAGCTGCGGCTCCGTGCTGCATCAGCTGGATCGTCCCCTCACAGTGCCCAAGACGGTGAGATTCAACAACAACTACAACAACTTTTCGAATGTTTGCTAATCTTTCTTTTGCTTTGCTTAGGATCTGCTCAAATCGCTGGAGTCCAATCCCAACTATAGCAAATTCCTGGAGCTGGTGCGCAAGGCCAACTTGACCCATCTGCTGGCCAATGAATCTGACAGCTTTACGCTGCTGGTGCCCAAGAACGATGTGTTCGACGAGTTCAGCGAATCCAGCGAGTCGAAGGCGTCACAGAGCCAGTCCGAACTCGTCGCATTGGTGAAGACGCACATCGTCAACGATGTTGTGTGCTGTGCGGGCATCATACCCACCAATTGGCCATTCGTTCGCTCCATCGAGACGATCTCGGGTCAGCATCTGCGCATCACTCGCGATCGCCGGCCCAAGATCGAGAATGCTGGCGTCACCAAATGCGATGTGATCGCCACCAATGGAATTCTGCACGAGATCAACGACATCATTGTGCCCCGGCCAGTGCAGCAGCATCGTCGACCACAGCTGCTGCACAGCAGCTATCAGCCCCATGATAGCAAGTTTGAGGACTTCTTCTAAAGATCGATGTTCCTGAATCGATCATCTTTCTATCTGTTTTGTGTGTATCTTTTTCTTTGTCTGCAACATATGCATATACATATATATAAATATATTTATATTATTTTATAATTATTTGTCAATGATTGGACACTCACATGAAGCAACAAATAACTGCACTTGCAAATCTCCCTGATGAATAAAATACATAGTATTACCAAAACAAATACACACTTGGTAAATATATTTAATTATACTTGATAAGTGAACAGATTACTTGTGTTTATAAGTTACACTTCGATGATTTCAAAAATCAAGCTAAATAGAACCGCCCTTATAAATTCCTAAAACAGCACTGGAATTGGAATCGCTTTCCAATAGCTAAGAATTCAGTTGACAAAAAAATGAATCCCTTTTCCCGAACGTTTGAATTTTGCTTAAAACAATTATGTTTTTTCTTGTGGAAAGGAATAAACTTTGAAAAAGAGAAATAATTCTTCACTTTTATTATAACTGATACAGGCAAGACGTTCATTTTTTTATTGTGAAGAAACTGAGCTGGAAAGCAAACATTAACAATATGTTTACAACCTTACAAAAAAAAAATAAAAATTCTCTAAATATCCCTTTACTAATAGATTCAAAGAGTATCAGAGAGAGAGAGAGAGTGAGAAGCACACAACACACACAAATCGGTTATAGTGCGAGCTCAATAAGACAAAGCTTTGAGAGTATATAAGAGATACACTTTCCACTCACACTTTACAACTCGCTCAACGTTCTTATACATAAATAAGCACAAGTATAGCATAATCCCACGCAAACTCTCTCTCAAATTGCGTGTGTGTGTGTAAGCAATGCATTGAATGACAGAATGTATAAATATTCCAGGCTTTTCCAATGCACGGCGCACTTGAACAGAGACAGAGACTTTAGCAATGTTTGGCACACTTCCAGCTTCCACAATGACTGCTACGTCACATGGAATACCGCCAGCTGCGCCCCACTGGTTTGAGTGTTTGCAAACTGGCGCGAGGTGGCGCCACCTTAGGTTACCTCTACGAGAAGAGTTTGCCTCTGCTGGCATTTCATGGTGCAGCTGCCTTCATCCGGGTGCGATCCTCAATGGGCTGACATCCGCTGAAGCAGCAGCAGGAAGCACTCCAATATCTGCGCGCAAATTGAGCAAGCATTACGTCACAAGACAATTAATCGAACTTGGCCCATGTGCGAACTGGCGTACTCTTCATTAAAGGTAAGAGGCAAGAGTATTAAATATTTAGAAAAGAGAAACGTACCTAAGAGTATTTAAAAACAGAAGCGCTGATAAGCTTAACACCCCAAAGCGTTTAGGGAACACATAAATAAATTAGGTAATCGATTAGATTAAATAGAGTTTTAAATTTGTAAATCTTAAAAAGTTTACAAAAGTATAAAAAAGAAACTTAAAATAATGTTTTATAAATAAATATGCTCTTTACATGCTATATGCAATATGCTGTGCCTCGCGAGCTATTCTCTTAATTGTTCTCTTATATTGCGAGCGATAGCCTTTCCAATAAAATCGGCAAACAGTTCGCACACACAAGTGTATGAGAATTCTCGTCAAGTGAAACGAAAAGTCAAAGTGTATCGATCAGTGTGCTCCATAAGCTCTTGGCATTTAGAAGTTATTTCTGCCGGTTGTAAAATTCATTAAATGCGAATTATATTAAATTAATTGCATGTAATAAATTTCAATCTATGTGCTAATTAAATTGAAATTGAAAAAAATAAAACACAATTAAAAATACAAAAAACAAACCAATACAATGTCAAGTTTACCAGCCACCTTCGTGAAGGACTTCCACGATGAGGAGCAAGTGAAGCGCATGGAATACCGCACATTCGGTAAAACGGGTCTGAAAATTTCGAAGCTTTCGTTCGGTGCAGGAGTGTTCTGTTCTAACTACAGGTGTGTTTGCAATACATAAAAGATAAATTAAATAAACAAGAGTTTCGTATATTTTGTGTTATGCTGATGCAGGTTTCAGGAGGAGGAGGGCATAAAAACCCTGAAGAAGGCCCTCAAGTCTGGCATCAACTACATCGATACGGCGCCCTGGTACGGCCAGGGCCAATCGGAGTCGGTGCTCGGCAAGGCGCTGAAGGATGTGCCCCGGTCTGCGTACTATATAGCCACCAAGGTGGGACGCTATAATCAAGACTACAAGAACATGTTTGACTTCAGTGCGAAGAAGGTTGTCGAGAGCGTCAATCTGAGTCTGAAACTGCTTGGCCTGAGCTACGTGGATGTCATCCAGATCCATGACATCGAATTCGCACGCAACTTGGACATTGTGGTCGAGGAGACGCTGCCCGCGTTGGAGCAGCTGGTTAAAGAGGGCAAGGTCAGGTATATTGGTGTATCCGGTTATCCCGTTTCGGTCCTCAAGGAATGCATTTCACGTGCCAACGGCAGATTCCATGTGAGTACACTCTGCCAAAAAACACAGATGCTGAAGGCCACACCCACATTCACACATCTGCATATATTTGCATATACTTGTACGTGTGCAATTGTAGATTTCGGTGCGCTTGAGAATACACACACACACATTTACGCTCGCTTCTATTATCATGCTATCTCATTCTCACATATGCACGCGCATATTTATGCGCACAAAAAATACTTGCATCTGTTGAGCGTAATGCGATCAATATGAGTACTATAACTTGCGTATTCCTTATTCGATCTTGATTAAGTTTTGACATTTCATCAATAATGTTTCAAATGATATTATGAATAATTCACAGATTATTCTTTTGAAATTGCAACATCAGAAATCGATTTTTATAGATATAACGAAAGAGAGATGGTGAAACATTAACAGTAATAATTTATAGTGTTACGTTATATTATATTATTCCTAATGGAAGGCAATTTTTTTGATAGTCTGAGTTTTGAATAAAATATTTCAAAAATGAACCCATAAAATTAATATTGAAATGTATTTCTCAATTTAAAAAGAAAAGTCTGTAAAACAAAAGATATTTTTCCGACATACTTTAAGCAAATATTATTTAAACTGTTTAATATTGCAGGTGGTACTTTCGTATTCCCGGTACACGCTGACTGACAACACTCTTCTCGAGTATTTGGACTACTTGAAGTCCCAGAATCTGGGCATCATTTGTGCCGCTGCCCATGGCATGGGTCTGCTCACAAACGAAGGACCACAGTCCTGGCATCCGGCCACCGAGAAGCAGAAGGAATTGGCTCAGCAAGCCTCCATATACTGCAAGGAGCGTGGCGTGGAACTGGGCAAGCTGGCCATGTGGTACACGATGCAGCTGGATGAAGTCAGCACCTTTCTGGTTGGCATGCAAACGACGCACGTGCTCGCAATGAATTTGGATGCCTTTTACAACGGCCTCAATGCGCAGGAGCAGGAAGTGTTGCAGCATCTCAAAGATAAGTGAGTGGCGGTCAAGTTGCAGTCGCACTCGATCTCGGAAGTTGACCGAAATTGTGCAACTCGGATACAATGTTACTGTTGCATCATATCCGACTCCATTTGCAGACACACAAACAGAGAGACAAAGAGACAGAGACAGACATTCACAGTCCCAGTCTGCCAATCGTAGTCCGGTTCCGTTATATTGTCTTTTATGTGCATAGAGATATTGTCAAACTTGGCCATCGGTGCAGTAGGCAGCCTCTCTCTTTCCCTGTCTCTCTCTCTCTCTCTCTATCCGTCTCGCTCTCTGTTGCATGTTGTTCAACTGGATTTTGTTTCACATCTCTATCGGCTTATGAGTTGATTACTATAATTGTTCACTTATGCTTTGATTTAACAATTTTCATCTTTATAATTTGGCTTTTCCAATTTCGCTGATCTCACATTTTTCAATATTTTCAGCATCTTGGTGGAGCCTTCAAACTGGGAGGGTATCGAAGTGAAAAGATACAGGGCGGCCGTATAGAGACGATATCAATCTTTATGAATCACTCACAAAAAAAAAACCAATATTCATAAACATAAACTATTATTTACATTATTAAAATCAATCAATTGAAATGTATCTTAATTAATCTACATATCAGCATTTTAAATACAACATTTTATATGATTTAATTGAATTAAATGGGAATTTATACTTTGATTGATGACTAATTTAATAATCATACAAAGCATTATTATCTGTTCATAGTTTTTTGCCAAGCCTGATAACTCTTATCGGAAATATTGGTTGGAAATATACGCATATATTTATATATTGTTGGACAACCGGATGCCTCTGATATAATACCATATAATACGCAATTATGTGATTAATTTGGCTGTGTTCATTTTATGACAAATCACAAATGTGCATCTAACTAATTTCCGATGCTTTGCAAAATGCATTTTTTTTGTGGTTTGGCCAAACGAGACCAAATGTGCCACTTCCACCTTTCGCCGCCATGGTCACCAGCGTGGCACTCAGCTAATTCACTAATTAAGCCGTAATTAACGCAACGTATATGAAAAATACACATAAAAAATAAAAAAAATACAAACACAAATTGCAAGGAGAACCGTCGAAGCGCACAGCGGTGTGGAAAACGGGGAAGTTTAATAACATTTTGAATAATGAATACTCGCAAATGCAACACCAACAACAACTAATAAAGACAAGCAAAAGTGTAATGTGAAATGAATGCACAACAAAAATGCGCATGAATAGCGGAAATGCCGCGGCTGAAGCTGACGCTGAAGCCACATTTTGTTTTCCTTAAACTACTCTTTTTGCGTTTTTTGCCTCGCAACAATTTTGTGCCTTGTGCTTTAAACATCTTCCGTTTTACTCGCACTCACTAGTTTAGATATGCATGTTGCTTGTACACAGGCCGCAGCCATTGATGGCTGCCAATAAATGTAATCTTATCAATGCAACGGACGAACGGTGTCTGCACTCCAGCTGATTGACCAGATTCTCAGTTGCGCACGCGCTCTTCCATTCACTCGGCCTCTCTCTCTCTGTATTTGCTCTCCCTCTCTCGGCGACTGTGGTCCACGTTGAGCTTTGGGATTTATATGCGCTGCGCCGTCGCAGTCGAATCGTCAGTTTTGCTTTCAGCTTTGAATCGTTTGGACGTGTTTCGCGCTTCAAATCGTTAACCAATTTTGTATTAAATAACAGAAGTTGTGATCAAGTGCAATAATGTTCAAGCTGCAGAATATGCTTTTGCTTTTGTTGGGCTGCAACATGTTGCTAGCCGTCTACGCAGCTGGTAATAAAAAACAACAGCAACAACAACAAGGTAGGTTATCGACACGCAACTAAAAAGAACACTGTAAATCATGCTGGGAGCGGAGAAATTTTCAATGGCAAGTTGGGGCAGTTCTATGCGGACCAAAACATAAGAAACCGGTTTAAATGTACTCTTAACCGGCGTAGAATCCAAAAAACAGTAAACACTGATGAGCTCAAAGTCGCTAAAACTTCTGTGTTGTGGCTCGCTGGTCACAGATAAAGACTCGGTTATTTATACATACCTAGGTGGCAACACACAAAGCAATTTTCTTAAAAGAAAACTTGTTGAGAACTATAAAGTTCAGAAAAAACCTTTCCTAAAAAAAAGTACTCATTTTTTGGGTTTTCAAAAATGCTTTACTATTTTCAACAAAAATAACGATTGCACCGATTTTCGATCGATAAAAGTCGAACTATTATTTCCAAATTTAATTGAATACCCATCAGATCCAATTTAATTCATTGAAAAAGCAGACAATTTTTTTTTAATTTTTTATTAAAGGTTTAAGGAGTCAAAAGGATGAGTTTTTATCATTCAGACAAAAATGACTCTGGCTTAAGGGAAAGACTTAACTACACTGAAATATGCTACACAATTGAAGAGATACTATCCGCTGTAAAGAGAAATAATAGATCTGAATATATTTTTCAAAACCAAATGAATTGATTAAGTTACATGTTCGTTAACAATATTTGCAATCGAAACAAGAAATTGTCTGAGAAGCCCGTTTTGCTTAACTAATCTGTTAAAAACATATATTTCCTTCATAGTAGATTTCTTCAATTTATGATCAACGTTTATTATTTTTTTCTTCTTGTACTCTTATTAGTTAAGAAACCCTCCTTCAACGGAGTAGATGCGCAGGTGAATTAAATTGTCTGTTGCGATCTTCAAAGATATTTGTAATACTACCCAAAATACAATTTATAATTATTTCGCCAATCGTTGCAGAAATCTGGGAACAAGACCTTTCGGACACCTTTAAAATCGAGGGCAGCGATCAAGGCATACAAAAGGTTAATCTGAAATGTGGTGCCAATTCGATGAATGTGGTGCTGGAAACTGAGAAACCATTTACGGGTGTAATGTACACTCGAGGAAGTTTTTATAAGCAATCGGCGCCTTGCTTCATGAAACCGAATACGAATCAAGGAATGCGCACACTGGAGATGAACTTCCAGTTGGATCAGTGCCAAACACTGAAGGATGGTGATCTCTATTCGAACATTGTCGTCATCCAGAACGATCCGGAGCTAATCACGCCTGGTGATTCGGCCTTCTCGCTGGAATGCGATTTCCGTCAGCCACGCAGCCTGGATGTGGAGGCCAGCATGCAGGCCAGGGACAGGTAAGATAAAAGCCGCACGCGTAATTCTTCGTAAATAAATATATATATGAGCAAATGTATGTATATATAAATATAAAATACGGATGTGTTCTGAACATAGAAATCCACAAAAATTGCGCGGAGCACGCGGTGGAACCCGCCAGCGTCAATAGAACTTTTCCTCTATGACTACACTCTAAGTTCTTCAACTATATTCACTTCCAATAGCTGTGTACTTAAGGTACAAATTCAAGTTTCATCTTAAAATCTCGTTTGAAAGCTAACCCCTTAAGTAGAGCCTTACTAACCACAAGCAAAACAAAAACAAAAACAAGAAGCACAGAGAACACTGAACTCCAACATAACCTACATGCAATCCACGCATACATTCCACATTCCACAGAGTGGCGACCAAATCAAAAATAACCCTCACAAGTCCCGATCCCGCGGCGCCAATGGACAATCTACACAACTCGGTGTTTAGCAACAGTGATACAGTAGAATACATACCAAAGTTCTCAAAACCAAATGAAACCATTCGACTGGGCACGGTTGAGGAAGTGACTCTGCCGCTGGCTCACCAAAGGGATGAGCTCTAAACTCTAAACACTTTCAGGCACCACAAACTATACAAAAATCAAAAACCTATCACACACTTAAAAATAAAAAGAAAAACACACTACAGGTGAGATTGCACCACACGCTTTTTGTTGCATTATTTGTTGATTGTTGTGAAACCCTTTTTTTACTTATCTTACTAAATTTGCATTTTTTAACTATCCGTTTTCACAGGAAAAACGCACAGAATGCAACACAGACGGTCTAAAGGCAAGCGACTCGAATTCTATATTGATTTGAATGCTCTTTTTAATATCTATATCCTGTGATATTTTTTAAGTTTGCTTTTAATAAAAAAAATAACGCCCAAAACGTACATTTAATAAATGATTTTAAATTTGCAATATGCGCGCGCATCTTAGAGTTGCTGCAAAGTAAACAAATCAACTGAGTTTATATTTGGAAAAATCTGGCAACGCCAATAAGAACTAGCTGGTCTGGCAAGCTTTGGCCAGTGAAAATTTACAATTTAATTTGCAAATTTTCCAACAAAACTAATCTCTTCAGGCTTCAATTTGTTGGGTAATCGAGCTTGTTTCATTTTATGTCCATAAATATAAAGTGCAATTTTATTTACTATTTGTTTTGATGACAGAAGTGCACTCAACCACGACTCTAATCGATTGCAAATCATCTGTTGTGTTTTTTTTTTATCATTGCGCATCCAAAATTACACAAAGAACGTCAATAAAATTAAATTAAATTAAAATTAGACGCTAATGCTTGACAGTTAAGGCTATAAAATGGATCACCGGGTATTTATCACAATGCTCTTCGTATTGAGTGGAACCGTAAATGTTTTAGTGGTCAAGTAAGTATCAGAAACTGCGCAAATTTAAGAAAAGCTAATGACAATGACGCTATATAAATTATAGATGGATGAACATTCAGTTGGTGGAGGGCAGCGATGGAAAACTGCATCGCTTTCAGCATCCCGTCTTCTTGACACTGCTCATGTTCCTTGGTGAATTCCTATGCTTTGCAGTTTACAAATTGATCCATGCGCTGATGTCGCGACGCGGCGTAAGTGCAAATAAAATATGATAAATATATTTATATATCTATATATGAGTATTATATCTTCAGCACTTTGACAGTGAGGAGGATCACATTTTGGTACGCGGCAGCACTGAGTTCCAGGCGTTTAGCATGTTGCTGCCATCTCTGCTGCGCACCGTGGCATCCATTCTGCTATTCACCGGCCTGTATTTGACGTATGCCACCAGCTTTCAAATGTTGCGAGGTTCGTTGATCATCTGTGCCAGTTGAGGATTCAATTTGCTGAGCACTCCTGCTCGTTTTTTTTACAGGCATTGCACTTATCTTTGTGGGTCTGTTTAGCACGATGTATTTGAACCAAACGCTGACCACCCGTCACTGGCTAGCCATCTTCACCATGACGTGCGGCATCGTTGACATCTTGGCTTTGGATGTGCAGCGCGTGGATTATGATATACAAACTCTGCCGCATAAGGATCACAATACCATTCTCACTGGCGATCTGTTGATCATCGTTGCCGAAGTGCTTCACGGTCTACAGTACGTGTACGAGGAGAAGCACTTGAAGGCATCGGATTTGAAGCCCATTCAGGCGGCTGGTTGGCAGGGCATCTTTGGCATTGTTATCACCATAGTAGCAGCATCTTGTCTAAACTTTGTGCCCAGCGTTACGCCCTTCAATGAGAGCTCACGCGGTGTCTTTGATGATCTGGGAGATATCATTCCGCAGGTATGCAACAACACCTGGTTAATCCTTGCACTCGTCGGATTCACCTGCTCCTGTGCCATTTACAATTGTATCGGAATGTCCATAGCGAAATTCTCATCCAGCGGCAATCGTCTGCTCGCCGATGGAATACGCGTCTATTTAATCTGGGCGTTTGTTCTCTTTGCCGATTGGGAGATTTTGAATTTGATCACACTTATGGGTCTCATCATACTGCAAATGGGCATCATGTTGTTCCGACAGGCCATCTTTCTGCAATGGTATCGCGCCGCCTTGGCTCGCTGGCAGCGCATTCGATACATGGACTTGGCCGCGGATGCTGGACCCACGCCTAACACCCAACCTGCGGACGTAATCTAAGCGAATGTTGTTGGGGGAAAGTATAGATTTTGTATAGATTGTGATATGAGAGGCGGGCTGATATACGTAGAGCTATCCAGTTTTCGGATTGATCATTAAAATTTACTTATCACTTGACTTTAGCAAACAAATAAATGTTTTGAAAACCTATTGTACTCAAAAACTAAAGCTGATTTCTCATTTCTTAAATTAAAATTTTAACGGTCACAGATGTCAAAAGGAAGTATTCTCATAAGTTGTTGTATATTTAGGATTATATATTTGCTGTACTTATCGGAGGTGAACCGCTTCTGGTTCTGTTTTCCTGGATTTTGTAGCAAGATATGCTCTAGGGAAAAATTACAAACCTACCAAGAATATAGGATGGATATATAAATATATTATGGCTACAAATATTTGCAAAAGTTCTTATATTTTTTTGATCGATTTTAATTTATATAGATCTTCTCAGATCTGATGATCATGATTTCTATTACTAAAATTAGGCAACAATGATTTTGAAATAAAAGTCTATTCTAGTAGCCCAAATTAAACCAATCTAGATACAAATTAAACCAATCACAGACATTAAACAGACTTCTTTTGCTCAATACCCAGAATACGCTCTCCAATACCGAGGAAATAGACCATCTGAGCAATCCCAAAGAGTGGAGCTATTACAATCATTCGACATAGGCCGCCCTTGAAAAAGGCCTTGGGTCCTTCGTACTTCAATGTTTTGCTAATGGAAGTTATTTGGCAGTGATTTCAAATATCAAATTGAGCGAAAAATACAAATACAAGAGATGTTGGAAACGCACTTAATGCAGTCGACGATGCCATCGAATTCCTTCTCGCCATCCGCCTTTTTAATGGCTTGTAAACGGGTTTTAATCACATCCAAAGGCGTGACCGTGAAAGCAGCAGTCATGCCCGACAGCAAACCGGAAACGAGAGACCACCAGAAGACGGCTTCGCCGGAGTTACCCGCTTTACGGGGTCCACTGTCGTTCAACGAGGCAAACATTGGGAAGTAGATGACGGAGAAGGTGATGTCGCGAGCACCAGTCGCCCGTACACCTTTGTATAAACCAAAGAGGCCATTCTCTTTGACCAGCTGTTTGCTGATAGACCATGCGGTCACCTTTTGTGAATCCTTACTGCCACTTACGCGACCGGCATCCTGCAATTGAATCTTCAGCAGCTCCATGGGTGTGGTGACAATGATTTGGAATGCACCTGCCAATCCGCCAGCCAAACACTGCGACAGCAATGTTAACTTACCCTCCGCCGTGGCCAGATGGTAACGAAAATAGTCGTTGGCAGCCAATTTAATGCCCTTCTCCGGGGTAATCAGTAAAATGTTTACGGCCGAGCCGCGATACATGCCAAAATATCCTTCAGCCGCGTATGTTTTGCGAAAGCAATCAAACCTGAATTGCATGGAGGAGTAATAAGATTAAGGAGATTCCATCGGGTTGCTTATGATTTATCGTTATACTCACATACTGGTGTACATGCGTTCGCCATTGGGACCAATCTGTTGATTTTGGAGACGCGTCTTCACCAAATCCAATGGGAACACACACGTCACGCCAACAACGCCCGCAATTCCACCGTTTATCACTCGTGGTAACACTCTGTTGGCAGCACCCAATTAGCCAACAATTGTTGCGATTCACCTGACCAAAAACTTACGCAAAGGTATCAGGCTTTTTTGCAGTTGCCATTTTAACACAACAAAATTAGATTTTCTTCAAATTATATACACTTGTAATTTGAATAAAAGTCTATGTTCAAATTTAACTGCTAAATAGTTTTTCTAACTGCTCTTCAAAAAAATTATGTTTTCTTAAATGCCTACTGATGTTGAAATAAAGCTAAGGTAAGCAAAAATGCAGTTTTAATATGTATGTATATATATCATATATATGTATATATATTATTTATTCGCGCATACTAATATCAAAATAAAGCTAAAACAAGCAAAAATGCAATTTTTATTAGAAATGTCTATTCAAATGGGCAAAAGAACGTGCAAATTGTAACAATTGTTGTTTATCCATGGCGATGGTTGTTTTTGCAGTTTTACAGATATGTATTGCCAAAAATAAAGACTTACTTAGTTATAATTGCATTGACGTTCATTATCTTATTGTCATTGTGGTAGAAGTTCTTTTTGCCTGTAATTGTTTGTATTATCGCCCGTATTGATTAATTGAAATAATAATAATAAACTGCATATTTCTATGGAGAGCTATTCACTTTTTACATGGATATTGGACATCTTTAACAGTAGTAACAACAATACATACACATTTAACATTCATGGAGGAAACGCAAAAATGCTTCTGGATAAATTTCCTAAATTTTCATTTACTTCTTCTGCACGCCCAGCAAGCCCTCGGCAACGCCCAAATAGTATACGGTTTGGGCAATACCAAACAATGGTGCAATCACAATCATACGGCAAAGGCCGCCCTTGAAGAACGCTGTGGGTCCTTCATGCTTCAGGGTTTTGCTATCGAATATAAAACCGAATATTAATCATTGCGTATATATTTATATGTCTATGTATATATCAACTTACGTAATGCAATCGCTAATTCCCTTAAACTCTTTTTCGCCATCGGCCTTCTTGATGGCCTGCAAGCGCGTTTTGACCACATCGAATGGATTGACCGCCAGAGCGGCCGTCGACCCAGCCGCCAAGCCGGCCAAGAAGGAGCACCTAAGGCATCCAAATAAGCCTGTTAGTTATAAGGATTAAGGTTAAGGCTAGGGCGAAAGGCGTGCATACCAAAATACCGCTTCGCCGGAGCCATCCTTGCGTCGCGGACCCAGATCGTTGAGCGTGGCAAACAATGGAAAGTAAATAACTGAAAATGTAACATCTCGCAGACCCGTTGCGCCGAGGCCCTTGTATAGGCCAAAGATGCCCTTCTGCTTGATAAGCTGCGTCGCCAACTGGGTGGCCGAAACCTTTTCCATGGTTTTGCCAGCCAGTTTGGCGGCAGCGGCCACACGTCCAGCATCCTGCATTTGAATTTTCAGCAATTCCATAGGCGTGGTCACAATAATTTGAAAAGCGCCAGCCAAACCGCCAGCCAACATTTGGCTGCTCAGGGGCAGTTTACCATCTTTGGTGGTCAGCTTGTGCCGGAAGTAATCATTCGCCGTCAATTTAATGGCCTTCTCGGGGGTGATCAAAAGGATATTGACGCCAGAGCCCCGATACATGCCAAAGTAGCCCTCTGCCCGATAAGTCTTGCGGAAGCAGTCGAACCTGCAGTTAGGCATTGTTGAGTAGGCATAAGGAGATCGGAATGATCGTTGGGCTCGTTGTACTTACATACTGTTGTACATGCGTTCGCCATTGGGTCCGATTTGCTGGTTCTGCAAACGGGTCTTCACCAAATCCAATGGAAAGACACATGTCACGCCAATAATGCCAGCAATGCCGCCATTAATGATCTTTGGGAGCAATCTGTAAAAAATATATGTACTTATTCATTTAAACGGCGTGCGTCTTCTTTTATTGGCTAATTGTCAAATATTTGCACTGCGTTAACCTCTGCATTCATTTCGTATGTCCAACAACAAAATCAGACAGTTCCCTGGGAGGCGACCTTGACATTGACGCATATCGATAAATTGTTAATCGGTAATCGGTGCGAGTGCCACACTTTCTTTTTGTATTTAAATAAACAAATAACAAAACAAAAGATAAACGCAAACATTTTGTACGCTTTTACATTGTAGATGAATATGAAAAAATAGTTGGTAGCTTGCCAGCATAGCATAAGATATTTTTAGTTGGCGAATAAAAAGAGAAAACCTGAGAATGAATCAAATAATAAGGACTGCACTATACAATATTATGTCATTTGCTTTGGCTCAATAAATAAATAAATAAAAAACAATAGGACAGCGCCAGAATAGATAGGTGCAATGACTGTTCCATATGTTTGACAATAATAAATTATTAAATAATATAATTATATATAATATATATATTAATTATTGTCAAACAGAAAAGTCATTACACCCATCTAATCTGGTGCTTTATATTTTATATATATATATATATATTCAAGTATATAAACACATGCTTATATGTAGAAAACTCTTGTTATTCGGACCAGTGTATTTATTTTTATTATTATCATTTGTTTATTCAGTGTTTACATATTATTGTTTTTCAGTGATTACTTACGCAAACTGCTGGTGCTGCGGCTGTGGTAGAGGAGGTTCAAAATGTTGAGGTTGACTTACAGCTGACATGTTGCTGAAATCAATAAATATGAAATAAGATTTCGCTGATCGGCACTTTATATATATAAATTCTCATTCAGTTAACAGATACTAGGGCGTTTTATATCTGTGCTTTACTTATGAAAGATAAACGCCTGTTTTTGCTTTCGGCTTTCTATAATTAATATTCGGTCTTTAGCTTTCGTCTTGTCGAGACATCTGAAAAGTGCGATATGGAACTGCCAAGGTTTATTGATATACAACGAAAGAGGGTGTGAAGCATTCTCAGAGATTAGCAACCATATCAAATTGGAGCGCTGTGCATTATGACTGACTGCACACGAAGCCATGTTGACTGACTTACATTAGTATATATGCTATACTAAATGACATTTAGTAATTTAGCATTAAAGTGTTAATTGAAAAATAAAGCGCTTATATAGTTACAGTGTATCATTTAATTGTAACTTAACAGTTGAGGGGAATTCAATGACGCCATTCCCGCAGTGGGCGAGAGATAAGCAATTTTTGCATTCACGCTTATTGAAAGTCATTAGTGGCATAATCAACTTTATTTGAATGATTTTTACACTAGCAGCAGAGTATTGTGCAGTCGACTCTCTCTCTCTCGATATTGTTATCTTTAACAGCCGAAATATGTTTAATATTGATGAAGGCCAAAGTCCTGGCAAGACAAATTGTTATAACATTATAAAACGATTTAGATTAAAGGTCCCACATCTCAATATATGTATAAGTATAAATTGTTCTTATCAAGATATTGCATATTATCGATTGCTGTTGCTGCCTGAAAAAAACCAAGTTGAACGACTTCAGCGAGACATTTGTTGATTTGTCAAGATTTTTGTTGCTTGTCGTGCGCTGTGTTTGGCTTATTAAATCTGATCTGGTTTGGCAGGTAAGAACGTCGATACACTGGTTATCAGTGTTTCAGTATTTTTGGCAGTTCTAACATTGGACACAATTTTACGTAATTTTTTATGAACGTATGTAAGTATATATATCAAAGAGCAGCAGATGCCCCGTTATAAATTAAATTGATTGACGCACACTTGCGCCTCGCATAACTATGTATGTATGCATATACATATATATGATAGATGGTCATTTATTATTGGTCATGAAGCTCACATAATTTGTTTTAATTGACTTTATCACTTTTCACTTATTCTCTTTCTGTTAATTTACAATGTTAAAATACATATGTCCGAATGTATGACAATATGCAATGATATACTATGTGTTTTTTTTGTTTTTGTATGATTTTCGGCGCTTCGTCGACGGCGTGTGGCACTCAACGAAAGCTTAAGGAATCTATGCTTTCAGCGCAACGGGAACTCTCTCTGCGAGCGTGCCGGCGTGTACTATTGAATATTTAAGTTAATTTTTTTTGTATTTTAAGCAAACTGCTGAGCGGAAAGCTCAACGAATTCTACACATCAATTGTACCAGAGTCTGGCAACGCTCGCCGTGTCGTTCTGCTCAGCACTGCTCAGTCAGCATTTTCCAGCACTGGGAATTCTTTCGACTAGTTTTTTCGTTTCGTCAACTGGACGACAATAATAATAACATTGATACGTTCGCAGACCCATTTTAAGAATATTTATTGTGAAAATGAGTACGGCTCGTTTTGCCCGTTCGGGGCGCGTACGAATCTGCATACTGATGAGCATGTTTGTGGTGCTCCTTATGATGATTGTCATTTACCACATGTCTCAACAGCAACTGGACGAGACTCGAGCTTTTCGCTTACGTTGCGAACAAACCCAGGAAGGATTAAACACACAGCTGCAATGTAAGATACCCTTATTCTCCTAAAATTATACGATTCTATTTATTTGTACACTTCTGTAGCACTCACCGTCGATAAATTGACCGCACAGAAAAAGTTGGAAGCGATGCGCAGCGAAAAGCAAACGGTGCAGGACGATTACGAGAAGCAACAGGAAGCAGAACGTTCTTTGCAACAGAAATACGATGTGCAAGTGAGCAAGTTTAAGCTACTCAATGATGAACACACCGAACTGCAGGCAGAATGTGCCAAAAGCAAGACACAATTGCAACAGCTCCGGCAGGACTGGGCTACGCTGAAGGCAAGCATTTCTCTGCAAAATCTCCAGCCGTGCGCAAAGTATTTTAGATTTTGTCTTCTTTTAGGCCAAGTACGAGGGATTACAAACAGTATCGGAGCACAAGAGCCACACGCTGGAGGCGAAGATTACCGAGTTGAAGGCTCAGTGCAAAGTGGAGTCACAACAACAGCACCAGCAGCAACAGCTTATTAAGCCAGGTGAATCGTTATCGCCAGAGACGACACCAGCACGTCGCTCGAGTCCAGCCCAGCTGGCGCACAGCATCGAGAAGCCGCGCAACGAAAAGTCATTCAACGAGCAAGTGCAAGTGAGTCAAGGGCTGTACAGAATTGGCGGCATTGCCGGGCCGAGCCAACAGGCAACTAACCAACAAGCAACAACTAAAATCCATGGTGTCGGTGCCGTTGCGGAGCAACGGCGGGAACTGCAACATCAGCCCATGCAGCGCTTCGAGGTGCGCAACAATCACAGCCTCATACTAAATTCTGTTGAAAATTTTCAGATTGTGCCCAAGTCGCTTAAAACGTTAGCGGATGACACTGATAAACACCACCAGCAAGAGCAGCCCATTTTAGCCGGCCCAGTCGCCGCCGTTGCTGCAGCTGCTTCACCTCTGAGCGCACCACGCAAGGCCGGCTCCAGTACTCCAAATGCAGAGGCCTCAGCAAATGCCTCTGTGGCGCCCAAGGCCGTTGGCAGCAGCAGCAGCAGTGGTCAGCCACCGTTGGCCATGCCACCGGCCAAGCCATCACAGATAGTTAAAGTAGAGCGCAGGCTTCCCGAGAATGTGGCACCCATTCCAGATAATTTCGATGGCAAGGGTGAGCCAGCAGCGGATACGGACACGGCAGCCGAAGAGCTGCCCAAAAACGATAACAACAATCGCTATTCGAATGTGGTTAAAGATCTGGAGTCGAACAAAAACCCAGGTGACTCTGGCGCACATGAGGTGAAGGATGCTCTAAACGAGCAGAACTTCAATTTGCCCGGCGTTGGGCATAATCTATTTGATCTTGCGGCGGCACGAGCAGCAGAGGCGGACAGCAAATTGATCGCTGCCGATGCAGCCGCCGTTGGTGGTGGTGTTGGCGGTGCTGATGATGATGACGACGATATGCTTGGCGATGTGGCGGTCAAGCAGCCCCAGCATTTGCTCGATAACTTAAACTTAAACAACGAGATCGCTGGGGATCAGGGCAAGGAGTTTGCCGATGGTGTGCACTTGGAGGATGGCATGGATGAAGATCAAGATGGTAACTCCAGTTAGTTCAAATGTCTCGCCTGTGTTTCCTAAACGATTCATTTACTTTTCCAGAGGATGACTACAATGTGGCGGCACGCAAGCAAGGCGCCGACGCGCCCGTTAGAAATTAGTGGATTGACTCTAGGTCAAATAATCCATTCTTCACAAATGTATTTTAAAAAACGGCATCTCTTTTGGCATACTTGGTTAACAAAACCAAAATACAACAACAACAACAATAACCAACCACTTTAGTTGTTAAGTTTAGGTCCCATTTGCATTACTATTAGATTTCTTTCAAATTCATAGAAACATTTCCACATTCGCAGCGGCCAATAGTCAACTGCAATATTTAATTCGAATTACTACACTCTAGTTTTTATTTTTTTTAGAGTATTTTAGTTTTCTCTTAAGCGTTCCTAAATTAATCGTTAAACATTATATTTGGTTTTGCAAAATTTGTATAAATTCAATGAATTGCATAGTTATATAGGTACATACATATTTAGAAAACAGACAATTTTTTTCATTTTAGAATTGAAATATCTAAAATTATATTGTACATTTAAGTTGTTTTCATCAGTGCTCGCAGTTGACTGTTCAGGCATCCATTTATCCAACTTGTAAGTGTATACTTTGTTTTCTGTGATAAGAAACTTGCTGAGCTGCATTTTTTCGTTGCTTTAAACAATTGTGTCTATACTCATATACAAGAATATATGTTAAGTCGATATCCTGAAATAGTTATTTAGTTAGCTTTTAAGTGATGAATTGATCGAACAAAAACGTGTCTAAATGAAACACAGAACCTTTATTTGAAGCATAATAAATTGAATTGCATAAATGTTAATCGTATATCTTATATTTAATATCTATTTGTTTCTATCTTAATAATAGGACAAGTGCGATAATTATATTAACTGGCGCTCTGGCATAATTTAATTAAAAACGCGTATAACTGAAAGAAACTGAACAAATTAAACAAAAAAGACTGAACATCAAATCAAACGTAAGATTCAAAATCAATGTGCTTCACTGTGTGTGCGCCGTTATCCATGGATGCAACATGATCTGATCCAGGGGCAATCGATGCTGCGGATTTAGCACTAATAGCTTCGACATCAAATGAGCTGCCGCTTTGGAAACGTGTTCCGGTAGTTTATAGTCGACATTAAGTATCTTCTTGTACGTCTCCTCAAAGTTCTTCGAGTAGAATGGCGCATGACCCACCAGCAGCTCATAACATAGCACACCCAAGCTCCACAGATCCACGTTCTTGGTGTGCGGCTTGTTTAGCACCATTTCGGGCGGCAGATAATCAACTGTGCCGCACAGCGTCATCCGCATCGAATTCGGCTCATGCACCGACCACCCAAAGTCGGCAATCTTCAGCACACCCTTGTGGCCCAACAAGAGATTCTCTGGCTTGATATCCCGATGAATGATATCACGCTCATGCAAATACATTAGTGCCGAGCACAGCGCCTTGATATACGTTGCCGACTGGCGATCATCGAATCGCTTCAGCGGCTGCGCCTGCAATGCAGTGAAGAGCGTGCCTTGAGGCGCATACTCCAGTATCAAATAGATGCGCGCGTCGTCATGAAAGTAGGCGTAGAGGCGCAGGATGTGCGGATTGCGCAGATGCGATTGGATTTCGATTTCGCGTCGCACCTGATGCTCAACATTCGATTCGCCAATCTGTCGCTTGAAGAGCACCTTCAATGCGACAACAAATTGAGATTCCTTTTCGCGTGCCAAATACACATTACCAAATTTGCCGCGACCCAGCTGCCGACCAATGTCAAAGTTGCTTAAGGCCCAGGTTTTTTTGGGTTTGGCTGTTGCTGTAGCCGTTGCAGTCTCTTTAAGGAGGTTTAGGTTTATCTTAGTTCTCACCGTAAAAGCAGTGAAGCTTACCAGTCTTGTCCTTATCAGTGCTTTTGCTGCTGCCTGCTGCAGTGGCCGACGACGCCGGTTGCTTCTCAGTCTTGGCCACAGCTGCAGCTGAAGCTGCTGGCAGCTGCAGTTGTGTCCGCTGTTGTGGTGCAGCTATTAGTGGCGTCTTTGTTGTAACTAATTCCGCGGCAGTTTTGCTGGTACTTGCCACAGGCACCACATTCTCAATTGTTGGCTAAGCATGTTTGTAGGTAATATCTAATTTTAAAGCACGCTTAAAATCATTAGTTTTGCAATCATACGCACATTTTTCGCCAAAATAAATTGCTTTTTCTGCATTGCTATTGCAGCGACTGCAGCAGAAGTGCTGGTTCCTGGCTTTGATAATGCATTTTCCTTATTTCGCAGCACATTGCTTGGCTTGTGCGACATTTTTTTTTTGTTGAACACTAAATTTTTTGTTTTGACGAGGCTTTCGACTGTAAAAATGCCAATCGGTTAAAACTCTAGGGTAGCTTGTCACCTCTGTGAAAATAAAATGCCGTTCGTTTGAATTGGGAAGCGCGAGCACGCGTTGCCCAGTGAATGTCGATTTCACAAGTGCATGGTATCGTTGACAGCCGAATGGCAACAGCTGTATGCACTTGGGGGAAGAGCAATATGGTGATTTTCACACAACACTGGACTTGTAGATTATTTTTTTAATATTTGTTTAAACCAATTAAAGTAATCGTAATGCCAAATATGTGATTTCAATTTGTCGACTGTTACTTTGTATAAGATTGTGTATGTTAGTTTTCAGTTAGTTGAAGCGCTTTGCTTTTGAATTTGTGTGAAGAGTAACAGTTACCCGGGTATCGTTCGTATTTAATTCGTAGGTTGGTGCTGCAATGTGACTGTCTCTCTGAATAGAGCAAGAAAATGGCGTAGATGTCGAAAAATCGTTTTAGAAAAATTGTGCAAAACTCCAGTGGCAATTATCATAAAGTGCAAATATTAGGAAACAAAATGTTTCCCGGTGGCAACACCAATGCCAACTTAGGCTACAACAAACATAATCAATATATGCCGCAACCGTCACATTTTTTAGCTGCCCCAGTTCGCGGTCCTAGTCCAGTTCCCAGCCCAGGAATTGGCAATCCACTGGGTGCAGCATCAGCGCCGGTCATGCCACTGAACATGCAGGGCAGCATAGACTGGGCGCAGCTGGCGCAGCAATGGATACACATGCGCGACTCGTCAGCAGCGGCGCCCATGGCTAATTTTAGCATGAATATGCCGATTGCGCCTCCGCCGCCCATCATTAGCAATGCCCCAGAGTACCACCAACATCAACACCATCAGCAGCAGCAGCCGGCAGTACGTCTGCAACAGATAAAAACAGCATCGCAGTACGAGGAGCACGGCGAGGCGGAAATGGATATGGATATAGATGAAGAGGAGAATGAAAATAATGTGCGTGCTCTGCATCACATTGAGAGTCTGCCACCGCCTCCCATTGTTACGCAATCCCAATGGATGGCCGGCAGGGCCAATGATGTGCCCATTACAGTGCCATCCAGCGACGCAAGTGAGCGAATGCCACACATTTAATTTGTAGCCATGCATTTAAACTTCTCAATTCCTATGCTAGTAGGCTCTGGCACTCAGAAATGGAACGATTGGTCTACGCGTAACAATTCCACCTCGCATATTCCATCGCTTTTAAAACTCAACGTTTGCAATCCCAATGAACCACCACAGATGCCGCTGCAAACGTATCAGCCGCCGCACAATAACACCAGCGTTGGCGGTAGCGCCGCCTCCGGCTCAACCAGCGATATTGATGCAAACAAGCGTAAAATGTTGCCAGCATGGATAAGGTAAGTGCAAAATAAATGATGGTAATCTAATCATAGCCAAATAAAGGCGTTCTCCATCAAATTCATCTATAACATGTTAGGAGCAAAAGTGTAAAAGTTTCATTGATGTCAAAGTAATGAAGAGTTATTTAAGAGCTCCATTTGGGCTATTGTTTAATGTGGCTGTTTTTTGAATTGCAGAGAGGGTTTGGAGAAAATGGAGCGTGAGAAGCAGCGTCAGCTAGAGCGACAGCAACGCACAACGCCGGAGCTCGAATTGCCAGCGATCAATGTTAAGCAAGTATCAAGCAAAACACTAACAACACCTGTTAATCAATTGAACATTTCGAACGTGGTAAGTAGAGAAGTGCGTCTCTGGCTGCATTTGACTTGAATTTTGACTTGTGCAAGTGCCGAGTGCAATTGCAACATGAAACTCAATTGGTTGCCCAAATGCGCACAAACAATGCACAGCAGACCAAATTGTCAACGTACTAAACAGAACGCCCTGCCTTTTACATATGAACTTGACCACACTCAGGCAAGCGACAGCGAAGATTCAATTGCCGCTAATGAGGAGGCAACGCATGCGCCCAATATAGCTCAGCTAATAGGTAATGATGTATTGAGTAAAGCCACTAACAGCGATGACGATCAGGACGATGATGATGACGAAGAGGACGACAAACAGCAGCAGCAGCAAGAAACAGTCAGTCGAGACAATGTTGCAACTGTTGCGGGGGCAAGCAATACTGAAACTGCAATAGGTGGTAAAAACTACGAAGAAAGACTCGCCGATTTGGTAGGCATCACAATTTTCACACAAGGTGCGCTCAGCCAGGCAATGAAACCTAAAACCAGTTCGTGGCCCAGTTGCTGGCAATACAAGCAGCAAATTTGTCGAATAGTTGTTCTCAGCACTGAACTATTAATGTGGCGAATCAATCAATCATTTGGTAGATTTTACACGTATTAATATGATATTAATTTATTAATTAATATACTTACTATATTGACCAGTTACTATGTATATTACATATGTTTTCAGAATTCTTAGATCCCAATTTCTATTTTTAAAAGTGCTTACAAACAAAAGATAAGAAAAGTTGAACTTAAACATTCGATTCTATAGTCTATATATAGAATATATGTTTCTCAAGCGACTACTGTGTGTGGAGAGTAAATGAATTATAAAAAATATGAGGACTCATTTAATGGTTGACGGTTTCATTGTCTCGCGCCACTTTGTCATTGAGAGGCATTTGAAATAGCGCAAACCAATCTATCCAAAAACCAATCTATAGATGCTTGTTGTGCGTCGCACACTAACCGAAATACTGCTGGAAACCACAAACGAAGAGATTGCAGCTATTGCTACTGAAACACTCAAAGCGCATCGCGCTCAAGGTACATTTATATTAAAACTATAGAACGTTAAGCTTATCGCCACAGATCTTTTACAGTGAGAAAATTGTAGTGTGTGTCCGCTTCTGTAAGTACAAATATGTGTGACTCTCTTTTTTTTTTGTCGCTCAATGCTTGTGTGGCAAATGCTCAAGTAAGTTGGGCGAAACTTACAAAAAGAATAAAGGCGCTGAAAACGTTTGGAATTGTCCACAGGAAGTCGGGAGGAAGTCGTCTTTAAATTGTGATGATGATCGAGTTTTGCGTTGATTAGTTTTGAAAAATTTTAATTTTAATTTTTTGTCACTGCTTTACACTACTTGAAACAAACAATCCAATCACATGCTGAATTTAACTATATAATCGTTATATATATAATAAATATATATGTGTGTATGTAAATCAAAAGCGTCATCAGCCCAAGTGATTCGCAAAAGCGCCTTGTCCTCCATTACCGGCAACTTGGGTAAGTAACAAATTCCAATTTATCTCGTAAGATCTTGAACACTTTTGTTTAATAGGTAGTCTGAGTTTTTTGCTTACCCCTTCCTCCTTGCCACCCAACCCAACACCCAACCACAAATTCCACGCCCACAACTCCCCCCTTAAAGTATTCTATCCATATGTTGTATACCGTGGACAGGATTGGCTAACTAAACACATTTGCTTCCCATATGCGTAAATTTTGCTTGATTCTGTCCAAGCTAAATCGGTCTGAACACTTAAAAACAACGAAATCAAATTAAAACGTTCTTCGGTCGGTCAAGTTTGGTACCCTGTTTTTCGTCACTCTCTGTCTCTTCTAAACTATCTATTTAACTCAAAACAAAACAAAAAAAAAGAAAAGTATTTATCAAAAATAAAAAACAAAAACAAAGAAAAGCGCGCCTCTTTCAATGTACGCTTGGCAGCAACAATTAGCACTTGATTGATTTGAATTATAGGCTTAGCTGTCTACGGCGACTCCTCGAGCGATAGCGAAAACGATGAAGCTGCTGATGGCGCCAACGATGGCAATCAAGTCGAACGCATCGATGCATCTTCTAAGGACGATGATGATTCTGCCGAGCTTAGCATGGACGAGCTTAAGGTATTTGACTGATTTACATTTATTTATCAGGCAATATAATAATATATATTTTTAATAGGCACGCATTCGCAAAAGCAAACGTGCCTTTGAGAAAGTCATTGATGACATCGAGGAGCGTGTCTCGAAGCAGGAGCAATTGGATGAGCAAAAGCTACAGCATCACCGCAAGCTGGAACTTGAGCAAGCCGAGGCTGCCAGGCAGTCCGCTCAGAGCGATCAGCGGCATACAGATACGCCAGCCAATGAAACTGCAACTGCAACAACAGCAGCTTCTGCCAATGACAAACTGCATCAGTTTAGTGGTATGTAATGTGTAAAATGAACCCCATCAGGCAAAAGAGTTCCAATTTACTGACCCTGATTATGCAAAAATTCCGTAGTAAAACGTCTGAGTCGAAAGGAGCGTACAACGCGCTTCAGCGACAACAAGGACGGTAAACCTGCTCCGAATTATGTGAACCAAGTGGTTGCAGCTGCGACGGTGCCAAGCAGCAGCATAATGCCACAGAAAGCAAAGCCTGTCCCCAATCCGGCCACCAATTTGCTACAAATGCCCGAATCCATGTCTAGCATGCTAAATGCGGCAAACAAGGCGCTCGACAAGGCAAACAAAACGTCCAAAAAGTCGAAGAGCCGTCGTCGTCAGTCCACATCATCCTCGTCTTCCAGCAGCGGTGACAGCAGCAGTCGCAGCTCAAGCAGCGACACCAATAGCAGCTCCAACAGCTCCAAGTCCTCCCGCAATAGCAATGGGAGCAGCACTCGGAGCAGCGCTGCTGCCAAAAAGCATGGGAAGAGCAGCCACCGGCAGAGCAGAGGTAGCAGCGGTCACCGACATCGAAGCGACTCCAGTCGCAAAGGTCGTCGCAAGGACCACCATAGTAGCAGTCGCCATAATTACGAACGTCACCGAAGTAGTCACGAGAGTCGCGATCGAGATCGTGATCGGGACCGGGATCGGCATACAGTTCACTATAGCAGCCAGCAGCAGCATCGGCGACGAGGTGGTCGCCATCAGCGAGATTCGAGCAACTCGGCAGAGGAAGAGGGCAGCAGCAGCTATAGACGCGGCTCGCGGCACAGCAGCAATCGCAGCCACCAGAGCAGCAGCTATAGCAAACATCGAGAGCGGACTCGATCCCGATCCAATTCGCGCAGTACACACAACTCGCATTCGTCCGTTTCCACATCGCATCCGCATCGCAAGCGTAAATAAATAAATATGCAATATTTGAACAGTCTTCTGTTTACGATGATACTCTTTAATGCAGCTTAAAAAAATATACAAAAATTATAATAAATGTTTTAATTGATAACTCCTATCCGAACAGCGAATTTAATTGTTGGTCGCAAACCGTAATGACTATATACCAAATATATGTTTGCCTGCATTCTTCAGTCTTCCGTTACGAAACGAGTAAGTGCCACTCAATTTTCGAGTAACACAGCTCCAAAGTCCCAAAGAGGAAAATCAATTTGAATTATGAAAAGATTTGGTCGATGCGTGTTATTTCAGTTAAATTAGACTTGGCACACATGCTTATTTATTAAATATCTTAAAGACCTTCCATACATATTCGTTCATATATTTGTATATATTAGCAAGCATATTGAGATGTTTTGCTTTGTTATTGATTTAAACATAGAACTATTTATTACATTCAAAGTATGGCTAGATTATACAATTTAGTAAAAATGCAAATGATGTCGACCAGTTGTTGTAGAAATCAAATTGTTGCTGTGGAACTAACATGCACATAAAATAATATTGCGAATAGAAATATTTCAAAAATTGATCACTTTGTTTAAGACAAAAACTACACATTAAAACTTGTCCACTACCTTTGGCAATTTGAGCCAACATTAAGCGACTGTTATGGCCTATCGTGTTAGTCGACAATTGAAAAATAATACAAATTCCAAATAAATATATCTAGTTTGGTCTAGTCTTGGTTTAGCGGCGATTAGATTGACTCTTGTTGTTCCAGCGAGATTGCTGTGACCGCTGAACGCGATGCGACGGCTGAGCTTGATGCTCGCAGGCATCTGCACGACGCAAAACCTCAGCGTATGACAAATCCAGCCTCTTCAGCTTATGGAACTCCTGCGACACCGTATTTGGATGGAACTCAACACCATTGACTTCGATAACGCAACCGTTGCGCTTGGCGCGATTGGCGCTCACATTACGATTATAGATAACCATTGGCGAGCCATTCCATTCGGTGCTTGAGCGTTCCGTTGGCACCCGGCGACCCACAACGCGCTCGGGCGCAAACATTTCCGGGCGCATGGGCACAAAGTCTTTGCGAGTGCGCCGAGCACTGTGAGTGGAACCGGTTTGTGCCAGCGGTGAGGGTTGTGCAAGTGGTGACTCAACGCGACTACCATTGATGTGCAGACTACGATTCTTGCGACGATTTCTCTTCTTAATGCCCACACCAACGGTCAAATACTCGAGTGGTTCACGCTTCAGTGGAGTCAGGACACGACCGTTCTCCTCGATCGATTTAATGGCATTCGTATTCGGATTCGGTGTGCTTCCAAGCTGGGCGATGGACGTGGAGCTTGCCTGGGATACGCGGTTCTCCTGATTTTTGCATTCCGTAATATGCTTCTTGGCAGTCTTGCGTTCCAGTTTGGTGACGCACTCGGACATGGCAAACGATTGATCGGAAAACACCGATGAGATAATACTCTGTGTATCATCACCAAAGTCAACAGAGAATTCCTCGTTGGCTGGTGCATCATTGGTGATTGAAGTTGGCTCATTCTTTGGCTGTGCTCCATCCTGATCAGATAATTTCGGTTTCTCGCCATCCTCTTTGTTGTCGGCGGCCTTCTTCAGCACACTAAAGATCTCCTTAAACAGCTCCCTGTACTCGGGCCGACTCTGGAAATGTGTGTCAATGGGGGTGACGTCGTCGTAAATGCTTAGCTTGCACTCCTCGCCATTGCTAATTGAGCACAAAAAGTAACCGGGACGCTCGTCCGTCTGTGTGTACTTATTGCTGGTCTCCTCCGAAAATCCAGACGACGATGTCTCCGCCTCGGAGAACTCTGTGGACGCCCGGCCACGAGCACTCTTAGCATTCTTGCCATCATCTGCTGCAGTTGCAGTTGCAGGTTTACTGGTCTCCTGATTGGCCACCGTGTTGAGCTTCTGAGTGGTTGATTGTACATCGTTTGACAGCTGGACAGCAGTGTCGCCATTGATTGGATTGGGTTTGCGCACATTTGATGTGCGCTGCACCTCCAGCAGAGCTTCATATTTCTCGACCAGATCTCGGTATGGATTCGGACTGCCAGCGCTCTTCACATCCAGCAATTCCGCCGAATTTTCAGCCAATTGTGCGCTAAACTCACTGCCCAACAGGCTCCGTTCGTCATCTTCGGCCACGTCGTCGGTCTGAGCCACAGATGATTGCCCATCATTGTTGGAGGCCTGTTCCTCCATGATGCGCAAGCAGCGGCTGCACATCTGCCCTTGCCGCACATCATCCAGCAGCGAGAACTCATCTTGCATGGACATCATCTCCTCGTTTGTGCTTGTAATTGCATTACGGCTCTGCAGTGTTTGGTTCTCTTGGATAATGGCCACCAGCTGCTCCTCCAGTTCGACATTACGCTGCCTTTCCGCCATAAAGTTACGACGCAGTAGCTCCAAATCGGTTATCAGACTCAACAGCTCCTCATTGTCCTCACCCTTGATGCCGGCGGCAGCGGCTGCTTCGATAATCTCCTCCGGGCTGCCCACATCGCTCAAGGTGATCGATCGATCATTGGCATGCGATAACTCCGTTATGCCCGTTGAGTTCGCATTTGCAGCGAATGAGTTGTTCTCCATGGGCGTGGCATTCATGTCGGGAGTGCTGCCCGCAGTCCACGGTTTGGGTAAGCTAAGCAGATCGACGTTGCGCTCCTGTTGCTGCTGCTGCGATGGCTTTTCATTTTTACGCCGTTCCGCACTTAGGCGGCGACGTGTCTCCTCCAGCTGCTGGTTGAGCTCCTCGCAGCGTGCCTCGAGAGATTCAATGTTGGCGCCCAGCGATTTGATTTGCTTCTTGTCGCGCGACTTCTCCAACGTCAGCCGGTGATTGCCACGCTCCAAATCCTGTATGCCCACCTCAAGCTGCTCGTAGACCTTCAGGCGCGTATCGTTTACCTCGGCCATGGCGTTGATCTGCTTGCGCAGATGCACAATTTCGCGCTGTTGCTCTTCGTTGCGGCACTTGTGCTCCTTCAGCATTATCTCCAGATCCTTGTTTCGCTCGAGCAGCGTTTTGCCCAGCTCCGCTGCCAGCTGCAAGTCATTAAGCATGAACTGCGATGACACATCCACATCCGACTCGCCGCAGGTGTCACCCTCAAGCTTATTGCCGTCCATTTTTTTAATTTAATGTCTCGGTCAGTATCTGTTGTGGTGAGTGAATTTTTCAGTAATTATTATTCGCCTTGACGACCACAAATCACACAAATCACATGTTTATTGATTTTTGCCTTACGTTTTGGTTGGTGTGAATGTTGGTTCTCTGCGCATATTCTGCACGTCAATTACCAGCTTAGGCACTGAGCTTGCCTTTTCTTTATGCTATCCGATACACCGATTTAGATTCGCTTTCGTCTTGCTATTTACACAGATATATATAGATATATATTTGGCACGTTGCGTCACCAATTTTAAAGCAATCGCCAATTGCATAAGTTAACAACGACAAAAGTTTTGCTTTTATGCTCGCTTTATGCTCAAGCGCAAGTGCAAGTGCAATGCAACCCTAAATTTAAAAAACGGCAAAAACCTACCCTTTGTAGCTGTTAAAGCCAGGGACGTAGACAGGGAGGCCTGCGAAACACATATAAATACAAAATACACATAAAATGCATGTCAATTTATTGCATCCAGTATCAGTTCGTATTCGTATCTTGAATTTGAGCTGTGGGCATAACACTATTATATGCATGTTATAAAGATTGTTAAATTATAGAAAACTGGACTTTAGACATTATATTTTCTATACGTACATATTTAAATATGAATGCACACTGCGTGTAATATTGGCTTGAAATAAATTCAGTTTGATATGTGATTGTGTGCCGCAAACCTGTTTGGTAAACGCTTCAGCTGAGACTAAAAGCCATACCATCAGCCATGACAACTCTTAAAAAATTGTCGTTTTTCTTTTCTCAGATATCTATATATATACATATATATGTAGCTATACAAAGCAGAGTCTTGACAAAGAACACAGGGTCAAGCAGCAACAGATTATAAAAATTAGCAAGTTCACCTTTACCGCAATTCGTCTAGTGTTAAGCAAATATAAACATAAACATAGATGGAGATTTGTGGTTGAGCCAAGCCAGTGTTGTGTTCCCCATTTAAATGAGCTGCCTACGCCTATAAAAACAGCTGTTCTCGACTGGGGTGAAAACCAAAATGAAAAAAGCTCCCATGTTCAAAAGAAAATATTTATAATATTTATTAATGTATATGAATACATATACCAATTTGATCGAAATTAGAAATATGTATATTTCGTACAATATGCACACATAGTTATAGCTAATATTAATGTGTTAATATATTTATAATAACGAGTACCTAGTTTTAAACTGAAATTTTTATAGACATTGGAAAACTTGTACAATTTTGGGCAGAATGAAGCGTATTTAATTTAAATGAAATACGTTTAATCCTCGCTTTGCGATGTTCTTAAGTGTTGCTCCTGTTGCTGCTGCTTGTATCGCTGCTCGTAGGGATCACCGTAGTTCACCTTGCCGATCTCATAGTGGGCCATTTTATTGCGATGAATCGTGAGCAAGGCGCCACTCTTAAAGTTGTCCCCGCAGACGCCACAGTTGTAGGGACGCAGCGAAATGGGTGGCAGCGGTTCGCCCTCCCGCTGGAGTCGCATCCGTTCAATGTCCTCGGCACGTCGCTTGTTCACGCGACTGTTCTCATAGGGGTCGACGGGATCGAGGTAATCCACTCCCTCCCGCCCAGTCTCATGGTGTCGCTTCTGGTTGCGATGAATGTTTAAGAGGGAGCCGCACACAAAACTCTTGTCGCAAACGCCACATGCGTAGGGTCGTTCGCCCGTGTGCCGGCGCATGTGAATCTTCAGATCGTTGGATTGCACAAACCTCTTGTCGCACTTGTCGCAGCCGTATGGACGATGGCCCGTGTGGAGGCGCATGTGGCGCGCCAGTTTGTTTTGCGAAATGAATTTCTTGGCGCAGATTTTGCATTCGCTCGGACGCTCGCCGGTGTGCTGGCGCTTGTGCAGATTCAGATCCTGGCCGCGTGGAAACGCCTTGTCGCATTCGTCGCACTTGTACGGATTCTCGCCGGTATGCCGTCGTATGTGTATCGTTAGGCTGGATACGGGAAAGCTAATGCCACAGTGTGGACACTCACGGCGCTTGGCAGCACGCTTGGGCGGCACACTCCCAGCCACATCGTCGGCATCGCCACTGGCGGCGACCACCTCCGGATGAAATGCAATCAGATGACGACGCAGTGTATCCTGACGTTTGAACAATCGCGGACAGTGTTCGCAGATGAGAGCGCCGGTGCTGCTGTGCTCCCTGGCCAGCTCCTGGGCGGCAACATTTGCCGCTTGCCTGTGTGCGGTGGCAAAGTGGCGAGCCAACGATTTATTTTTAGCAAACATCCGTGGACAACTGACACATTTGTACATATAGTTTTGGGAGTGTGTCAGTCGCATGCCCAGCTGTGAGGGCCGCTCTTCTGAAAGATCGGGCTCAACACTTATGTCTGCATCGGAGTCCTCTGGTACAAGTTCGATCGGTTCATCATTGTTGTTGTTCAGCATGGACTTTTCCTCACATGGTGTTTCCTCTGAGTGTATCAGATCCGCCTCCACTTCCGCCTCCTCTTCCTGTAGTTCAATGACGGACTCGCATTCATCCAACTGCACGAAATGATCTTCCTCTTGCACTAGTTCCTCGTACTCGTCCACATCCACATCGACAACGGTTGCAGCTGATTGCTCCCGCTCCAGATGGGTGCACAATTCCTGTAGCGTCTCATTGGACTTTTCGACGTCGCGAATAAACTCATAGGCACTGATCAGGCGACGCGTGCAGCTCTGGCACAGCTGTGTGGGTAGATTCGGTTCGTTCCAGTTGCACTGTAAAACAGTTTTTTGCACAGATTACAAAGTTCGGTTTGAATTAGTTGTGGTGTTTTTATTAAAAATACCTTCACATTGGATACGTTCTCCAACAGCTGCCACAGCTCCAAGTTCAGGTCGATAAACTCAATTTCATCGCGAAGGCATAATGTGGTTTCGTGGGACTCCAGGCAAACGCGACAAGTCTGCGCACTTACACTTATATCGACTTGGTCTGGTGCCTCAATCTCATCCTCGATACTTTCCATTTTATCATAGCCCCGGCGTAGGCGCTGCTTATATCTTCTATAAATTTTACCCAACACTACACATGCAACTGTGGTCACCCTAAGTCTGCTACATAATCTAGCATGTTATTAACAGCAGCATGATTTTGTCATTGAACAAAAACAAAAGCGTAAACATGACTTGGTACTGCAGTTTTTAGTTAGCGGCATAATGATAGAAATGCTTTTCCAGGAGGCATCCACTCATCTCCAGCAATATCTGAAAAGCTTCCGTTGATATTTGAAACCGAAATTAACCTGCTGATTGTTTGTATATGATAGCGTGCTGTGAGGAAAAATAGGTACTGAGCTTAACATTTTATATCGATGATATCGATGACTATGAAGAGAAAAATATCGATAATGAAAAAGTCCATTCATATTTATGAAGCCACATAATTAACTAAAAAAATACTAAGATGCCAGTTGGTATTTCTAAATTAAGAGAGAACACTCTTACACTACCTAAATAAAAATGTCCATTGAAGCGAGAAATACACGTTGTTCCGCCTCTCTCATTAATATTATTGGAGGAGGATGAGATTATTTTTTTTTGTTATTTGGTGTTTTTGTGCTATAGTTTCGGAATTTGCTCCAAAATCCGGAATCATTTTATTAAAAATTTCAAATGAACGCGCCAAATTGGAATTTTTAGGAAACATTCACACGGTCGTAAGGCTAAATTTACAACAAAAATATTCGAGTGCCTTACAGATAAACATTATTTAGTCTTTAAATAAAAATTAAAATTGTCTCTTAGTATTTAATTTACAAAGTTTTCTTCAAAACATACAAAAGCCATAACAGCAATTAAAAATATTAATTTTGATTAGAGTCTCTAATTTTGAGATTCTATAACTCAAATGTAATAATAATAATAAGATAATGAAGTACAAAATGAATATTAAATTAATTGCAAAAAGTTTCATTCATTGTAGATCAAGACTAAACTCAGCACTTATTCATACATATCTGGGTGCACTAGGATTATGGGGCAGTGATAAAAGCGGCACGCCCGGTGTATCCTCCGTTGGGGGTGCTGTGGGCACCGCAAAATTTGTATACATGGGATAGCGAGGTATGAAATCATCGGTGCGATTATGCTCATTTACGTCCGTATCGATGAACTTACCACCAATATGCGTGGCTTCCTCAAAGGAAGGTGGTTCTGAAATTGATGAGAAATTTTAATTCTCTAGTGTTGTGAGCAGATTTTGGTCGCTTAAGTGATGCTTACTGCAAGTATCATAGGTGGGTGGTAGATCTGCCGCTGCGCCCGATGGCGTATCCGGCGTCTGAGGTATCCACTCCGCTACATGTGTTGGATTCTCCGCACTTTGCGCCAACGGTATAGTGCCAATAATAATAGGCATATCAATATCCGAATCCGTATGGCAATCACCAGTTTTAATGGCCATCTTGATGTGGTAGGACACGTTTATAATGCGATTGTTTCGAGATGAGGGCGGCACGGGCGGTATGTCGAGGCTGGCAGTGATTAGACGCTTCGATAAGCGTCGGACATATTCGGGTTCCGATTTCTCGAAAAGAACATTTGAATGCTTGCGTGTTTTGGAGGGCGAACTGGCCCTGAACTCATAGATTTGTATCAGGGATATTACGATGCCGTGCAGATCGTTGCCATGCGACTGATTATCCACATGCAGGGTATAGTGTATCCTCTGACCTGGCGCATAGCCACCAAAGGGTATTGTAAGCGTTGAGATGACCGGACCCGAGGAACAGGGCCAGCAGCAAAAGTACTTGATGTCCTCATTTTTGATGGGTATCTAAAAAAAAAAATATTTATATTATTTACAATTTAAGAGAATAGAAGAAACTCAAAGATCTACCAGCATCTCCGGATACATATTGAGATTATAGGTCTGCAAGACAGATATTGGCTGCTTGAATTCATTATTGAAGCGCCAGGAACGATCCACCACGAGTGAGACCACGTAGGCGATCTTGCCGTACTTCTCCACACACGACGTCGGGCAATCCAGTGGCAAGGGTATTTGGAATACGTAAGTGTGCGTTCCCAGCGGCAATTCGCCCTCACCGAAAACATTTGTTCGAGTGTGCAAATAAGTTTCGGTGCCCCGAAAGTGTTCTGTATAGTGCTGGGTTTTACCGTTAACGGTGCGAGAGCGCTGCTCGTCCCATTTCACTTTCGCCTCTCCTTCGAACAGTATGTACACCTCTGTAGAGATAAAAATAAATACATCATTAAGCTTTGCAATACGTTTGATCGTGGGTATTTTGCAAGCTACTCATTGCTTCGGTGTTTTGTCGGCTCTGAGTTGTTTGGATAAAAGCACACTCCTCTTCACTTAATAATCTTTGCAACAAACATCGGTCACTGCACTGAATATTTTTTTTTTTTTAGCTTGCGTCGCTCAGCACCAAAATATTTAATCTCGTTTATTTCCTGCTTGCGTGTTGTTTTTTTTCTCCACATCGCGCTTTTATCTCTATTTTATACTAACAAATATATAATATGTAAATGCGCATATTTATGTCAAGCAAAATGTTTGAAATGTTTTTTTTTTTGTTTTTGTTATGATAGCAATTGTATGAGGTATACAATAATTTCTAAGAAAACATTTTATAATTTATTCTTTTAAAAACATGTTATTAATACGCCCTAAAAATTGTATTGCATATCTTATCAGTACGCGTATTGAAGCAGTAAGATTATTCTCAGCATAAGGTCAAGTTCGTGATAATTAACATTGAGTACAGAGCAACAGCAGCATTTTAAAATGTCAAATTACCATTGACAGACTTGTTGCTTGTGGTATTTAAAACAACGCGTCCATTAATTGTTTCGCCGCTGCAGTAAATCGGATTGGGCCGATCGAATTCGAAAACACATGTCGAGGGCATAGTAAAAGTAGATACAATCTTTCACTGCTAACTTTTAAGTATGTATATATATAGAAAACTAATTATTAATGGAATGCCTTACGCGACGCAAACAACCGCGGTGCCCAAATGTCCCAATACAAATGAAAAGTCGAACATCCAAATGCGCTGAAGAGCAAAATATTAGAGAGCGCAAGAGAGTTGACCTAACGTGACATCATCAGTTGAGAACGTCAACGTTAAAGCAAAAGCTCCTCACGTAGAGAAATTCAATGTTCTAAGAGCTCAGCTATCGCTCACAGTTTTTTGTTGATGATACTGCAGCCGGCTTCAAACGCAATATAGTTTGCTCTTATACTGCCTAGTGGCCGTAACCATTTGAAGAATATTAAAGAGTTGTGCGAATGTGTGTGTGATAATTACGCAGAGAGCTTTCCTGTTTCAAATACAAACATATGTTATGCCTATTAACAATTTCCGAAAAATAAACATATACTTATCTTTTTTTTTTGTTTTTCAATCTTAGTTTCAGTTCGCTCTTAGCACTGTGCGATCAGGATTAAAATGAACTGAAGTGGGCTGTTAACTAAAAATATAATATATTTAAATTTCAGATGCCTTTGGTGTTGTCGCTCTTGATTAAAAGATTCTACTTTTCAAGGCTACCCGGTGTCGTCGTTTTTTCCACCAGGATGCTCAACAACGGCGCTGTGTCTCGGCCAATACAGCTATCGATCAATCTAAATTAATATCGATCCTTCTTACTATCAATGACACTAACAAAAGCATCGATTAATATATGTTAGAAATTACACTAAATGAAGCAATGTTCCTAGCAATATATGCCATACATCATATTTTGTGTCTTTCCATAAAGTGACTAAACCAGATAAGTTTGCACGCTAATATTGGTGCTAATCGAATTCATCGGCGACATTGTTTTAGGATTGGATTTTATGCGTGAGACCAAAACAGTGTTCCACATAGGCAGTAGGCGTATTCCATTGGCCGATTTGCCAGATCGAACTGCGTGCAGATTAGCAAATCTGGGACTGGAGCCAAAGTTGATGAAAGCAGCCCAGCCTAAAGTCAACAGGGGTGTCAATGAAGGATCTGTCCAAAGTAGAAAAGTCCGATGGAATTGTGCAGTTCCGAGGAGACGATACATGCCTCAGTGAAACACACTGGAGGCTCATTTAGTAGTCGTTAATAATCGATTAAATTAAATAAATAACTCAACTTTTACTTCAAATGTTTTTATTATAAATTTCGACACTTTTATGGGCAACTACTACAAAGGAACAAAAGGAAACATTCCAAGACAGAGCCAAGAAAGTGCTCATCAAATTAAAACAAATAGTTGACTCATTATTTTCGTTGCAAATGTAGCTTTTGATTATGATTGTGTAGGTGTGTGTATGTCTGAGTGTGTGTTTGTGTACATGTAGATGTCAAGCTGGGATCGAGTTGTGGCTGCTTCACTTCTTCAGAGTCTGAACAAAGTTGCCCAGATCGTATTCCTCCTCATACTGATGTTCGGACCACAGTTCCGGCAAGTTCTCAATGAATGTGTTCATGGACATGCTACCGGCGCTGCCAGCGGCTGCAGCTGTGCCTGCTGCTCCTTGCGTCTTGTTATTATTGCCGCCATTGAACAGGTCGAAGATCTGGGAGGTGCCCATGGTCTGGAGCGAGGCATTCTCGGCACTCACCACCGTATTTGCGGTGACAATTTTAAACTTTTGCAGGCTCATGATCTTCTCCTCGAGCGAGTTGCGTGTGATCAGGCGATACACATTGACCACCTTCTTTTGGCCAATGCGGTGCGCACGATCCATGGCCTGCAGATCCTTCATGGGATTCCAGTCGTGCTCCACAAATATGACGGTATCGGCACCAGTCAAATTCAGCCCCAAACCGCCCACCTGCACATGACACAAATAAAACAATGAACTACGTTGCAAAGTGAGGATCAGAAATTTTTAGCTTACCAAAGTGGTCAGGAGCAGAACATCGATGCTGGGATCGCTGTTGAAGTTGTTCACAATATCCTGCCGCATGGAGGCAGGCACGCTGCCGTCCAGCCGCAGATACGTGACCCTGGGCAAATGTTTGCGCAACAAATCGTGCTCCACAATGTCCAGCATGGCCTTCAGCTGGCAGAAGATGAGCGCCCGATGCTGACTGACCGACTCCGTCTGCACCCCAATGCCGCAATCCAGCAACAGTTGTCTGCAAAAGTGATGCGGATTAGAGTTTATCATAAGAAGTGGGGGGACTATAAACTTACTTTAAGGCAGGCAGCTTGGCCGAGTGCTCGATGTCGTCCAGAGTGCTATTGGTGAGTGCCAGTTGAGCGGCGACACTATTGCTGAGTTCATCGCTCGGCTGGCGCAGCACCAGTTTGGGATGATTGCAGACGTTCTGCAGATAGCGTAGCGCCTGGAATATGTGCGATTTGGTGCCGAGATTCTCACTATCATCCAACTTATCCAAACAGTCTTTCAGGTGTTTATTGCTAAAGTCTTCGTAGAGGCGCAACTGCAGCGGACTCAGTTCGCACAACAGATCCTGTGTGATTTTCGGCGGCAGATCGGTAAGGACATCCTCCTTGACGCGACGCAACAGGAATGGCAGCACTTGGCGATGCAGCGCCTCCATGGCCAGCACTCCGGCCTCCTGCTCCTTGGGTGACGTTTTGCCGTCGCGCGAGGCGAGAATAGGACGGGAATAGCGTTGAATAAACTGTTTCTCGGTGCCGAGGAAGCCAGGCATTAGGAAATCAAACAGTGACCACAACTCCAGCACATTGTTCTGTATGGGTGTGCCGGAGAGGATTAGCCGATGTTTGGCCTTCAACTGTTTAATGGCCTTGGAGCTCTTCGTTTTGCCGTTCTTGATGATGTGACCCTCATCGAGGACACAGTAGTTGAAGTGAATGCCACTAAAGTAGTCAATGTCCTTGCGTACGGTGTCGTACGATGCAACCACCAGATTGCAAGTGGTGCCAATTTGGCTGCGCAACTTCTCGCGTCCAATGGGAAAGCCAAAGTAGTGCAACGGTCGCAACACCGACGACTGTGCCAAAAATTTCTCCACCTCGTACACCCAGTGGCCGGTGAGGGTGGGCGGACAAATGACCAGGCTGGGCAGCGATGACGCGTTGGTCTCCTGCCGCTGCACATGATCGCCGGCCAATATGCAGATGGTCTGCAGTGTCTTGCCCAGACCCATATCATCGCAGAGGATGCCGTGCAAATTGTACTTGTTGAGGAACCACAGCCAATTGATGCCAGCCTGCTGATAGCCGCGCAACTCCACGCTCAGCGCCACTGGCACCCGGTAATCCGGAATCGTCTTGGGCGCAAACAGATAGTCGAGGAACTCGCGATCGCGTGTCTTGCGCTCCTGCAGCGGCTCGCTCTTGATGATCTGCTGGGACGTCGTCTTTCCACCGCTGCTGCTGTCGAGCGGCATCAGTTGGATGAGTGTGGCAAAGGAGTGGGTGGCGAGCAGGCGCACAGACTCATCCAAATCGCTCATGGCGCCGAGCAGCGGCACCACGAGCAGCACAATATATGGCACAACACGGATCTGCAAACGATTCACGACACGCTCAATCGTCTCCACGGCGCCCTGTCGTTCAATGGGTCGCTCAATCTTGAGGAGCAGCGCCAGCAGCTCATCGACCACAAACTGCATCGTGCGGCACGCATCAATCTCTGCCAGGGCGGCAATGCAACGTGCCGCCATGTGGCGCAACACCTTCAGCGGATGCCGCACAACGAAGCCCAGATGTGGCAGCAGCGCAAACAGCTCGCCATGCAACGACTCGTGTAGATGCGGCGCCGCCGTTTCGATCAGTTGCATCGAGCTAATCAGCTCATTGCAGGCCGCAAGATCTGGCAACGTGCTGGCCAGCGTCTGTGCATCCGTTTTGGCCACAAACTGCTCCAGTTTGCCGAACATCAGCTGCTGAAAGATGGGCACCTTGTCTACGATGCGCTCCCCGAACGCACTGCACAGTTTGGCAATGGCGCTGGCGGAGCCCAAACGCTGAATCCGACACTGACGCGCCTCTGCCTCTTTGGCCTGCTGGGTGCTAATCTCAACACTGGCCGCAGCTGCGGCAGCGGCAGCCAGAATCTCACTGGCCGGCGGTCTGCCAGGTCCCCGGGGTGTTGGTGTCAGTGGCGTAGCTCCTCCAGCTCGTGCATTGGCGCCACAACTGTTGACGCCGCTGTTGCTGCTGTTGTTGCTTGTCGCCTGCTGCTGCTGCTTGAGCGTCAGAATGCCGTAGTAGTCGCAGAGGTCATTGCCACTAACCGTGGCAGTGGAACGTGTCTCCAGCAGCGTGTGAGCTGGCATCAACTGAAACGAATAGATATAAGCACAGATTAGCCCAGGGTTTATATACTACATAATAAGTTGAGTTAGTCAGAAAATCATTTTAAGTTATGGTCCAATTAAAATTAAGCTGAAACAAATTAATTACAGTCGAATTTTATTATATTGAACTTCAATACTGCGAATTTATTTCATCTTTTTTGCCTTATAACTCAGACTAATTGAATTTCTATATGATTAGATTTGAAATGTGGTCATTTATTATATAGTCTCAATTGATCATACACAATTTGGGAAAACTACAAGTAAGTTAATTAAAAACAGTCCAAGAAATTCGATTAGATATGTAAGCATATTAATAATCCCAAGGGGATTCATTTAAAATAGGTAAAAATAAGTAAAATTAAATTGAGCAAAAGTATGCGAAAGGCAGAAGGAAGAATGTCCGATCCAGTAAAAAATATATATTCTTGATCAGCAATATGTATGAGCTCGCTGATCTTAGCGTCTATAAGAGGTACAGACTTTACCATATAAGTTATCGTATACCATAAACAGATACAGTTATTTTCATTGCGAATATGGGTCAACATAGATTACAGATAGTAAAAAACACAGTTATAAAGATATATAATTACAATTGATAAGCAATGTAGCGACATATTTAACAGCTCTTCAAATCAAGACTAGCTCATTTTAGCTAGTTTTGAAGAATTGAAAAATCGCACTTTTTGTTAGAAATACCACTAAAACAAGCCGGTTCAATAAGCGAGTGTCCTCTGTAAGCCTTGATGATTGCATAAACTTATCAACTAAATTGAAAATATTTAAAAGAACTTTCCTTAAATAAAATCAAATATATCAAAATGAGTGTAGAATAAAGAAATTAACTCCTTTCGAGAACATTTAGCATTAAAAAAAAAAAAAAATCGAATTTTGATGTTTGGTTAGTGTTTCAATTGAGAGATATCGAAACAGAAAGAGGCGTCTTACCAGCTTGGGCGTGTGGTCCGTATCGCTGCGTAGCAGGGTGCACAGATTGTTTAGGATTTTGCTATTGGGACTAGGATTCCTATCACAGACTTGGTCCATGAGATGCACCAAGAAATCGGCGGACAGCTGCTGTAGTGGCAGGCACTGCTCCCGCTTTATTGACTCCATAAGTGGCTTGACAACCGGATTTAGTTTATCCGGCAGGCAGTGCAGGGCACAGATGGCGCCGGCCAGGGCCGCCTGGGCGCTGACATGGTAGGCGCCCTGTTCACTGGTCGTCTGTTGATATGACAACTGTAGGCTGCGTCGTCGCTCGAGGAGCGTGTCCAACACCTTCGGCTTAAGCGCATAGCTGCGCAGATTGTCACTGAGCGTGGTGGCCACCGCCTCGATCTGGTCGAGCGTTAGAATCTTGACATTGTTAAAGTCATTGATGGGTATTTTGCTCTGCTTCAGCGTAGCTATAAAGTCCTGCGCCTCCTGCAACAGCCGGGTCAACGACATGGCCACCTCATCGTAGTAGAAATACTCGGACACACACTGATGCAGCTTCTCCTGCAGATTGGGCGGCCCGGGTCGCACAGGCTCATCGTCTAGCGCCCAGAAGGCGATGATCAAGCCGCACACAATGCGCTGCACCGCCGAATGTGCGTTCAAATGGCCGAGCAGCACCTTCGTATAGCAATCCGTGGGACTCTCCACCTGCGGCGTATAGAGCACACCCGGCGCCGGCTTCACCAGATAATGGGAGAGTGCGCCCAGTGCTCGCGATGCCGTGATGCGGGCACGCACAACGTTTGCCTCGCGCTGCTCCAGCGGCGTCGCCTCGCTGCCGCCCAAATATAGCTTCTGCATGGCATTGCTGTGGGCTAAGGCGACACCGCCCAGATCATCACCAATGCGCAGCGGGCGCCGGCGCACATTTGTTGCGGAAGCGTTGGCTGCATCTACGCCACCGCCGGCAACGGCACGAATGAGCACGGCCGGATCGAAGGGGAGACGTGGTGGCTGCATGGCCAGGCATATCCAGGAGGAAACAAAGGGGCAGGCGGCGTGCAGCAGGGCACCCAAATCGGCGTGCTTGATGAGATTGGACCAGACACGATGCGCCAGCGTTTGAATGTCCGCCTGCGGCTCAACAAGCATACGCTGATAGATGTGACGCAGCGCCTGCTGCAACAGCTGAGCGTTCCAGTCGACGACGCCAAAGTTGGATTCGCTGCTTGGCTCGTCGCCACTGCTCGTCAGGGTGAACAGCGTCTTCAGCGTGGAGCGGCGTACCGAGCTGGTGCTGTGCGTTAGGAAGGGAAAGAGGCGTGGCACCAGCGTGCCCATCGGATCCATCTGTATCCAGCTAGCCGCCTGCGGCAGACAAAGTATGGCCGCCAACAAGCCCATGAAACTATTGCAGGCAGAGGTCAGCTCATCCTGATCGACGAGGAGATCCCACAGCATCTTTACAATGGACGACACCTGTGAGGTATTCAGTAGCTTGGGCAGCCACATGGCAACTGGTATTAGAGTGGCGGCCGCCACAGCACCCACATCATCGACGGGATCGAGCAGGCCCAGCAGTATGTCCGGTATGGATTTGGGCAGGTAAATGGGAAGCAGTTCCTCGCGCACCACGAACACATACTTCAGGCCGAGCAGTCCGCCATGGCGCACCTCCCATTCGTTTTTGTGGCGTATCAGCTGCAGCAGGATGTCCACGATGCGATGCACCTTGGGCTCATCGATGGCCTTCACCAGGGTGCCGAGCACTTGGGCGCATGTCTCACGGACCGGCGCCACCACCTGATCTGAGACAAAGTCACCGAAACGATCCAGGCACAGTACGCAGAGCAATCGTAGTGCTGCATCCTCCAGCCAGCGACCGTGCGCCTCGTGCATTTGTTCATGACTCTGCTGCACACATTTCCCTGCCCCCTTGCCGTGCAGATTGATTAGCTGGCGCAGTGCCGTCGCTGCACCGTGACGCACCTCCCATTTGGCGTGAAAGAGATCAATGAAGAGACGGCCACAGAAGTTCTCCAGGGGCCAAGACACAGCATCGACCCACATCCCCGTCACATCTGGCACAGCGCCTGCGGGCAATAATAATATCAAAATTATTAATTAAAATATCATTTAAAGCTGCTAAAAGCTCCTCACTTCTGATATAATAATGCCACTAAATTAAAACGCTTAATGGTTATAATTAACCCATCAAGATTATTAACCGTAGTAGACGTCCAAGTATACTTTAATTTGATAATTGCTGATTCAAGATTCATGCGAGATTAGACGTAATTATTATTGCTTTAAGTTTTGCTGCCGCAGCTCTTCTATGTGGATCATTTCAGAATAAAAATAAACCCTGCAAGTTATTGAATATGCGTATTCCAATGAAAAGTTGAAATAAATAATGAAATCCTAGCCGGGACTTATGACATCATACTCCCTAAATACAGCTGCGCATCTTATTCATATATATATACAAAGATATATACCCCCAAAGTCAGCCTATGTGGAATTTACAACATATTGCGTTCGGCAATGCACACATCTGTGGGCAATTAGAGAAATCCAAATGAAAAAAATTTAGCTCGATGCAGAAGAAAAAGTGAGAAACAAAACGAGAGCAGCGTTCAGCTGATAAGATGTGACTGGCAGGAATATTATGATAATCATAGCATGACAAGCACATTAATGGATTAGAGTACAACTCTAACTAGATATTACACTTCTAGGCAAATGATTTAATAGGAAATAAGTACAAGTTAAATATTAAATACTGGATTTAGCGATATCTATTTAAGAGAAAGAAAATAATTAAGTCGGATGCAGCTATTTAGATGTGAAGACAAAGAACCTTCAATAAATTAAGTAAACTAGAGCAGCCTTCAGAACACCTGCTTCAAAATAAATACTTTGGTAAGCGTTCAAGAAAATGAATACACTGTGCGTCACACTTTGAGTGAGTAGCTCTGGTTTTGAAGCCCACGCACCGTTTAAGCTGTAGAAGATCTCTTGTCTGTCGTTTGCCTTTAGTTTCTTCTTCTCTGGCTCATCCGTTGTGCTGTTGCTGGTGACATTGCTGTTGTTGCTATTGTTGTTATTGCTGTTGTTGCTATTATTATTGTTGTTGTTGTTGATGTTATTATTGTTGCTGCTATTGCTGCAGCTGCTGTTGCTGCAGCTATTGTTGCCAGCGCCGATCCCGATGCCAGCCGTTGAGTTGCGTCGACTGCAGGTGGGCGTCACTGTGGTGCCGCCGCCTCCAGTTGTGGAACTGCCTTGTCGCGCTTTGCGCTTGGCTCGATTAATTTCACGACAGCTGAGCTTGTTGCCAGCAGCAGCAGCAGCAGCTGCGCCTGCTTTTCCATTGGCCGGCTGAATGTTGAGTAAATGCTGCACTGGTAGTTTCTCGGCATTCACATTGTAGCTGGTGCCGGAGCGGGCGAGTGCCACATCCTCGTCACTGATCATGTCAGTGAGATGGACGCCCAGCTTGGCGGCAGTGGTCAGTCCCAGCTTGTCATTGAGCAGCGCTCGCTGGCGACTTAGGCGTGCGGCGACACTCTGATCCTCGGCACCGCCGCCACTAGCGGGCTGCTCCTCTTGGACATCGAACTCGTTGCCCTCGGAGCCGATGAGGCGGGCGCCCTTCAGCAATATCTGCTGTAGATCGAACTCATCGAAGCTGATCAAGCGTTCGCTGCTGCTGCGGCACAGGGTGGTCGTTGTTGTAGATGAAGAGGCATTGGATTGGCAACTGTCCTCCTCGGTGGCATCACTGGCCGTGCGCTCCTTCTTCAAATTGAGAATGATGCCCAAAGGCTGTTCCGGTTCCCAGGGCGGCACCTGTTTTAGTATCGCCTCCACCGATTGCGCCGCCGCAATCCGCGTCTCCCACGACGCACTGTGCAAATAGCCGACCAGCCGGTTGAGCAGCGCGTGCAGCTCATGTGGATATAGCTTCTGCACCTCACCAATCTGCTTGGCGGCCGCATGGCGCGTCGCCGCCGTCGAGCCCGACTCCAGCAGTATGAAAAGGCGATCAAGTCTGCAATAGAAGAAAAACATTTCATAAATACCTAAACAAATGCATTTCTTAGTAAAGAGCCGCACTTACCGGGATGTCATTCTATAGTTGAGATTTGTGATACGTTTCGTTTGATTGTGCAATCGAAGTCCGGACTGCTCTAATTACTAGAAGTACCTAATCTGCAAATAAATAGGAATATAAAACCAACAAATATTAGTTGAATTTGATATTGAATATTGCACAATGTAAGTTACGAGTACTAAATATTCGACTGGCTTTAAGTGGTTGTTCTTTCTGGTTTTTTTTTTTATTTTTTTATATTTTGTATATATGGTAATGTAAACCAAACTTGTTAACTTGCCTAACAACTTGCACACACCTTATTGATCAGAGTCAGATATCACATACATGTGCATATCATTGAATATAAATAATTGTATATATACATTTTAATTTAATTTTTATAACCAACTAATTCAACTTGTTATTTTAATGCTGTACTACAGAGAGGCTGCCGGGGAAATATCTTAAATTCCTAGTCGAATTGCTGATAGTAGTTTGTCCAATATGAAACATTTTGGTTAACAATATCTGTGTTTCTTATGCGATCTTATCGCATTTTCAGGCTTTATCTTTATAATTACTGATATCGGATATTGACTCGTATCTGCATTATGAAATATCTGGCTTCTCCGAGAACAGTGAGTTCTTACATGCGGATAGACGGACATGGCTAAATCGACTTGGCCGTTGACGCTGGTTCCTTCGCCCTTTTGCAGTTCAGGCTATGAACAATTTATGAAATTAATAAAAATCTTTTTCAAGAAAATATATCCAAGCAAAAAGAAACTGACTTCAATATAGAAAAAAAGAAACTTGTGCTGATATCTAGACAATGTGATAGAACAACTAAAATAACTTTATACTTAAAAATAATAATTCTGGAATTTGTTTGCTTGTTTGTTTGACTGTTGGTTTGCCTGTTTGTTTGTTTGTTTCCCTTTTTATTTGTCTGTTTTTTTTGTTTATTTAATTTTATCTGCTTGTATGCATGTATGTATGTATTTGGGCCATCTTTTATATGTGATTGCCATAAAAGCATCAAATGTCAAATTGAAAACGATAGCAAATCAAATTTCATATTAAGTACAAATTTGATTTATAATAATAATAATAATATAATTGCAAACTGGGCCAGAATTTAGGAACCATTTTTGCGAGCGGGCAACAAAGAAGAACAAAAAACAACAATGAAAACAATACAGTCAAAAAAAAAAAGAGTAGAAAAAGCCCCAGACAAGAAACTCGTGCGTGAGTTTGACAAAAAATGTTTGATTCTTTGAATTTGTTTCTCTTTCTTTTTTGTATAAGGAAGCTTAATCGCCCTGGCAACCTTGAATATTAATCAAGTATTTATATAACAATATAGACTCAAACATACATTAATATATATATATATATCTATATATATATATATATATCAAAGTGTGTGTGTGTTTGTTGCTGTTGGTTTTGTTCCGACTTATTTTTATAGCAAGCGCGTTGAAAACGAAATACATTATTACGACTTTTCGGTCGCATTCACAATAGTTTTTTTTTCTTGCTTCTGTTGTTGTTTTCGGGTTGATAAAACACGCAAACAAATGAAAAAAAAAAAACAAAACGACAGCTAGAAATCGATTAGTAGAATGAACAAATAGAATTGAATAATTTAGGGGTGGATTCGAATCCGAGCGTTGACTGAACTGTAATGTTAATAATACAAATATAAATGACCTATAATTACATACACAAATTGATAATAGACAACAACTGGGAGAGTACTTTCGAAGTTACGCAATACAGTAGAGCTCAATAGAGACAATTTAAATAATTCATTAAATTTAAATTCAAGCATAAGAATGCTTGACACACAGTCTGGAACATTATAATCATATCAATTTACAAATAACTACGTATTTAATTACTGATGTACTACCAATTTAGATAGGCTAATCTAAGAAAATACAAATAGCGGACAAAAGCAATAGTATATATATGTGTTCATACATATTACTTATTATTTACGACAAGTGACTAGATGATTAGTTAACAGTATATTTACATACCCCATTAAAAATGGAAAAAGGGTGTAATTAAGTCATGCTACAATTCTCAACCGGTTGAAAAAAGCAACTCCGAGCCCATGAAGTATATATACTCTTGATCAGCAGTCGATTTAGACAATCTGAGAGACATCAAATTTTAAGTTCAAGTTAGCGAATACCATAGATAGATCAAGTTTATTTCATTTTAATTTCCGATTGCAGTAAAAGACAGAATGGTAAAGATAAGGCATTCCCAATGATATATAAAATACGCAGATATGATATTAGAGTGTATAAGCTGCATTACAATCGGATAAGAAACGCAGAGTTCAGAATTAAATGTATTTCTAAGTCGATTTGTTTCAACTAGAGCATTTCCATTTGTTTTTTCAGTTGACGTTTTGTCACATTTTTTAAAAACCATTCAAATGCACCCTCATCGAAACCCATAAAATTATACAAACAATTTTGTGGAACTTGTTATTTTGTCACTTTCATATTTTATAGTTATAGTTTTTGTTGTCCAAAAATCATCATGAATTACAATTGTAAAGTGGCATATTTCAAGCTGAGTTGCGCAATAGCAAAATGGAGGAAACTGTGCGCAATGAAGATAAGTTTAATTTGTTGGATGGCTCATTATTGTGTACAGTTTTGTCATTAGTCATATTATTGTTAAGGATGAGTGGCATTTGCAATAATTCACGAATGCGACGTGATTATTTACCGATTTATAGATTTAGAAATGCCAACACAAATGATTGCACAAAATCAACAAAGCACAACAACAAAAATATTCATAAATACATTCAATGGATACAGTTATACTTGGGCATATAGCGTTGAATGTATTTATAATAATTAAAAATATACACGCATATAAATTGAAAGACATAATCAAAAATAAATTTGAAGCATTCCATTCCCCCAACACTTATATTTATATATAAGTATATATTTATACATAAGTATATGTTTATATATATGTATTGAACGTTGCCTGTACAGTGTACACATAAGAATAATGATAAGAAGCACAAACTACTCACATACATAAAGAACATTAGGGAGAGGGGTTCACTAACCCCAAGAAATACTCTGATAATATTGATAGAGCGCGAGCATTGAATAATCATAAAAAAAAAATGAACACAAAATAAAAATACGCCACATGTGTAAAGCAATTGATAGACAATCAACATGTGTAGAGATGTATGTATATTAATTTAGCTCTAGCAATAAAAACGACAGATTATGCACAAAGATAATGAGCGTTGTTAAAGTTATAATGAAGACATTTGTATGACATGCATTATTTGATCATCCAGCGAAGCCAGCTATAAATAAAATATTTATCGATAAACGCAACAAGAACAACGACGTTCCACGAACAACCTTGCGTGAGGGTAGCCCATGGCCAGGCGGGTGGGTACTGATGAGGGGCAAAGGAATTGCATTTCTGCTACGATTAACGATTGCCATCGACAATTTTTGCAGAGAGCTCGAATTAGACCAAGTCCCATTAAATATTACTATGTGCATAGAACTTCAGAAGAGCATTTTGACTCTTATACTGGAAACAAATAATTTCTATTGCTTTTTCTCTCTTTCTCTCTCTAACAGCGAGGGTGGAAAAGAATATTGATTTTGTGCATGTGCAATTAGCTGTCATCCTTGAAACTAGAGAACGATAAACGAACTTAGGCGAGAGAGACGAACATAAAACGAGTCCGTTGAACGATATTTATATTGAAGCGAACTATAATCGGAATTAAACGAACGATAATCGTACTTAAGCGAACTATAATCGACATTAATCGATCGATAATCGTACATAGACGAATAACTAAACGAACTAATGCCCAACTGCAATGATCTAAATTAAAATTGAGTAGGCTATTTTTGTTGTCTTTATTCCATTTATATGGGTAGCAGAGCCGCTTCGTTGCCGCCGATAAGCAATTCATTATCAATAATGGACAAATAATGATTAACAACACACACACACGCAGATCTATATACATGAACATACATACATTCATTGTTGATTACTTGCATATTCGCTCGCTGTTTAAGTTCATTTAATGTACAGCAGAGGGCTGAACTTTAACTTTTCAGAATTGTGTGTAACAATTTCAAATTGCGGCCAATTATTGAAGTCCACGTTGGCTACGCACGCATAAGCGACATTTAATAGGTCCCTCCCACACAAACATACCATATCCCTTCCCCTTATTTCTATGAGTCAGCATGATTGAATTAAAATTAATTTGGATTCTCAACGAGAAACGCTTGCCATATATTTATAAAATCAAAACATGATTTTAATGATTGAAGGTGGATAAAGGAAGCAATAAAAATGGCTTTTATGTCGTATTTGGTTTAGTTTTTTTTTTGATGTTTGCCTGCATAAAGTTCTCCAGATTTTCTCGATTATCATCAATATTATTCAATTTTATTATCCACGATTCACGCACATTCTAAGCTGATAAGAATAATATGCAAATACAGAGAGGAATTCGTTAAAATTATGCCTACAAATCTATTTTAAACACACTTAACCACTTTTATCAATTTCACACATCATCAGAGAGTTCAGGGTTGTAAAGTACTCTTAAAACCAGACAGTATACAAATATGTTTTTTGTGTCTGAATGTATATAGAACGAGATATTGTAGACTGACTGTAGCACGTATACGATTTCAATTTTTTTGTTTTTTTTTTTCGGTATTTCGCACAAGTGGAAACCCAAATGTGTTTGAATATTAAACAGTTCAATATTTGCATTTACACAATAACAGCGGTATCAAGCAAATATTTTAACAGCTGCTGTTGCATATTTCACTGCAAACATTGTGCCTTAAAAACCCGTCTAGAAAATTATGGTCTATTGAAAAGCTACAAATTATTTGCCTATGTGTGTGTGTGTTTTATACATCAATATTCCATCATGAACGCATGCACTGCGAAAAAAAATGGGGATAATCATAACGAGTTTTTGTTTTTGTCTTGTCCCGATGACAACTCGTTAAATCATCTAGAATCCAGATGCATTTCTATTTATTTGCTTAATAATTTAGTTCTTTTTAATTTAGAGTTTATTCCAATTACTTGGTAATTTTGTTTTTCAGTCCTCAAACTGAAAATTATTGAGCATAAATTATTCCTGTATAAGAAGCATTAAATTGAACACGCATTTAAAGAAATTATATTTTATTTATATATAAAAACAAAAACAATTTATACCCTGTACACTCCAATTTGATAATGTTTACATAAATATTATTTCAGTCCAATCCCAAAATGTAAAAGGGCATCAAAATCAATCAGTGCGTATATATGTTATTTATGTATGTATTAGTTATTCCAGTCAAACGATCAATAAAGTAATGCATAAAACGGCAAAAGCATAGCGAATGCCAAATACATATACATGTGTATAATATATATATACAATATACAAAATATATGTATATATGCATGTTTAGTTTATAAAACTAGTTCAAGTGCCCTACCCCACTAACAGACAATACACACATGCATACATGTATCTATGAATAAAAGGAGAGAGAGAAGTATATGGCTGGGCCAGGCAGTGACTGCTTCATTCGGTAAATGTCGATTACGCTTGCAGACCATAAATAAATATAAATGACGCCAGCTGCTGCCGCTGCTGGGTCGACGTTGTCGTCGTCGTCAACGTGGACAACAACCAAAAGCAACGCATGTCGTCGGCAGAGAATTGGACAGCGGCACTTGAACGTTAGACAAGGCAAAAGCATAAAACCTCGCTTTGTGCTGTTATTTCAACAATTGGTTCGTTTGGCCGACCCAAAAGTAAGCGAGTTAGTTAATGAACGGTGAGGAGATGTGAGGGAGGGGGGGCGACAGTGGCTAACGCAAATACCGATAAAGCCGAAAAACAAATAAAAGTGCAAAAAAAATAGACAAAAACTGAAAATAGCAGCAAAGTGTGTTGGGAAATGGTTGAAACTAAAAATACAATACAGTCGGGGGCACAATTTAAGCGGTGCCAAGAATTAAAACAAAATAAACCCAAAAACTCCACAGCACAAAATTCAAGCCAATTAAAGAAAGAAAAAGTAAGTATTTTTCTACATAAATACACACATACATACTTGAGTGTACTTATAAAATTTCATAAATGTAAGCTTATCAGCACCACAGCCCCCGCCCCATCTTCCTCATGCACACTCATGCAGTGTATTAGAGAAAAGCCAGCGCAATCACTCTCTCACACACACACATACGCGCGCATACACTGAAAAGTTGAACGGAAGACGCGTTGCGTCGGCAGCGCGTCAAGGAGAGCAGCGCAGTCGGCGTTAAGCGATAAGCAACGAGGGCTGCATCTCCACAGAATACTCAATATCCAATACTAATGCAATTAGGACGCACAACACATACAAACATATTACATGGCACTTACCTTTGGCAAATGTTACGTTTCGGCTGTCGACAGTGCCGTCGCGGCGTGTTGAGCTAGCAATTCTCAGCTTGCTTTACAACAACATACCTATGGCGGCGTCAGCGTCGACGTCTGCTGCGGCAGCGCTGCGATTGCTTGGTTCAACTCATGCGCGCTGCTTTAGCTGATGCATTTTTCTCCACTTTTCACCGTCAACTAATGATTTATGTAAAAAAAAATTGCCTATTTAATGCTTTGTTTGTTTGCTATCGACTGCACAGTTAACTTTTGCAAGCCCTTCTATTTGTGTGTGCGTGTGTTGAGCTCTGTAGCAGCGCTGCTCCGCTACGCGTTCACTTTTTTTTTCTCTTTTTTTGCAAGCGTCACAAAATTGTTCTTATTCACTCTCACAATTAGCCAATTTGTTCCATTGAATTTTCAAGCACAAACACACACCGGTGTAGGCATTGAGAAACCGCAGCAGAATTAATATTGTATCGTAATTTTCGCTTGGCCGCAAAAGTCAATGTTTTATTTTAACATTTGGTTTTACACAGACACAAATGCACTCGGTACGTTCGATGTTCTCAAATTTTCGAATATTAAAATTACCAGGGAAAGCCATGTTCGCGGCGTTCAAGTCACATTTATACTGTGCGGTGCTCGACTGGCGCATGAAATAAAATCCAAATAGAGTTGTCACTGATCAGTTGATGACTGCTTTTATCCGATAGTGTCATGAGAAATGTTATTGCAATATCTGCAAACAAGTAGAAAATTTTTGGCCAAAGTATAGAATAAACTGCAAAAATGAAGAAATTAGAAAATCAATTTCTTGTACATTAGAATTGTCCATTGAGTGAGCTTAGAATAAGCGACAACACTACTTAGATTTAGAGATGGAATTTTTGCGTTTGGAACTAGAAAAATTGAACTGGTTTTATGTGTGGAGAATCTTAAAATTTCCAGAATAGTATTTATTCTAAAAAAGTCCACGTTGAATGACAATAATTAAAAGTACTTCGCAGAATTGATAGTGAATACAATTAACTGCAATTTGTAATGATTTGAAAAAATATTTGTGTACTTGGGAGCTAGACCCATCTCTAGTTAGAGTCTCGAGGAGTGCGTGTGTGCCTGGCATCATGTACATTTTATATCGATAAGAAATAAGACCGTACTTCGATGGTATCGATACTCCGCAACCCCAATTGTGTGCGTCTATTGCGGCTGCAACATTTTCAATTTTCGTTTTCGTCGTGAAACTGTGCACCAAATCAAACAAAAACATTAAAAAAGTGTTGCACAATGAACACACTCGGTCCTAAAAAGGACGGAAGTCCCAACATTGACTTTTTCCAATCGCCAGAGACGCTGCAAGGCTTCGAGTCCATACGACAATGGCTACAAAAGAATTGTAAAAAGGTGAGTACAACAACGCCACCGTAACTGAAAACAAAAATGGCGCTTCGCACAAATTAAAAACATTCGACAACTAATGTACATTTGCAGTACTTGGCGCACAGTTCGGAGCCGATCACAAAGGAGTCACTTGCCCAACTGCTAATACTTTTTCTTCAATATGTGGAGGCTAAATTGGGCAAAACCTCTGCTGAACCGCCGGCGACGAGAATCCCGGTAAGTGTGTATTTGTGTGTGTTACAGTGCAGGGGGAACAGGGTGTTTTGGGTGTGCAAAATGTTTCGTATGTACACGCGCGATAGAGATGTGCACATGCGACAATATGTAGAGCAGCAAGATTGTGCATGTAACAAGCACGATAATTAACATTGTTTATATTTTTACAATTTGCTATAATTTCTTATACACTGAAAGCAAAAATTTTATACCTAGTTAAATAAAACAAAAAAAGAATTCTGTTCTGGAAAATTTTATAGATAATTTTTCTGCATGATACAAAGTACGATCAGTTCATAATGATCATATATTAATTACCGTTCTCTTTCAGATGCGCTGTTTTCTGGATTTTAAAAACGGTGGCGGTCTCTGCATAATTTTCTCGACCATGTTTCGTTTTCGAGCCGAGCAACGTGGAAAAAAATTTGACTTTTCCATTGGCAAGAATCCGACACGTAAAGATCCCAACATACAACTGCTGATCGAGATCGAGCAGGCACTCGTCGAGGCCGATCTCTACCGCATACCTTACATCTACATCAGGCCAGAGATTGAGAAGAGCTTTGAGGCGCGTCTGCGTGAGATTCTCGACAATCGACGCGTAGAGATCGTTACCGATGAGGAGGATGCGACGCACATTGTCTATCCCGTTGTGGATCCACATCCCGATGAGTACGCTCGTCCCATCTTTAAGCGTGGCAATCATGTCATGCTCCACTGGTACTACTTTCCCGAATCCTATGACTCGTGGACTCTAAATAGCTTCGATTTGCCGGACAATATACCGGAGAATCCGGAATCACCGGCGGAACGCTGGCGAGTCGCCGCTTCTTGGATTTTGGATCTGGAGCAGTATAACGAGTGGATGACTGAGGATGATTACGAGGTGGATGAGCAGGGCAAAAAGAAGATGCACAAGCAACGCATGTCCATCGATGACATCATGTCGTTTGGCGACGACAAAAAGAAGCCAAACACCACCAGCAGCAGCAGCGGTAGTGGCACCACCGGTAAACAGAAGCGACGCCGCTCGCCGTCGCCCACAACGTCCACATCGACATCGAAGCCGGGCAAGCGAAAGCGTTCCCCGGCCGTCATACACAAGAAGTTGCGCAACGACGATGACGACGAGGATCTCACCCGCGATCTGGACGATCCGCCGGCTGAGCCCAATATACAGGAGGTGCATAAGGCAACGCATTCGGCGCTACAATCGACAGCCAGCCCAGCTCCAGGTGGCAAATCCCGTGGCGACAACGATATGATGCCCATCAAAGGTGAGTCCATCCATAAGACCAACCAACCTTTAAACTGTATAACAAACCATTCTTTAACCACTCAGGTGGCACCATGACCGATCTGGATGATGAAATGACTGGCGGCAGTGGCGCTCAAGCTTTGTCCACCGGTGACGGGGACAATTCGCAGACGGGCAAGACAAGCGATAATAGTAATACGCAAGAGTTCTCATCCTCGGCCAAGGAGGACATGGAGGACAATGTGACTGAGCAGACGCATCATATCATTGTGCCCTCATATTCGGCCTGGTTCGATTACAACTCAATTCATGTGATTGAGAAGCGCGCCATGCCTGAGTTCTTCAACAGCAAGAACAAATCAAAAACGCCCGAGATTTACATGGCCTATCGCAACTTTATGATTGACACTTACAGGTGCGTCGCCTCACTCCTAATCCGCTCCCAAATCAGAATTGATAATCTTGATATGTTTTGCGCAGGTTGAATCCCACAGAGTACTTGACCAGCACCGCTTGCCGTCGCAATTTGGCCGGCGATGTGTGCGCCATAATGCGGGTGCACGCCTTCCTGGAACAATGGGGTCTCATCAACTATCAGATCGATGCCGATTTGCGTCCTACGCCAATGGGGCCGCCACCCACTTCGCACTTTCACATCTTGTCGGATACGCCGTCTGGCTTGCAGGCGATCAATCCGCAGAAGACACAGCAGCCGTCGGCGGCCAAGACACTGCTCGATCTGGACAAAAAGCCGCTTGGCAAGGAGGGTGGCGTCATGGAGTGTGACAAGGGCGCTGGCGCAGGCGGCGCCGGCGTTGGCGGTGGCTTGGCCATCAAGACAGAGGCACTGGAGAATGGTGCTGCCAGCGGTTTGGCCTCCGGCGTCGGTCAATTTGGTTTGAAGTTGGATCAGTATGCCAAGAAGCCGGCGGCAATGAGGAATCGCACGGCGGCGAGCATGTCGCGCGAGTGGACCGACCAGGAGACACTGCTGCTGCTCGAGGGGCTCGAGATGCACAAGGACGACTGGAATAAGGTGTGCGAACATGTCGGCACACGCACCCAGGACGAATGTATTCTACACTTTCTGCGGCTGCCTATCGAGGACCCGTATCTGGAGGATGATGGCGGCTTCTTGGGTCCGCTTGGCTGCCAGCCAATTCCATTTAGCAAATCCGGCAATCCCATCATGTCAACAGTCGCATTTCTCGCATCAGTTGTCGATCCGCGCGTCGCAGCTGCTGCTGCCAAAGCAGCCATGGAGGAGTTTGCCGCGATTAAAGTATGCATTTCTTCTTGAGAGCCTTGCTGGCGTTTTTATAATTAATAATTGTCATTTGCAGGATGAGGTGCCAGCCACCATTATGGATAACCATATGAAGAACGTGGAGAAGGCCTCCGTCGGCGGCAAATTCAATCCCAATTTCGGTCTGGCCAACAGCGGCATTGCTGGCACAGGCAATGACAAGGACGACGACGAATCCAAGGATGGCAACAACAGCAGCTCCTCGGCACCTGGCCACGATGAGGAAATGAAGGACCTTAACAAAAAAGACGGTAAGCAAGCAAACACAAATGTAACTTTTACTTATTTATTCATATCCATTGTATAAAATTCAAGTTGAATTTACTCGCTTTTTGTTTTTAAGCCGCGCAGCTCATAAATAGCAGTTTTTTTTTTATAAAATTTGGTAGTCGATTTCTGTTAGCCGATTGGCAAAAGAAAAACCGTTGAACATCGAAAAAATGTAAATTATTCACAGTCTTAGAGGTGGAGTTTTAAAAGTTCGTTTGAAAGATGAGTTCTTGTACAAATGAGTTGCTCTAGAAAAGTTACCTTTTTCAAAGACTTCAGTTTTACGGGATCATCATCATGTTATATAAAAACTAAGCTGTTTTATAGGGTATATAATGAAGTTGGACTAAAGTGTGTAAAAGTGGGAGCACTTCCGAAATGATGAAGTATAAATATTCTTGATCAGCTGTCGATTTTCTTTTCTTTTTTTTTCAATAACTGCAATTGTTCTGCGCATATCGATACATCTCGATTTTCGATAGCAATAAGAGACACATTTGACACATAATGATGTATTTAATTGATATAGAGTATAATATAGTTAATTTTAAACAAATGTAGAAATTTCATCGAATTCGAATTGAAAAAGCCTGTTAAATATTACATAGTATCTGCTACTCGAGCTCTCTCAACTAGATTATTCGAACGTGTTGAACATTATTCATTCACTCATTCGCATTGAACATATTAATTTAGTATTTAGAATTTTATTGAAATGAACATGCAAAGGTATAAAATATTTGTTGTCGGCATGCCGAGGAATATTTTCGTTTTGCCTCCAATAGATAGATAGATATATTTTAAGTTTTTCTTTTATTAACATTTCTTTTATTTTCACAAAATTTTGCAAACATGATGTGAATTTGGCCTATTTTGTATTGCGTTATTGCGTTTGTTCTAACAACGACAAAACACAACAAAGCCACAGACGACGCCAAGTCCAAAGATAAAACGAAATCGGATAAGCTCAACACAAACACCACAGACTCAAGTTCCACATCAACAACAACAACATCAACCACATCAGCCACATCAACAACAACAACAACATCATCAACAACAGCTACAACAACAGCAACAATAACAACAAGCAACACGCCCACCACCAATAACACTGATAAAAAATCTAAAGATTCAAGCGGCGACAAAGCCAATAAAACAAGCGACAACAAAACGAGCAACAACAACGCCTCAAACAAAACGGCTTCCAACTCCTCACCCACAGAGACTGGCACCACCAACAGCGATGTGGAGATCAGAACGGAGGACAACAGCGGCGATGGCGAATCCAAGGATACCAGTAACGATGCCAGCGGCGGCGGCAGTGCTTCCGCCAAGGATGGTGGAGGCGCCTTCAGCGAGAACAATATGCAAACGGCAGCGGCGGCTGCCTTGGCCTCGGCTGCCGTCAAGGCCAAACATCTGGCGGCGTTGGAGGAACGTAAGATCAAGTCTCTGGTCGCGCTGCTCGTGGAGACGCAAATGAAGAAACTGGAGATTAAGTTGCGCCACTTTGAGGAGCTGGAAGCGACCATGGAGCGTGAGCGCGAGGGACTCGAATACCAGCGACAGCAGCTCATCACCGAGCGTCAGCAGTTCCATCTGGAGCAGCTAAAGGCGGCCGAGTTCCGAGCGCGCCAACAGGCGCATCATCGCCTGCAACAGGAACTGCAGCAGCAGGGACAGCAGGCGGCGGGCGCACCCGCTCCGGGTGCAATGGTCTTGCCGCCGCAACAGCAGGCGGCGCAGCACCAGCAGCAGCAGTCGCTGCCACCGCCGCCGCCCCATCACCACCAGCAGCAGCAACAGCCACCGCCGCCGCAACAACAACAAGCGCTGCCACAGCAGTTGCAGAATCAGCCACAAACGCTGGCAGCACCCTCGGCGCAGCATCAGCCATTGCCACCGCACATAGCTGCTGTTGCACCGCCGAACGGTGCACCATTTGCAGCGCCGCCAGTTGCGGCGCCAACCGTGGCAGCAGCGCCGCCGCCAGCTGTTGGCGAGCTGCCGCCAGCAGCTGTGGCCCAAGTTCAAGCGCCCACGCCAATGGGTGAGTACAATCCGTAACTGCTGCACAATTGAATCTCAATCGTATCTCTCCCACTTTTTAGACACTACACCTCCAGCTAATGCACCACCTGTTGCTGAAGTCTCCGGCGTGTCAGCAGTTGCGGCCAGTGCTGCGCCTGCCCCAAGCATTCCGGCGGCAAGCGTTGCGGCTGCCGTCAATCCTCCTCCTTCAACTTAAAGCTATGAGTAAAAACCTTAGATTCTAAGTTGCACGCTCTCAGTATGTACTCTATACTCGATTTCCCCACTTCTCTTCTATCCCGTTACCTTGTCTTGTCTGCCTCTCCCGCTTGGATTTAGTCTACTTATGTATTGTGTTGTAGTCCTCCCCCTATCCACCCCCCTTTCGAGGCGCCTGCTAATTGGACGCCCTTTTCAATATTTACACAATTTTGAACCATGTTTCAAATCCCAAACTGCATTAAAATAAAATCTATTCATATGTATGAACTTATTAAGTATTTTATTTAACTGATTGCGAAGTCGAAGTGTGTCTTAATATCCAAAAAGAAATATAAAATACTATATAATATTTCAAAATGAATAAGAGAACAATTTAGTCAAGATGCCAACACATAAATTTCACTATTAGGCGATCAATTAGCTGACAATGGACAGACTTGAATTTGGTTATATGAAAAACTGTCTGGTTTCCAGAGAAATTTGCAAAACAAAAAAGTTATTCATAAAAGAGTTAATCTTTTGGCCGATTGTTCCTATGGCAGCTATATAACATATAGTGATCGGATCTGACAGACTACGAAATTCATTTTAATTGATCGACAACTTTCCCCATCGATTTAAATCGATTTCAGACATATCTATAAGTTTACAAGATTGGATTTGCTTGATCCCATGGATCATGATCAAAAACATTTCACTTATGTAAAAATTAATATCTATGACTTCGACTCCGCCTTGCTGTTGAGCTTGGCCTGGTAATCGAATGGATTGCAAATCGTGGGCATTGCCTTGGTCGCAAGGTAGACATTCGTATTGAGCCCGTTGCTCCTGATGGGCTCACCATGACCGTTGCTGCTGAGCAGCTCGAGCGGTGGCCGCTCGGGAGCATCCTTGGCGAATTGATTGCAATGCAGCGAGTCCGCACAGTCCCACATTAGAGGAACATAGCATCGATTGTAGAAACTAATGATGTCCGTTCTGGGTTGTCCGGACGTCATATGCACGTCGCGATAGACGGCACTTTGGGCATGAGGCTGTTTTCGGTACTGGAAGATGATGTCGCTGAAGCTGATGTGGAGGCGAAAGTTGCGCACGCAAAGGTGGACGGCACATAGGATCAGCTGGTCGAGATGTCGCTCCATGAATAGCTCGGCACCATGCACACTAATCGAGTGCTCCAGAATGTGCCAGATTTGGGTGTATTGCTCCATCAGGGAGAGACCCTCGCACAGCTGGACGAGCCGCTGAGCGGCCAGGAGATAAAATTTGCGCATACAAATGCTGGCCGAGAAGGAAGACAATTGCACGTGCTGGTTGCCATAGATGAGCCACAGCGGCGAGTTTCTCTGCCAGATGAGTGAGTCCAAGCAACGTGCCTCCAAGTGACTCAGATGCTTGACGAGATCACGCGTCAGCAAGTGGCTCCCATGTGTAACAACCAGCTCAATGATCTTTTGAAACTCGTAGGCATCGATGGCAAATAATTGGAGCAGCCACGGCAACTGCAGCGTGGACCCTAAGATGTGCATCATCAGTTGCAAGCAGCACGCAATCAGTGTGTCATTAAATTGATGCTTTCGCATCAGCAGTTGGCTAACTTTTAGTGTTGGATGACGTTGCAACTCGGCGCCAAGAATCTTGCCCATCAGAGTGTAATAAAGAGCCTTGCCCAGGTGCAGGCAACACTCGATGGCCTCCACCTCCATCAAATGAACAGCACTCTCGAATTTGCGGCACATGCCCAGCAGATTGGTCTCCAAGAAATTGGCCTCGTGCTTGCTCAGCTTGTTGGTTATGTGGACGGGCATCGTTGGCAGCAGTTCACTCGTTAGCAGGTTTAGGAGATTATCCCGCTGGCTGCTGCTCAACGACAAATGAGAATAAGGATAAAGATCAGCTCCGTTTCTCGGCAGCTGTTTTCCTTTGAGTGGTGTCTTTGGCGGTGTCTCAACAATGAAATGCTTCAATAGAACTCTCTCGTCGATCTCACTTATGTCGGACACGTGCAGCGCATAGCTGCTGTTAAGCGAGGTTAAGTTCACCTCCAGAAGGCCATCCTTGATCAGATGCCGCATGATTCTATCGTTCCCCAGTAGTCGCTGATCCATAAACATGTCCATGACGACCTTGTGAAAGGAGGTCTTCCTTATTTTCACCGCACGCTTGGTTGACAGCTTGGGAATTAGTTCACAGATGGCCTCAAAAGCGCTATAATTGCGCAGCATAACAATGTCAAAGTCACAGCTGCTCCAATTGGTGGGCAGGCCCTTGAACTCCGCATTTATAATATCCGAATTGGGCACCTCGAGTGTATTCGCATAGATCAAGTCCATAACACAGACGAGCACCTGGCAGCCTCTTCCCAGGCTGGAAGGGGACATGTCGTTGCGTGCCACCAGAAACAGCAGCCAGCCAAATTCGTAAACCATTTGATAAAGCGAACGACTCTCAGTTTTTGATGACGGAGGCAGCACGTAGAGCTGCCTGAAGATGTATTTGTAATGCTGCAACAGGAGTTGCGTTCTGCCCAAGTGTCGCTTGATGTCAACGATCTGCTGCTGTAAGATAGCCGTGCTCTGCGCCAGACAATGCCATTCCTCCATTCGTTTCAGGAATCGCATAATATTGATGCCCAACCCGCGCAGCAGATTTGTCAGCGCAATGTTCCAATTACTCCCGTTGACCTTCTGCGACGCGATGTCCTCGCCGGATTTCGACTCCTGCTGCATGTCCTTAATTTTGACCTGTTGTAGCTCGCTGTAAACGGCACAGCAGAGCCAATCGTGCGCTCCACTGGTTAAATAGCCGTCCGAATTCAAATTGTTATATGTTTTGAGCGCATTTTGCCAAATTATCGAATCAATTTCCATTTTCTGACAGTTCGCCACAAAACGTTGAAAGATCATGCAAATATCCTCTTCCATCATCTTCTACGAATAATAAAAACAATCATTGCTTGGTTTTTCAACAAACAAATTCACAGTTTACCTTAATATGTTTTTATGTAAAGTTTATTATTATTTTCCTCCAGGCGGGAATATCAAAATAAGATGCAGCGCGGTAAACAAACTCTGGTCACACTGTGCCCGACATTCACAATTGTCAAATTAATCAGCGCTTGCAATGGAATTATAATAATGTAATAATTATGCATTTATAAAAAACTATTATAAAAGTTCAAATTATATTCTTTAAGGCAAATTCGATAATGCAACACTGTTTTATTATTCCTTGGAGAATATTGACTGATTATTATTATAATTGGGGAGAATTAGCACTGCGACCTAACATGTCTATTGTGCCCCATATTGACTGATTAGTGACTTTAAATTTTCGAGTGCGCGGGTTATATTAAAAGTTACTACTTTAAGATACTTCTAAATATTCCTTATTGCTCTGTTAGGTACATTCTGTTAAGTTCAAATACGAAAGCTGTTCACAATTGTAATCCTAATTATTCTGCCGGCTTAGTAAGTTTGTGATCAATACTTAATATTTACATTTGGATTTGATTAAAATGGCCTATTATGGTGAGGCTGGTGTTTTTTTTACATAGTTGGGTGCTGTTATTAACAGTTAATGTTAAGAGTCTGAAGCTAATCAAAATGTATAGAGCCTGGTAACTCTGAAACGTTCTGTGCTTGTCGACAGATTAAAAATGTTTCGAACAAATAGTTTACTGCAAAAGGAACAAACAAAGTTGTATATCTTAGAAAAAAAGCTGCTCGATGTAATACCCAAAGTGCAAGAGGCGTTGAATTCCCTGAAGGTAAGAGAGAGCTAATGGGATTGCAATGATCAACTGCTGTCAAACAAAGATTCCTCTTGCAGGTGGAGGAGCTGCATCTAAAATCAGTGTCAGTGAAGCAGGAGCTGTCCACACAAACGGTTGCATCCAATTCAGATGTGACCACAAGTGAAGCATCACCTGCCCAAAGCATGGTCACAGCCAACGAGCAAATAAACCGGCAAGAAATCGACCTGGATATGATCGGAAGAAGGCTGGAACTTTATGATGTCGAAAGCGATTCTGATTAATTGCAATTATAGTTTTTAATTGGTTTTGTTGATACAAATTTAGCTAATTTGAAGATGTTCCGAAAACACAAATTATGAATTAGGACTTAAATATAGAATTAATAATATCCTCAAATCATCATAGTAAGTCTAGTGGCGAAAATAAGTGAACTAAACTACTAAAGCTATGTATGTGTATGCATAATACGCATAGTTATGTTAAAACAAAATATTACACTGTATATATTAGAGTTGATTTATGCATCGGATGACTCCGCAGAGCTGTCGCGTCTTTTCTTCTTCTTGGGTGAAGAAATTTCCGGTTCGTCGGCGCCATCGCTGTTTGAACTGGAGTTGCCATCACTGTCACTGCTGTCGCTAGAGGAATCTGATCCACCAGCCGAGGAGCTGTCATCATCATCGGAACTGGAACTATCCGAGTCGCCGCTGCTGCTCGATTCCGAATTCGAAGAGTCCGAACTGCTATTGGAACTATCCGACGAACTGGACGATGAGGAGCTATTGCTGCGTTTCCGTTTCCGCTTAGCGCGTTTCTCTTTGTCGCCATCGTGACGCACTTCGGAGCCGGCATCCAGCGAACGTATCTCATTTGCCGCCGCCATTGAGTCGGCAGCGGCATTGGCGGTCTTTTCGGCCAAATGTTTGCTCAGTTGCTTTGTGCGCGAACTCCGGTGCACATATTTCCGTTTCTCCTTGCACTCGTAGCTCCAGTGCCCCAAATTTAGGCACTTCTGACAACGAATGCCATTTGGAAAGGCGGCGGCCAATTTTGCAGTGCTGCGCATCAAAAATATTAATTGGTTACTTTTGCTTAGCTTGTTTTTCTAGCTATTCCGCTGCTTACCGCTGCTTTTGTGCCAGCTTGCGCGCTGCCAAGCCCACCAAAGTCATCCTTAGGTAATAATCTCTGAGGCGGTGCTTCGAGCCAATTTTGATGGATATGTTTGCAAACACTTTTTCTTAATTAAAAAATATATAAGAAATCGGCAGATGCTAAAACGTTTTTTGTTTTGTTGTCACAGACTGTGTGGCCGCAGCAGGGAAGGCTTAAAATACTGAAATTCAAGTTACTGTATTCGATTAAATGAAACATAGATTTACGAAAATTACTTAAAAAGTCAGATAAACAATAACTGCTGGTTTGCTGAAAAAACTCATATTTTATAAATGTCTGCTGCACAATTCGGATTATTGCTGATAAAATATCAGCCGATATAATGTTGCTGCTGATATAATGTTGCCGCAGGCAGTGTGACCGCAGCCTTGAAGCATTAAAATGCTGATTATTTAAAAATAAGAAGATCGACTGTGAAGTCAATATAAATTATTTGTGATTAATAATTAAGTATAGCTTTGCTAATGTGCAAGTATGCATTGTTGCAGCATAAAGCATTAGTTGGCAATTCTAACGCGTGTTGCCACTGCGACTCTGCTTACATGTGAGAGAGAGGGAGAGAGATTTAAGCAACCGGAGGCCAAAACAATAACAAAACCAATTTGGTGACTAACAGGCGAAAGCTGAAGTCCAAAGACAATTGAAACAAAAGGCAGGTCGAGGTAATCTGAGTTGCCTGATAATTGCTAATTGCACTACTTTCAGCAGTTGTCAGCGATGACCGAATCGGATGCAACTCACAAAAATGCTGGGACAGTTGTGGAGGCTGCTGGCGCCACTGGAGCAGCTGGCGCGCGTCTTATGCCACCAGAGGAGCTAGCCATGCAATCGCTTACCAAACAGCTATACAAGTCAAAGTTCTTCCGTGGAATTTACCTGGAGCGCTGTTTTGTCGAACAGCTCGGCGGCTATCGTGATGTGGTTGTTCTGCAGCGCAGCGAAAGGGAGCTGGAGAAGCTGCTGTTGAGTAGCGCAGCCAAATTGCAATTGTTCTATCAACGCTTCGTGCCCAACATGTGGGTGGGCATCACCAATGGCAGCGTGGGAAACTATAAGCACAAACCAAATGCGACACAGTTGGACAGCTGCGTGTGGACGGAACTACGAGATTTGGCCTTTGGTGAATACTGGTTCAGCATTAAGACACTACGCTTCCGGGATCGGGAGGTGCAGCTTAAACTGAAAATGGTTCGCCCCGTTGAGGCAGAGCCATTGTCAACGCCCCGACACTCGTTAACCACCAAAAAAGTTAGCCCGAGCAGAGCAATAACCTCTGGCGACAGGGACGCTGCGGATATTGTCACCGAGGAGCAGCAGGAGCCACCACAAATTGGGCTTGCGGACTTTTTGGCTGTGCTGCAGCAGTGGCGTCAATCTGTTGTAGCGACCACATATGAGTTTATGGCCAACGATGTGAATAAGCGCAATATAATGAGCACCATTCGTTTCCTGGGACTGCTAATCTTTTCAATATTGAGCGGCGCTGTTGTTGCCCTCCGTTTCATGGGTATCTTTGCGGTGCGTTTCCTTTTTGAGGTCAGCCGCTTCACGCACACCGCCACACCAATCGTATTCAAGTTGATAGAGTTTGTGAATAGGATTATTGGAGGGTTTTTCATTCTGCTCACGATGATTTGGAAGGACTTGGTGGTTAATCGCGTTGGCAACGGCGGCGGTGGTCCGATGCCCAGAGAGCGACTGGAAGCAAACAATCGTTTCAAGAGCATCAGGTACGAGAGATCACAGCCTCATCGCCGCAGTCCGCGCTACGAATCGTCAACATATCGGTAATCCTAAATGGATCTGAATTCCTATTATGTCAAAATTGTTTCGTGTTTACTGCACTGCACTAGCATTTAGTCACTCACTTGGGCTTTTGGGGTTTGGGGGCTTCGTTTTCCCATTTCACATTGTGTTACTAGCATTAAGTCCCTCAGACTTCAGATTTCGTTGATGTTTGTACATCAAACATTTTTACAAGAGATTTTTAAATTTTTTAGTAATTGCCATTAATGGCCAGTTATTTAGATATTGTTGTCATTTGAACAATCACATGCTCATTAATTTATAACATTAATACAATGTGTATTGTTTGTCAAATTCATTATTTAAAATTTATAGAATATTAACCAATTTTTTGTGAATAAAAATGTTAGAAAGAAATGAAAAAATGCTTTTAATTAGTGAATAAGAATACGAACCTGGTCGAAGAACCTTGAGAAATTGTAAATAAGTCATGTGTATTTTTGGTTTAGTTTTAATAGTTATACACTTTCATTTTATTTATTTTATTTGATGTTATTCTCATTAAATTTTTGTCATATATATATATATATATTTATGTATCTATATATGTAGACTAGTATAATTTGTCGGTTTGTCACTAAATCTTACACAAATGATCTTCTTGTTGTCGTGTTTGGTTTTTTTTTTTGTTGTCTTAATATCCAAACTTTTGCATGTTGGGTTCTTGTGTACTGGTACTCCTTTAGTATGCGCATTAAATAAGTATTTTATCAATTTCAATTTGCTATGGCATTTTGTGGATGTTTTGTTTTGTTTTTTCATTTTTGTCGCGTCGAACTTTATAGTTTGTCAAATGTCATTTAACGCCAAAACTTGTCGGTCTAAATGTTAAAATTAATAATTTTCAGTTTTATTATTAGTCAACTAAATTATATATATATTTTTTTTGTGATACATATATACTTTAATTAGTACATATACATACATATATGGTATTATTTTTATTATTATTACATTGCGATGTTATATTTATGAAAATTTCTGTGGTGTTTCTCCATATTCATTATTTTCGTTTGCAAATGCTTCAACGAACTTTGCTCATAACCTTTAATTAACGTTTTGTTTAATAATAATAAGCATGTAAATTGTATGCAGACAATAAAATATGTGGTTTTTTTTTTGGAATGCTTGGATCTCATTTGAGTTTGATATATACTGCAAAACATGTTATCAACATTGTTATTATTTGCCAATCCTTGTTAATATTATAATTATGGTGTATTGAATGATTTAATTTCGTTTTTTTTTTATTATTACTGTATTTGTTTATGCACTAGTCGCCAACTTGTTGAGAAACGAACGAAATTAAATACAAATTCAAATATTTATGTTTAGGTTAACATTTGCCTCTTGTTATTTAAAATACTTTCCATTTTGGTTTTTTTTAAAGTAAAATGTACAATATACAATTTCAGTTAATTGTCATAACGTGTATTTAACTTTATACCTTCAAGTATCAATATAATTTGCCATTGCTAACAAATAATTACACATTTATAGCATATTTCAATTAACATGTTTTTGCCTGCTGAAAATAATTTGCTTTTTTTTTTTTTAACAATTAGACATTTAGAGCAAAAACATTGATAATATAGATTGTGATTTTTTTAAATTTCCTTTTAGTTTATGCATAAAAATTTGTCTAGTGAAATATATATGTAAATATATATATTTTTAAAGGTTTTGAACTCCTTATTGTTTATAATTGCGGTTTTTGTTTTTATTTGTATTCATTTTTTTTTTGTTAATTGCCTTTTTCATAAAGTTTTCTTAAAATTTTGTTGCTCGGATTATTGTGTTTTTTTTGGCATTTTTTTTTTAAAGGATACGTGTGTGTTTTGGTGAATAGATAGTAAAACCAGCTTAAGGGTGAACAAAAACTAATTAATTTAATTTCTGACAGTGTCTTTACTTGAATAACATTTTCAATTCAAAACAAAAGTCAATTATAAGTTGTGTGAGCATCAACTATAGCTTACAAATATTTTATTTCAACTCAAAGTTTATTTGTTTTTAAGTTAATTTTTTTGTAATAGAACAAAAAAATAAATTTTTAAAACGAAAAACTGTAATTTTGTTTAATAATTTTTTTTTTCATTTTATTTGAATTTTTATTTATTTTTATATTCATATTTTTACATAGTATATATAGTATATATATATATATATATATAGATATATATATGTATATATATATCTATATATTTATAATAATAATTTTTTACACATTAAATTCAAATGCATTAATTTATCTGTATCTGTATATATGTTTATATATATATATATATACATTTAGTATATATATATAATTTATTTATAAATATAAATAACAAAATGTTTCCCTTTGAAGCTTTTTTTAATGTATCATTTTTATATTGAATTTGCATTAATTATAGTTTAACCAGTTTGTTGTTTAGCTTGAAATTAGTGTGCATGTATGTATGTATGTATGTTTGTATGTATGTATGTATGTATGTATGTATGTATGTATGTATTTATGTATTTATTGGTATTCATAGTTAACTGTTTGCCATTTTTCGTGTGCTGAACAATTGGCGAAAGTTCCCGTTAAGCTAATCGATTTGTCTGTCATCCCGTCACCACACACCTGAGTGTGGCACAAAAACCAAAAAGAGAATACGTCGCATCGGATTGATTGGATTTTTTGAATTTTGCCATAAGGTTTGAATCAATACATAAAGTACTTGGGCTTAGTGTCTTATATCATCTTTTAAGGTAACTGAATAAAATTGTTTGCTTTTGCATGAAGCTCAAGCACTGCCAATGGCCATTTCTCAACCAACTTTTCCAATAGGATCCGAGGCAAACTCTATTTAGATTGACGTTAGTCTTGCGCCAACACTAGAGGAGTAGCGTAAAGAATGCCTCGTCTCATAGATAGCCCAACATGGTGCGCTTTAGGCACTTCAAAGTTCTGTTGATGCATGCGGCAATTAGTTGGTTGCGGATTGGATTCGGTTTGGTTTCGTAACAATAGTGAGAGTAATACAAAATGTATGTAGGTAAGTAAGTAGTAAAAAGAAAAACAAGGAGTAGAAAGGAAAGGAAAGAAACGTTAAGTTATAAACTTAGAATCAACTTAGAAGAAACTACGATATAAGCTCTTAATTACTTTAAATCATCGGTATCCTCAATTAAATCGGCATACTCCTCCCAATCGTTGTTAGACGAACGTGTGCGCAAATTAGATATTGTCGGTTCCTCCTCCTCATCCACCTTGTCCACGTCATCGCCAGCCCCAACGCCGTGTTTTCTGCGACCGCTGCCCGTGCCTCCATCGTCGACAACCTCGTAATCTTTGAGTTCAGCTTCCAAGTCCTTTTCCCATTGTTCCTCTGAGAAAGATGCATCAAAACTGGCGATTACTATGTGTGTGGCTTACACGAACATATAGACTGTTTATCGGTTATATATATATATATGTTCTACTACTGCTATGCATGGTAGATTCACATATAGTAGATAGTTTAGTTTATAGCATACATTTGTGGCATATCATGTTATATTTATTATATTGATTATATATATATATATAGATATATATTAAAGTGTCTAGCAAGCATTGAAAAAATGTAATTTAGTGACCTCCCAAGCAAGTACATGGTTCGTTATTCAATTCGGTGTCATTCATGTTTACCTTCGTGGCTAATCGCGTGGCACATAACTAAGGCATAGGTTTTCACAGACTGTTATTCGTTTAGGAATGCGCACCGTAACTGCAAAGTAATCGTCTACAAAAGTTGGAAATTTTCTTTTAATATGGTAATTATGCCAATACAAGTATATAATGCACCCCCTCCTCCCAAAACCTTTGCTAATTAGCAAATAGCGTGCAAGAACCGCGCACCAAGTAAGGAAATATGTATATAATATATCTATATAGGAAGGAGTCCTCTGCCATGACTTGCTTGTTGTCCTAACACCAAATCAAGTGCCATATATGACACCGAATATTGTAATAATAATAATATTAATCAAAATACATGTATAATATGAAATAAAAATGTTGTGTGTATTTACAGCATATATTCAACATCGAAATAAAAAGCAAGCTAAATATTTGCAATATTTCAAACGAAAAATATATATATATACTATATATATAATGCTCGCCAAATATATGAAACTAACTATAAAAGCTGGTCAAGAATTGCAATAATTAGTCAAAAAACTTAATAACTTAGAGTTGAAAATGTGTTTTAGTACGTTGTTAGCGAAAGGATTTGTAAATTTTCTTTCTTTTGATTTTGTGTGGTGAGTTGGTTCTAGTAGATATTAGAAATTCGAATACAGATTTGAAATCAGATTGTTAACAATAAAAGCTGTTGTTTGTTGTGCAGTTAAAAAAGCATTTATAAATTACTTTCCCAAGTGTCACAGATCTTAAGATTTTTTTTTTTTTTTTTTTGGGTTTCAAATTTGGAAAAATATTTATGTAAGTTTGATTCTGAACGTGTTCGGTTTGCAGCTGCAACAGCAAATAATGAAAAATTTAGGTAAGTAAGAAACTAGACGGCAACTACAAACATCAAATCTAGTTAAATATTGAATTTTTGAAAAGTATACGTAAGAAACTAAACTGAATACGAATACCAACAAACACAGAGACAGACAATATTATAATACTTATATTGGACACATTGACAACAGCGATAATAAATAAAATTGAAATATATGTTGCAACTATTTTGCTGAACACAATTTGTATGCAATTGAAAATCAACAACGGAACATTGAAACAATTTAATGAATTTTTGTTTTTTTTTTTAAATATAATTTTTTTTTTTTTGTATAAGTGAAAATTTGTTTTTTTTTTTTTAACCAACAATTTCTAACTTACCACACAAAATTTTGTTTCAGTTTTTAAGTAACATTTTTGTTTTCGTTTGTTTTTTGTTTTTTTGTTTTTTTGTATTTTTGTATTTTTTTTCGTTTCGGTTTATATAAATAATGTGTTTTGCTTAATTTTTTTGTTTTGTCAAGTGAATATTTTATATATGTATATAATTTGGTTTGTTGCATTTGGTTTTTGTATATCGCTTAACATTTTGTTTTTAGTAGATTTTCTGTCATGTGGGCAATTTTGCTTGCGTTTGGGTTTTCTTTTATTTATATTTATATATTTTGTTAGTTTTTGAATTTAGCGTTTATCCATTCAATCTTCTGCAAGATGATTTGAGAATAAATTAAGAAATACATGAAGAAAATTAAATGTTTGTTAAATGTTTCAATATATAATTCATATTGTGTCTAATACTAAGAATTTTGCATGTCTTTCCTTTATTTTTTGTTTGTTATCTTTTTTTGAGTGTTCTTTTTTTGTGTTTGGTTGTGTTTGTGTCATATATAGGAAAACGCGATTTTTTTTTGGGTATATAATATATATATATATGGTTTTTTTTTTGTTTTTTTTAATTAGGCCGAAATAGTGTGTGATAGGTACATACTATGAAAGAATATGTAAAAACTATAAAGTAAAATACTTGAAAATTCATAAATATTAAAAGTTTTTGTTGTTTAGCGAATTATCGAAATTAAATGGAATCGAAATTGAATAAAAAAAGCACAAGATTGCAAAGAGTAAGTAAGGTAAGTAAGTATTTCATCAATAATAAGAATTTGTATCATTTTGGTCATACTCAACTTGTTCGAAATTGATTTGTGGCTAGTTTTTTTTTTTTTTTTTTATATATATTTGATCTTGTTAGTTGTTATAGTAGTTCATAGTAGATACTTAAGTGGAAATTATTGGATTTGATTTTAATATTTTGTATGCTAGTTAGAATAGAATATGGCGGCAACAACAGATTAGACATTAGACAGACAAGACTTTAGTTGTCTCTTGTGTTATTGTATTTGTATTATTTAATTTATATTATTACTTAATTATCCATAAGTTGCCATACGTTTTTTATATGTTTATATATATATATATATATATATACATATATATATATATATAGTTTTTTTTTCATGTTTTATGTGTTTGTTGCTTTCATTTCAATTGATATATATATATATATATATTGATATATATATTTTTATTGTTGTTGAATTTTAATAATTAAATGCCAGAGCTTTGGGTTGTTGTTAGTATTTCGACAATAAAGAATTAAAGATTTGATAAAAATGTAATTGACACAAAAGAAAGAAACAGAGCAGAGGAGAAAAAAGAGAATTGTTTTGTTTTTACACTTTGTTTTGTACACACATTTTTCGTAAAGAGTTTTCATTCGATTTCATATTTCAAAAATATATGCAGATAGTTACTTGTATTTTTTGTTTTTTGTTTAAATTATGTATTGAATTTAAGATGAATGATGGTAAGAAATGAAACCAAAAAAACAAAAAAAAAAATTCATACAGCCAAACAGTTGAAATGTGGCAGGGGCAAAAGGCAAAACAAAATGTGATACGAGTAAAAACTGTTCACAATGAGGCATGTATTTAATGTTCTAGGAGCTAATGCTGTGTGAGCCAAGAAATGGATTCATTCGTTTAATGGAACATTCAGGACTCGAAAGCTGTTACGGACATACAAATTCCAGGACATGTCTAAACACATTCGAATTGAATACCATATGGAAGTTTCAAATACTTGTACTATATGTATATGTCGGTGCCATTAGGGAATTATAATCGGTGCATTTCGCAAGCTACGGACCTACAACATTTTTTTTTCTATAATCTTTGAGTCAAGTTGTTTGCTTTCATTTCACTTAAGCCCTTAGCTGCTATTTATATAAATGTAATTTATGCGAACAATGGCAATGTGAATGACAATGTCACCAGATGAAAATCAATCGATGCTCTACTTATATACTATATTGAATTATGCATGTATGTGTTAATGTTTGTATGCGTATGTAAGTGTTTGGTTGGATGCAACCTCAATGAAATTTGTTGAGCTCTTCGAGAATGAGAAAGACAAATTTCAAGGGCAGTGCAAGTAACCAAAAATGTATGTACAAAATGTTCAACTTAATATGCAAAAGAATTTTCAAAATCAAAATTTCTCAATTATGCCCTTTACATAGCTTATCAATAAGTATATAACAAAACTGGAATTTAATATTATGTATAAAGTTTCAGACAATTATCAATTTTGTAAAGGCCATAACTGATTGGGTGCACATAGAAAATAATGTCAATTTTGTACAAATATTCGATTAAACAAAAATTCGCGTTGCTCTTTTCAACGAAAAGACACATTTTTTGGTAGCTTAATAAAATCGTAAATGTAATCAAAACATATTTGCATAATTAACTTAGGAAAATCATAATTAAATTTGCTGGCTAAGACCTCTTACCATCGGTGCTGGCGAGCGCCTGCTGGGTCATGCTATCAATGCCCAGTTTGCGCATGCCATCTTTGATTTCGGCCAAATCGGTATCGTTGGATGTTTGAAATTCGTCCGAAACGAACTCGGACTCGGAGATTTTTTGGGTCAATTCTTTCTTGTTGCTGGCCTTAAGTTCTTTGGCCACCTCAATCTCAACGGCAGGCTTCGGCTGCACGGAGACAGCGGCATTAGCTGCTGCTCCTGCTTCTGCTCCAACTGCTCCTGCCCCTACAGCTGGGGAGGAGGAGTCAGCGCTTGTCCCATTTTTAGCTGCACTGGCAGTTTTATCACCAGTTTCTTTAACTGGCAGCTGTTCAGCTGCTTTTATGCAAGTTGAGTTTGATTTGTTTGTATAATTTTTGCAATTTTGTGTATAAAATAACCACAAGAAGAAAAAAAAAACATGAAATTAAAAATAATAAATAATCAAATAAAGATTAAATTAAGATTAAATTCTAATAGCTAGTAAGTTAAAAAAGAAAATGAAAAGGGCTACAAAGTGAGCGGCGCTTGAAGGGCGAATAGAGAAATTGACTTGATGAAAACGCGACGAGGTGAAAAGTGAAAATGAGCATCGTAAACTAAAACTCAAATCGAATCTTTGGCACAGGCGACAGAAGCCGGTGCAGTTAAAGGACAAAAACAAATTATAATCGAACCAAATGTAATTCGAAACAAAAATAGAACGGAAATTTAAGGTTCAGAGCATTCCATATAAGGCAGTGTGTGTGGTACAGGCGCTATCCGAAAGTTAGAAAGTTTAAACTAAAATCTTGAAGGCGTGTCTCAAAAGGAGAACTAGTTGAAAATTATACAAGAATTGGCGCGTGTGTCAAAAGATAATATTACGGAAATTAAAAATGGAATCTAATACTTATAGAGAGATAGAGATAGAGATAGATAGAGAGACAGAGCGGTTGTTAATAGAGTTTGATAGAGAGTTTAAAGAGCGCGCGAATAGCGAGTGTTTTTATGCGAGAGAGAGAGATAGAGGTAGAGGTGGAGGTACAGAGAGAGATAGAGAGAGAGAGCGAGTAAAGTCATAGAGTTACTGAAGAGGCGAGCGCAAGAAAATCATAAACTTTACTTTGGCACTTTGGCCACTTTAGCGCCGGCGCTCATTTGTTGGTACTGTTTTGTTTGGGTCTGCTCGGTGTGAAAGCTGATGGTGCAGTTAACTATAACAAAACTTACCATCTTCACCGCTGGAAGCCTGGCCCACACCATCAGCACCCAAAGTGCCCAGCTCGGCGGCCTGAATGATCAGTGAGACACGGTAGAAATAATTCCGCCAGAAGTTCTCCTCAGTAATGCTGCAAAAACAAAGTGGACAAATTCAATCCAAAATTGATGTAAAGAGGAATGTTTTGTCAACTCACATCTTGGGCACCAATTCGAAGCGCATCGTTTCGAGCGCCTTATCCTCGGCCATAATGGCTATGGCAGTGGGATATGCGGTGTCATAGTTAAACTCAAATTCCACGCCAGCTGGTGGTGCGCGCACAAAGTTGCGACGATCCTGTGACAAGCCCAATATTTCCTCCTTGATCTTTGACTCATTGGCATGACCGACCCAGGGAGCGGCGCCATTGCCAGCACCACCTTGACCCTTGATAAACGCATCCTGCTCCTTGTTGAACGAGTCGAGTATGGTCTGCAAAGTGGGGAATAAAAAATACGTTAAAGTATTAAAGAAATTATTTAATGTTCCGATTACTCACATTATCCTTGACTGTTTCCTTGATCTTGCTACCAGCCTTGCTGATGGCCGATGACAAGAATGAGCCAAAGTGTTTGGCCTGTTGTGTTACTTTTGTGGTAACTGTCGAAGCAACGAATTGTTCAATTAGTCAAAAGCATTGAATTGTAGTTTAGGTATAACTGGGTTGCAACTAACTAACTAGAAGTCAACGGAAATCGCTAGGCTACAAAGTAAACAGTTTGTTGAGGGGGTGGGGTCAGGGGTCAGGGCTACCAGCTATGTGGAAGTGGGTATGGTAAATAATGAAATGAGTGGGTTACACATAGGTAAGTGAGCATAATGACTACAGGTAGTTAGTATTGTTAGCTGCTTAGTAACCTGTCACCGCTTTCTATCATTTAATACTTTTTCTTTTTTTCTTGTTTTTTAATTGGCAAATTTGCAATTGAAGTATCCATTTTAGTTGACATTAATTTGACATTTGTATTGTTGTTTTGTGTTACCAATTAAACTGTGACACGTACTTTTCACTTCATCGCCCTTACCCTGTCCAATTTGGCCCTCATCGCCAGTGGGTGTGCCGCCGCCCGATGCTGGATGCGAATCAGCGCCCTCTGTGGCACTGTAATTACAAATTGCGTCAGCGTGCAGAGAGAGAGAGAGAGAGAGAGAAAAAGACAGAAAAAAAGAAAGAGTGATAGAAAGAGACAAAGAAAGAGGGAGAGAGAACAAAATAAGCATGTGTTAGTTGTTGCAGGGGAAACATTTATATATAATTGGATACATATTGGATATCTGGTGTGGATATTGCAGTTGAACCCAACATGCAGCATGCAACATTCAAATCGATCACATTAAATTGGACAGTTATCCCATTGGACTCATTCCAACAATTGATGACTCTTCAAATGCATGCAATTTAAGTTAGAGTCCCTAGCTTGTCTGGGCATCAATCAAGGTAATCATAGACTAAATCAAAAGCTTCAAAGAAGAGAACATTATTTATAGCTCTAACGCGATTCACTTTAGATAATAGCTAACATATCTGATTATACTGAGTTACTTAGTTTGTAAACGTTAAAAAATTGTATTTGGTTTTTCAAAAGACATTTCAAACACCTACCTACAGGGTATAATAACTAACTTATACTTTAAAATGAATTCAATTGTGCAATTTGAAAAGAACTAGACAATAAAAGTGAATGTTTAACAACCCAATTAGCCTAAAAGAAAAAAACGCTAAAACTAAATTGTTTACACTCTGATACCGTCCGTATGAAAGCAACATTTTTCGAGATAGATACTTGCAACTTGAAGCATATACTGGTTCTTTTCCGCGTTAGACAAAGGGAATCAATAAAATCGCCCCCATAAGTTCTCAATAGCTTATATGTTAAGCAGTTTTAAGCTTTGACTAGAAAACATGGAAAGAGGATTACTTGGAATCTACTTCAAGGATTCACAAATTCTGTGGCGCCTCTTATCAGATATTATAACTGATGGCATCAGAGTATTTCGCAGTTGGTAACGCCCGCCTGCAACGCTCTCATTTGTTTTAGTTTGAAAATTATGGTTAACAACCTAATTAGCCTAGAAAGGTACAACCCTATTTTTTTTAGTTCAAGTTTGACTTTATGGTTATCAACTTAATTAGCTTTTTTTTTTAGTTTTAGTTTAAATTAATGGTTAATAACTTAATTATTCTAGAAAGGTAAAACATTAAATTAGCTTCTATTATTTTATCATAGCTTTATTTTAAATTTATTTAGCAGTAAAGTTTGCGAAAACCAAACTTTTTGTTGTAAAGTTTTCTCTATGATTGCTCAGAAATGAGTGCTTTTGAGTTGGTCTATGATTTTTATGGGGGCTTATGTAGTAGTCACATTAACGTTTATGTATATTTACACGTTTTCATAGAGTTGTTATTCATTTTAGGACAATTAATATTTAAATTCATGATGATTGCGATGCAAATGTACTGTTTTAGAGATCAATTATGTGAATGTTTAATGATTGATGCTTAAGGTTGATGGTTAAGGAACAGAAATGATATAAAATGCATGAAATGGAAATCAAAAGGGAAGAGAACAAACTAAGGCATGCACTAATACTCGGATAATCAATAGGAAATTGTGTTTAAGTTTGTTGAGTTTTCCCCATCGACAAAGAGTCACAAAGAACTCAAGTACAGAGAGAGACAGAGAGAGAGAGAGAGCAGATATTAAGAAGGAGCTGCCGAAGAAAATTATATAGTTGCTACATAGGACACAAATTAGATGAAAAGTAAAGCACAAAATGAGTTTCGACACAGAATGAGCTACACAACAACACAGAGAAATTATGGTGGAAGCGAAGGGGAGGGAAGTGGTTGTGAACTAATATCCCAAAGGAGGAAATGATAACTACTAGTAACAACAATTAGTGTTTGGTTTTATCTACTGCGTAGCCACAGAATAGTTCCAGATTTGTGTGGGGTTTTTTTTTTTTTGCTTAAATCCTTGACGGTTGCTTGATGGCCCGCTCAATAATGATGGAATCTGATACTCTTGAACATATATCAAAGTCAACAAAAGTATTGTTTCTGTTCTAAATGCTATAAATATTATTAGTTTTCTTATTTATTTTTTATAACAAAAAAAACGATAATATGAAATGAATCAAAGTGTGAAATCAACTAATGATGGGTTTTTGGTAAATGTTGTATGGGGCATATGTGAATTCAAAACAAATGATTATAGTTTACTGGATAATGAGCTGTATGAAATGGTTAATTTATGTTTCCGTTTCTTATCAATCATTTTTCACAATCTGTCCAAAATTGTGTCCCTTTGCGAAGCAGTGTTGAATTGTTGTGAAACTTACCTTTTAAGCAAATGTTTTTCGCTTACACACTGCGCAAAGGGACAAAATTAGGTTCTTAGCAACCAATTGGCAATAATTATTAAGTTTTTTTTATTTATATACATACACAAACGTTTTAAGAGTTATATGTGATTGGTACTTAAGTATTTGTTTGTACAGTATTTAAGTAGTTTTTTTTTTTTTTTTAAAGGTCAAACTTGGGTGAGCAGAAGAATTGTGTAAAAAACTTGAGAAAAGTTGAAAATATAATCAATAGAAATATCAATCGAGTGAAAGGCGTAGCAGTATTAAATTTTTGCGCTCAACTAAATATTAGAGGAAAATTGGTGAGTATTTGAAGCAAACTAAATGGTTATATTTAAAGTAACTTGTGTTCAAAATGTATGTATTTATATATATACGGAATTATTGGTAGTTTATTTTAGTGTTAGGCATTTTAATGTGAAGGCTTAGACGGAAGTGTAAGTATAAAAGATTTTCTTTTTGTTCTTATTTCTTTGGGGTGTACAAAAAAAAAAAACAACCAAAACAAAAAGGCGAACAATAGCCGCCAAGTGAGTGAAAGTTGGAAGGCAGGCCAACATAAACCAAAGGCCGCCTTCATTTGTTATTCAAAGAAGTTGAACCCAAAATTATAAGCAGAAAAAACTATACGAAATAAAAGCATAAAATACAAACGCATTTTCATATGATAATTTCTTCTTTTTTTTTTCTTTTTTGCAGTTTCACTGCCGCGGTTTGTATCGTTTTTAATTCCGTCATTCTTAAGCATGGGCCCATACCTAATATACCTCGACTTGTCGTCATCATCGCCACCACTCACAGCACCCGCAGCGGTTAGATCGGTAGCGCCTTCAGCGCCCTCAGCTCCTTCGGCAGCGCCGCCCTTGCGTAGTCCAGGAATCGATGGTATCGACGGCATTGCTGGCATTGCTGGCATCGATGGCATCGATGGCATTGCCGGCATCGATGGTATCGAGGCATTGCCCAACCAGCCCTTTGCGCTGCCCAGCCAGCCACTGTAAAGGAGAGCAGAAGAGTGGGAAACCAGTTAGTTGATAAACGTGAACAAAATGATTATGCGACTGCCTCTGCAACTGACAGGCAGACTGACAATCAATCTTTTGCTGTAATTTGACAATGTTCTCATTGCTTGGCTGCTCACGTGCACCCAATAATATATGTATTATGTATGTTATGTATTATGTCAAACAATGAGCAGAGCAGCTGCATCAAATTGACAAATGCACACTTTGAATAAGCACACACTTCTTTGCGGGATATGTCGCAGCAAGCAACACTCAATAAAATGGCAAATATTTGAAAATAGTTTATACAAATATTAACGTTTAAAGAGCAACAAAATTATGTATATTAAATAAAACAATTCTTATTTGGAAATTACACACACATCAGTCTAATTTTAATTAGAGAAATATTTAAAAACAATCAATAAAAACAATATTTATAAAATAATCTTTATCTATTGTGGTTTTTGCAATGAATGAAAACTAATTTGTAAAATGTATGCAGTAGGGAAAAAATATAGCTTTGCTCACTTCGAATATCTGCGCTGCAGGCTAAGCTTAAGATTGAAGAGGACTTGAGAGAAGTGCGATAGTCTTACGATGTTGCAGAAAGAATCGATGCTGGCAAGCTAGAAAGAACTTTCGCTACAATAGAAAGTGACAGCGCCTATGAACCTTTTGTGGCATACTACTTGATGTGGTCTAGTGTGTGTGTATTTGTGCGTGTGTGTGTGTGTGTGAGTTTCTTGTGTTGAGAGGTCTGCGATTTATTGAGTAGGCCATTTGTGGCGTCGATTCCTTTGTTCCGCGTTCGCTGGCTGCCATAAATAAATTGTCGCTGACAAGCTCATCTAATACGTGGCATATGCTCAATATATTTATGTATGTGGCGCGTGCAGCGAGGTGGCATTGAAATGTTGGGCGAGCACATCATCTAATAACTGTGCCGCCTTTGCAATAGACTTCACAGTTTGAATAATCGCTTCGTCATTTTGCAGCACAGAGTATACGAATTTTCGAGAAATTCATAATAATGGATGATGAAGCGAAGGACCTTTGTGCGATTTGTTTGTGCCGCAAGCATCGCGTTGTTAGCATTGCGTGCAACCACACATTTTGCAAGAGATGCCTGAAGAATGTCTACAACAGCTGCTCCAACAAGGCTTGTCCATTGTGTCGCGCCCCCTTCGTATATTATGTTGTAAGTTGTTCGCAGTCCATGTCAAGTTCGCAACTTCTAAGAACTTCTATCCTTTTATCCAGCAAGATCGCAAATCTGGCACCAAAATCGTATTTTTCAGATAATCATCTCATCAAGTCGAAGTGATATAACTATAATGTTCCGTCAATTAAATTTTGTGTTTTGTTCTAAGTTTCATTTTGTTTGTTTGCGTTTCGTTTGTTAAAATAAAATTCATGTTATGTTTGCAGTTTCACAAAGTCAACAAGTTTTCATTATTTTCATTTTTCCACTGGATCAATGTGAGAACTCCGCACGATTATCAATCACCCTAAACTGTTATTGAAAACATATTTGAAAGGAATGGAAGGATGCTCTACAAACTGTAATTTTGTCTTAATTTTAGTTTATAAATATAAATTGCTTTACATGAGAGTAAAGTGGAAAATGCTTTGCTGAATATAACCAAATGGAGTCTATCAAATTGTAATCCTTTTTAGTGCAACATATGCTGCAAAACCTGACTAATTTATATCTACAAATATTGCTGGCCACATCTTGAACATGAACTGATGCATACCAACCAAGCGACACATAAATATTCTACACAACAACACAATCGATGCGATGCGATTTGAGTTGAGTTGAGTTGATTCGGGGAAACATGCAATGCCAGGACGAGCATTTTGAATGCTTCGCCTGTGGCAAGTACAATGCGAGCGAATCGATGAATGGCATGTTGCCACGCCCCACGCGGCGCGACTTAAGCTCATGCATGCAAAATGATGAGGATGATGATGACGATGATGCTGTGAAGGGTAAAAGCTGAAGGAAATGAAATAAAATTGACATGGCAGATCCGTTTTTTCCTTCTTTTTTTACTTTTGCAGCTCAGCCTGACTCGTCACATTTTATTATGCTCTATTTGCGCATTGCCAAGGCAAGGCCAAAGCCAGCTGCGAATTATTATAATGCCAGCACATACGGACAGACTGACTACGTCGGCACACTTTACAAAACTTATTATTCAGAGAGTATATTTCCACAAGGAATGGTTTTCCTCTTCTTAATTCGAGGGTACGTGTTCTCTACTTTTTAAAAATATTTTGCATTTTCAGGATATATATTTGTCAAAAATAAATAAATGTGATTTTATAATTTGTATAAGTTTTCAGGATGATTTTCATTTCGATTCACTAAAATTTGAGTCGATTGTTTTTTCTCAGTGCACACATGCAAGCGACTCATCAGCCAATGGACAAATGCGACTGTAGTACAGTGAAGTGGCAAGAACGGAATTTATTTGGATAAAAAGTGGCCATAAATTAACGCAAGTGAGTTTAATTTAATTGAAATATTTATTGCATTATGCTGTTGTGTGGCGCACCGGCAAATTTAATTATTAAGTGCAAATGTGTGGAAGGAACAGATGCACACAGATAGCTCATACGCCGCGTTGCGCTCAATTAGTCAGCAGGCGAGTTCATATTGCAGAGCATTTCAAGGACTCGACTCGTTCAGCGTGCAGCGTTCATTGTTCCTTATTAGCCCTATAACTATCATTAGCATTTCAGCCATCTCAGAGTTTGAGCACCCGCCACCAGCACCCCCCTTGTTTTATGTGATTTATGCGTTTTTGGGGGTGCGATGCTTTTACGCAATTTTGTTCGCTTGACAGGCGGCAACAGCGTTTATTTATGGGCCGCCCAGGACTATCCAGCCTTCGCATCTCCCACAGTGGCCAGAGTCTGATAAGTGGCCTACTTAAAGCCGTATCCCCCTCGGGATGGGCTTAGCTGCACTTAAAGTTGAGCAGCGGCATCCGGACAGACCCAAATGAAAGTAAGTAAAAGCAGCCACAGACTGACAGACAGCAAAAAAGAAAAAAAAAAAAAAAACAATTGCTATTGCAGGAAAATAATTATACTTGTTTCATTACTTCTGAAATTACCTAGAAGTACAAAATTGGCAATTAGCTTATCTCGATATATTCATATTTTAAGTGTTCTTGCCGTCACGAAGTTTTCAAAATTGTTTTTATCCTTTTCGGAAATTGTATGTGTGCTTGGTTAGAAATTTCCCTGGAGGCAAACAGTTTTTTGTTGTTGCAATTTTCGCGTGCCCATGTTGTACAATATTTTTTTTGGTCTGTGTGGCTGTGAAAATTGCTCACGCATTTTCTGCGGAACAATTCAATCATGCCTTTATTTTTTGGGCTCATTTTTTACTCGAATTGCAGACAAAAGTTTTAATTATAAAAGTTTTTTTGCCGCGTCGTTCTGCGCAACACATCGAAAACGAACAAGCGAACGAAAAAATGAAGACATGCCGCAAGGGGAAAAATTGAAATCGACTCAAAGACAAGCACACACTCACACACACACTCACACTAATATCCAGACTTGACATTTAGACAATGAACAAAAATTAAGGCAGCGAACAGCGCTAAGGGTTTTTTCTTAAATGTTAAGCAACATTTTGTGGCACACTCATAACTAAAGCGACCTCAATCGCCCACATAAGCGCAGACAATGCTAATTATTGCCTTTAATTTCTTTTTGCCACAGACTAATGAAAATCATAGTTTTGTTTATTGGCATAATATGAATCGTTTTCGAAGGATTTCCAATGAAGTTTTCCTGTTGAAATATTTATTCAAATTCGAGACTGTCTGCAAATTTCCAGAATCGCAGTCTCTAGCAAAATTTCAACAAAGCGCTAAGATTCCTAAATTAAAAGTAATTTATATTAAATTAATGTATAACAAAAGTTGTTGGTGCTTTAATGTTGAACAAAAAGAAGTGAATTGGCCAAAAATAACACCAAATAATTGATCAAAAAATGCAATCAATTATTTTGAAGAAATTTCTGCTTACAGCCCTTAGTCATTTCTCGCGTTTCTCTTGTTGGGTATTTTGCTATTTTTATTATATATATTAATTTTCTTTCTTTTTTTTTTCTACAAAAACGCCTTAAGCCAAATTTGTATCATAATATATTTATTTTTGGTTGCTGCAAAGTATTTTACACAAAATATGTGTAATCATTAGAGGGATTTAAACAAATGTTATAACTTTGAGTGCTGTAATCAATTTTCTTGTGTTGTTGAAATACATTTGGTTTCAGAAGATTTAAAAGATGTTGTACGATATTTGATTAAATTTGATTTACCAATCTTTGATGATTCTAAAATAGTGACAAAGCCAAGGATGGCAAGAGAAGTGAAGTGAGAAATAAATACACACGCACACACGCACACTCACACACACACACACAACGAATTGCACTTATGCAAATTAAAGTCAGCGGAGAGCGATGAGCAAAATTAGTAGCCAGCTGCAAAGAGGTAACTGCAGCGGAGAAGAAGAAAAAACTGGGCCGAGTCCGGGATCCCTTGGGTCCACTGATGCGCAAATTGCATTAGCCGCCAACCCAGTTTAGATGTGTTTTTCCGTGTCGGTGGTTCGCCTGATTGTATATCGCTATATTATGGCTTCTCCTTAAGAGAAAATCAAATAGCAATGGCCACACAAGATGCGGAAGAGAGGGAGAGGAAGAGAGGGCGTGGTGGTGTTGGAGTTGTTGTTGTTGCTAATGTAAGTGCTATTTGTAATTGAGTCTGTGTCGGGTGTCAGGCGTGAAATCGTGCTTTAATTGGATTGCAATTGCGGCGCTGAGATTTCGCTGCAAAGTTCCGATTTGAAAGACGACAAAAAAGTCACGCGATTTGAAATTAAAGCTGAAGCTATAGCAAGCGCAAGCAAAACCCATTTCTAGCAGCCCCTTTTTTTATTTTGTTTGTTTCTGCTTTGTTAAGCTCTCTGATGGATCCACGTACACACACTCACACACATAAAAAACACACACACGCGCAACAAACTTATACAAGATAATGCTAAAGGAAATTTATTGCAATTGCGCAGAAAAATAACGCTAAATGCGTCTAAGCAGCTAAATAATATCACGCAGAACGGCTGGCAGGCAGGCTGATGCTTTAAGCTGATGCTCCTTTCCGAGAGCTTAGCGGGCAGCGCTGCACGAGGGTGGGAAGCAAAGTAAGCGATTGTTTATACAAAATTACTTGGTAATATGTACTAGGCATAATGTTTCATTAACGAATACTAAACTAGGATCGATATATCCTAACAGTTATCTTCTTCAGTTTATCTTCTTCTTAAAGGTGCATCAAAATTAAATTGCAAAAAATAAATATTATTTCAGTTGTTAATAAGATTTATCACAAGTTTTCTTAGACACTTTCATATTATATATTAACATTGCATAAAAATGCACAATGAAAATGCAGTCTCGCAATTCTGCAGCCTGCTTAGTTCACATATTGCTACAGTTGACAATTCGTAAACATTTGAAGCTGCCCTCGCTTGCCATGTATGCGTGGCGAAGGCGCAACAGCTTCCTGGCTGATGAGAAAGAATGGCCAAAATCCACATTTGACAAATTACCAGCAAGCAGGTAAACACCAAGTAAACAGGCAGCTGGGTGGATGGCGATTAAATGGAAAGACGCCTGTACGGAATGCCGCCCTCGAGATTGTGATTGAGGCTACTAGGCCAGATGAAATACACCCACAGTTATATATCTATTATTATAACCATGTGTAGCTATTAATAATGTGTGCGAATCACACAAATGGGAAGCATCAACTTCATAGGTTAGAATTATGCTTTTTGCTCGTCATTTGACATTTGACTTTTCGAGTTTGCTGTCATATTCTTTTTCTTTTTCTGCTTTTTTTTTTCTTTTATTTTTATTTGAGCATTTTTCATATCATTTTGCTTATATGCCATCATTTATTTCTGCCATTTCCATAATATTCCTTTTATACTTCGCAAGCAGTCTTAAATTCAGTTTTTATGTGGAGTGCTGCTCGGACTTATTTTCAATTATTTTATTTTTATGTGCATCCATCGTAAAGTATGCAATAAAATATGCATTGCAGCAAGGCAGAAAGAGGAAAATTGCTGATTTGAAGTGGAAAGCGGCTGCTTAGGCTTATAAGTGTACATATATGTATGTGTGTGTGTGTGTGTGTGTGTGTGTGTGTGTATGAGTGTTATAAGTATTCTCGTATACGGCCTGACCTTTAACGCTGCATAACAAAGCACACAATAATAATCATGTGAAGCTGGAGCAAAAGTTGGGTTGAAAAATTGTGTTTAAGAAGGAAATTTTGTAAAATGAAATCATTAAAGACTCAATGAACAATAATAATAATAATTTAATTACTTCAAATAATAATAATAATTTAAAATAGTTTATTGAAATCAGATTTATAAATATCTATTTAAGAATCATACATATCGCTCGATTTTAAAGGTGGCGTTAAACTATTTCACATTGACGTAGAGCATAAAAAATGGAAAGACATTTGTGAGACGATTAAACAACTTAATGGCTCCCTCGCTTAACCCCCATTACGCGAGGTATTCACGACATCATAATGCTGTATGGCACATATACAGTACAGTTTGGAGAGCGTCTTACCTGTGTGTCAGAATCATGTACCTGTCATTTAGTTGTAACCCAAGGCGCTCATCTAATCATCGTTCAGCAACTGTTAAGCTTTTTATGGCTGAAAATCCACAACATAACTGTTAACGACACTGCCACCTGGCCAGGGAGATACATAATTGGGGTATGGACCGCACCTCAGCTCAGCTCAGCACAGCTCAGCTGGCTTGCCATAATCCACTTAATGTGATTGCTTTACATCTGTCGCGGCTGCGGCCACAGTTGCCACATGAAAATAAACTGTGAGTTTGAGGCTAACTTCGCATGTTGCGCAAAAAGACGCAACAACAACAACAACAAAAGCGGAAACAAACAGAAAATATAATTATCAAAAGGGTGGCACTGCTTCATGGCATGAACAACGAAAATTTGCACAAATATCTAAAAATATCAGAGGCAAACTGCAAATGTTGCGTGCCGCTGACGGGCGAGAGGAAGGCCAATGAAGGTCCTTTGCCAGGGCTTAACTAATGTCCCAGTGTGTGTGTTGTATAATGCCTTAAAACTTTTGACATTTGCTGTAGCACGCACACACCAATGCAAGCACACTCACGCACACACACAGAGAGACACACGAGTTGCGAAAGTAACGAGACTCCTTTTGGTGTATTTAATTTTATTTTGATCTCTCTACAATGTAATGATGTGCCGTGGACTAAGCAGATACTTACACAAACACACACATACACTCGCACACACACACACACACACACACATAAGCACTTACACAGCAACAAATAAATCGCATTAACGACAGTTGATACCTTTTGTGAAGTGTGCGTGTATTTGTGTAATATGTCAATAAGGGTGCCGAAAGCAAGTTCATTGCCTGTCCATTCAAATGCGCATGAATAAATAATACAAATATATCTATATATATATATATATATCTAAATATAAATATATATTTGTACAAACATATTATTGCACCAGCTGACTAATACCCTAACGAAATAAATATTTGGAATATTTTCATTCCAATTTTAATTATATTTTTTTTAAGACCGCTCTCCTCTAAAAATTCCTATTGTTTGATCAACTTTCTCTCATCTATCAATAGAAATTCCTACACGAAGGCAAGGAAACAAGTTTCTTTGATATCCTTGACTAAAATATCAAATACTCAAAATGCACACATAGCTCATAAAATATGATGTATGAAAATGTAATATTAAATAAGTAAATAAAAAAAGGGATTTTGTTAAACATAATCGTTAACACTCCGTCAACCATAATAAAGGTATACAAGGGTAACGCTCTATCATTGTGAAAAATAATGATGTTGGTTGTAAATATTAGGACATGTCCTTGCTATTATGAACATACATGTATAGATACACATACTTGCATCTGTTTGTGTGTGTGTGTGTGTATCGCTGAGAGTGAGAGTATGTGAGACGATGACAAATCTTTGCATGATAAACAATCAGGACTAAGGTTACGTTTGTTGCCATGGCAGCACACTCAATCAACTGCAGGGCGGGACATCGTAAAGGATGTGTCTGGGGGGAGGCAGGCGATGTCTGCCCGCACGCAAGGCACAAAAAAGGTGCAAAATGTCGAGGATTTTATGCGCATTAATTAACGGCAAGACGGGACAAAAGACGAGCGTCCAAAAAGGTGGCAACCAACTCAGCCCCAAATGCAAATGAAATATTTAGCATGATATTTAAGCTGATTGAGATGAATTATCTTGAAATGAATAGCCGATGAATGAGCAGAACGCCCTTCCCTCCACCCAAATGCTCAACACGTGGGCGTGTCGTGCGAACTGAAGACGAAGTTTGCGTTGACGGTTTTTACTGCCGCGCCTGAACCTGTATAAAAGGGCTGCCGGCATATAATTACAGCAAGTCCTTGACAGTGCTGTTTGTGCAAATAATACAACGCCCAAAGGGACATACCGCACCGTGCCAAAGTGTCATTACAAAATCCTTTCGCATACAGGTTGCCGGCAGGCGAGCGAGCGATTAAGTTGCGCAACTATTCACATGTGTGTACACTACCAGAAAAAAATCTGACTGAATTTTACTTAAAAAAAAAGAAGAAAAAATCCTTTATAATACTGAGAAAATAGTAAGGAAATTTGCTGTCTTTACTGCTAAGTTAGAATTTAGTTGATATCTTTTTTTAATCACAAAATAATCATGCTAGAAATCACTTTAGAATAATCCACCCTGGATATTTTTAGATAGACACAATCTGCCGTTTCAGAAACATGCTTTCTGCATAATTAGGTGAGTTATCCTTGGCACTAAAATATATGGCGATTTTTCTGAGTGCATGTTTCGCGGCGGCAGTTACACTTACGAGCACTTTGGCGCAATTAAAGTTTCAAAATGCCATCGGGACGCGAGTCCCACAGCAACACCAACACCAACAGCAACTTTTTTATGTGACTTTTTCAACAATTATAGAGCCGAGTGTTTTTTTTTTTTCTTTTGCTGCCTTTGCCATTTCACGGCTTAAGCGCCTGGCAGTGGTTTTTACCATTTCACCATTCACTAGATACTTATGTTTTTATGAGTAATTCAGTGTCCTGATGGCTTTACGATGTCAGCCACTTAAGTGCACAGTACTGATAGAAATTAACATTCTAAAATGTGCAGATCTTAAATGTGCAATTTTCTAAAAGAACAAAAACTTTGAAAAGTGATTTCAATGTGTCACCTTCTTATTATACGATATATTTATGTATTTACAAATGACAAATTATATTTGAGTTAAATAATAATGTAAGACTTACGTGGCTTCGTTGACTAATGAATCTACCATGGAAACTGATTTGGGTAAGCTAAAGAAAATAATAAAATATGATACGAAAAATTAAATCAATAAATGTAAAAGAATCAAATAAAGGCAACAAAAAAGTAAATTGTAGTTTAAAATTAATAAATCGGATCTAAAAAAAAAGTATGACTAGCTCTAAATATAGAAATATGAAAAAAGCATATTAATATTTAATAAGAGTGATTAATCAGAAATCAATTTTTTCTCTAGTTTTAATTGAGATGATCGAAACTAAAAAAAATATTATTAGCATTGAATATACAAAAAAAATATATATTTATGTGATATTCCTGAACTTGTCTTTGAATTTAACAAAAAAATGATATTAATTATTTGAATTCTATAATCTTAATCGAATGAATAATAATTATTATTTTAAGAATTCGACAATTTCCATTTAATTTTACACACAAATTTAACATACTTGGAAAGCTAAAAAAAATCTGATTTTTCTAAACTAGCTTTTGCATATGGCCAAATTATTTAAATATTAATTAAATAAGTGAAGTCAAACTCTTTTTAATCTATAAATTCAATCAAAGTTTAAACTGTTACTTAAACCAAATAACTGTGTAAATTTAAATTCAATTTTACATCCAGCAATGTCAAACGGTCATTGTACATACTTGAATACCTAATCCTTGCTTCAAGGATATTTCATGTTGACCTTCAAGTTATGCCTATCAACGTTTTAAGTTTTACCATCATAGTTACCTGTAAAGAGGGAAAGTTTTGAATTAATGAAGATTAATATCGTTGCCGATGGAAATGTTAAGAAATTAATTAGAGATTTTACGCTGAGAAGGCGGCCCAAGAAATGCAAAGGATTACCTAACGACCGAACTTGGCCTGGCCAGCGAAATGAATGCCTTTTAATTAAGCCCAAAGATATGATTACAAAAGCGAAAAACCGAATGTTGAACGGCGCCCCAACATGAAAGCGATGTGTGCGGAACTTGATTGTTTCCTTATTGGTTCTGTTGCAAAACCCGTAAAGTTCAAAGTTCACACGCAACCCAAAGGGCAATCGACGAGGGTGCTTCCATTCCGTTGCCAAGTGCCAATAAGCCCACGTAATGCCAAAGTGGCTGAGACATAAATCTTTTCAAATACATAAATCAAAATTAATGCGAAACTGAAAGGATACTTTATTATTATGCTCTTAAAGAGTGTTTGTCACGTAATTTACGAACCTTGCCAGCAAGGACAATCCACATTGCAACTATATTCTGTTTTCACAATCAATTGGCTGGACTAACAGAATCAAATCGAAGCAAAACACAAGCACAATGGAGGAGGAGAAAGGGGAAATTAAAGTTGCCGTCGAGCTGCAAATTGAAATGTAAGTCGTGCTGACCTTGGCCCAATGCATGCGCCATGTTGCTGCCTGATGCCTGCATCCCGAGTCCTTTCCATAGTCCTTAGTCCTGTGATAAAGCGCTGTAACACAACACGAACGTCAGCCATCAAAGGGCGCGGCAACAACACCAACAAGGCAAATGAAATTCTATGTTGACACAAGGATCCTAGGTACTAGGCTAAGCAAGAAATGCAAGGACTTTTACAATTTATGCGAAATGTTGCGCCATTCTGCAACACAACACTAGACATTTTTTTTATATAATTAAACCAACATCAACCTCAACACCAACCTCAACACCAACCCCAAACTCTAACCCAACTGCAAACCGAAACTCAAACGCTAATGAGGCACGCGGCATTTCAACTTGTTGAAGCCGCTGCCATTTTCGCAACTAGCCCAAACATAAAATGATATTTTTTCTATATAATGCTAATTATAGTGCACAGCTAGCATTGCTTGGATTATATATGTGCGTTGGCGTAGTGTGCACAGTTTACGGCCAGTAATTTGTTGTACGTTGACGAGCTGCCTTTTCATCAAGCAAACTACGAAACATATGGCGGGAACAGCGATGTGATAATGATGATTGAACTAGTTTGATATGAAAATGGCTAAGAGGATTAGAAGGCAGACAGCACAATAATACTAATCAGCTAAATAAACAGACAGACCTAATGGATACACTAGCTAAAGTAGTAAAATTGCCAATATACATTCCACACTTTCAATTAGTTGGATAAACAATTGCAAGTGCCAAACAAGTTAAGTTTGTCTTTGTTTAGTTTAGTTTTAAATGCAGCATAAGACAATACTACTTTCCAAACTTAAAAATGATGGAATGCTATAGTGCTGATTATAAAGGCAAGACTTAATGAGTACATTTCATATTTACATAAGAATTCCAAGTTGAATTCACAAAAGAAAAATGTCTGCTTATATTAACATGTTTTCATTAAACTCAGGAGCAGAAATGACGAATTTGACACAAAGAAGAGTTTTTATTTGAGAAGGTGAATAGAGAATTCTGAACAGGGAACATTTGAAACAAAGGAATAAACAATACACAAATTTTAAGCATCCCTTGCATAGATTAACATACAATCCCTCTCTATCTTGTAAACTATAGAAGGCTAGTATTTAAAGTAATGAAATTAGGTTGAATTATGGCTTAAATGCTTCAAATGAAATAAATTGTATATAATCAAAAATCGAGATGAATTGGAATAGACGTCTTTATATAGATTAAGATTAAGATTATGTGTTAGGTGTGTACCTAGAAATAATTAATTAATTGAATTTGTTTTCTGCAAGCAATTTTGTAAAATGTACATATGACACTTTAATGAATTTTTGCCACTTCATGTTGAGAAGTTTTTTATGATACTCTGGCGTTGTCTACTTCCTGTTGATGTAGCCAGGACAACATTATAGCTCAAGTAGCGCTTCCAGGAAGTTGATAGCTTTGAAGTTTGCGGCACACAGCCTCCTTGACCTCTGAGGGTTGTGTATAAGTTACTATTGTCGTCCTTGATATGCAAGTGGCGACCAGAGGCTGGATGAATGGATGGTGAATATTGCTCAGGTTTGTGCGCACTTATTTCATTACTCGATTACAAGCAAAACCGTTGGCAAATGCTAAAAGCAGCCTGCGGTTACAATTTTCAATTAACGATTGAGTGGCAGAGATCCGCACTCAGCTAAGGTCGCAATGCAGACATGTCAGTCAGAGCACAATGAGCACTATGGATAATCAATAGAGGTGTGCGACCCACACACCCACCCACACACACACACACAAACAGACACTCGTGCAGCCAGCAGATGGCATCAGAGAAACATTCTAATTAGAGATGCAATTGCGCAAATAATGCAAGCAGTTTGACATGGCTCTAAGCGTCAAGTATTTAATTAAGAACGAGGTAGAAAAGTGTAAATGAAAATTGTGTTCTTCACTTTTTTTCATACTAAGTTTGCATTAATAAAATTGCGCGCAATAAATAAATGAAATTAAGCACTAACAACTTTTGGATCAAATTGAAATTGAATGAAAACACAACTTGAATAACTTTGATGTTTTGCGAAAATTGTTGTTGAATACAAGTGGCGATTAAGACCCAGGTCTCTCGAGTGCCCTTTGATTGAGCGACTATGTAATTAAAAGTGGGGCAGATGTGGAGAGATGCAGGCAAAGTTACAGCTTAGCGTTAATTAAATATCAAAAGAAAAATGGTGAGAAAAGTTCAAGTTGTGTTACTACTTTAAAGCCAATGGGTATAAAAAGCAATGTTGCTTTAGAATAATTTAAATTGAACTCAACTTTATTTAATTACCCACGCATGTCAAACTTGTGTAAAATTACTTTGAAATACAAATTGTTTTGAACATTTGAATATTATTTGCTAAAACACAATTTTGAATTTATAATTTGCTCAAATTTAAATAAATATCAACTCAAATTTAACGTTTTGCTAATATTTTACGGTGAAAAGGAATGCAAAATTTGATATTAAACTAAATTTAAGGCCAGTAAAATTACTTTGAGATACAAAATTGATGTTAACATGTTTCTATTTATTTATTTAGTATTTATTTATAACTAAAAGGCTTCGGATAATTGAAGATTTATAAAGAGCTTGGCAAACATTTTGTATTTGATGTGAACATCTTGTCGCTTTCTTTATGAGTCAACATTTTGTCCGCTCCCTGAGCACACAGCACATAAAGCGACGAAGATGCCAAAAATAAAAAGGAGACGCCAGGCAAATGGCACCCACGTCCCTCATAGATTCGTGGTCGAAAGTAGCCCCGGGCGGAAATTGTATTGGCCATAAAATGTTTGGTGGCTGGCTTTTGGGGCTTAGACAACGTGTGTGTGTGGAGTAGTGTGTGACCCACTCCAGCAGTGCTGTGGCATCTATTTTTAGATAAACTCAAAGGTCGTGTCAGATTTGGTTTGTGTCTGGCTCAGCATGAACATTTTACAAGTTTCGTTGAAAATAACGACAAAGGTTGCCCGTCTCCTTGATTGCCTGTCAAGAGCACTAAACCAAGCAGCTCGTCGAACACTTTGCCGCAAATAATTCAAGAGCTTCACGATCTGAGCATTTGCTGAGTAGTTGCTGCAGGTAACTTAGACTCGGGTGATTTCACGTTGCGTATACTTTATATAAACTTGGGTACAAGTCATTAAATAATCTGATTATGCACTAGAATATATATAACCATATCAAGTGCGAAAGCTACGGATTACATTTTAAAAGAGTTTGCTTGCAAAGTTAATACAATTTTAATAGAGTCACATTTTTGCTTTAATTCTATTAACCAAAATGTTAATGTTGTATTTGGGTGAACAGTTTGATTGTCATCAGAAAGGATATGCGTCGTGGCAGGACGGTCCTTAAAAGTTATGCGAACCACATTCGAAAAGGTCGCCAAAGAATATTGCAAGCATAACAATTAGATTAGACGAGCGGCTAGAAAGGACCAAAGCAAAATAAATGTCAAATAAAATAAGTAAGAATGCTGTGAGTGAGGAGTCAGTTCGACTACGAAATACCCTCAACCCAGTTGTTGTTGTCTCTCATTTCTTATCGCCGACAGCTGATTGGAATGAGATCAAGATGAGAATCAGGTTTTTTACTATAGGACTTGGGTGTTTATTAGCTGACCTTGATTTGATTTGAATTTGTACAGTATATGAAGTAATATGTGTGGGTAAATATCAATATATCGATAAATCGATATGTATCGATGCGGAATGGGGCAGTTATCGATAAAATTATGTGCGTGGGGTATACGGGAACCTATATTCCAAATAAGAAGTCCTTAGCTCTTATAGATGATTGAGATTGGTTTACTCATACACACAGACTCGGTTGTTGTTGCTGCAGAATATATGTATAGATATATATAGCTTATGGAGTCGGACTAACTTGATTCCCTCTGCTTGATATAAACTTTTGCCAAAAAATAATACCATTGTACCCTTTTTAGCCATTTGTAATGGGGTTCAGCGCATAAAGAGTTACGATCTTGGGCAACAGAGTTGCAGGGGAAAGGATTGGGCTTCGCACATAGCCTCAAGGTGATTTCGTCGTGCCACTTTTGGCGGCTGGCTGCCTGTTGTTGACAGAATTAATTGCGCACGTTAGCGTCGAAGCGCGCAGCAGGAAATTAAATTGCAAAACGACGTGCCGACAGCAGCAGCAGCAGCAGCAGCATAAACAGGGACAGGAACGGTAGCCATAGCCATTTCTAGCCCTGTTTTGAGAGACTTGGGTGCTTGGTGCCTTGCAGGCAACTTCAAAACGGGAAAATTGAGTTAGTCCCTGTTTTTATCATGGCCAGCCATAAACACATTTGCAATGCCAACACAGACGCTGCTGCGCAGTTGTCGCCACGGAATTGCATTAGGGCCGCAAACAATAGAGAGGAGTATATACAAAAATTACGTATACGCAGCGAGAGCTGCAAATAAGTAGAACGTTTGCTGGTTTAACAATTTCTTTGGTTTACACTGGTAAAAGTGGTCTGGCTTTGTTATGATTTAAATCCATGTCGTGTTAAGCGTTGTGTGAAATGCATTTGCTTTTCACTGTTTGCAGTGCAAAAAATGACCAACGTTTACACAGCCTGAAGCATGAATGAGCTTTTTGTGCCACACAGAGACTCCTACATGGGCATTAACTGAGGCAGACTTTTGAGGCAGTCAGCAGTCATTAACATTATGCAAATAGAGCGCAGAGCAGACGAAAACCCAAAAACCCAAAAATCCAAACACAAATCCCAACCAACCCTCGAAAGCAGCCCAAGGGGGATCGTCTCTGTGAATAATAATTTGAAAATTTTTAGTGAGTGCGCGCTTATCAAACAAATTTTGACATTTTCTACAGCGTGCGAGTTTTATGATAATTTTTAAGTATTCCGTTTGGCTGCCTCTTCATAGACAAGTTGGCTGCGGGCCTGAGAGAGAGAGAGAGAGGTGGGTACTGCTGGCACTTGATTGGGACGTGGTTTGGTCGATTATTCGCCAAAGTCATGTTTTAAGCCAATGTCTAGCATTTATCGCTCTGCCCCGATGGCTTATTATGCCAAGTGGAACTGTGTAGTTGAATAAACAAAGTAGATATGCCAAATTAGACACAATTTGCCCGATAGACACATTTACATATCTGTCGCCTTCCATCAGTATCAAACATTATGCATTCTAATGCGATGACACATAAAACCCGTAACAATTTATGAAGTATTTGTTTTAGACCGAGACGAGTCTAGTCTGGCAAATATGTATACCGTAAATAATAAAGATAGGTGGAAGAGCTTATTATCTGAGAAACAAGTTACTAATAAATAATTAGGACTGTGTATCAGATTTTCGACATTAGACTATCTTTGACAGATAAATTCATTAGGCATACAAATATCTAAGGTTCGAAATGTCAAACATTCAATTAAATTGACAAGTTCATCCAATCTCCATTTCGATAATCTTCTGCAAATATCTTAACTTGAAACCTACAAAAAATGTCAAGCACTGGTCGTTATCCCTCTCTCTCTCTCTCTCTACCTCTCCCATTCTCTTTCTCTCTCTATGGTGACAAAACAAAAACAGAACAAAATAAAATGCGCAAACGTCGCACTTTTATGATACGGCGGAATTTGCTACTTTGTATCATTTTGGCAGCCGGAGATATAACACTTTTTATGTGTGTGCATGCATTGTCTTAACACCCACACACACACACATACAACAGCACACACCCACACACAACAGCACACACCCACACACACAACAGCACACACCCACACACACACTATAATAATAGCTTGTTGGAGTCGCCTTCTTTTTTCACTTTCACATCATTTGTTGGCATTACTTTGGCTGCCACTTCCGCCGTGCGTTAATATTTATGTCTTGATATGCTCTGCTCTTGGAGTCAGACCCAGTCTCAGTTTGGTTTTGCGTCGTTCCTTCAGTGCTGTCAACTAGCACAAATGTATACATAGGATATACATTTATAAATATATATATGTGTCGCTGGTTGATGTATATGTGTACATGAAAGGAGCAACTTTTGCTAGTTTTTTCCGTTTCCTGTGCTCGTCCTCGCCACTTCCGTGCACTTTGCCCTCTGTGCCATTATTCATTTATCTTTATTTCTGCCTGGCTCAAAGACAATGGTATATGTTGGCATATGTTTCTGTAACATCGTCCATATGCTTGGACCTATCTAATTTCATTTGGCTTTGGCGAGCAAATCCCTTAAAACTGCCTATAAACAGCACTAAAGTTATTCAGATGATTCCAATTGCGAAAATTGGGCATTTGGTTTTTTTTTTATGAGTTAAAACAAGTTTGGTTTCCATTTCCCATTTCTTTAAACAATATATGAAAAATCTTCGTATCCATGAATAAATATCTGTGCTATTCGAAATTCAACTTGAAATAAGTTTGTGAAATAACTTAACTTGGATTAGAGCAGCATTCCTGAATAATTCCAAGTTAAGCGACAGAAAAATAATTTTAAAAAAAGTTTAGCAAATTTTTTAAAATGTTGGAAAACTTTCGCCAAAATGTTGCAATCATTTTGCCTGCATATCTATTGGGAAAGTAAATTTGGCCATTAAGGTAAATTGCCAATGTGAAAAACAGCTGCCAAAAGCTGGCTGAAAAACGCATTTTGGGCTTGTTGCCGGATTTTTAGTGTTGCGGCATATTTGACCGGCAATCGATTTGGTCAGACTGTACACTAGCTTGCCAATAAAAAGTAGGTTAAAATCATATTGAACTTAAATTGTGGCCATAAAAGCGAACAAGTTTAAATTGATTGAACATTTTATGGTTTGACCAATATTGAGTAAAGGCCATCGATGCCAAGGCTGCTGCAATATTTGCATTGCAGAGCTCACAAATTAATTGACTTTTTAGTTGAGCAACTTTGAATTCGATTATTTTGGAAATACATGTCAATATTTCAATTACAACTACGCCAGAGAACATTTAATTAAAAATTCAGTGAAAGAGGACTTCAATTAAATTTCTAATTATTTGATTAAGCCCATTCCAACAAGGGATTCAACATTTTCATATCCTGCATCCGTTTTGCGCATAAATCGATAAATATCGATTACCGATAGCAATAAAAGGTACAACTGTAAAGATATTGCTTTATAATTTATACACATACTCAGACATATTCTTGAGTAACTGTGCGCAGATTCAGTTAACCCAAACATATTTTTTGTATTAAGGGTTAACTAGAGAGTTATAATCGCGATCTATCGACTCTATGTTTAAGTTGTTTTTCATTGAACAAGTACGCAAAATGAAGCCCAACTACTGCTAAAATTGAAGTCCAGTAAATGGTGAATAAATGAAGTAGAGCCAACCAGTAATAAGAAGTCCAAGAAGCCAATTACAAAACTGTTTTCATATATGGGAAGTTGTGAAATATATAGTAAGAGTAAGGTCGAATTTGCATTCATTACTTATGCTACATACTTCAGGGCAAGGAAGGGGAGGGAGATGGGGCCGGCACTGGCAATTAAGTGTGAATTATGGGTAGGGTGACAACGAAATGAAATAAAAACCCAAATTGCGCAGACATTTCCCGCACTCCACATCTGACACATACACAGAAATATTGCCTGGTGCAGGAGCGTGTCTCCGGGTCTGGCAACGGCTACGGCTCTGGCTCTGGCTCCGGCTCCGTTGTCGTTTGTCGCCTTCACGTTAATTTGCCTGAAATGCCAAATGGCGAAGCCGTTGTTAGCACCCACGCCGATAGCGGTTACGATGGTGGAAGGTTCTGTCCTGTGTCCAGTTTTCTGTGGTTCTGCCGTTCGGCATGGCATAAAATTTTAATATCGTCCTTAAATTTAAATAGCCTCAAGTTGTCGGTGGTCGGTCTGCGTTTGATTTGCCACCATTTCAATTCAGCCCAAAACATTTTCTTTTTATTTTATTTTTTTTATTTCGTTTGGCAACCGTCTTTCGGGGCCAACGATAAATTCTCAGCCTTGCCGCCGCTCTATTTATTTATTTATATATTTATTTAGAGGCCATCGCTTTGATTTGATTGTACTCGTCCTGCGGACAGACACCCCCTCTGCCTGCGGACACAGCGCAACCTCAGGTAGCCAAGCCACAAATAAAAGCAGCCGCACTCCCACGCTGCCTTTGCATACATAGTCGACTGCCGCAGAAATGTGGCCGGTGCAAAAGTGCTCGGGCAACCTTCAAGGCGTTGACGGATTAAAATATGTAGATATATAAAAACATATAGCTTATTACCAGACACCAGTGAAATGTGCGGGAGCCATTTCTTTTTATGCGCTTAGCAGCTCGTTCTTAGGCAGCCCAATTCTATTTCGTTAGAAGATAGAATGCGATGGTCGAGAGAGCTCGACTAGGAAATACCCTGACGCCAGCTTTTAAGTCTACTTTATTTTTGATTAACAAAATCTGTTTCTTATTCGATCCGAATCTGAAATCTGTACAGTTAAACAATGCTATGACTTGGTATGTTATTTAACAATTGGATGTTTACAGTGGTGAAATATTTGGATCTTTACAGTGGATATGAAAATTAACTGAATAATTAAGTTAATTGTAAATTAAATTTAATTTAATAAATGTCGCAACTAAGTTGAACCGATTGCCTAGGTACTTATAAAAAATAGATTCTTCAAAGGATCAATTGTAATTTTGCATTTTGTGGGTTAATCTGAATTTGCTTTAAAGTACAAAGCAAAAATGTCTATACAGAATGATTGTTTGGTATTCGTGCCCAGGCAAAGAGTTAATAAAAATTTCCATTCAGAAATATTTATCAATAAACTTTTCAATTTCAATTGGCAATTGGATACTGGCAAGCAATCCGAATCAATTTCATATCGAATCAAATGCAAATATTTGCGAGTTTTACTTTCATGACAACCCCAAAAAAGAAAAAAATAAAAGAGGCAATCAAAAGTTTTCATGACTTCACACATGGAAATAAATGTATATACAAAAACATGTATGTGTATATACATTAGACATAAGGAATTTAAAATGCATATAGAGCACTTTTAAGGCTAGCTCTGTGTCCTGCTTATTTGCGGAGCAATTTGAGCTCAAGTTTTGTTTTCAGGTTGTTTCGCATAATTTACAAATACGCAGTGGAAATAACAACAAACGCAAGGGCACACACATACACACACTCACACTCACACACGCAAACACACATACACATACACAGATAAATATAAATATATGTACAGACAGACAGAGAGATACGCAGTCACACAGAGAGCAACTGCAAATAGTGAAAATGTCCTTGAAAGCGCGCAAATGGCAAAGCCAACAATGTTGGCCCTGCCAACGCACATGTGCACAGGTGAAGGCTTTGCAGGACGCGAATCGGGGCCAACAATGCCTTCATTAACAAATCCATCTGCATTTCGCACAAACAAGTCTCATTTTCAAAATTATAAGCTTATAATTTATATAACGTATACGACTCGTGTACTGGTTTTTAAGTTCCAATCTCATTGCTTTTCTCTTCATATTAAAATAGTTGCAATGCCCATTTAAGCTTCATTTTTTCAGTTTAAAATTTCAAAGTACAATCATAATATCTTGTACAAAATACCTAAATATTGTTTTTCCATCTCGAAAATTGACAACTTCCAAATGCATTTATAACAAAAACCAAATTTTGCTTTCATAAAATGTTTTTCTTTAAGAAAAGAAGGATATCATCACAGAAATATGTATTTAATAATGAACAACTTGTAAATTATTTCGCTCAATTGACTTTCTTAATATTTTCTGCAAAACTTCCAATGCGAAATCAAAGTGAAATATGTAATTATAATGTCAAATATGAGTACAATCCAACAATAAGGCATATTATGCTCATGGAGGGGGCTTACAATTGCCAGCTTAATGAGCGACATTTATGCATAGGAGCCAAAATTAAATAAATTAATTCAACGAAAATTATAGAGATTTAACGTTGATTGCTGTTTAGGGGGCGTCTGATTTTGTAATGCCTGGCCACGTTTACTGAATGCACAATTATTAAATAGGCTGGCAAAAGGACAACAACAACAACAGCAACAACAAAAGCAACAACAACTGCTCGAACAGCAGAAGGCGACGCTGGCGTCCTCGGTCTTATTTCATAGTTGGTGTGGGCAAATCACATGTGCACATTTTGTTGTTTTGCAGACGCAACAGACCCAAAAAAAGAGAACAAATCAAGCTCTCGCTCTCTCCGCTCCCAAGGCGCTCTCTCTTTCTATCTCTCTTTTTCGCTGTCTTTCACACTGTCGCTCTATTCTATCGATCTGTACAACTAGCAAAAGTCAACTGGAAACTGGAAAGCAACCACCAGAATCTTGTCCTGCTGCTGAGAAAATGTCTCTGACATTGGGTGACAGCTTTTCTTTCTTTTTGCTTTTTTTTTGATTTTCTTTTTTTTTTTTTTGTCATCTTTGTGCAAAGTGCAAAGTGGCCAAAAAAGTTGAATGGAAGCGGCGCGCGCGTGGATGGAAGCATGACTCAACATTTTGTGGTTATGCACGTGCAATTTGTGAAGAGCGCAAAACACACACAAAAAAAAAAGAAGGAAAAGGCGGAAAAGGAAACGATGCTCGCGACGTCGACATCTTTTATTCTCCTTTTATCTTGTCAATGTCAGTTGATAGTGAAAGGCAACGGCAACGGCAACGGCAACGGTGGGTACAAAATTCTACACACTCATTTACTACAAGTAAAAAAGGTATAAGGCCAAAAGAGACGCACTTCAAAGTCTGGCAGCAGCTGTTGGCAGCTGGCGAGGACTGCTCAAATTACGTGCTCAGAATTTGCTAGCCCAGCAGCTGTCTTCCCCCATGCTCCTCCATGCTGCATGCTACAACTTGATCTCCCACACACAATTAAATATTAATGTGTCAAATTAAGTGAAAAATGGCATTTGACTTTGTGAGGGAGGTCAGCAGAGGGGGTTATTGGCAGTTTTATTGGCTAGTAGAACAAAAGTTGATAGGACTGGCCTTTTTTTGATTGTCTAACGGATTAAGCACCAACTTGTGGCATTAACACAGACCTTCAGTGTGGCTTAACTTGTCTTTCATTATGTGTCAGATTAAAAAATAGATATAGTCGCATGTCAAGATTTGTTTGCATGAATTTGTTTGTATAAGACTATGATCAAATTGTGTGTATTAAGCTTAAGTTAAACAAATACAAATACTAACTCAGTAAAAGTCATAATGGCTGGTTTGATTTGTTCTTTGAAGGTATTGATAAGTGAAAAGCTTAAATTTTGAGGGGATGAGTAGACGTAGCACTGATAACTTACAAGTTATTTAGATATAATTTAATAAATTATATACCTGCATTTTTTCTTTAAATTAAAAATTTAACTATGTTTTTCGCTAAAAAAAAAAGAGTAAATTATATTTAAAATTACGTTTCTTCCAAAAAAGTAAAAAATGCACTCTAAAATCATTCTAAAAAATGCAAACAAGATAATGCAGAATTCAGAAGCATTTCTAGGAAAATTTCTTTATATATATAAACATATATAAATTCGAACACATCATTCAGTTCCTGCAGTTTCATAAGTTTTCAATACAAAAGTAGAAAATGAAATACTGACAATAACTTAAATTTTCAATACTCAAAAAATTAATATTCCAAAGAAACTAAAAGATAACAGAAATCATAAGTATTCTAATGGACTGAAATTTACAACTTAAATTTGTAAGATGCCTGGAGTAGAAAGCTACGACAATAAATTTGATTTAGCCGATATGCCTTCTAATGGTGACACAACACATAAATAAAACATATCCATAAATGCACAAAAAATTGAAGTGCTAACACCATTTGGAACCACCACCACCTTTTGAGGGACCACACATCCAAATTGTGGAGGCAGGCAGGCAATAAATCAACATTTTTGCACTATGCGAATTGGATTACAAATTTATCAGCTATTCTCGCTTGCAGTTAAGGCAATTATGTTCAGTCACGAAAAGCGACTTGCAATGAAATATGCACGAGCAGAATGCGATGTCTAAACCAGGCCAAAAGCAGCGGGGGGGATGGGTTGGTTGCCTGAAAACTATGGCTAAAAAGTACAAATTGCAAGGTCAAATTGGCACGCTATAAAAATGTGTTTAAGTCACGATTTGAATTGAAATGCCAAATTGATTTAGAGCAAAGCAAATACTAAATGTATATATATACGCAGTAGTGATAATGGGAGTTGGCCTTCAGCTGATAGCGTTTATCAGTCAGCTTCAGAAATTGGCAGAAAAAAAAGAAATCAAGTTGTGGAAAGTTGACTCACCTTTTGGCAGCCTCCTCGCCCTCGAGCGCTTGCTCGCCGCCGGCAGCGGCAGCGGCAGCAGCTGCAGCAGCAGCAGCATCCTGTTCCGCTGTTATGGCCACCGCATCGGCTGTTGATGTCGCTGCGGCGGCAGCAGCATCGCCTGTGGGCGCTGGCACATCCTCGTCGCCAGCGCCGCCCTTGACGGCGCCCACCAGCGACGTGAATTGATTTGTTAGACCCGAAAACATGTTTGGCTTATTTTATTGTTGTTGTTGCTGTTGTTGTTTCTCTTGCTCTTCTGCTGCGCAGCGCTTGAAAGGATTAGCCTGGCGTCGTATACACAAAACGAATGCGAAACACGAACACAAAACACACGACGCAGAGACGAAAGCCGAAACGTGTGCAGATGTGTGCAAAAGGGGAGGCTGGGTGCGGGCGGGAGGCGGTGTACGCGTTTGTTTTGTGGGGTGTTGTTACTTTTGTAGTTGCGCTCTCTTGCTCCCACTCTTCGTGCTCTCACTCTCGCTCTCGTTCGCTCTTTCGCTGACTCTCTCTTTGGCCGTGTTCTGCAAACGTTGCTGCTGCTGCTAGTACTGCTGTCTCCTTCGTCTGCTTAACTTTTATTACACTTGGCAGGAATTTTGTAATGGGTTTTTTCTTTTCGTTTTTTTTTTTGCACCAATGTAGTTTCACTTTCTACGGTGTTAGTTATGTAAATTCTTTGCGTTTTTACAGTTAATTATGTTAGCACGCTGTAAAATGATTAAACGAAGGGGGCGAAAAAAAAACAATATATATTAATGGCAAGTCGAATTTAAAATCAATAAATGGGCAAATAAATAAATTTAAAATGTCGCAAAATTATTCGCACTGTTAAAAATGACGCGTCCAATTCATATTTATATCACGAATTATTCTCTCTAAATTATGATAGAGCGTAACTTTAAGAATTACCACTTTAAATGGAGTTTATATTTCTTTTTTCTTGTCTTGTCTGGTAAAACGAGCAAAACTTGAATTTTCGGCTGCCTGTGTCGAAGGTCCTCTGAAAACTGACGGAACAACGGAATTTTCTTTGCTCAAATACCGTTGAGGGCTGCGTTCTCTTTCTCGCACACATACGCTCAGAAGTCGCCTGTGCTCCAAGAACGATGATGCTCCGAGTGGAAAGTCGTCGTTGTCATTGACGTTGCTTTAGTTGGTGGTTGATTTCAGCGTTATGCTTTTTGCTGGAATTTCTGTGTATTTTCGCGCATGTGCCAGCTGTTTTGCGTCGTTGGGCTCTGTCGCAATCTAATCAAACAATTCAGACGTCTGTCGATTGTACACAAAACGAAAATTTAATAACAAGCAATGAAAGCTGCTGCGTAGCGAATATTGTTTCCGTCTGGTCGACTTTTTCCAGCATTTCTATGCCTTCCAGTGGCAGCCCAGTAACAGCTGTTTAGGCGCAGCCAACTTTGTGTTGCAGCTAAAACAGGGCTGTTCTACACCAAACAGCTGATGAAAAAAGAGTTGAAATTGCGTTCAATCTTGAATTATTTATCTATTTACAGGTAAACGACAAAAAGCGCAGCATTTCCACTTAACATATATTTAAATTGATTAAAATCACTAAACAAATTTCGTTCGACGGTAGTCTCCTCAACGCCGCTGCCTCGTCCGACTTTGGGGCGCCTCCTCCGCTTGTGGCTTATCTTCGGGTTTTTGTTGCGCTTCTAATTCGTGATCGAGACGCTCCTTGGCCCGGAACACCTTCGACTGCAGATAGAATGAGCCGCCATTCGCGCGTTCATTCACATTGTACAGATGCTCGTAGTTCTTGATAATTGTCTCGTTGTTCTTCAGATCCTCAATGTTCAGGATTTGTTTCGCCTCCTCCAGCGTCATGCCTGCAAAAGGAATATTTATAATGCCGTATGTTGCAGTTAATTAAAGACCAAACGCACCCGTTCGCATGTTGGATTCGGCGCTTTGATCGCCTTGCCTGCCACCGCCGGCTCGCTTGGCGGCCTCCTGTGAAGCGTTAATCTCTTGTCTCAGCGCTTTGGCGAAGGCGCGTCCGATTGCCTGGCCGCCCAGCACAATAATTTGTGCGATGTACTTTGCCATAACTGCTGCGGTCAAACAACGACTGGTTTTTTGTCAATTTTGTTCAAAGTCAAGTTTAAACAAATTTTCGATCTTCTCATTATACAACGTTTCTAACCTAATAAATAAAACATTGGCCATCCATAGCAAGCGGCATCAGCTGTCTGCATACTGTCGGGCAACACTTTGCGTTAGTGTGACCGTTTCGTTGTTGAAATACCAAAAACCTACTACGTGGTGGTAAGTCGATTGACAAATACTTGATCATTTTTGTCTAAATTTCTAACTAGATTTATTTTTCTGAACTTAGGCAACCGTTTTTGTTTCCTAAAAATAGCAAGTGTGATCTGTCTTTGCGTAAATGTGACCGTTTCGTCGACGTGGTGGTAAGCCAATTGACAAATACTCGATAATATCTTAAAAAGTCTAAATTTCTAATTAGATTTATTTTTTCGGAGTGGAAATGCGTTTGCCTCATGGCAAGCAATAACAGCAGTCTGCAAAGTGCTTGGCTACACTATATTATAGACAGTGTGACCGTTTTTCTACATAAATTATTTGCAGTATATTTCATCCGATAGAAAAAGAATCGAGAAGAAATTTAAATAAATTTACAATAGGCACTTCAGTTAAAATTAAAAAAGAGACTTAAAAACGAAAATTGCATTCTCCTTATAAATTATGTTAAATTACCAGGAATAAGAGATTGTAGCTATGGGGGGGGTTATATGAAATAATTTATTATGCAAGAATTAGTCTAGAAGGCGCGCTACTTAAATGCAAATTCTAACTAATCTCGAATCCTCTCCAGCTAAACTATTTACAAGCTGCTTAGGTAAATATTTACAACACACTCGCCGCTCAACAATTACAATTCTCTGATGGAGTTTCGAAAAACATTTAAAAATTTCCCTATTTAATTTCGAATTAAGTACAGTGAAAATCCTCTTGAATAAACTTTTGCTCATTCATAAAGAATTTGTTAATATAAAATTGAATATATAAAAGCATTATTAATTTTGAGAATAGAATTATAAGCCAATTATAATCAAAATTGTTTTAATTAGTGAGCGACCACTGTAACAGCTTAAACTAAGGGCATTTTGTGTTTATATTTTTTTGTTTTTTTGTTTTCTTTTTTTTTGTTTAGAACAACTTTGCTCATATGGCCTGCCTCTTTGCTTGAAGTCGAACTCCGTTTGCGTCGTGTCAACAGAAGCCCGGATTTGTGTGCTCGATGATGCATCGCTTGCAGTATTTCTTAACTGCCCGATAGCCCTCGATGGATATCTGGCAATCCTGAATGTTCAGCTGCTGCAGGCCGCGACAATAGTAGGCAATGCATTGAACGCCCCGATCCGTAATCATATCACAATTGCGCAGACTCAGCTTCTTCAGGTTGGGGCAACTCTCGGCCAGGGCACGCAGTCCAGCATCGCTCACATCGCACTTGCCGATGTCCAGGGCACGCAGACGGGGACAGGAGCGGGCGAGCACTGTGATTGAGTCATCGCTGACCGCCTCACACCCGCGGGCATTCAAATAGCGCAACTTGTAGCAGCGACGTGCTATCACCTTCAGTCCCGCATCGGAGACCCGTTCGCATTTCGCCACGGACAAGTAGCGCAGGGCGGCGCCCAATTTGGCCAGCTCGTAGAGGCCAAAGTCTGTAATGTTGACGCAATCCGAGACGCTCAGCTCCTTCAGCGATACACAGAAACTGGGCACGAACTTCAGACCCGCATCTGCAACAGATTTGATGTTTTTCTTTAATAACAAACTATTCAAAATTTATCGAGCGGATTCTACTCGGCTTTCGCTTCTCACCTGTAATTTGTATGCAGCGTCGCAGATACAAATACACCAGCTGTGGACAGTTCTTGACGACAATCTTTAAACCCATGTCATCGATGGCCATGCAATCGGTGAGGTCCAGATATTGGAGCAGTAAGCGACGCGGTGGCTCCATATGCGGATTTGGACTAATGCTGCTCACCTCGCTGCAGCCTATAAATATACATATATATATATATAAAATATATATAAAAATGAAATTGTAACTGTGACTCACCCGTCACATCCAGATGCTGTAGATTGCTGCACTTGGTCAGGGCCTCGATGAGCGCCTGATTGGAGACACCCACACACGTCTGCAGCTGCAGATGCGTCAGCTCCGGACACCGACGGGTGAGCAACTGCAGACCCTTGTCCGAGATGCGACAGCCATCGGCGAGCATCACCCGTTCCACCTCGGGGCAGGCGCCGTTGCAACTCTGGCCGCACAACTGCCGGAAGATCATCTTCAACGTTTTGTCGCCGTTGAGGTGCTCGCCCCGCAACGTGATGCACTTCCAGAGGACGGGTCGCCAGGCCAGCTGCTCGAAGCGTCGACACACCCTGGCCACGTTGCACAGCTCACAGCTGTCCAGCCAGCTGAAGATGCGCACCACAGCCTCATCGGGCAACCGATCAAAGTAGGGACCACACCGATACGGACCCTTGCGATTCCAGGGTGGCGGACCAATCGCTGTGCCGGTCACATTGCTGCTCCGTCGCGGCGTCGTTGCTGGCGTGCTGCTGACAATGACACCACCAACACCACCAGCAGAAGTGCCCACACTGGAGCTGGTGTTTTTGTTGTTGTTGCAGCTGCTGCTGCTGCTGTTGCTGATGACCACAGTGCTGCTGCTGTTCGGATGATGGCCAGTGGGCGATGGTGAGACCAGCGTCGCATATCCCTGATCCAAGCTGGGCGAGAAGCGTCCGAGATTGCACAGGCCGTCGGAGAGGCTTTGCACTTTGGTGTGATGATGGTCCAGCTGGAAGGCATTGGCGGGCGAGTTGGTGCTGCGATTCAGCAGATAGCGATCCGAGCCACTCGTCTCGCTGGGACTGGAGTTGTGCGGATGATGCAGTCGCTCTATTGAAACAAGAGAAATCTTAAAAGTTAGCACTCTGTGGGGTATAGTCAATTATTATTATAACATTTGTAGTTCGACTATCGATAATATGTCTAATATATATATATATTAAATTGCCACTTTTATTGTTATCGGAAATCGAATTGCATCGATATTCGTGAAAAGGCTGCACTTATCGATAAAATTAAATAAACTTGATAAGCGAGAAATTAAATTCCAATATGTAAAGTCTCTGTCTCTACAGACAAGACTAAATCGATTAACTGATCAGGAATTTATATACTTAATGGTTTCTCAGTTGGTTTCTTCAGAGTTCTTCATGGAACAACTTTATCTAAAGTATTCGGAATAATTTGCATGTATTTAAATTGCTAGTTGCTTCTCTCAAGAAAGCCGGCAAAATTATAAAATTACTTAAAATGGCAAAATTAATTAATTTTTGGTGTGTTAAGAAAACATAATTCACATAATTCATGGGCAATCAATTAACACATTTTAGTGTTTAGAAAAGAAGGGAAACAAGAAAACACGATAAGAATAGATAAGACTAATCCCAAGAGACTCTAAATGTGCCTATTAGGCATAGGAATATTATTCTCGAGAAGACTAACAAAATGTGAAAACTTGAAATATAAATATTAATAAGTCTTCCGAGTTTTATGTGTTCACTTAAAAATTTCATTAATAATAGTAGCTTGAGAATTCCATGCAAAATCGTGACACGCCTCAAAATAGCTCAGGGCAGAGCTAGAATTACCAAATTTGAAAGACGATTGGTAAAAAAACAATAATTTACGGCCACACCCAGAATTCGACGTCAACATTTTTGGGGCAAGAGTCATCAAATTGAAAAGATACTTTAATGAACATTGAATGGATTCAATTAATATTCGGCTTGAGGGTAATTTATAGACACCCACCTGGTAATCGCTCATTGCCACTGCCACTGCTGTAGTCCTCCAGATAGTAGCGTTCGTTTTGGTACTGGCTCGCCTCGGCGCCCAGTGGCAGAGCACGCAGGGCATTGCCCAGATAGAGGGACTCCATCTTCTTGTCGAGCAGATACTGGGCACTGCTGCCATTGCTGCACGGCACCAGCACGGTGGGCACACTGCAGCGTCCGCCCTGGGCTTGGCCGCGCCGTCTGCCATTGGCGCCACCCGCATTATTGTCGCTGGAATCTTCGGTGTCGGCACTGTTGCCATGCAACCAGTCTAACGTTAGAAAATTGCGGGGCTGTGGCACTGGCGCTGTCGTCCGGGTCACCGGCGCTGGCAGCGTTTGCAGCTCGGGCGATTTCTTGGCCTGCGCATGCCGACCCACCGAGGCGGTGGAATGGGCACCAAAGGTGGACGGATCGTGACGTGAGTGCCTGCCACGCAGCTCGAATGTGGCTGCCTTCTGTTGCACCATGTGCAGCACAGCTGCTGCTGTCGTCGCTGCCGCTGCCGCCGCCGCTGCCGCTGTTGGCGTCTGCTTCTCGCCGTGTTGCGGCGTAGAGCTGCGCGATCCGAGGGGATACAGCTCCACGCTGCTGGCAACGGTGTCGTTCACATTGTGGCCAAGACTTGGCGACTTTCGTGACATTTTGTACGCCTGCGGATCCAGCGGACTGGAGCTCAACGGATGCGGATGATGGTAGTGCGCCGCCGCCAGTTGATCCCGCACCGCATTGCTCGTCCGCCCCAGCGATGCCAGTGGACACTCCAAGTCCGGGGCACGTCTTGTGCTCGTCTTGTGCGACATCTTTTTGTTTGATTTGTTCTCTGATTGTGTTTTATACAGCGACCGCCACTTTGAAGCCAGAAGTCTGCAAAGGCAAACATAAATATTAAATTTAATTAATTTATAAAAATTATTAATTTGAAATATCAAATTTCACTTTTAAATCTTAGAAAATCGAAGCGGCATGATAAAATAAAATCAATATTGAATTAAAGTTAATGGTTAAAAGTTGAAGTTGTGCAAAATGTGCTGAGAATGAGAAATTTAGATTCTTTAGGATTCTTGTCCAAATCCCATACACAGATAAAGCTCAAGATCAAGAGAGCTGCCCCAGCCTGATGAACAGCGATAAAATCAATTTGCAATAGCAATAAAAGACACAATTGTAAACATGATCATGACATACATATATCATTAAGATCGATTAAGAAGCATCGCAAATTATAATTAATATGATTACTAAACAGAAGAAATTTGCATTTAAGCAACTAATAAATGTTGAACAGAGCCTAAAGCATTCCAAGTTAAGTTAAGTAAGTGTGAGATGTGCCTGGATATGCTCAGGGGGTAATCGCCCAATGGAATTTGGGTCATGGATGGTCACAAGGCAAAGTAAAATAAATAATAATAAAAATATATGTATGTGGATAAATTGTGTGCGGATGCATGAATGGATGGTGTGAGCTGTTCAAAGTGGGTTGCCAACGACTCCAATTTGCCAATTATTATTAAAGAGATATTTTGGTGTGCGTACAAAAGTGTTTTTAAAGGTTAAATGCCACGCCTTGGTTGCAGTGCATTTAACCTTTAAGCGAATTCAAAGTTAAATTCTGGCCAATTGAAAGAGATTTCTTAAAGCCCACGCTGGAGCGAGCGCAAATGATTTGTCCGACATGATTAGCTATTAAAATATGGCGCCAGTTATTTTAATAGCTGGCAGCGAGAAAACTTTGTCTGGCATTTTTCACGATTTAACAATTAATAAGCAGAACGCCCACGCTTCTACCAATTATTAAGTTGCTTCATTTTTTTTTGTTTCTATGTTTGTAGATTTTTATTTATTTTTTATTTTTTGTGGACACACGTATGCTGTCATATTTCTATTGGCATCAACGATTATTGAGCCCCAGCTCCGGCTCCATCTCCATTCATTCGACACAGCTTACATCTATGTCTATATATATATATATATATATATATATTCATTTTTGGCAGGAAACCAGTTTGGAGTGTCTCTTGAAACATTGGAAACTCTAATCATAAGCCAGGCGTGGGCTGTTCTAATGTTAGTCTCTGGCCATCTGCAGCTTGGCCTGGCCCAAAAAAATCGACGTTTGCTGCTGGCATTGTTTGTGCTGCTGCTGTTGTTGTTGTTGGTGTTATTGGTGTAACCTAAGACCTTAAACAAAAAATGTGTTGTTGAAAGTAACCCAATTCAGCAAATAGAACAAGGAAACACATATTGCCACGAGCAGATAGGCATGTGCCTCTTTAGTTTAGACCGCCTATAATATTTGTTTTGGGGCAGCTTTGCATAATTTGCTTTCTTGCATGCCACCGCCAACTATCTAAATAGAAAACAATAAATTTATTTGAAATTTGAATTGTTGGCGTGGTTAAATCTTCTTTAGCATTGTTGGTATTTTGGGTTGGGCCGTCACGGTACACACACACACACACCTACCTAGATGTGATGGGTCTTTCATTCCATTTGACTACCTAGATGCTGTGTGTGTGTGTGTGTTTTTTTTTTTGTGGCGCGTAAATCAAATGCTGCTTACAAGTGGCTCGATTTCGGTTGGGTGTTGTGCGTGCGTGTGTGTGGCTCTATTTTTGTTGTAATCAAATTTGAAATTAATTTTTTTTCCCTACCTATGCCATAAATAAACATAATAACAATAATAACACTAGGCCACTCCGCATTCGAAAGGCAACAAGTCCAAAAAAAAAAAATTATGTCTTGTCATTTGGCTTATGGCAGCTGATTAATCTTAGCATCTCCGAAATGGACGCCGCCTGTCGCACCTCAAATGGAATGTCGCTCAACTGGTTCGCAGCAAATGTATCCAAAAAAAAAAACTAAGAAAAAAAGAAACACCAAAACCAAAACCAAACCAAAGGAAAATGGCCCAGAGGCCTCCACAGTCGCCACAGCCTCCTCAGTTAGCGCGTTTCGAGAGAGCTTTTGGTATTTGCCTGCCATAATTCACAATAGTTGGACAATAAATAATTAATAATCAAATCAGCTGCGTGTGGACAAAAGTGTCAAATGGCTCATTGGGCAACACAGCAGGCAATTTGCATAAATTTACATTTCAAATCTGTCACTTACAGCAACCCATTTGTATTATTCAGAATGCCAACATTAGCCTTTAAGCCACATGTCTGACTTTTACTCATTTTGCGACGCAATATTTGTTCAGTTTCAAACAAATCTTCAAATATCTTCCTACGAACACAGATCTTTGCCACTCAATCTGTTTTTACCATCAACAATTGTGTACATTTTTGGGGATCAAGTTCAATTTTCGATTAATCAATTAGGCTAGCTGAGAAGCCCAGCTATTTATGGATATTATCGCTTAAATAATTAATCTACAATTAGGATTTATTTTGAAGTTTACATAATTGCAAAGTAAGCCTAAACTTTTGAATCTATGTAAAATATAAGTCACAATTTGAAGTATTCATTTTTTTAAAGTTTATTTTTGTTAAAAGTTGTACTGAATTTAGTTAAAAGTACATGACAATAAAAATACAAATATTTCTATCATTAAAAATATGTAAACAATAAAAAATAAATCACCAGCTCAGCTGTCTCTGGAATTTAAATATTACTTTTGCAACTTTATGCATAATAAAAATACAAAATCATAATGGGAAAAATTAAGTTTTAATTCAAGTTTGAGACTCTAAAAATTAATCACTATTAATGAACAATAATAATAATAATAAAAAAGAAGATAAATGGCAAAATATATAGTTTGTAATTGATTTATGATATATTTTTTCATTTATTTATAATTTGTTGTTTGGCTATTCAAGGCTTATTTTTAATTGGTATCTTTCGCTGTATCATAAGTATTATTTTAGGTCTTGGACAGGGCAGGTCAATGGCTATTCAATTAAATCGCAGACGTGTTCAACGAAGCTTGAGTTTGGAGCCACAATGTGGCAAACTGGTCCTTCGCTTTGTTTAAGCTGTTCATAGACCAGGCCAAGCCTCTCAGCTCGCTCAACCAGCAACGAGCTCATAAAATATGACAACAACAAGTACTAATTATTTAATATGCTTAATGAACAAATGTCACCACGATGGTGCTCACAGCGGTGCAGCCAGCAAAGTGGTTACCATATATGCACACAGCACAGTGGTTTATCGGCTAGACTAAAATGTGATTCAAAATCTGATTTTAATATCAACGGAACTCGTCTCAAGTCAGTTATTCTACATTGCCTGCAGTTCGGTTAGTATTAATATTCTAATAAAAACATTTCTTTAAATTAATATTTAAGTTTGTTAAATTTAATTTGATTGTTGCATATAACAAAAATACTATTATTAGCATAAGAAAATTGTTGAGAGGTTTTAAAATTCATAAACCTGTTTTTTTTTTATCATTATTATTTTATTTAATACCAAAGATAAATTTATATTTATTACATTTTTAATCCATCCTTGTGTTTATGCTATAGACTTTAAGATCCTGTCATTATTGGTTCCTTGACCAATTATTTTATATCCTTTCAATAGGTTGATTAATGTTTAAGGTAAAATTAAAAAAAAAGAAGAAAAGATTCATTTCTGATGAAGAAAAATACATTTAAAGCAGATAAAAATATATAAAAAAAATATAAATTGTATTGTCAAATACCAAAAATATATCTAGCATTGTATCCATCACAATAAACTTTGTAAATGAGCGAAACTTATTTTTAACTTTATTTTAAGTTAACATATTAATCTCTTGGCTGCCTAGTCCAAGTGCTCTATATTAATTAGATTTAATATCTGTGCTCAACATATTCAAAGTGGTCATTTTGTGTGTGGCATGAGCATTAAAAGTCATATTTCATTAATTAAATCATCATCTGCACCACTGTACGGCTTATATAACTAATAACTGCTGTGCTTGCTGTTTGTGTGGTGTTTGCTGTCTGCACATGGCTGAAATCTAACACTAGCATAGAAATTACTTGGCGCCACAAAACTACAACAACAACAGCAACGAGAGAAACAACAACAATAGCAACAGCAACACACATGGAGTCGGGCAACGGGCACCTTTTGGCCTCTGTGGCATGGCACGCTGAGCGCCTGGCCCCAGACTGGCCCGACAATCAACTCTTTGTGTGTGCGAACGAGTGTGTGTGTGAGTGTGTGTGTGTGTGTGCGAAAGTGTGTGTATGTGTGCAGCTACCGTGTTGCAATTTGCGCTCCGTGGGTTGGCTTTTTGCATAGTGTCAATTTTGATTTAGCAAAATGCTGCAATTGCCGCTTTTGCGGCTGCAGCGCCCCGCCCCATGTTTCCCAGTCAAATAAACTCCCACACACACACACACACATACATAAAGCTCCACTCTCACACACACACATATAGCTACTCACACTAGCAGCTGAAGTGGACAGAAAGTGGGTGGCGCTGACAAGTTTGAGCAACAAGAAATATTTCTTGCAGCAAAACATAAAATGGGTGCAGCTGCCGAAGTTGTGGCTGATTTTTTATTTTTTATTATTTTTATTATTTTTCCTTCATATCTATCATAAAATAGCATTTGTTTTATTAGGCACTTGGCTATATGTCATTTTAGTTTATTATATTTGTTTTGTTATTTGTTATAGTTATTTGCTTAGGGCACTTTACATTTTAATTTATTTTATGTATTATTTTTGTATTTTATTTATTATTTATTTAACTTTAGTTGAAGTTTACATTAATAATTTGCAACTTTGATTAATTTCATATTTTATTGAATCTTTTTTAAAGATTGTGCACAGAATTAGTATGTTTTGTTATATAGGTGTATCGACTTCTTATTTTTAAGATCAAAGAGATGAAATATCTAATTAATGTTTTTATTTTTTAATATTAAACATCCAAGAAATATAGATCAATCGCATATTTTATATTATTTAAAATAGTTTTAACAACTGACATATATTTATTTTTAATTTTAGTCCACAATAAATAAATGCAAAAAATAAATAAATAAAAGAAATAATAAAAATTAATAATTTAAGAAAGCAGTTACAGTTTCAAATATTCTATTATTTATAGATATAGGACGATTGAGAAATTGGAGATGGATATAATAAAATACAAATCAATATATAGTTAATTTTCTTTATTGTTCATTTTGGTTGACTGAACTCGGAGCTTAGGCTTTATGCAAAATAGGCATGTAAAGAATTGAAAGTTGGCGCTCAGCTGACAACTGTGTCAATCGCCAGAAAGAGTGCAAAAATAAGCTCGAAGCGAAATGTGAAACGTGTGAAATGAGCTCATGAAATATGCATATGCTCAAATTGGAAATTGTTTATGCAGATTGATTTGTGGACGTGACAACATTTTGCGGATGGTTGCCTATGAATGGCTCATTAGAAGAAGATCTGTGGCACTGTTGATAAGTGTGTAAACTTCAAAAGGAATAGAAAGCAAATAGATAATAGTTCTGGTATTACAATCAATGCCGTGCCGCTCAGATTAGTTATGTGTCAAGTCATATGATATATCAAGACATAATATGTATAATTAATAGTTAATCGACTTTCTCTCACTGTTATTGTTAAATTGTGCGCCGATGACCATTAAAATTAGTAATACCCCACATTTGAAGATCCAGTGCTGAATATTTCACTAATGATTCTGCACCATTTCATCATTATCGAAACTCAAATTTCACCCTGTGCCAGCAAATTCATTAAAAAAATGCAAAATTATTTTTTTTTTAGCTAAACTAATTAAACCGAAGCTTATATAATGAAGCATATATAATGGAGTCGAGGCGAATGCCCTTGCAGGTATCTATAAGTATTTGTATATGTATGTATGTACATATATATAAATATGTATATATTAGATGAAAATTACCAGTCATTAATCAAATGGGAAAATAGTTACGATTCCATCTCTCTCACTCTTTATGTCTGCCTCTTTGCTGTAGGAATAATTCAAATTCCGATGCAAAGTCAAAGCAGACGAACCAGTTCGTCGCTTAAGTCTTTTGTTTTATGACCCAAATATCCAGCAAAGCGACAGGCGAAACAGTCAACTGTGCATAAACGCCACTTAACCTAAAATGTAATGTCCAACCGAACAAAATAAATCACAACAAGCCCAAAAGCAGCAAATGCAACAGACTTACCGCAAATTACATGCTGTGCGACAGAAACAACAACAACAACAAGAACAACTGTGGACGTGAATGATGGCGCATCTAATCCAAGACAGCGCGTAAATCCAGGCCAAACTTAATCCAATAAAAATGTCGACTAAATGCAAACAGCGACAAATGCTTGACGAACAAAACGACAGCGCTAATTTATTTAAAAGATTTGCCCGACTTTTGCCAGGCATGGAGCAGAAGTTAGTCAGGCAAAAAGATGCAGTGCTTGGCAGTAAAATTTTAATTAAGACAAAATATTTGAAATTCTAATGATGATGATGATGATGATGATGATGATGTTGAAGTTGACGATGATGACGACAACGAGCTGCAGCAAACAAGTTAACAATTTGCCGCGCGCAATTTTTCAAATTACATTTCATTAAAGCGCGACAGCAAGAAAGAAAGCAAAAAATATAGAAAGAATGAAGAAGCCTGCCTCATGGGCAAGTGAAGAGATAACTTTGAGAAAGAGAAAGAGAGTGAGAGAGAGAGAGAGAGAGAAAGAAAAAGAAAAAAGAGATAAAAAACGAATGTAAAGCACCGTTTTGCCTGATTTCTGCTGCTCAGTACACAGCGTACTGAGATTTACTAGATGCCAGCAAACAACAACAACAAAAATAACAACAACAGGTTATCTGTATCTATGTATCTTTGTATCTGCGGGCTGTTAGCCCGCATGCAACAACAACGCCCGCATACGTTGACGTATTCTGCCTGCTTAAAACGCAACTCTTTCTTCTTCTCTAATATGCCACATATGCCACACATAAATTGTGTTCTGTTCTGTTCTGTTCAGATCAACAAATTAAATTTTAAAGTTCAGGCCACAGTTGCCCTGCAAACAAAGCAGAACAAGAACAAACCAGCAAACAGCAACAACAACAGCAACAGCAGCAGCAGCAACAACTATGTCAGTCACTTGGCAACATTGCCAACTAGCAGCGACAACATTCCAGCTACCTTCGCCTGCCTGCCCGCCAACCACCCCTCGGCCGTTGAATGTGTTGTTCGGTAGTCATCAAGCCCGTAACTAGCTGCAGCTACAAGTTGCCGTTTCTAATACAAAACTGTCGCTTGTGGCCGTGAGAGAGCTGCGCACAACTGCACTGTAACTCTTTGTGGCTCTGACTTTGGCTACAAATCTGGCCGTCAGCAACAACAAACACAACAACAACAAAAACAGCAAAAAGACTGCAAAAGCAAAAAATAATACAAAAAATACATCGCAATGCATTTTAGTATTGCTTATTGCGCTGCAGCCTGCTCTATGAAATCATATATTGTATGCACACATACATGTTTACAAAAATATATATATATATGTATTTATAAAAAAAAGTAAAGGTAAATCAAGCGTTGGCTAACAACGAATTAAGCATTACTCTGTAAGCCACTAATTAATTGCATACGCCAATTTTAGTTTGCATTGCAAATGTTGCACAAATTGATAAATTTACTTTTTTATTGAGATTTATTCAATTTATTTATTTTGCAACTCGAAAGAGAAATGCCAAACAACATTTGTATATCTGTATATAGATTATTAACAAACTTAAAGTCAATTATATTTGATATCGCCAGAATATTATTTATCATTTTAATTAACAAATTTGAATCAATCCTTTATCCTGGAAGGTTAATGTGGTTAAGTGCTCTGTAGTCATCACTTTTGTGCAAAAAACTAGTGTTCAATTTAATATTTAAAATCTTTTGCGGTGTTTAATAAATTAATAATTTGAAGAACTATACTTACTTATTATTAATAGTGATCTACAAACCAAATTTCTTGATTGAGAATTGATTATATATTATAGAAAACAACAGGTAAGGTAAAGCCAACATCAGTTATGATAAAACTCATAGCTTATTGGCCAGATCCTTGACGAGCCGAGTCTAAGACATTGTTGAATGGTTGACAGTAGTTAATTTTGGAGTATCAAGGCACAACTATAGTGGACGTGTCTAAAGCCAAGATTTACATCTGTTTAGATTATAATCATTTTTTTTTTAAACCGTGATTAATTGTGAATACAAGTATATTTATTTGTCAGCATGTCAGCCAGATTGCATAGTTATTATACCCGTCTACATTTTTATTAAAAGTTTTGCTGGAAATCTCATGAAATCGACGCGCGGCTTTTTCATGTCTGTGGCGGCGTCGTTGACGATGTCGTCGGCTGCTTTTGGCTTGAAAGCTTTTGGGCATTGATTGGGGTGAGTGGAGTGGAGTGGAGTGGAGATTGGGCAGCAACGGGGGTATGACTATGATTGAGGCTGCGGGCCATGGCTGACTGGACTGGAATGGACTGGACCTGAGTTGGGCTGCTGCTGTTGGCCGGCTGCTGGTTAGCTTAGCTAGCTGGCTTGTCATTGCAATGCGCATATGATGACATTTTTGTTTTTATTTTTTTCTTTATAAAAATACTTTAAATTGTTGGTAAATGCATAAAATGGCTGTGTGGCAGTCGGCGGGCAAATCATTGGCCCATGATATTTGTGTGCAGCAATCAAGTTTGCCGCCGAAGTCTTTTGTTTTGCCACGGACTTTTAGAAAGCGATTAAATGGCAAGCATCAGTTGTCGTTGCAATAAGGAAAGTGCTTTGCTCAAATGTCATAATGTTATGTCGAAATCGTTGACAGATATCAAATTAACAATTTATTAACATTTAACCTTTCGTGGCACAAACAAAAAGCCACATGTTGCTGGCTAACAAAAAACAACGGATACCCCCCAGGCACTCAAATAATGGTAAATACATACACCGCAAAAAAATAAAACCTTTTGTGCCACAAACACACAAATGTGGATGCTCTATAAATATGAGAACAGGCAAAAGGAGAAAGCGAAAAGTCTTATGATTAACATGTAATTTATCTATTTTTTTTTTTAATTTTTATGCAAATATGTGTTATAAAATTAAATGCAATGGCAATGATCATATCCATTGTACTCTGTCTGCTGCCATAATGGCCAATAATGAGATACTAACTACCACTGGTGGTTGCGTTAATGTTTATAACTTTTTTGCACATATCACAGGCAGGTATGTGTGAGTGTGTGTGTGTGTGTGTGTACGAGTTATGAAAGGAAAAACGACAAAATCAGCGTGCAGCAAGCAGCATGTTACTTATAATGGGCGTCTATGCAGATCAACTAGTTGCTGCAACAACAGCAACAACGACAACATCAGCCACTGGGGCTGACTGACTTCCTTTACGTATAATTTGCATGCAACTTAAAGCTGTTGTACCTGTGTGTGTGTTGTGTGTGTGTGTGTGTGTGTGTGTGTGTGTGTGTCTGTGAGAGAGCGAACGAGTTATGGGCAATGTGGTGCAGCTATAGAAACCGCAGCAGGAACAGCAGCAAAAAAAAAAATATGTAAAAAACAACAACAATAAATATTTCTTCGAAGGTGTGATTTTAATGTGACAACTTTGCAACTGGTTTGGAACTGGGCCCAGCTGCTGGCAATGCGCTAAAAATTTGCCAATTAAAGAACCCTCTAGGATACATACAAACAAATAATATTTCCTAGTAATTTTACGAGCATGCACCAATAATAAAAAATAAAATATATATACAAATGAAAAATGCTTGGGCATAGTTTTGCATTGGTTGAAGCCACACAAAAACAAGGCAAGCCAACACACAAAGAGAGAGAGAGATGGAGAGTGAGAGAGAGACAGAGAGAGAGAGAGAGAGAGAGAGCGAGAGAAAACCTGAATTTGAATTGCAATTTAATAAATAGCAGTTGCTACCTTTTTTATACACGTCACTCGTTTAGTTTTCATTTATGCATCGCACATCTTTTCATTATTTGGCAGTTTTTGCGGCTTCATTAAAATTCCGTTTTATTAAATATGTATATGTATGTATGCTTGTTTGTGTGTGTAGACATGTATTTTAATTTCCTTTTGCTATTCCATTTCACACAACTTTTCTCTACTTTGTATTTATTGCAAGTTGGGCTTGTATGTGTGCATACATACATATATAGATGTGTGTGTGTGTGCGCGCTGATCTTTCACTGTGGCTCTTTTACTTTTCTTTATGTTATCTTTTTTTGCTGCCTTTGCTTTGAGCACACACAGCAGCAGCACCACCACTACCACGAACGCACTCTACACTCTACACACTCGCACTAACACTCTCACACACACATAGAGACGCGCAGGCACGCAACGTAATGCGGCGCCTCAAGATTCAATTTCATCCGCTACGACACTGGACGAATTACAGCGCACGGCAACAGGTAAATGGCAACTGAGGCCACTGAGCTGTGCCCGACCCTCTTTGAGCTGCAACTATGCTCATCGCAGCTTGGTGTGTGTGTGAGTTGGGCGCTGCTCTCTCTGTGTGACTCGAGCGTGTTCTCTTCACAAAGACGAGGGCGTCTCTTTACTGGGCAGCATTGCCAGTAAAAATATAAGACTTAAGCAAAGAACTTGCGGTATTTTAAAATAATAATTCAATAATAAATGTGATGTGTCAAATAAAATAAAAAAATAAATCATAAATAAAAACAAAATAAAAAAAAATCATTTGAAAATATATTTATAAAATAATACACATTAATCAAAAATAGATTAAATTATTTTTAGATATATTTACAATAATATTCAAATATATTCTTCGCCTTTTAAAATTGATTAAATATAGTTTCTATTTTATTCGGTTCTTCACTTTTTTTGTTTTAAATATTATATACTTCGATTGATGTTTTATAATGTGATTTCTTCAATATATGACAATGATAGTTTTCAAATTTAAATCAAAAAATAAAAATTATTGAAATATATGATATTCGTAGTTTTTAAACATTTATATACAAAATATTTAATCAATTGATAATTGAATAATAATTTTATTATATAGAATTGGGATTTTAATTAATTAATTTTACTTTAAGCCATTAAAACGGTTTAGTATTTCAGATGGGCAAAACTAATATAAGCATTATTAAACATAATAAAATTTCATTTTAATAAATATTTGAACATAAGTTAATTTAATTTAAATAGCCTTACTCATTGCCAGATATCTGGTCTGATTGCTGTGTTTTTTGATGTGAGTGCTTTAAATATGTATCTATTTTTTTAATTGATTTGAAATGTGCATGTTTACAAGTATTTCAGATTATTTAAGTGCAATATATTTTTTTATGGCCAGTGATCTTAACGTTCAGAAACTTCCCACAAGCGCGGCTCCTTCAAGTGGGACTGGGACAGGGACTGGACAGGGACGGAAAGTTGCCTGGTGAAAATTCTGTGCTACTTTTTGCAATGGTCACACGTTTGTGCTGGCCACTCCGATAGCCAAGACATTTCACCATAGCATAAATAAATATGCCCACAGGCCAGGCAGCCATGCTCAAAGAGAATTACTAACGAGTGGGAGAGGCAGCGAGCGTGAGAGCAAAAGAGAATGATTGAGCTGATCAAATGCAAGTGTAAACAGATACTCAAAAAAAGTTATCATTGTATTCGATACAATGGCACACAGCAATAGTCGAAAAGAGGCTAAAGAGCACACATCAATATGTAAATGTAGCTGCGTGTGCTTGTGTGTGTGTGCGTGTGTGTGTGTGAGAGTTGTATTACATGCGAGCATGCGCAGCGTAAGCCTCTCCTCTCTCCTTTCGCACCGATCAGTTGATCGCCTGTGTTTGCCTCTTGCCTCTTTTGTTTGCAATGGAATTTCTTTCTTTTCATAAACATGTTTCGAGCGCACATTCAACGCTGCTGCTGCTGCTGCTGATGCTGATGCTGCTGTTGTTGTTGTGGGCTTATTACAGCATTTATGAGGCAGGCGGGCAGCTTGGCCAGCATTTGTTGTCGTTGTTGAAGGAGCGCGCGCTCAACCACACACACACACACACCACACACATGCACGTGTACACACACTTACACTTAAGCCAAAGTGGCATGAAACAAGTTCAGCGCTGGCCTGAACGGCAAACCGCAGCTTTTGGCTCTGTCTCTCTGTCTCTGTTGCTGGCTTTGGCTTTGGCTTCTTGAATGACTGCGGCGCAGGAATGCAGTGTTGTAAATAGTTGCAGTAACGTCGGCGACGTTCGGCATTGTTGTCTTGGCTTGGCTTGGCTTGGCTTGAACGAAGCAGAATCAGAGCAAGTCACAGCCAAGGCAGCAACAGCAACAGCAGCAGCAGAGCAGCAGCAGATCGCGACAACGATCAGAGGCACTGAATTCAGAGCCATAGCCACAGCAAGAGTCAGAGCCAGGGCCAAGACAACGGCAGCAGCAGCGGCGGCAGCAGCAGCAGCAGCAGCATTGAAAATTGCTGAGATCGCCCCGAGGGCTTCCACTTGGACTTGGACTGGACCTGGATCTGACCAGGTCTTGAGTCCGGGCCGTTTGCTGTTGTTGCCAACAACATTGTCCACGATCGATAACACTTACACATATTCACACACTCACACACACACATACACACACACACACACATGAGTGCCTTACATTGCTAGTCACTGTTTATGTTTATGAATTGTATTGCAAGATATTGAACATCGGGTATGGGGTGTACGGAATTATGCTTTTATCTTTGAGGGTTTTTGTACTTGATTTGTATTTGTAGATCCCAGAATCCTGTGGTCCCTGGTAATTAAATCGCAAGAAACCGATAATGTTGCAAAACACAAGCGGGGAACAGCAAAAGGGTTTTCTTCTCTCCACACTCACTAACAATTACCGCCCCAAATATGCCCCCTAGGAAATTATTCATGATAACAGAGATTGCATTGATTGATTGGACACTCACAGCACTGGGCTTGGCGTCTCCGACTCCGACTCCGAGTTGGACTTGGTCTCGGACTTGAAGTTGGACTCTATTCGGCTGCAGTTGCCCTCTTGGTAGCTGCCTATGAGCCTGAGTTATTTGAGCTATTAAATGTCTGTGATTTGCTCATAAGTTACTGTTCCGATCTCCAGATCAATTGTTGTCAGCCCGCCAGGCTTCCACATGTGTCTGTTGCCCCCGTGGTTATTGTGTTTTCACCGCGCAACATATCAAATACATATTTATTGGCAATTACATTTTTTAAGCTTAAACTCACTCGTTTGCTCAAAGAGAGGAGCATTTGCAATTTAACTAAATAATAAATAATTTTTATTTCAATTATTATTTAATTTACCAATAAAAAATAAATGATTAAATAAAGATTAACAGAAAAAGAAATTAAAAAACTAAAGTTAGTTTGGGAATTAAAATCAATTCGATTTTTTTTTTGTTATGAAATTAGTAAGCAAATAATTTTATTTATGTCTATTATATATACAAATGTTTCCAAGGCAATAATATATATAATTATAAATTATATTTGAAATATGTGCAAATCTATTAAGCACTTTTATTAATTCTTTTTTATGTCATTCATATCTGGAGACAATCAAAAAAAATATACAAATAAAGGCAACAAACTTCGAAATGGTTTGTGGTAAAATGCTTCAACTTTTTACAATATTTTAATGTTTATAATTTATTTTCATGAAGGTACACATGCATATACCAAATTTAATTATCTATTATAATTAGCCCAATTACTAGTTCAGCCACAAAAGGAGCCACGAAAAGTTGGAGATATTCAGATATATACAATTTGACCTTGTTAAATATTATAGTGCCTTGATTTCGCTTGCCATTTTCACTACCATTTGTTAAGCTTCACAATGCCAGTCATAAACAGAAACATAAACATAAATATTGTTGAAGGCACTAATTTGTTAGCGGTTAGCAACGGATTCCTTGCGGGCTTGTCAATATTTTGATTATACAAAATAAAGCAGTCAGTGGCAAGTGTAACTGTCAATGGCAACTCCGGGTATTTATAAACCACTCGCATAAACCCTAAAAATATGCATTGCTCTTCTTTACATAAACGTTTTTGGCCCCGTTTAGTGCGAGTTGAACAACCGAGAGAGGGGGCAGTGAGGCGGGGATAAGCAGAGAGAGAGAGACAGGAAATCCAATCCAATATTGGCACAAATATGTCTGAGCGTGCTTTCAATACATTGGTGGCGACAAACGTCGACCATTTCAACTATCGATCAAACAGACGCACCGCCAAATTGCCGCACAGCGGCGTCTGCCACAAGGAGGTTTTTGGATTGTACACTCAGAAAAAATCAAACGAAAATGAAAGTTTTGTTTTTTAAAATAGTTTTTCGATATGCAACAAAATTTACTTAAAATAAGTGAAGCTATTTTTCTATTGTTCAAATACTTTCTGAAAATCTGAAATTATTAATGAAATTTGTTCTATCGACTTCAATGTTAGAGTTTAGCTGTTTTGAAATGGTTTTTTATTGTCAATTAGATTATGTATGATTATCAGCTATTTATCTACCTATCTATCTATTATCTATCTGAATATATACTTATATAAAAATAACCAGGAAATTGGAATAATGTACACTGGAATTAAGATATTTTAAAAGATACTTTCTGAATAATAAGATGACTTAAGTTTTATGTCATTTCTAAAATACAGAGTGATATTTTCTCTGAGTGTATGCCTTGGCCCCCATCGCAAAGAGGCGAGGGACGCCACTGGGCACAATTGCATATGACTTTGTTGGCCGCAAAAGAAGTTAACATTATGCTGTGGAATTTTCGCTGGATGGGCACGTCATGGTACCAAACACATTAAAGGCACACTAAACTATATACATAGACACATACTGAAAGGGGAAGGGGGGTGGGGTGGAGGGGTGGGGTGTGCAGTGGTAAGTTTCTGCTTCCTTTTGGGGTTGCAGTCGACGGATGGTGTTTGTAAAACCGAGTCTATAAAAGCTTTGACTTGCGAACGCAGGCGTTTCAGTTAAACTTCAACGCGTTTCAGTGTCCTGTCGTCCTGTCGTCCTGTCGTCTTGTCGTCCCGTTCGCGTTCGCTTCTTAACCGCATCCTGACGGTTGCTCAAAGAAACAATTAAAGCATAACCGCTAAACGGAAGGAAGTGCATACCACAAGTGCTTTCCCCACTTATCCTTGCATGCTCAACGCAAATCGCAGCGAAAGTTTTTCAAGACTCGCCCCACTTAAAAACTAGTTTTTGCCATTGTTGTTGCTGTCGTTGCTGTTGTTGCTGTTGTTGCTGTTGCTGCTGCTTGTGTTTCCTTTGTAACCCTATGTTGGCCACGCCGTTTTGTGTAAAATGAAAACTGAAAATTTCCACAAGTACAGCGCTCCTTTGTACAACTTGAGAAGTACTCGCGCTCATTCACAGGCCCAACCGCAGAGTGTCGGCAACAGCAATCCACATAACTTGACATCGCTGCTGACAAGCGAAAACTTGCGTTATCTCACCCAGAACCGTCCATCCGGATACTCCGATAGGGAGAGCATCTGCAGCCTCAGCAGCGCAGGCGGACGGATTAAGAGGCGATCGAGGTGGGTTATCCAAGTCTTATTTTACTTTGATTAGATATACTTAAAGATGTTTGAAGAAATCATTTTGCTAGTGCCAGCTGATACATATTGATTATTATATTTATATATTTCTATATATTTATACATATTCATTAACGGGAACTGTCTCGTTCTATATATCTCGAACCCTCTAAAAGTATGCAACACAATGAAATAAATTTGTTTTTGGGAAATTCCAGCAAATTGTAATTGTTGTATTTTAATAAACAGATTTTCCTATCTTTTCTCTATTATTGCTATTTTATTTACTCTTTTTATATTTAATTTAAATAAAGCTAAGACAAAACTTACAAAAACTTTCATTAAATTTTATTTTAAGTTTATACTTTTTAAACATTATTAAATTTAAGGTCTACTTTATTTATATAAATAAATAAATACCCTTTGTGTATTGGCATTTTTGGCTTTCAACAAACTGTCGGAATTTATTTAAACATTAATTCTCTATGATACATTTGTCAATATATTAATTCATATTTCAATTATGCCCAATGAATTTCAGTTTTTCTTTTTGTATTCGTATATTTATATAGTAAGAAAAGACTGAACTATAGTATAATTTATATTGTATAATTTATTACTATTATCATTATTGTTAACTTCTCCACATTTCATCAAATATACAAAAATAATATTTATTTTAAAGCAGTATTAGCTAAAGGTGAATTGAGGGCCTCTAAGCCTGATTATATCTTCTATAAAAAAGTTAGAAATTACAAAGATCAAACCAAAAAAAAATAAAAAAAAAACAAATAATTTAATAGTTGATTTGTCAATTCAAAGCATTTATTAATTAAATATTAAAGTTTCATATATCCATCATGAATACCAACCTGACAAAGCAGTAAAGAACAACCCTACAAATATTGCAGGAGCAGAACAGCTTCTGCATATCGAATTTTAAACACCCTATAAGTAATATTATATTATAATCTGATAATTATAGTATTATAACTATTTATTTAATTCTGATTCTTTTAAATAATGAATTTTTCTTATTATTGCGATTAACAAAAAACATTTTATATAAATTGTGGACTGCTTTTAGTCCACATTAAATAAATTAAAATAATATGAAATTAAAAATGTTTTGGCTTCAAATTAAAAGCAATAAATAAGTTAAACATTAAGAAGTAAAAAATTAAATAAAGTTCACATAAAAAATATGCTTCTAATGAAATTCGAGATGCCATTATTCAAAGCGTCACAAATTTGGTCGCAAAATAGAGCTAACCTACTACAACTGCAGGAATAACACAAAAGTCGAGTAGGCACGCCGAAGATTGCATACCCTTTCAGATATACATTATTGTAGTTAAAAAAAACACATGGATATGGCTAAACCGACTTGCCTCTTGATGCTGATCAAGAATTTATGTGTATCCCTTATGAGGTTGGAGATGCTTCATTCTGCCTGTTACATACTCCTTCACAACTTTGTGAGACTCATGCTTTCAGGGTATGAAAAATAAAAAAAACCTATGCGAGTCCACTGAACCGTGACGCTTATACACATGGTCAACAGTATGGTTAGCGTGTGTGTGTGTGTGTGCGTGTGTGTGTGTACTCTCAGCAGGGTTAAAGGACTGAACACATTTGTATTTTGGCCAAATCGTTGTCCCGGCAACCAGTTCACAGTCCGTGGCACAAGTGCAGCAATTGTCACCCCAATGAAAAAAAAGGCAGCCTCAGTTTGTGGCCAGCTCGCGCTTAGTGCGCTTTTCAAGGGATACACTTTTTGTGGCAGAGTGAAACCTATTGTAGGATGTGATCGATTACAGATGTAAAGTGCTCAAATCTCGCGTTTCTCATTGTTCGCGACTTTAGAAATTTCTCGATGAAGTCCTCGAAGGGCATCAGCAAGAAGAGCAAGACCATGGATTACACAAACTATGCCTACAACGAGGCAGTGGGCCGCTTGAAAGTAATGCTGGCCGACAACTCCTATACGGCCACGCCCAAATTGGTCAGCAATCCGTCGGCTTATTTGCGCAACTTCAACGAGGACTCTGGCGATAATTTCTCGGATAATTTATCGGTGGGTTTATTCCATGATTTTTTTTTTTGTATTGCTTATGGATTTGCTTTGTAGGTCATTGAACGACCTGTTTTCACGGACATTTCCAAGTATCTGTCGCCCAGCCAGAAGTCGCGTATTAGCTCCTATCGTCCCAAGAAGAGCTACAATTCCGGTTATCTCTCCGCTTCCAAGGAGAACCTGGCCGCGAATCCTTCGCTATATGCGAGCAGCAGTGTGCCCGTTCCCCCTTTGCCCACGGACAGTGTTCAGGCGCCAGTCGAGATTTTCAGTTTCATTGAAAAGCAGGAGGATTACATTGAGCAGCTCGAGAAGGAGTCCAAGTACTGTCGCAACGAGCTGACCAACTTGCTCGGCAAGGTCAAGGACGTGATCAATGAGAACGAGCATCTAACGGAGAATGCTCGCAGCGAGCTGGCTGCCCTTGGTGGTGTCACTGGCACTGGCACCGGTACTGGAACTATTAAGCCCATGGTGCAGACCACCACCAGTCCCTCCTCGGACAGCGATGAGCATCTGCTCTTTGCCGGCCGTAAGACGCCAACAACGCCACGGAAGAGCAACATAAAGGTGCAATCTCCACGGTACGCCAGTGCCCCCAACATTGTCTACGAGGCACGCATCAGTGAACTGGAGGCGGAGCTGATGCAGGCCAACATCGATCTAAAGCGTGTTCGCACCGAGAATGAGGAGCTCAAACGGAAGCAGGCCCACACCGATCCTCGCAGCGCCGTTGCCATTTTGGGCAGTGTCAACTGCGAGACTCATCGCAAGCAGCTGGAACTGCTGCAACAGGAGAAAACCGCTCTCGAGGAATCGGTGCGCCAACTGCAACGCATGCTCGACGAAGCAAAGTCTCTGAATCACAACAGCGCCAACAGCTCCAAGCGCTACATCAGTGACCTGGTTCAGATGGAACGCTCCCAGGCGGAGGTAAGTTCTGATGCAACTTGTAGCTAGCTCAGCATACTGTGCCATGTACACTGACCTTTTGGCCTCATTTCAGTTGGAGGTGCGTCACCTGCGGGATGAGCTTGACCGGCAGCACGAGCGGGTCCGGGAACTCCAGCATGAGATGGCGCGTCGCTTGGCTGATGAGCGAGCAAGTGCGGAACGGCGTTATAATAGCCAAGTGGATCAGCTGGGCGGCGATCTGAGCAGTCAGTGGGAGCAGGTGGCCAAGCTGCAGCTGGAACTGGAGCGCCAGAAGCGCTATGAGACCGATCTGAAACGCGATGTGGCCAATCGCAATTCCCAAATCGAGGAGCTGAAGATGGAGTTGCGCGGAAATCGCACCACATTCCTCGCAGACATGGCGCAGGCGAACGCCGAGAAGCAGTCCCTGGAGCAGGAGATTACCTCGTTGCGACTGCAGCTGGATCGGGCGGGACGCGAGACCAAAACGGAGGCATCTCGTCTAACCGCAGAGATTAACTCTTTACGCCAGCGTCTGGATCGTGGCGATGCCGACATACTCCACTCAAAGCGGGAGGTTTTGCGCTTGAACGATGACATTGCAAATCTGGAGAAGGAGGTAATCTCAGTCTGGAAGATTTGAAATTGCAATTGAAATTCAAATTCAAATGATTCTCGCCTTATGATTACTGAAAAATATTGAAAATTGTTTATTTAAATAATATTTACAGCTAGCTTATGGTGAGCTGAAGAACGAAATTCGACCCACCAAAAAAGATTTGGACAAACGCATTTCCGAGATGCAGGATAAGCATGGTATGTGTTTGTAGTTGTAACTTTTATCTAGTCAATCGCTCACTTTGACACACTTATGTAGATAGTTTTTCCCAAGCACTTTAATTATTTGTTATCTTCTCAATTTCTCTGAACTCTGGTTAAGCTATTGATTTTCATATTGTGCGTGTGTGTGTGTGTGGAATCTGATTAAAATTTGAATTTACCCAAAACTTTGAGTGGATATCTTGAAAATCCGATATTCTACATTCGATAAGAAACAAAACGTCAATAGTTTATCCATGAGTTTGTTGTCTTGCCAGAAAGATACAATATATTATATATATGTATATACATATTTCGCACCTGCAATCCACTCTAATAACCCACCAACAATTTGTCTGTCTGTCTACTCTTTGTAGCGGAAACTGTAAATGAGCTCGAAGAAATGATAACGTCTCAGAAGCAACTCATGGATAAACTGACGAATGAGTGTAAAACGTTAACTGGCAAATTAGAGGATACAACCTATAAGCACAAGTAATTATAACCAGCATCTTTCAACTACAACATTATTTCCTGCATTCGATTATTCGCCCGGCACAAATTGCAATCTAGTTTTTGTGCAATTTTTCGATATGCATAGGCAAGTGTGTGGTTAGTTTAATTAATCTTGTAAAATGATCACCCATTTAGAGAGCAACTCAAGTCACAGCAAATGAAAATTGAAACACAACGCAATATGAAATTCATGGCCAGCCTCAATCAATTGTTTTTTACATAATCCGTTTTGCCAACACGCAGTGCAATTTATTTTTTATACTTTAAACCGTAAACCACAAAAAAAAAAAACATATATATATATATATATATATCGACAACAACAAGTACAACAAACAACTATACGAGCTTTTGACACTGGATTAACACGCTGTACTTCTTCAAACCTCCCCTCCCCCCCGCCTCCTTTGTGCTGACCGCCTGACTGCCTGAAAATGTTGTTAAATGTAGAACCAGTGTGCGATTTCGCGATGCCAACAACAACAACGACAACAACAGCAGCGGCAATAAACGAGCCTATGGCCATACAAACGATGCCAATAACAACAACAACAACTGCAGCAACAACAACAACAACATCAGCAGCAACAGCAACAGCAGCAGCAACAAACGAAAGCGCAAACGCGTTCACTTTGCTGCCTGAATTGGATATTCTAGATAATGTTGCTGATGTTGGCCATGTTGATTATGTTGCTGCTGATGTTGTTGACAATGGTGATGAGATACTGCAGAACATAATTAAGAGCAATGCGCGTTTGGCTGAGGAACTGGCCAAAATGCCGCCCTTGCCAAAATTCACAAGCTACAAAAAGCACAGAGCAAACCACCACAATACAGAGACAACAACTGCAACAGCAACACCAACAACAACAGGAACAACAACAACAACATCAATGGGCGCCAAGCCGAAATGTTTTTGCCCCAGTTTTATGAGACACAAGCACGAGCATGAACACGTTTATACGAGGCCAGCAATGCGACAGCGATCCGCATGTTGCAGCAACAGCAGCAACGGCAGCAATCAACGCCATCGCAGCAGTGGAAAACAGACAACAACATCAGCGTTAGCGCGTACACAAACCACGCACAGCAAGAGCATGCATTGTCACGCGCATGAATTCACCCTAGACACACACCACGACCACGAACACCAACAGCAACAATATCGCACTGCACCAACAGCAACAACAGCAGCAACAACTAGTTGCTGGCATCCATGCAAAACGGAACTGTTGCCTTGGCTGCAACAGCATCTGGTTTTGAATCAGACCATCAGCAGCAGTGCCAATAGCTGTCAGCCCCCATGTCAAACAACGCATTTGACGGTGGACGCTGAGACAACAGCAACAGCCAGAGCAACAGCAGCTTCAACAGTAGCAGCAACAGCATCAACAACAACAACAACATGCAAAGGTCGCCAGAGCAATGCACTGACTGCCAGCATTAAGCCGCAACTCTACTTTGAGCAACTGTTGCAGCGCGATGGCTGCCACAAGAAGCCACGCCCCCCAGTCAAAGTGGATGTCAATGTGCGTCTGGTGCCCAAACAGTCAAAGCCAAAAGTCAGTGCACTCAATGAGACGTTCGTGAAAGAACTGGACGAAGTGGCTCATGCTCTGAACGAGACTTTTGTGAAGGACACAACGCCAGAATTGGCACAAATCGATGAGCAACTGGCCCAGCTCGAGGATGTAGCTGATGATAACGATGACGAGCAGGAGGAGCAGGCCACCAAACTTTGATAATGTTATTATACCAAACATAAAAATAATAATAATAATAATAATACACTATCACAAACTAACATTATAGCAAACAGCATCCCAATTAGTTTCCAATTTTCATAGATTTCATAGTACACAACTTATTTTTACAGTGTAGCAAATTGAATTGAATTCAGTACTCGGGTAGTTTAAGTCACGTTCTTTATATATGGCATATATTTATTTATATGCTTACTTTTGCAACTTATTTTTTAAGTGAATAAAAGGCTTAGTATATTTTTTGGTTTTGATCGAAAGCTTTATTTTGAAGTTGAGTCTGATTAATCTCCGTTATAAAACTACAAACTTTTAAGATTTCTAATAATTGATATTAAAAATCGATTCTACAATTAAGGTGTTCCAGAAAATAAATATTATATTTTATTATCGTAGAAGAATCCTTATAAACAACCATCAATCAAGAAGGAGAACTGTGAACATCTTACTAAATATGTTCAGCTCATATAACAGACAGTTGAAAAGAATATTTAATTTTTAGAAAATATTCAATCTTACTATAATTAAAGAATATTAAACTTGTCAAGATTCATATCTAAAAACCAAATATTTATGAAAACGTACTCGAGTTCATTTAGGCACATCTTACTAAAAATGTTTAACTAATAAAAAACTATTCAATTGAGCTTTGGAATATTTTAAACTTGAAAAAGAGTCATTCAAGAACAAAATATTTATAAGTAATAAGATCTAAAATTGTGACAATATTGTTATTTATATTTTAATTTGCATTTTTGTTTTACATTTCAATTTGTTAATTGAATTTTCGCAGTCAGGACAAACAGCAACTACGTGCCACAAATGAACAGCTTATGGCGCGTTTGAGGCAAATTTGGTCTAAATACAAGTCACAATTAGTTCACAATGGCAATAGCGCTAACGAGATTAGCTCCGAGGAGGCAACGGCAAACGACGATTGCATTTTCTCACCTAAGATGCACAAATTAGAGCCCTTACAGGTAAATGTCAATGAAGAACTTGTGTTTGACTAACAAACTTTTTTCTCTTTTTCTTCCTCTTTCTCTATCTATTTCTGTCTCTGTCTCTTCCTTACTCTCTTTCCCTTTCTACTGCTCCTTTCTGCATATCTATCGATTAGAGAGGAAATATCTGCTTTACAATCGAATCTAGAATATTTGTCTAATCGCATGTTGAGCAACGAAGAGCATATGAGTAAATTAGATACCACCGCACATGATTATACTAGCTTAGGCAAAGGTAAATCTTGAACTTTGATCTCCATAGAGCAGCATATATACATACATACATACACGTATGTAGATATACAAAACATAACTCTCGCTCAATAATATATGTGTCTTGCGATTTTGTAATTGAATTTTTATGCAATTCAAATATTATTTATTTTGAATACAACAAGTTAATTATTCAGTTAATTACAGTTATTATAGTTTGAAAAATTACAATTTCTCGTTTTTTTTTTGTTTGTTAATAGAGACCACAAGCTTAACAAAAATTAAAAAAATAAAATAATTATAAATGAATTATTAAATTATTATTAAAAATTCTTCCAAATAAATTTACCACTGTCAATTTAGATTGCCACATCGCTCTCTCTCTCCCTCTCTCTCTCTCTCTCTATCCTACACTTTGAATTGAATTACATAAACAATTATAAAAATCAGAGTTGCATAAACAAATGACTTTATTTACATTTAACAACAGCTTTAACAAACATTTATTTGAAGTTTAATTTGAACATTTGAAAATTGGAGTCAATTTTTTACATTTATTAATTTTTAGCGTTTTTTTTAATTACTTTGAATTTGATAATGCATTTTAAATGATTTATTATCAAAAGGTTTTGAATTTAAGCCAAAATGTGTATCTGTGTATCTAATTGCCTTCATTGATACTCGTAGCAGTTGAGCCTGGTCCAGCGACAGTGCGTGCAACAGCGTCTAGCGACTTGGAAGCTGCAGCAACAGCTTAGCTAAACAGTTACATATATAGATATATGTATATATATATATATACATGTTTTTATATATATATATATATATATATATAATACACAATAAACAACAACAGCAACAACAAAAAACTTGCACCGAATTGGCTTGCAAACACTAATCAAAATTTCTGTGACTACTACAGCCGCATACGATTACCAGCCGTCCACATATGGCACAACAATTGAACCCATACAAAGCACCCCACAACAACTACACAACAACGCTGACGTCGACTACGGCTATGATGCAACAGCAACAGCAGCAGCAGCCGCAGCAGCAGCAGCAGCAACAGCAGCAACAGCAGCAGCAGCAGCCATCGACAACAGCAACGTCCACACAATTGCTGGCGCAGCTGCAGCAGCGCGCAAGAGCAGCATCAGCAATGACAACGGCTACGGACTCAACGATAACGATGACGAAAATCTCAAGGACAACCTTGGCATGGGCGAAAAGCAACTGCAACTGCAACAGCAACAGCAACAAGAGCTGGAGCAACAACAACAACAGCAACGGGAGCGACAACGCGAACGCGAACGCGAACGCGAACGCGAACGTGAACGGGAACGGGAACGCGAGGAGCGAGATCGGGAGCTGCAACAGTTGCGGGAGCTGCGGGAGAAACGTGAACGTGAACGTGAACAAGCCGAACAGCAGCAACAACAACTGCAACAGCAACAGCGGCGCTACAGCAATGCAGAGCCCGAACAACAACTACAACAACAACTGCCGCAACGACAACAACAGCAGCAGCAGCAGCAACCCCTTGGCGATGGCAGCATCTCGAATGCCGACAGCGCAAACCTGGCCGCCTACAACACCGATTACAGTGCCTACGATCAGCAGCAGTATGATGCCAGCGCCTACGATCCGAGCGCCTATGCCCAGCAGCCCTATGGCGATGGCCAGCAGTATGGCTATGACGCCAATGCCGGCTACGATTACAGCGGAGCGGACTATGCACAGTCCGGATATCAGTATGATGCCGCGCCGGTCGCAGCCACAGCCAACAGCCAGCAGCCATATCAGTCCACAGCGGACTACAATCGATCGCCACCACCGACGACAGCAGCCACACCGACGACGACGACAACGCCAGCAGGTGCAGCAGCAGCAGCAGCAACAACAGCCCCAACAGCAGCAGCAGCAGCAGCAGCAGCTGCAGCATCAGCAGCAGCAGCAGCAGCAGCAGCAACAGCAGCAACAGCAGCGAGCCGACCACAATCGCGCCCGAGCAGCGGAGCTGTGGGGCCAGCAGCTGCAGGTGGCAACATCGCCGGCGGCCGATCCGCTCTGCCACAACAGTCTGCCACGGCAGTTGCCGGCAAGAAGTAGTTGGAGTCCTGAGTCCACGGAGCTCACGCCACTCGATCCGCTGCTGCTTGAGTTTGGCATTAGCAGTCCCAGCCTGATGCGCTCCAGCGATGCCTCCAATCTCGACGATGATGCCACCTGTGATGACTTGAGTGAAACGTATGTCCTGCAGGTGGATGACTCGGATGCCAGTCTATCGCCAGCACACACCACCATTGTAACAGTGCGGCGAGCAAGTGCGCCAGCTGTGGTCCAGCAGGACCTCAACGAGACGATCGTTTTACAAGGTAAACAGGATCGGGAGCATTAGCAGGAGCAGGAGCAGGAGCAGCAGCAGCAGCGGATTGATCATCGAGCATGACCAACGTGACAGATTGTAGTTGTAAGCACAAGTTTTCCAGTTGCTAGTCCAACTTACTCCATTAGGGAGACTTCCATCATAAATATTCTACTCATATGGTTCGGATTGGCATTTTTTCTACAATTATCCAATATTTGATATTATCGTTTTTGTAATTTAACAAATTTGAGCTGCAATATAAACTCAAAAATAACTCAATCAACTAACTCAAATTTGTGTTTTTTTTTTTAATATAACCATGAATATAATCTAAATTTATGAACATAATTTTAAAATATTTTTTTTGCCGAAAATATTGAGATATTTCAGATATGAACTTTTTAAGGTAATTTACAGGCAATGTTGATTTTTTTTTTTTTGATTCTAGCAAAGACTATAGGGGTATATAGAGGTATATCTCCGATTCTACTCATTATGGCTGGTACGCAAAAATAAAAAATCGAAGACATTTGCAATTATAATTCAATCAATCAATGTCGAAAAGTGACTGACAATGTTTGGCGTTATAAATAATGCTTAATTATTTGATAGTAAATGGCTTTTGTTCGTATAAGGTAAAAGTTTCAATGACAAGTAAAACATTAGAGGTCACGAGGCTCCGCTGCAAGCAATCGATAAACATAAACGTTAAAACTAATAAGCAAGTGGATGATATAACGGCAAACGTCTTAATACCATGCAAAGCTGTCAAAAGCGCTCAACTCGAGCTGAACTTGCCCGAAAGCGAGCCAAATGACTGACAGCCACAGAAATTGAAGTTGGCACGCACTTAAGCTAACAACAACAGCCCATTTAATATTCACAAAGTATTGCTTTAACAATGTGCTTCAGATCTATAAAGGTCTAACAAAACGTGCAATTTAAAAATACAAGCATGGATCGCTGTAAGTACTTCTAGTCAAGCTAGAGTTGACTTACAGCGCAAAAATTGGAATATTGATTGAACAAAATACTGTTTTTTTTTCAGCAGAATTGTGTCAATTATCGGGGGACTTCAGTAATTAATCATTGTGCAATTCAATATAACTGGATGCTATCAGTCGCTTGCCCTTCCATTCCCAGACATGCGATATGATGGACAGCCTGGCCTCACCCAACTGTATTTCGCATGGCTCCTTCTCGGCGTTGGCCAGAAAGCACACCGTGTATATGCTCATCTCCAGCTCCGGCGAGGTGCCCACTAGGAAGCCATTGAAGGGTTTCTGTATGCCATAGAAACTCATGCGAAAAGCCATTGCAAATTGCAGGTGCTGCAAGTATAGAGAATATTAACATTTTGCAGGCAGAGTATTTTTCACATCTTTTGTTTTTTACCCGGCCCGTGTCAACGCGATTCAACCAGCCCTTGTAATCCACATGGCCCTGCTGCTCCTGCTCGGCAAAGTACAGCCAATTGTGCATGCCAAGCACCTTTTGATCCCGCAGTTCCGCCATAAACACATGCTCGAAGCTGGAGCTGCCAACAATGCCCTTGCCCCGCGAATACGGTGTGAACCAGAGCTCCTGCAGCAAGCTGAGCTGTGCATCATAGTCGCTTTTCACGATGCCTTTCAGCAGAAGGAGAAAATTTAATGAGCACAGGTGTAAAACACATATTTGAATAATTTCAAGCATGTTCTATAAATGTTCTTTGTTATGTTGCCCTGGAAATTATTAACCGATAAGAGAGATGCATATTCTTATCAATCAACTTGGCCATGAAAGTTCAAGTATGTTTATACTTGAAAACTTGCAAAGAGATGCTTAGATAGACATGGTTGATTCATTTGGAAATCTAAATACTACACTCCTCATCTCATTGATAAGTTTAGCTAATTCAGAGCTATGAATTCAATCAATCTGTGAATTTTGTAGAATCTATAAAACCAGCTTCAAACTTATTTCAATGCTTGGCTGCTCAGCTCACCTCTTTTGACCAGGAAGAGCATTGAGAGTTTCATGACACGCGTATTCATCACGGCACGCAGAAAGTCGAGCTGCTCCTGTTCGTGCTCGGATGTTATGTGATCTGGGACGGCGACATCCAGCTCATAGTTGTTGAAGAGGCGCATCAAGAGGGCCGTTGTCGAGTTGCCTTGTTGCACGAGCAGATCGTTGTGCAGCTCAAACAAACTGACAAACATAAATGTAAATGCATATAGCTGAATATGATACATGCTAATTCAGCTACTTACGGCTGGGATGCCCGATCATCGTGAGCTCCAGATTTTGTCTTGCCTTGGAGATTCACCTTGTAGAGATACGGATTGGTGATCGCTTCTTCAGCGAAGAGCGCCTGTGACAAATTCAGCACATCGTCTGGCGCTTTGGGCAGCGGCTTGCTATGGAAATACTCTGTAAGTGTGTAAGTGTAAATGTGTGTAAGTTTTCTATTAGTCATTATTTGTGCGTGTGTGTGTCACTTGAAACGCACCGTAGAAATGCCAACTCAATATGCCAACGGTGATCAGTAATCCGATGATTACAAATCTCTTCAGTTTCTGGCATTTGTCGCTGTCACATATGTTGCTCGTTTGATTTGGTTGCTGTTCCATTATTATCTAATAACATTTGCTTTTGTTCCACACAGTTTTTGTGCTTATCTTTGTTTTGGGTTGCTCTCTGCAGCTTCGCATTTATCTTGCCATTCCAACGGGCCAATATCAACTGTCAAAAACTGCCCGCTGAGAGCAACAGTTACGCTCCGCTTCAGCCGCCTGTGATCTGTGTGACTCTCGCGCTGAATATGACTGAAAATTTGGTTAAACAAAACGCTACCCAAACTCTCTTCTACATTCAGCGCTCTCGGGCTCCCACTCTCTCTCTCTCTGGGGAGACATCTGTCAGTTTTTTGTGTTTTTGTTTAGTATTTTGCTCATTTCATTTGCATTTGCATTTTGGTCGCTGCTGTTTGCGCGTTTTTTTTTTTTTTGCTTCTCTGCAAAGGTAATTACTAATAGTAAATAACAAATAACATGTGCTATTCTAGCAGGTGCCAAAGCGATAAAGATACAAAAACAAAATTTCGTTGGGTGTTTTCTGATATATTTTGGTTTTAATTATATGTGTTTGTACATATTTGCCATGTGCTTTGAAATTCTGGCTAGTCAACGGCATGTCCAGTGCACAAACTATAAATAATAGATTGTTTACATTTGCCTCGAATGCTTAAAGCTAAACACTTATACAAACTATAAACAAATATATATACATACATAATTCCTGAATGGCCAACGTGACTTGCATCGTATATCGAGCTACTGGATATTGAAAATGATACAAAGTCTGTTTGGAATAAAATATATTTAATAAATAAAAAACAATAGTGAAATAATAATCCACATAATACTATTTGCCTGTTTTGGAGAAATTTCATTTGTATTTAGGTCTCGACTGGCTTTTAATGACCGCCAATTTCGGCATAAACAATTGGCTCCATAAACCAGAGGAAATGGTGACGACATAAAAGATTTCATAACATTTATTTTTCTTTTTTTAATACGCAAAATTTCTATTCAGGCGATCGCATAATATATTCTCTGCATGTTAATTGAATTAGACGAATAATTAGCAAACAATGATTGTCAAAAATATAAATTCTTTTTTTTATTGCCACCAATTGTTATCCAACATTACTTTATTTTATTATGTGCAATATGTGGGCTTAATTTAAACATAAAAGGACTGATCCAAGGCTCTAAGTTTTTCTTGACTATAATTATAGCTATAACTTGTGAATACACTTTTCTACTCCTACCTCAAAATCATCGAGTGGAAACTAATTATATATGATAAATTTGAAAAGACCCAAAAGAAATGAAAGAATTCACGTTGCTTTAGTTTAATTTGTTAGCTCATCAAAAGAAGGCAAAGTTGTAAAGTAAGTCGAGAAATTATCAATTCATCATCATCAATTTTGTTCTAGAAATTGTCTCATTTTATGTGTGAGAGCCAAAAAAAAAATGATAGGAAAACAACAGAAAAACATGCACAAAATACATTAGAACATCTCGTGACACTCGAAAAATATAATCTAACACTTAGGCAAGACCCATAGTAATATTGAAACTATTGATTATTTGAAAATCTAAATTCTAATTTTCTAGAATAAGACGAACAAACTTGTTTGGCAGTCAGTCAGCATTAAATTAAAAGAATTTTTTAATTAACATACAATTTCGGCCCGTTGGCCTTTGCCATCGAAGCTATTGGGAGACTGTTAATAATAAAAAATATGTATATACATACATACATATTTACATATATGCATATTTACATATATGCATGTGTAAATATGCAAATGATTATTGGACGCTATCATTTCAGAAAGAGATAAAAGAATACCAGCTTCCATTGTAACAGGAAATAGGTTCTTTTTCAATGTATTTCGAATACCTAAATTCGATAACCCCCCGCACACTCTTAATTAGTGATAAGATTGTTGTCGGCGCCGACGTCGACTATCGCTGTTTGTTGTTCTCGCCCCGTCTTCGCTTAAGTCGTTCTTTTCACATTGGTTTTTGTTTGTTTTGTGTGCGTTTGCTTCGGCGAATCGCTTAAATAGCCGCTCGCCTAGACGATTCTGTTCAGTTTGAATTTTAACGGTGTTGAGTGTGGTTCTTGCTACGGTGTAAAAAGCAACAGTGAGTTGTGCTAATAATCAAAAAATACATAATAATAATATTTTCATATGCATAGCAACTATAATTTGATATGATGTCCATCGTCACATGACTTATTTTATGACACTGCATAGAAAGTGTTAAGTGCTGTGATTATATTCGATTTCGTTTATATTGAATGCCACGAAACGTTTGTTGTTGCTGCGAATCGTTAAGCTGTTAGTCTCAATTTCTGGTGCATTCGTCAATTGCCTGATAACAAGTACAAAACGAAAAAAAAACTAACGATTTGGGAGATAATTAAGCTTTTAATAACGCGGAAACAAGAATACACAAATTGTTAGCTTGTAGATAATTAAATTATATATGCATTGAAATGCATTGCATATAATATATATTTATTTTAAATGTGCCCTTATCAACTGATTATTATCAACTATAACTATAAACTATAAGCAAATTTATACATTTGCTTTCAAAGTTATTTGAAATTTCACCCAAAAAATGCATCTTTAAATACAAAACGGTAACAGGTTTTGTTGCCAGCACAAAAGCTCGACTCGAAGCTTTTTAAGACTGGCACAACAACAATAGCCAGCTGCCACTCACGAAAGCTCATTTGGTCTACAGGTGGCCTAGTGTTCTTCGTGCAGCTGCATTTTGAATATTAGCATTGCCGTCTCTGCATGACGTGCATACGCAATCGGAGGCGAGCCGAATGAATGTGCGTATAATACGCAGTTAGCTAACTTAATCCCCGTTAGCGACGGCTCTGTGCGCTCACTCCCGCTCTCTCTCTCTCTCTATCCCTGTTGTGTGTACGTTTTTGGCGCGCACACAACACCAACAACAACAGCACACAGCGTGTGCCAAGTGTATTTGCCGGCAGAGAGCGCTGTTTGAACGAATGATTTGGTTTGGTCGACGCCACGCTCAGGTCTCACTCAGTCTCAGTGTCTCATTCGAACGCAACGCGCGCGGTTCACAGTGAAGTCGACGATAGCGAATAGCGACGCCGACGGCAGGCAGCGCAACCCACAATAAATATAAAAAATAAACAATTTGAGCAAAAAGAAAGAGAAAGCGCTTATTAGAACCCGCTTGCGGAATTATGAAAGAATTGGGTGCGATTATAAAATAGTAACTGTAACTGTAAATGCAATTGCAAAACTTTGAGCAAAACTGAACGCATTTCGCATTTGTTTTGTTTTTGTTCGCGATTTTTGTTTCTTTAAATGTGCCGCGCTTGCTCAACAGGCTACAGCTGATTTAAAGTTGTCTGTTTCTGCTTCTGCTTCTGTTTCTGTTTTTTTTCTTTCGTTATTTCTTTTTTCTTTGCCTCTTTGCTTCTGTTGTTGTTTGCCGTTTGCGCTCTGGCGCACAAAAGCATGCTTTAAATTTATGGATTTCTCGGGTGTCCTTGCGAACAAGTGTCGTTTCGCTGTTGCTGTTGTTGTTGTTGTCATTATCGTTAATGCTTCCGATGAGCATATGTCTGTAGCTGTCTCTCTGCATCTGTGTTGGTTTGCGAGAGTGTGTGTGATTGATGTAGTCTGTACGAATTTAAATTTAAACGCCTCTGGGCACATTTAAGGCGCTTCACAAATCACATTTGATTTGATTTGGCTAAACAGGTGAAACAGATTAGATAAACAGGTGAAAGCCTTTAATGTACTAAAAGATTTATTTGATTTATTTGTTTTCAATTGAATTGGAACGGCTTGTTCTTTATTTGTTTTTCTTTTCTTTTTATTTGTGCATATAAAAGATGCTAAAATTAAATATAGACAAAATACCTCCTCCTACCTTCGAAAGGTTAGTTTTTCGTTGTTTTGAGTTATTCTCAACAGCGTTTTCGCTGAAATTAAATATCCAAAATATCTCAATGCTGTTTTTTAAAATGCAAAAAATGTATTTGAAAATATTTGTATTTTAGCCAATGGCTTAAGATTTTGAATTGAATTATTGTTATTGTATATGCTATAATTAATTTTTTTGAAAAGTTGTTATTATTTGTGTTATTTTATGCTTATCAGGCATTCAGGCATTTAGGATAACCTCAAATAAATAATAATAATAATTTGCAAAATTGCTTACAAAATTGTTTTCATTTAAATAAGCCAATTTTTGATTAAGTCGCTAAGTTTTTGAAACGCATATTAATTGTTGTTCAAATTGTAACTTAAGATTGTATTTTTCGAAGCTGCCTAATTCAAGTTTGAAACGACTTATTTAAAGTCTGTTGAAAGTTGAAACCGATTGGCAACAATCCTTAATTGAATGCAATGAAGTAAATAAGGTTTATATATTTTTTTTTATAGAAAATTTCAACACTCGATGACATTTGAGTGACAGCGCACTGACGCACACTCACTCAGATACAGACACACACACACTACACCACACACACAGAGAAATGCTGGCAAGGCTAAAGTGGCACTTTAGCAACACCTGAATGATTGGTTAGTTTTAATGTGAGCAGTATCGAGAGGGTGTGTGTGTGTGTGTGTGTAGGGGGTATGGGAGCGGACTGTTGGCCATGTTAGCCATGTTGGCCTGGTTGGCTGTCAGGCCTGGTGGCAGTTGCCTGCGTCTCGTTGTCTAGTAGCTGTCCATCAAGTTGACTTAATTTAATTAAGCGCTCAATGTCCTTACAGACGGCTCACAAATACACGCAAGGCAGGAGCGAGGCAACGCTTGATTTGTTGCTGCTTTTTTACTCTTGACTGCATCACACACACACACACACACACACACACATATATATCTATCTATATATGTGTATGTATTGGGGCACAGGCCTGTAACGACATCAACCACAAAAGCCACAGGACATTTTGGCATGAAGGATATTATGTATGTTTGTAGCTTGCTGCTGCTGTTGTTGTTGTTGTTCTTGTTGTTGTTGTTGTCGTTGATGATGATGATGATGGTTGTTCCAACGTTTTGTGCCTGAAGGGGCTTCAAGACAAGGTTACACAGAGATGGCACATTTCCTGCACCCTGCACACGAATCGATTGTGGCGAGTTTTTGGATTTGTGTGAATGGCCAACAAAACCATAAATTAATCACTTGTTTTACTTTAGTACTCGTTTTATTATTCTGTATTACTATTATTATTTTTTTTAAATGGAAAACACGCACAGCAAAAGGCTGTTTAAAATTATAAAAAGAGTTCTCCATAATAACTTTTATTAATATTTGAATTAAACTCTCGCTTCCATAATATTTATTATAACTTAACTTTCAACTTTCAAATTCAAATCAAATTTTGAATTTAAAATATGTATTTAGCTGGTCAAGTATTTTTAGTTTAATATTCTGATATATTTCGAATTCGGTCAGAATACGTCTTCAGGGAGAGACTCTCAGCGATCAGTATCAAAAATTATTTGAAATGTTCTTAAGGGTTAACAAAGATCAATGTTTACGGTTATTCCAATTCTTAACTAAGATTAATAAATATTTTTTCTAGTTATTTATTTTAAGAATTCATTGATTTCTAATGTGAACTTTCTATATATTAATTTGTACTTTCTACAGGGTGTCTGTGAGTCGAGTTGCATGGTGAGCTGCGCAGTTGAGCGTAGTGTATTATTCCGCCCCTCCTTCCCCGCATTCCAGCACATTGTGGCAACAATAACATGATGGCCACCTGCTGCGGCTGCACTTGAGTCCATTTCACTGTTATGCTATCTGTTTGTTATTTTTCCCCATGATATCTTTCTGTGTGTGTGTGTGTGTGTGTAAGTGTGTGTAAGTTTGTTGCCTGCGGCTGGTCTGTCAGCTTGTAAATTTTTAATAAACTTTCAGTTTACTTTTACTGTTGCCGTTTTGAATTTTTCTTGTACTTTACATTTGCTATTACGATTGCTCTTGATGTCTTTGTTGCTGGTGTTGTTTGTTGTTGTTGTTTGTTGCTTAAGTGGTTTTGTCATTAAATCAAAAATAAAGAAGATGCAAAATAGCGTATGCCATGGCTTTGTCTGTGGCTGCCACTTATTATTCATAAAATGCTCATTAAATATGAATTTGTGCGACTTTTTATTTGTCCACAAAATGCTTCATAAATATTTAATGTGCAGCAATTGAATTCGAATTGTTATTTGCATTGCAATGAGCCACAATTGAAGCAAAGTTTGCCAATTTATATTTTAATTTTAAACTCTAAATATTTTAAGTTAAAAGTTCTTGCAAAAGTTGAAGCAACATTAATTTGCCATATTCTGCAAGCTAATTTTGCCAATCTTATTCCGAATTTCCGATTTAATTTCTTATAAGCTCACGCTTATGATGTGTGTGTGTGTGTGTGTGTGTGTGTGTGTGCATTTTTGCTCTTGCTGTTTACATTTCCGTTTTCCGCATTTGATCCCATCGCCCGCTCTGCTCTCATTCTTGTCAATCTCTATTCTCACCGCGAACGAGCATTGAGTGAGTGGCTCACAATGCAAAAATCAAGTGGCAGCAGCATTTATGTAAACGAGAGCACAGCGCTCTCAACAGAGTGAGGCGGGGCGTGGCAGGGGCCGTCGTTCCACTAGAGCTGCACACATTTCAGCTGCCAATGCAAAACGTCGGCTTACAGATTTCACATGTGAAACTTATTGTTGTACAATTGGGCATTCTATTGTGCTTGCTCATAAGCATTTTACTAAGTAACACCAAATTAGAATATTGTGTTGTACTCAAATAAATACTCTTGATTCAATTGCTGAAATCAAACTTTAAACAAATAATCAAATTAACTCAAATTGTGTATTTTTATGGGCACTATAAAATTATTGTTACTTAATAGTACTCTTGATTATATTGTTTATTTATTAGTTCAATTGCTATATATATTTCGATTGAGTTACTTTAACGCACTTGCAGTTGGTAAACTGCCTAATTTTGTAAACATCATTTTAAAGGCAGTTATGTTTGACTATTGTTGTTTAACAACATTTTAAATATGCCGCAAAAAGACATTCTATTTGATTATTATACCTCACGAAGTAAGAAATAATGATATAAATAATCGTTTCGCATTTTTTTTTGTTCAGTCACGCGCTCATCTCTGGAGTGGATTATTATGATGTTATGCTGTGCATGAATACCAAGGAGGGGAAGGATTGGAGGGTGGGGTTTGTGGTTGGTTGCCACCTGGGCGCTCAGTCGATTGACATATGAACGTTAATTGATGCAAGAATGTTTTCATTATTGTTGTTGTTGTTGTTGTTGCTGTTCTAATTTGGTTGCTGTCAGGGCGAAGGCATTGACTTTTCGGCTGCGGTGTACGCATATTTATATAAGCCACTGTGTGCTTGCGTTGAGCATTCTTGTTGTTTTGATTTTCGATTGTTGTCAGCTCAGCGCTTGAGCGCTCATTGTTTGCCCGGCAACTGACAATTCCCATGTAAGCCTGTCAATCTCAATTGCCTGTGAGAGCGCAAGAAAAAAAAAACGAGACTCAGAGTGCTAGAGATTAAAGAAAAAGAAGAAGAGAGCTCAAACTTACAAACTAACGATACATAAATGTTTATATCTGCAGCTTAAAACCCAAAAAAAAAAAAAAAAATCGAGGCTACATTTCGAAGAGCAGCAGCAGCAGCAAATATGAACAGCGATGAGGTGCAAATGATCAAGAAGACCTGGGAAATACCCGTGGCGACACCAACAGAATCGGGAGCTGCTATCTTGACAGAATTCTTCAATCGTCATCCGTCCGCTCTGGAGATATTTCCATTTCGTGATGTGCCCATGGCCGAGTTGCCCGTAAGTGAAACACAACTACTAAACTCCAAACAAATACGAAACTAAACTGAAATCAATTTGTAGACCAATTCACGCTTTCGAGCACATGCCAGTCGCATAATTCGTGTGTTTGACGATTCCATTCGGGTGCTCGGCCAGGATGATGCTGAGGAGAAGCTGGAAGAGATCTGGACCAAAATTGGCGTTAGCCACGTACCACGAAAAATATCTAAGGAAACTTACAACGTAAGCATATCCTCTATCTATATAATATATATATATATATTTATAAATATTCTCTTTTGCTAATAGAATCTCAAGGACGTTGTTTTGGAAGTGATCACCGCTGCCTGCAATCTAAACGAGAGTCAAGTGCAAACGTGGACTAAGCTGGTCAATCACGTCTATGATATTATGTTCAGGTGCTTCAATGATGACGGCGATGCTATCTAGACAGAGACAGCTACAGCAACAGATACACGGACAGACGGAGACGGAGAGAGCGGGATAGCTGCACAAGGGGAGAGAGCGTAGCATGCACATTGAAATGCTAGGCACGGCTTATGTAGCTTTAAATAAATGTTTAATGATAAATGTTTAGCTACTTTCATTTATTATTTATGAGTACAAGTCCAATACACACAAATACACAGACACATCCAGACACACACTCAGACACAGGCGAACATACACACACACAACACACACACGCACACACACACACACTGCTCTGTAAAGCTTTAACCCATTGTCAGCCTTAAGCACTTAACAATAATACGAATAAAGTGAAAAGGTCGCTTGTAGCCGTAAAACTGCATCTTGCAAATTGTATCAATATATATCCTTTTTTGTTGACTGGGCAATGAGAGCAGGTATCGGCAACCCTTGAAAAAGTTTACAAAAACAGTGAATTTTGCTTACCACGTTGCAAACAACAAAGCATCCAGTAACTATGAGCGGTATTAAAAGTGAGTATTAAATGTGAAACCTATATAATACACATTATTAATAAATTTAGTGTATTATTTTATGCGTATTCTACTTTGTTGTGTAGTATTTTGAGGATCGTAGCTTGGCAGACTTATATATTTATTATAGGTATGGTAACTATGAGCATGACAGAAACTGGAAGCGGATTGCTAGACGCTTATAATTGAAAACTATAGTATATAAACTACACCTTATTATTATAAATATAATAATAATAATAAACACCTTACACTTTCCTTTCCAAAAGTGTAATTAACAGTCAAAGTTAAAAAGATACTTAAATTCTCAGTTGCAATAGAGTATGATTCATGCAAATTTGAATGAGGAATGTGTGCACCGATTTCTACACAAGTATATACAAATAAATGCCACCAACTACGTATGTGTGCAATAGATGCATGAGCATTTAAATACACATTACGAATAAGTGCTAGCCACACTTGAAATCCATTTCCTATCGCACTCCAGCGCAAACACAGCTATGCAGGCAAATTTCCACTCTTTGCATATTTAAAAAAGAAAACAAAAAAAATAAAATAAAACGGTAAGAATGCTGTACACGAGGGAGCTAGACTAGGAGATACCCTGCAGCTATCTGTTAAATATGTTAAATCGATTAAAATAAAGTTCATATTTTGATTAGATCGACTCGACTGCTGATCAAGGATTCGGAAATGCTTTTTGTTGCTTGTTGCATACTTTGGCAAACTTCATCATGCCCATTTTGCATATTTTCCATCGGTTGAGGGTATAACAACCAAGCACAACAACTAGGACAATAAACTCATGCGGCACTCAGTGGCTGCTGCAGAAATATGAATAGTGCCGCAGATGGGCGTTAAAATGCTATTAATTGTGTGTACTTCAAACAACAGCAACTGCACCTAGTGAAAAAGGTGCGGCTGCAGTTCAGAAGTGCCCCGACAAACATTACGCGGCGTATGAGCAATTTTGGCAATGTTGGCATTTCCTATACGCTGTGTCATTTGACCACAAATAAATGTGAATAACGCTTTCTGGAAAAGCATAGAATGACTAAGTATTCTTATATTTTTATAGAAGTAGAAGTATAATTTTTAGACTGTAGGATTAAACAGCTAAATGACTCTTCTGAGCAATTTTGATTAAAACGAAATTCCCTGCACTCAGCTGCTAAATACAAAGTAGACTTGCTGATATGAAAATAGGTTTTACTTGTTTGATATTTGATTATGTCAAGGTATATATATATATATATATATATGTATTTGAGGGCTATATCCCAAAAATTGTCTTTTGCTGCTACCGGAGATAGATTTGAATTAATATTCGCGAAACGGACGCAGTTATCAATAAATAGATGTCAACCGTAACTGTTAAAGGTGAACGAGAACTTATACTTCAGATCTAGAGCACATATAGTCAATGAGATCGGTTGGTTCAAACAGAGGTATGCCTGCTGATCAAGAAAATATAGATACAGCCTTTTCAAATTTTGAATGAATAACACTTTCTGCATTATAAATTTGCCTCAATTCATTTACAGTGTTTACCAATCGCAAAGCTTTTAACATAATACCGATTCTTATCTAGCTAACATTAACTATCTAAACAAGCGAGAAATTACTACAAATGTTTATTAGAAAACCAAACAAAACGCCAATTTGGGGGCGTGGCAGGCGCTGTTGAAGAACCTATCAGCACCAAGCAGAAGATAACAGCATGGTTAACAGCCGCCAACAGTCGCTCTGTTAACTCCACTGTAAGCAACAAAGTGGACTAAAGCAGTGCCAGAATGTTAGTTGTTATCGGGCGCTTTCTTATCATTGTTGTGTTTTGTTCTGGGCATTGGTGAAATGCGGCAATGTGGACAAGTGGCGCGTCAAGCTTTTCAATATCTTTTCAATAATAGTCGAAAAATAACAGTTTAGCGAGAAGCGCGCGCGCCGGTTAACTTTGGCGGCGTAACGTGAATTGCCAAAAAAAAATGAAAAAGAAAATATAACAAAAAAAAGAAGCAAAATAAAAACGCATTGTAAATAATTTCGGGAACTCGAGATTGTGAGTAGTATTGTGATATACTGATACCAGTATTTCACTTGTGTTCCGTAAACTCTTAAAGTGTGACAAGAAGTTCTTTAAATTTGATGAATCATCAATAAAAAATAAATAGCCAAATAGCTAAATCAAATAATGTTTGCAGTCTATAAAAGTGCCGTAAACTCAAGTGCTTGAAAAAAAAGAAGGGTGGCTTATCAATCTACACAATTGTTTACCTCAAACGCAAATACGCAGAGCAATCAAAGTAAAATCTGCCCACAAACAGCAGCCGTTTTGTGCCAAAGTGGTAAGGAATAAACAAGAAAAAAAAGATAAAAAGACAAACAAAGTTTTGAGTGACAGGCTACCGAGAGAAATGCGATGAAGTAGTCAATGAATTCCCCACTTGAACATCATTTGGAGGCATTGCAAATAATTGCGCAGCAAACAACCCGTTAGCAAAGCTGTTTGGCTAACGGGTTGTTTGCTGTTAAGCCACAACTGCTTAAGACAGATTAAGTATTCGCTTTGGGGCAGATATTGAACTCTGGTGGCGCAACTCTCTTCATCGAAAAGCATTGATTCGACATCACTCACAACTTAAATATCACTTCTGGATAAAATTGCAGCTTGTTTCCCTGTGCTGTGGCTCGGAAAGAAAGGGACAACTCATCTCACATTGCACTTTTTAAAGCGACACTTTTTTTATTACAAGTTTTGCATTTCATTCAATTTTCCATGCTTGCTTGACAATCTCGACAGCTCTTGGTATTGCAAAACTCAGTCATGTGCTGCCCGACACCGATATTGATATTATTTTCAGCCACTCCTTTTTCTATATTTTTTCAGTTTTTTGCAAGATTGGACGTCAGTCTAAATTGTTTGTGAACTTTTTAAATAAAGTACGTAAAGTATATTTCTGCTCAAAATTCAATTTTTACTTCTTCATTTGACTTACTATTTAATTTTGTAATGGAAATTCATGATTCAAAGACTCACAACAAATAATATTTACTTTATAATAAAGAAATATAAAATGACCGATTTTAAGTTGTATGTTTTCATTGTACACATGCAAATAGTACAATATATTTATTTTTAATTAATGCTGCCACAGCATTTTATTATAGAGTAGTTTCTTCTTCATCGTAGCTTAGATGGGAAATTCTTCCTGTGACCTATTTGCACATTCTAGTGTGAAAATTCAACTTTTTGACTTAAATGCGCAGCGATAAAAATTTAATTTACAATGCAAAAATAAGCTGCTATTCAAACATAAATCATTAACCCTGGTTGAAAGTATAATAATTTTGTCATAAAATTTTTAGCATCATCAAGTAGTTTGAATATATATACTTGTTTGCAGTACGCCGTATATGATCACTATATCATATAGATAGCGTAGAAACTATCGATCGAAAGATGAGTTTTTGTATGGAAAACTTGTTAGCTTAGCAAAATATTCTAACCAAACTTGGCTATTATTAATAATAATACACCAACATAATAATAACTATTATGATATTAATATTAAAGATAATAATAACAATAATTTAATAATAACAATAATTTATTTTGAACAAAAAATCAAAGATCAACATTCTTCGTTTGATTCAACTTGTAATGGAATCTTAGATGTCTTCGGCGTGCCGAATTTCTTTAGTTTTTGACTACATCAAATCCACCTTAATAGCCAGACTTATTTTGTTATATGTTTTCGTCTGCTTCGCACGTATCCAATCAATTTTAAAAGTTACTTTGCCATCGCAATGGCTTGTGACATCTGGTTAACCGTCCAAGTATGCAGCACACTGCGCGTATACGTAATGTTGTTATGCATTTGTGTGCATGCCAGTGGCAAACAGGACGAAACGACCTGCTGTTACTGTCAGCCACATTTACTATTATGGGTTTTTTGCTGCCACTGCCAAATCCACTTAAACAATGCCACAAGCGAAACGTTACAAGAGAGGCAATACGATAACAAATATTTGTCGAGCACACACAAGACAAGAGACATTTTTGGGATTTTAGTTATATTGTATTTTACTACACATGTGTAAACATGCGCAGCATATGGAATGGAAATCGGATACCTCCATATTGATTGTGTTTTATTTACATAACTATTTATTGCGCCTTAAATGATTTTGACTCCATATGGCAAATAAGGTTTCACACATTTAACACTGGCATTGCTTTGACAAAGTACTCCTTTACTCACATGTCCCATTGACACGACCACTTTATGTCCATCAATTTAGTTGAGATTGATGCTGTAGAAAGTAATGTTGCAAAACTTATGTCCACTTATGTCCTGCAGTTGTATGTTGTTCTGTTTGTATTCTGTATAAGTATTAAATAAAATAATTGAGACTAAGTTGCAGACACTGTTTGTATATCTTAAGTTTCCATTGCATAAGTATTCAAACTTTGCTGAGTGCATGCCACCATAAGTTGCATCACTCAGTCAAATATCCTTGATGAAAATTTACATATTAAAAAACATCCTGATTGTTTGCTTGCTTTAAATTTATGCATGAAATGCGTTATATTAATTTGCCAGCATTCATGAATCTTAAATCATTAAAAAGCCATTTAATTACGAATTTCTGTTGTGGACGCCAGTGATTAAATTTTTAAGCTTTTCATTCAAATTGCAACAATGAAAAATTTAATTAAAATGAAAATTATAAAAATATGTTTATTTCAATGCTGTTGCAAGTTATACTCTGGTATAGCAAAGAAGTCATAAATGGAGGAAATATTAATTTTAAACTTAATTATTATTATAATTTTAATTAAATTATAATTTTCGATATGTTTCTCTTTAAAATAATAAATTAGGCATTAGTACTTGGTTTGGGCAACGCTAATTATTGTGTTTCATTTCCAATTATATCGTCGATTGAATATATTTTTTCAATAAAATCGGCAAATTTGTTGATCAAATAATGCCATTAAAATTTGAGGTAAGTGTTGAAGATATGCAGTAGAGTGGCACTGTGTATTTAAGTTAAAATTTATATATTTATAATCTAAATAAAAAAGAATGAAAAACAAAAAAAAACCATTAGTAACTCCACTTGGTAAAAAAGCGCTGCAATTTATTTAGCTTTCTCGCTTTTCTGACCCTGCCAGCGTCAGCAACAAATTGAATGTGGCAAACTAAAAGTGCCATTTTGCCCGCTAGCAGATATTAATGGGAAGATTTCGTTTGGGTTGGGAATGGAAAATAAATGCGAGCACATTCCTGTCTGGTTGGGTTCGGTGAAGGGTGTTTGGCGGTGTTGGCTTGGTCACGCATCTATGTCTAAAATTGAGTTATGCATGCATTAAAAATTCATAAATAACATAAAATTAGATGTGGCAAAGCCAGTCTTAATTCGTTGTGTGAATGATGAATGGACATTTAAGTTGCATGCAAATTATTAGATCTAAAACCGATTTATTAAAACGAAATCATTAAAAACGGAAAACGACTGGGTCGTTATATAAAATTCGCTAAAGTGCTTCCCAACTACTATGTCGCATCAATGAGACTTGGTATCTTATATAGTTCCCCAAATACAATTGAACGTTTTGTAATCTTATCAGACTACGTAGCTCTTTGATTGCTAACTATAAATATACAAAGACCTATAAATAGTCTAAACTGAACAGCAGACGTTCTGTCTTGACAATTGCTACACGGATTTTCAGTTTCAACAAAATTGCTATCACAACGAATAGAAGTGTCTTGCGAAGGCTTTGTCCACATTATCACAAGTATCGCACTCAGTAAATGGCAATGAAGCAAGTGGGCTTATAAATAGAAAATAGGTAGAAAATAATTTGTTAATAACAAGCCGCCGAAGGCAGCATTATAATATATGTATATATAAAACCGTGAACGAGGCGAGACTACAATTTTGAACTTATTTATTTATATTAAGTATAACTTATTTAAATGCAAATAATAATAATTATTGAGACTCTTCAAACAAATTATTTATTTTTTTTTTTTGTGAATATTAACTATAACACATTTATGAACAAATATTATTATTATTATTATTTATTTAAACATTTTTGGAAAACTCTTAATGTTTTTGAATATATTCAGCATAGTAATTGAGAAAATATTCTTAAAAATGTTAATTTTGTGCTGACATTTCTTACATAAACGACTATGTATAACTTTCAAAAACTTTTGATAATTGGTACATTTCTACAATGTAGTTAAAAAATTTAATTACATATATGTATATCAATAAATAATTTATTATTTATGGCAATATCCAAACTTATGGTTTTCTGAAAACATCAATCAATCTATGTATCAGTTTCAAAATCCATAACTGATGAAAAATATCTAAATTTAAAAAATAAAAACACTTGACCTGAACCGAAAAACATAGTTAAAGTATGCTCCCTAAGCAAAATTATCAAAAACAAATAATAATAAATAATAAATCGCAATTATTCATCTTTTAGTCAATTAAATGTAGGCAAAATCAATTCATATTTGTCGCATGGTTTTCGTGTTGTTTTCGTTGTTTGCCTTCAAAGTTGAGTGCTGGAGGCAAGCGAATAAATCGAGTAAGCCCAACACGAGCCAGAAATGCGAGAACAGCACGACGCTAAATGCACAATATTTGCTTTTGCTTTTTTTTATATACATATATTGTGAACATGTGTTGAGTTATCTAAGTACTAGCTTTGGGATATATGTACATACATACCCATAAGTATACATTTGTACATACATATGTAGCCGTATAGCCATGAGTAAATATGATTGATTCACTCGATTTGCAGTTGTTGGCCCGATTGGGCACTGTCATTTTGGCCGATCTTAATCAATCGGCAGTTATTTTATTTTGTTGACGGACTATAAATAAGTTGACGTTCACCAACTGATTAGCTTTTCGATGTTCCAGCCAACAATTTGTCAATAATTTATTTGATTATAATTTTTCACTTCTTCTATTTATAAATGCTGCTCTGCTTGCACGTCGGGTGCAACTTGTGTGTAAATAAGATATGATTAAGATATGGATATTTCAGTCAATATATTTACAAGTACCATTTGAGCCCACCTTTCAATGTCGAAGCTAAATACTGAACAATAAACTATAAACTAGAATGGAGAATATGTTCACGTTAGAAAGATAATATATAATAATAAATTTAGATTATTTATATAAGTAGATAGTCTCAAAAGTTCCACTACATGTCTAACGCTAATAAACCATAGAAAATATGTTATAAATTTAATTGTTGACAGTGAATCTGAATTTGTTTAATAACATTTATCATATAAATGATTTATAGAGTTAACAATAACTGAAATTATTTTAAATATTAATAGCTGCATTCAAAACGATCAGTTAAAAGTTAAGGTCTCATATAGACTAAAATTTTGACAAAAACTGCTCAACTATATGATATAACTGTCATAGAAACAATCAGTCAGTTATAAATATATGTATATTTTTTTTACATGTATATATATATTTTCTCCCAGCAGCTAATGTTAACATGCTTCAATATGTGATTGATGTGGGGTTTTCCGTATTCATGTAGCAAATAGTTGTCGCTTGCCATATCATAATGAGAGGTTTTCGAGCAGTTGATATCAAGCACATGACCCAAACGATTTGCTATTTGGTATCGTTGGCATTTCGATTTCTAGATTGCAATTCTATTTGCAGTGTGAAATGTTTGTGATGAATTCTTATTAATTACTACTAGGCCATCACGCTACTATCAGCTATAGCCCTTTCAACCCCCCCCACCAAGGGCAGCTATGGCGCCTCGACACATCCGATTCTGATAGCACACTTTTCCGTTCCCCCTATTAATTTATATGTGTTCATTTGGCTTATTGCCGGTATTTTGTTTGCATAAGTAAACTCCAAGCCCCACAAGACAACACTCACACATCAGATATCTGACGCGTGGCTTTCCACTAAGCTAACAAATTTTTGCATTTAAAAATAAAAAAAAATTACCAAAGCAGCAGTTTAAAACGGAAATAATAAAAAACTAACTTTCAAACTGATATATAATGCTATATGTAATGCTATATATCAAGTGGGATCAAGCAGCAAAATTTTACGTTACTATATTTTCATTATTCCAGTTCGTTTTTTTTTCTCTATACATTTTAAACTATTTATTTTGCATATAATGCTCAAGCTGTGAAAGCATAGAAATTGAATGATTGTCGAACTTTTATATATATGGAATTTTCACTTATTTGTGTTTAAGCCAAACCTTTTTTTTATTATTTATAATTATTTTTTAATAATAATTAAAGTGGCACAGTAGCAATTTTTAACTTGTTGCTATGGGAGGATATGCATATATTGATCCACATCGTGTTCGAATCTTTAATGACATCTCAAAAAAGATATTACATATATTAGCTATTCTTCGCTGCGAGTTCCGCGAACCAACTTTTAATTTGGTTTCGTTGTTTTTGGAGTTCAATAGACGATAAGTTCAAGTCGATTTATTGATTACGCAATAATGATAACCAAATACAAGCGGAAATTGAAATTTTTTCCTTGGTAGTTTTAAAGTCTTTGTTTTTTATTATACTGGATTTTTTTGTGCTAAATTTAGATTCCAAGAAATTATGTTATAATTAGATTAAAATTAGTGAAGAATCAATAAATTTAATGAAAAATTCAAATAAATAACAAGTAGGGTAATAAAGATAGAGAAGATAGCAATGGAACAATTCGAATGTGAGGTGTGACCAACAAACTTTAGTTGTTTATAGATATATAAATATTGCTGAGTTCTGTTGGGTTCCAGTGAATCCCATAGTAACTCACTTAGCTAGGAATAGTACACTAAATCATGGGAAAGCCTTTTATATGATTTTTTTTTAATTACTCTTGCAGCGGCAACATGCAGTTTAAGCTGGCAACCTCTGGTCAAAGGCGAGCAATCAGTGAAAACTTAATTAGCCATTAAGAGCTGTGTGTAAACAAAGTTTTAAGTGGAAGCAGGAAAAGCAAATGCACTGGAAAATTGAGGGCAGGCCACAAAGTAATCGAACCAATAACAAGCTGACGCCAATGCGGAGGCAATCAGTGCAACAGAATGCCAGTGCAGAAAGTTGCAAGTCACTTGAAACTATTACGGAGGCAGTGTGGCACCTCAGAGCCTGGCAGTGGCAACGTCCATGCATAAATTGTGCAGGCATGCGGCATGAACTCCTCCTGTTGATGTGCCTACTTTGCTGGGGCAGCTGCCTGGCCAGGTGCCGGGACGAGCCGGCTCGCGAGTGCGAGGCCATCTGCGATGCAAATGGCGGCAAATGCTCCATCCGTGCTCTCGTCCTGCTTCCCAATGATGAGGGCTACGAGGCATCGCTGAATCGCGTGCTGCCCATCCTTAAGGTTGCAGAGCAACAGATCCGTGCCACTGCGCTGATACCGCCACATATTGATTTCGAGTGGTTGGCCAATGACATCAAGTGCGATGCCTCCCTGGGCGTCATCCGAGCCATGGATGGCATCATTAAGCAATGTGCACAGGTCATTTTTGGACCCGTCTGTGACTATTCACTGGGTAAGTGGACAAACTCAAAAAACTTGTGTATTTTAGTTCGTTTAAGGGTCGAGGTTTTACTCACTGAAGTTTTAACATATAACGACACAAAAAGAGTTGCAAAATGGATTTTTTCAAAAACGATAATCAGACCACAAAGGTCGAGAATTGAACTCTAAGAAAGTTACTCAGAAAGACTTAAACATATTTTCAATTCTTTATTAACTCGGGAAATACAAGTGGGAAATAAATTAGGTAGAAAGTTGTCTTTCGAAAAGTGTTTTTCATAAATTGTAGCAAATTTTTATTAGAAGTACTTAGCTTGCAATGAAAAAGCTCATTATATTGAAAATGAATTCGATTTAATTAAATATCACCGTTAAGAAAAACTAAATAAGTTTGAAACAAGTATTAATATTATTAAATATTAATTACAACTGTATTAATAACAAATTCAATGCCAATTTCAGCTGCTGTCAGTCGCATTACAAAATACTTTAACAGTGAGGGCACGCCCCTTATCACCGTGGGCGGCTCCACCTATGACTTTGAGCAGAAAAAAACCGATTGCGGCGATGAGTTTTATATGCTGCTCCGGACGGGTATGCTGAGCTTTGAGTCCATCTCCGAGCTGACCATAAATGTGATGAAACAGTAAGTAACAGTAGCTGCACATTTTTAAATATTTTTCAAACATCCTTGAAAATGCCTGCCGCCACAGGCACAATTGGTCCCATTCCATTTTCTACTACGAACGCGACGGTCAGCGAAATGTGGCAGGTTTGCACACTTGCTTTCTGATGATGAAGTCCCTCGGCAAGCAGATGCGCAACGAAAATATGACTTTTTCACAATATCCGCTCGAGCCAAATAACACGAATCGCATGGAGGAAATGCGTCGCGAAATTGGCAACAAACACTCAAGTAAGTGGATACTTTTAGCATTCATAATATTAGTTTCTACTGAAATTCGGTTTGTTAACAGACTAACAGATAGTGCGGCTGTGATATCTGCTAACAGTGAACAGCTAACAGCATACTGCTAATAAAAGTTTCAACAATACTTTGCCTAGCAAAGACAACAACCACGTACATTTCAATCTGTGCTTTTAACTCACATCTGTTATTAACATTGCGCCTTGTTAATATATGAATGACTTCCGCTTTTTTCATATTTAAATCGAAAATTAATTATAAATAAAACTAATAAGTGAGCATCGATAACAAGCAATAGACTTCATCAGGCGCATTCTAAAAAAAAAAATTAATCTGCCAAAAATGTCAAGCCATTACATTATGTTAATATAAAAGTTATGTTTTATAAACACAATTTTATAAAATCTTGTGCTGAAAGATCTTTCTACTTTTCTTACGGTCGTATAGTTCTGTTAAATATTCTGTGAAATTCTCTGACCAACCTCTTTTAAAACATAAACAAACACCACCCAAAACGCTGCCCACATAAAGCTCTAAAATGTACGCTTTTTCCAAAAGGACATCGAACAGCTGATAACGCACACACATACCAATGCAACTGGCTAAAAGCCGGCTGCACTAATGCATACAAGCATACTCACACACACACACATGCATAGAGCCGTAGCTTCGATATCGAAAAGCAACCGTATTCGAAGCTGGTTGTAGTTGGCGCCGCCAGAAGCCGGTGATAAACCGTTAAGTGCGGACTCCATCAAGAGAAAGATTCTCGTTTCTCGTTTCAAATTGAAAAATAGAAAATTTTACGAACATTTGAAAAGTTAAAAAAGGAAGGCAAATAAGTGAGAGTGAGCGAAAATTAAAAACAAACAAATTGAAATAAGTTCAGTGATTGGTAATGCCAAATAATGCTGGCCAATTTAGAAGTTGGTTAACTTTGGTAGGACAAATCTGTCCTCTGATAAAGTGGACACAAACATATCGTATTTTCTTTTTGTAATTCTTTATCGGGCTCATGCATTTTATATATATATTATTTATTTTTTATATTTGTCTAAATTGTGAAACACATTTTCGCATTTCCCATTTAAGGCTTACCGGCTCGCCAGCAGACGACTTTGCTGCTCAATGAGTTGCCAACCCCATTGTTATGCAGTTGCATTGTTATGAGTGTCACAACCTTAATGGTATTATTATGCGGTATCAATGTGGTGCACAGTCTTATACCAGCTACTGGCAACTGCCAACAGCAGTGGTAGACAAAATTTACCGCCTTTTTGCACTTTCTTCAGCTAAAAATAAAACACAACTTAAATCATGCTCCAAGCTACGAATAAGTCTCTTAGCGAATTTCGCTGTTCTAATTTATGTGAAATTTCATTAGCGATTCGAGTTTCAATTTCAGAAAAATAACTGTTTTCATTCTTGTGGTAAATTTATAAAGATAAATTGCAATTTTGTTCGTTTTCCAGACGCCAGCTTAGAAAATGAAAACGGAAAGCTTTTCCTCTATATAAATATTAATTAAACTAAAATGTGTAAAATGGAAAATAATAATAAATTGCAGTCACATATTTTCTCTTTGGAAGTAGTTGTTGATTGCAGCTCTCCACACAGTTTCACAAAACAAACAAATTTGTAACTCAACTCTCAGCAATTTCTGCAACTATTTGCTGAAATGCAAATGAAAATGTTGCCACTTTCCTGTTGCCTGTTTACTTAAGTACCTGTCTGCGTAAGTAGTTCGCTCTTAACCAATTGAGTGTCTAACTGGATTTGAATAAGATTGAGACTCAGGTAAAACAATTGAAATAAACATTCAAGGCAATATTCTATGGAAAATAAAAATAAATTGTAAGCTCTTAAATTCAATTGAGTCAATTGAAAAGTTATTAAACATAACTCAAGCAAAATCAATTTGATATTCTATAACCAACTGTAATTAATGCGTTCAAAACAAAACTTCACACGTCAGAAAACAATAAACTTTGTCTAGCCAACTGTGTAATCCCAATTGGATTATTATTGTTTGTGTTACCATTGTGTTGTGTGCATAAATATACGCTTAACAAAATATTTGGTATGGTAAGTCTTGACCCATTTTCGTTTGCAGCTACAAATTGTGTGTCTCACCCAGGACCGCCTGCGTGTGATAAACTGTGTAGGAGCAAACAAAACTGCTGTGGAAAGCATTTGTTAGCTGTGCTGAAATTTATATGGGTTTTGGAAAATAATTTAGTTGTTGCGTCTGAATCAGAACTTGCGTCTAAAGGCATAAAGTGACTTTAAGACGACACAATATGAAAGGGCTTTGAATGCATTGCATAAGCGAAAAGCTATTCGACTTTAAGTTTCTTATAGCCATTGACAATTCAGGAAGCCAACTGCAAATGGCAATAAAAAATCAAAACAAAGCAAACTGGAAGTTGAATAAGATGTTTTCTGTCAAGCAGTTGACCTCTCTAAAGCTGAGTAAAAAAATCAACAAGCAAGTTAAATTGTGCACGCTAATTGGGACAACTGGATAAAATGCTGTTCTATTACAGCTGGGGGCAACAATTTTATTTGTATTTGTACTCTATTCGCACATCTTTGCACAGAGGCATGCTGCAGGTGGGAGCAAGCTGTTAAGCAGCGAATTTCAACAAGAAAGTACTTAAGGACACAACCCAATTTGGGCTAAGAAAAACCTGAATACATTTTCGCCATTGAAATGATTTCGCAGCTGAGTGCAAAGTGAGCACGATGAAAACATTTTCAATGGCATTTGCCTCACTGAATGCGAATCCGACTGGTCAATACTTGGACACACAATTTGTTGCCTACTTATCAGCGCCAGTGTTAATGGGGAAGCCTTTACAATGTTGTGCATTAATAAATTGGATATATTTCTATTCAATTTCAATTGCACACTTTTACTCTGGCATATTTTTATGCTTAACATTGCCTCGAAATTCTGTACAAGTAAGCTGATGTGATTATAGAGAAAGCTAGTAACATTTTAAGATATAAAGGAACTTCATCATATATTAGAAATATGACATGGTTCAAAGTACACTTGTCGAATGAAAAGCAGCGCTTGGTAAGTCTCTAAGTTACCTAGCAAGCAATAGGGGCAGATCCATATATGTACATATATAGATAAATACATCTTTTTATATGTAATTTGGCATACTGAAGATATTTGTTCATTATCATTTTATAGTTTCAAATTTATTCCCATTTGAAATTCATATTCAAATGCAATTTATATCTTAATAACTTAACTTCTTAAAACTTAAGCTACACTTCAAACTTGGTAACTTTTGCCATTGAATTGCTGGAAGCATTTAAAAGTGTGTTTTCTTTTTGTGTTAAGCTGGTGATAAGAAAAAGGAAGCTTCTCTGTCAAAGTATGCATGCAAAGGAAATGAAATGAAAATCGTTTGACAGACCATCGGACAAATGACAAATGACTAACGGCGCAGAAGGACACGCTCTTGGGAAGCAGCTGTTATTCAAAAGGATAACGATGCAGATCTCATTCATATACATAGCATGAACTGTAGCACTGCGTAATATAAATATTAACTGAACTCAAACTTTGCTGGAGTATCTATCCAAAAACATATCAGAAAAGTGTAAGGGATTTGTCGATAATTTTTATATTCCACACGTTTAAGTTTTTAATGCAGCAACTCAACTTAATTTTAAAAATAATTTAATGACCTGCTGCTGGAATTTGATATTATTTGACAACTAAAGTACACTTACTAGATACAAAAAATGTATTTAAATTCTTTAAAGTAAACTTGAAAGATGCTTGGCTTGACAACATTGCCATTTCTACTGTAATCGTTTATTTATTGAGTTTTTTTTTTCCATACATCACTTGTCTGCTTCAAAAAGGGTTTTTACATATAGACGTTTATCAAGCAATCAGCAGAGGAGACAAATTGCTTTTCGTCTGAAATATATATATATATACATATATATTTATGTACTTATATGGCATAAAATGCCATTGGCTGTGCTGGTCTTCTTGCTGCCCATGAACCCAAATCTTGGCCGTTGGCCAGCCAAACCGAGAGACATAAAAGAAATCCATAAGACAAGCGGATGCCAAGTGGAGACAATAATTGTGTCACATGAATGGAGAATTTTGAGAATTTTAATAAAGCTGCTGTTGCCATTTTTGGCGCTGGTGCTTGCAGAAAAGTTGAAGAGTGAGTGATTCTGCAAAGACCGCACCAACTTAATAAGTGCAACGCTATGAGCAAAGTTTTAATTTGATTAACTCATGAAAAAGCACAAGTTGCACAACATATTTTAAAAGGAAAGGCATGCACCAATTAATTTATCGCACAGCTCTCGCATGCAAAAAGTGCCAACCAAAAACCAAATAAAAAAAAATAAGAAGAACATTTGTTGCTGCTACACAGATAGTGCTCAGTGCCACTTTCCAGTTCGGTTCTATTTATGCTGTGTGTGTGCCAGCGTCGATCCCATGTGGCCAACACAGATGATAGTAAAAACGTTTTTAATATGCAAATTTTGTCTAATGGGAGTTCGGTGTGGATGTAACTTGGCTGTCATGACCGGAAAAGTTGCAAATCACACGACAACTGAACATTTCCAAAACATGTTTTGTAAATGAAAATATAGTTAGAGCTGCAGCAAAAAGCCTAAGGCTGATCGGATCGAAAGAAAGTTGACACCAAGTTTGCACCTAATACATTTTTATCCATTCGATCACATACGTGACAGTTGAAAATTCATTGAATAGATTTTTAAACTATACATTTTCATAATGCAAACTACAACATATTTTCAGCTCGAGTTTAATCGACCATTTAATCACTTTTGTGTAGGCCAATTAAAATAAATCAACTGTGTAAATGTTGCAAGTGTCCCCCAGAAACAATGGCCAAAGCACTGCAATGTGTAAAAACATATTTCGTTTTGCATGACAAATAAAATTTTGCACCAACTATTAATCAAAAATAAACACATATTTACAAAAGAAAAAATTGTGTGAAATTGTGCGCGAGTTTGCCGCATAATTTGTTTTTTTTTTTTTTTTCATAGTTTGGCCCCTAAATCAGTCGTACATTTAAAGTTGAAAACGTGATTTGAGGTCGGAAGACAAGTAAAAATTATAGCCTGAAAATCTGAATATGGGCAAATGGGCATAGGTCGAAACTTCAAAATGCCATAACTTCGTCAAAACTCAACTGATTTTAAAAAGTGAGGGCTTTTTAATCATAGTTTTGACCCTAGATCAATCGTACATTTAAAGTTGAAAACGAGATTTTAGGTCGGAGCATAAGTAAAAATTCTAGCCTGAAAATCTGAATATGGGCAAATGGGCATAGGTCGAAACTTCAAAATGCCATAACTTCGTCAAAACTCAACTGATTTTAAAAAGTGAGGGCTTTTTAATCATAGTTTTGACCCTAGACCAATCGTACATTTAAAGTTGAAAACGAGATTTTAGGTCGGAGCATAAGTCAAAATTCTAGCCTGAAAATCTGAATATGGGCAAATGGGCATAGGTCGAAACTTCAAAATGCCATAACTTCGTCAAAACTCAACTGATTTTAAAAAGTGAGGGCTTTTTAATCATAGTTTTGACCCTAGATCAATCGTACATTTAAAGTTGAAAACGAGATTTTAGGTCGGAAGACAAGTCAAAATTCTAGCCTGAAAATCTGAATATGGGCCAATGGGCATAGGTCGAAACTCCAAAATGCCATAACTTCGTCAAAACTCAACTGATTTTAAAAAGTGAGGGCTTTTTAATCATAGTTTTGACCCTAGATCAATCGTACATTTAAAGTTGAAAACGAGATTTTAGGTCGGAAGACAAGTCAAAATTCTAGCCTGAAAATCTGAATATGGGCCAATGGGCATAGGTCGAAACTCCAAAATGCCATAACTTCGTCAAAACTCAACTGATTTTAAAAAGTGAGGGCTTTTTAATCATAGTTTTGACCCTAGATCAATCGTACATTTAAAGTTGAAAACGAGATTTTAGGTCGGAGCACAAGTCAAAATTCTAGCCTGAAAATCTGAATATGGGCAAATGGGCATAGGTCGAAACTTCAAAATGCCATAACTTCGTCAAAACTCAACTGATTTTAAAAAGTGAGGGCTTTTTAATCATAGTCTTGACCCTAGATCAATCGTACATTTAAAGTTGAAAACGAGATTTTAGGTCGGAGCATAAGTAAAAATTCTAGCCTGAAAATCTGAATATGGGCATATGGGCATAGGTCGAAACTTCAAAATGCCATAACTTCGTCAAAACTCAACTGATTTTAAAAAGTGAGGGCTTTTTAATCATAGTTTTGGCCCTAGATCAATCGTACATTTAAAGTTGAAAACGAGATTTTAGGTCGGAGCATAAGTAAAAATTCTAGCCTGAAAATCGGTAAATGGGCATATGGGCATAGGTCGAAAATCTACCTTCATATTATGACAAATGAGGTCTAAGCCTGTACGGCCGGAAATCGAGTTTAAATAATTTAGTAACTATTTATAACATATAAAAGTTGTAGCAAACGAACTCCTTTTCGTATTTATTTGCACATGTTACAAACTGCTCGATTGTGTGACGCAAAACTTAATTTATTCACTTAACTACTATTTGAAAAGCCTGCAACTTTTCTGTTGACCATTTCGTTTCAAATGATAAACTTACATTTTGTAGTTGTCTGCTGAGTAATTTTGAAAATTACAATTCCACGCATGTAACAATGGCCACGCTAAAAGGCAATAAAACAGACTCGATGTTTGCCTAGCATTGTTGACCAACCAGCTAACCCCATTTAGTTGACATTTTCAGCCTTGGTGCCTGCTCCGCCTTTTCGTTGAATGCATTGTGCATTGTGCATTGTTTATGAGAGTCGTATGCATTATGCATCATAATTTGCTTGACCAGTGTGTGCGCAACGGTGTCCTGCAGGACTGTCGTTAGCATTTTGCCATTTTGACCACTGTCTCAAAATGACCCGAGTTCTATTTCCGTGCCATCTGTGTGCTCTATCTCGGCCTTTTAATATTCTCTAGGAACGATAATTCACTTATATATTTATGTGCATGTTACGGAAAAAAATGTTAACTCCTTAGGGAGATGTGGTAGAATTTGAAATTAGTTCCCTCAAGTACGAATTGAATATTGAATATTGTCGAAGGCAGTATGCCAAGTAAACACTGAAAATTCAAAGTTATAGTTGGTTGGATTCCACATGAATATTCAGTGGGAAATGATATATTTTTCAAAGCAAATTGGCTGCAGCAAAAATCTATTTAGCATAAATTGCAATTAAGTAGAGAAATTCACAGACCGCTGAAGATTGTCCATGTTTTCAACATGGCCACACAATAATAATGACGAACACAAATTCTTTTAAAATTGCATTTTCGAGCAGCCATCCTATTATAAGCATTATAATACATATATATATATATATTTCATTATCCATTATTATGTTTCATGATCTACCCTTCATGGCCGCACAAACTTAATTAACATGGAGGGCATGTTCAGTGCCTGTTGTGTTCGTCTTATTTTCTCATATAACTATGAAAATTATGGCTATATAAACACTTTGCAGCAGCAGGCTGGAAATATGGGAAATGTATATGCCATTTAAATTCATTTTTCACTTCAAGTGTTCTTTTGTTCCATTGCCATAGCTACTGCAAATGCCGCTTCTGCTATTGTTTTATTGTTATTGTTCTTTTCTTTTTTTTATTGTGCCGCCTTACTGATGGTTTAACCTGGCATCAGCTTACCAGCTCTGTGCACACTCCCCTCCCAACACACCATCCCATACCCTGCCCCGCAGGCATTTACACACTTTATATCATACAATGCAGCGAAGTGTGCCAGAAAAATGTATTAAACATAATTTATTATCCTGTTACGTGTGTTGCAAGCATATTGGCAACGTATTTTCTTTTCTTTTATTTATTTTTATGGATTTATTATATTAACTGAATGATTTTTATAATTCTTTATTTGAACTGCATTAATGCTGGCCTTCAATAATTTGAATAAATGCATTGGGTTATTTAACTTATTTAAAAGTAATTCAATAACTTTTCACAATATGACACAAATACAAAGAAGAATGCTCTAGTCGAGACAGCTCGACTAGGAATCTCAAATCTCTAGCAATCATAATCTCTGATATCGGCTTTCATATATAGATGGACATGGCTATTGGCTCGGCTGTTGATCCTGATCAAGAATATGTCTACTTAATTGGGTCAGACGTGCCTCCCTCTGCCTTTTACATAACTTTGCACAACTTCATCGAATTTAAGGTAATATAAAAACATAAAAAGCAACTCTGCTGTACAATTTTTATATAGAAATTAAAATGAAGTGACGGTTTTTTGATTTCTATTCAGCACATTTTCATATTCATATTCATTCCTATACCCTTCACTAATAAAATTATCCCTAATAGTTATATAAATAAACATTATCAATTGTCAAGTTAAAAAGACAATATTTTTGATTAGAGCAATTCTGAAGTCTAATGTTTTGGTCCCAAACCACATATTATGCCCCGAATTCCCTTCAACTTGCAACCTATTGGACAAAATCTAGTTTCTTAGCTATAGATGCATAGGTCTTTGTAGCTGGGACTCTAACTGTAAAGTATATTTGTATATTGAATGTGAACAATTTCAATGCCGAGTTCCACTAATGATACAAATTGATGAGCACGCCTTTCTGCAGTTTTCAATAGTTTTCCACTCGACAGTTCCCTTCATCTTACGCAGCGTTAACAAAACTTAGAACTGGAAATCAATAAAAAAAAAATTGTTTGTAGTTGGCTCACAGACCGCACAGCTGTGGCGAGGCTTTCTCGAGCGAACTGTTGGCATAAACTTGGCGACAACTTCAAATTTGTGGCACTCAACTAATTGTGTTTATGTTGCCAATTTCTCAGCCTTGCGGTTAGGCAAATCAAGTTTTCTGATTACAAAAATAAAAAAAAATTAAAGCTAACAGAAATTTTATATTGCATTTGCCAACACTTTGTCTTTTTTAATTGAAACTAATCAAAAGAAAATATTTCTACTGCCATTGCAAGCTAAATGCAAAAAGTTAGAGATAAAATGAAAATAATTCCGTTGTTTGTTTTCGATTAGCTTGGCAAAAAGTAGTTAGATAAAGTTGATATGAATCAGAGTGAATGAATAATAGTGAGATATAGTTGATGTTGATAATACTATTATCATTTTAAAAATTAACAAATATTAGTTAAAAATAGGTGAGAAGAGATGTGGATATATATATATATATATATGAATTGTTATAAAATGTTGTGTGCTTTCATTTTAAACTATTTCGGTTCTTGATGTTGACTTTTAATTTTCAATAATGGCATTATGAAAATATTCATAACTGACAAGACAATGAAGGTTTACCAGCTAATCCATCGGCCCGAGGCACAGTTGCCTCTGTGTGCGGTGATATTTTAATTTTAAACTAATCATTTTTGATTAGACAGCATTAAACTAAAATGAGGCGACGGCGACATAAGCCAACATTGTATTTTCACAGGCATGTGGCTGAATAAATATGCACATTAATTTAAATTAAGACCAAATGGCTAGATGCAAATAAATATGCTATGAATATTCGCTCAAAAGAAAACACTTTAAATATATTATTTATTTTTTTTAAATTACCTACATTCTTAAAAAATATGAAGAACATTGTTAACTCACATTATTAAATCCCTGTCAAAAGAAAACCGTTTCAATTTATTAATTTAAAATAATTTATTGCAATTATTTAGGTTTAAAATTTTAATTTAATCAACTTTATTGAAGTTGTTTACTTTAGAATGAAACAAATTTGGAAAATTATTAAATGCATTATTAAGTGGTATTTAATTAGTTGCCAGTTCTGGAATTATTGTTAACTGTTGCATAAGCTGATCGATATTCCAATTATACGCGTTGTTTTTTTTAATGATAATGAGTCAAAAATTGTAGCGAAACTGCGACTTTGGTGTGGAACCAATTACAAGTAAAGTTCATTCATTATCCAAATGCCAATTTTAATTGCCCCTTTTACATATGCAACGAATTTTGCAACACACATGTTCCATATGCTTGTGGGTGTGTGTGTGTGTGTGGGTAAATGCTATAAATGGCCTCAATTAATCTTGATTACAGAAATCAAGGATATCAATATCTGCAACACAGAGCACACATGCTCGGCACCTCTGACAATTTGCATACGTTTTAATTAAGTAAGTTTTGTCACAGACAAAAATTAAGAACATGCAGAAACTATAAATGGTATGTTAATTTGGATAATTGCTTTTAATGTCACTTTGAAAAAAAAACCATTCAAACAACTGTTTTTATTTTTAATCATTTTTTCCAATAGTCAATTAATATAATTACGTATTTTTAATTTATATTTTTATAGAGTACTCAATTTTATTGCGAAGTTTTTAAAATCGATTAATTGTTTTTCATTTAAGACCCACGCAATGAGTGTTAATTTTATTGTGGCGAAAGATAATCATTTCAAATGAATCTAGCTTAAAGTTGCATGCATCCTATTTATCTTGATTAATTAACGCCCTGTCAGCGCGGCCAATTTGCGAATTAAAGCCAAATCCGTCAAAATGGTTTTTATTAATGGTTATTTACACCAAAAAACAATAGCGGAACAATTTTTTTACGTACAAAGCTGACGAAAAATGGAAAAAGTTTGAAAAAATTGTGTTTCATATGAGTCATATATCATTATCGTAAAATCAATATTTTTTAAATTAGTTATTAATAGTTATGGACTGGAGAAACGACTAATTGCGCCACCTGCACATGCAGTCTAGTGGCACAGAGGCAGAATGTTGCATAATCCATTGGTGGTCAGGTCAAACAGTCAACCAAAGTGCGAGTGCTTCATTAGCATAGTCCGGGTATAATTTGGTTGAACATGACTAGGACCCAGATCCCTTAATGTAAAATCGATGTCAAAGTTCAACGCCAAAGTAGAGTTTGTCGGTGGCAAAGAGCAGACACCTGTTAATGGTCTACCATCTGCTTCAGGTGAGATAAAAAGTTATTCAACATCATTTTAATTAAAGTTGTAATCGTTTTATTCTTGAGAGTGCACAAGTTGCAAACAATAAACTTTGCTTTGATGTGTGGCAGAGGCAAGTGTTTGAGCACCACAAGCAAATCATTTGAATCTGTTAGAAAATAATTAATTTTTCCACCTTGTTTACAAGAGAGAAGAAAACGCAATTTAGAGGCAATATTAAACGTTTCCATTGTTTTTTAAAAAAAAGCTATTACGTGATTTTAAATCGGATCCCAATATTCGTAGAACATATCTCAGTATCGACTATCTGTACAATTTAAGAAATGGCGATATATATTTCTATTTATTACTTAAATTAAATGTATAAATAAACTAATAAAGTACAAAAGGTTAGTAAATGAAAGAAATATCCTTGCATATGTTCTAGGGATGGAAAAAAATGTCAATAAATTTTTAGAAATAATTTTTTTTCTATGAAAAATGATTGAATTTTAAACATCTCAGAATATTTTATTTGATTGGAGTTATGTACATGCATGTTTTAAAATTGAATTCATTTAATGACCTAGTTTATTTTTCTTATGCTTATATAAATAAGCAAAAATGAAATAAGTTCTACGTCTCATATATGTATATATACATATGTATTAAATAGACCGATCTCCTAAGGCAAGGCTTATTCGTTGCATAACATTTAAGTTGAAGCAAGAAAATACTATGTTACAGCTGCACAAAGCCAGGTTGGTGGGCGGTTTTGGTTCAATTTGGTTTTGCAAATACCACAGGCTCTCATTGCCACATGCAGTAACTCACACACACGCACACAAACACACACACCCACACTTACAGTTGTTGGCTCGTTTCACTAACTGACACCTGCAGAGCGGTTAAGAGACTTTTGAACTTCAGAAGAAGACTGGTTGATGGCAGAGAAGTCTCCCCACGGACTCGTACAATTTAAAATGTTGAAACTGCAGTTGCTCATGGTATATTTGAACTGTATTTCTCGATTTTAGTTAAAATTGAGATTTTTAAAAATTGCTGTCAGCCAATTAAAACTTTTAAGAAACAGTGTCCCAACGGACTTCAGCACAAATTAAATTGAAAAGTTTAAGAGTTGTGCAATTTCAAAGAGAATGGCAGCTAGGCACATGCAAATCTCATTTAGCATACAATAAAACTTTGCACATGCTGTTGGGACAGGATATGCCTGTCCTTTGTAGCTCAAGCCAAGTCTGTAAGCCTAAAAAAAAAGAAAAAAATAAAAATTGGCTGTATGTAAAATATATTTTTACTTAATTGAATCATTTAGTTTACAATTGCATTGATTTATATTCACTTAAATACTATGAATATATGAAATTTATATAAAAAATAAATCTTTAATTTATTATTTAAAATAAAGTAAATTGGACCACAATTCCAAGCGTTGTTTATGGACAATATAAAAGACTTTATACAGCAGAAATGAGAAAATAGCTCATTTATTCCAATCGATGAATGCACTTTGAAATAGTTGGGGTCATTACAAGGTAAACGCATGAATTGTTTAATGGCTTATTGCAAGTCATTGTCCTTTTCCACTAGAGCCCCAAATGCACTTAGCACTTCTCCCTTTTGGAACTCTTCCGCAATTCAGGACATTCTCTTGGCTATGACATTTTTGTATTGTCAGCCAGCGTAAGGCAGAGACCATTATTCGAATGGGGACGGAAAAAGGACAAGAAAGTAATTTAAATGAATATTTAACGCGCAACACATTCAATTTCTGTTGACCAAGCATTTAACGCACTTAAAGTCTTATTGACAATTTGCATGAATTGCTGGCAACTAATTTTCTGAGAAAATGTGCGAAACTGCTGACATGCAAATATGACGGAGACCATAAATGTATATTATAGAGAATAAGGATCTGCACATAGGGATTAATGGCAGTGTGGATATTCCAACAAAGAAAATGAAAAGAATTTAATAGTGAAAAAATATTTTTACATCGTGCAATGTTCAATGCATTTCATGGAAATATTTCCTACCCCGTAATTGAATCATTTTCAACATAATAAAGATTTTCCATATTTCATTTCATTTTCAATATAATGTCAATCACCAATTTTAAATCCGGTCTGAATGGTAAAAATTGAATTGTAAGGATGATGGATATTATATACATATCACATTGAAGGTGTCATCTTTCTATGTGTGAGTGAACCCAACTAATACATGTGAATAGAGCGGAAGGACGAGTCGCTAAGATGACAGCTTGCATCGAATTAGCATCTTTCACACGTCAGATACAGTCGACCATCCTTGAATCATAGAATTCCATGGTGCAAGTGATGCTTATCTGTTATCCACATCCGTCACACATTTTGACGGTTTCGTCTCTGGAGAACAAACAGCTTCCATTGTATTTATGCAAGTGAGGCAACACTGATTTATGGTAGATTCTCATGTGGCGAGTGCACATAGAACCGGGAAAGTGTTGAGTTCTAACTTAAAGTGAAACAGACACAGTCTCGATTTTCACGCTTTCACACATTGTACAAATAAATTGTATAAGCTGGCAACACAACGTGAATTGATGGCAAACAATTACTGAAACCCAATGTAGGAAACAACACTTCCAAAAATGCACACCGAGACAAGATAGCAGAGAGAGAGAGAGAGAGATGAGTTAGTGAAATGTGATGGGCAACAAGTGTAGCTTAATACACAAACAGACAAATGCACACACATGTGCAGGGATGCCATACATGCTGCAGATGGCACTCAATCGCAAAACCACTCTTCCATTACACTCTCGCTATCTCTCTTCCTCGTCCGTTTGAATTAATGAAGTTTAACTATCGTGCAAAATAACACACTAGAGCAAGCTAGACACAGAATTAAATCCTACTCTTGCACACAGAAGCTAGCTCACATTATGTCATATCATCCAAATGCATGTGTATGTGTGTGTGTGTGTGTGTGCATATGTGTGTGTGATTAGACTAATAAGAGGAAACGAGCACGAGAGTCTTGTTTCCGTATGCAGCTCAAATTCAAATTGAAGCCCAAGCAAAATGTAAACATGGCAACAAACACAAAACACTAAAACTACAGCTAAGCCAAAATGATCCGACAAAGTATGAACTTAATGAATTGTTGTTAAGGGATTGGATTTGTGTACAAATGTTGTCGGTAAATGGAAATTTGACCAAGTGCAATTGTGAAAGTAATTAATGTAACTTATTATTGCTTTATCAAATGTAAAACTAGAAATATATTTAAGTTTGTATAGAAAACATAATTTGCAGCTTATATTTTGTTAAATATATTTCAGCTATGTTAATATTTTTATGAACGTAATGTTAACATAAGTATGCATTTATGACATCCATATACAAAGATATTACAAATATACATATATTTTAAGAGTGTCCGAAAATTATCATTTATAACATGTGTAAACATTCTTTTCGTTGTCAACAAATTTAACATTATTATTATGAGTAGGCATATTAAATATTAGCAATACGAATAAATTCCGTCATCAAGATGTCTTTAAGAAACATTTTGTTGTTAAAACACTAAGTGTGTCTGCGTGTGTGTGCGTGTATGTGTGCATTTCTACTTATCATTCGCTCTGTTTACATTTGCATTTTGCGTTTACGTTTTGCGATTTACGTTTTGCTCTCCATTTAACATGGATCATGCTGCGCTTGCGATGCTTACGCTGCTGGCAGCGCTTACGTTTACGCTGACGCTGACGCTGGCGCTGACGCTGACTTTGGCGCTCACGTTCAGACACACACATTCTCGTTTGCGTCCAGCTTCGGCGTTGTTGGCGCGTCGGTGCGTCTGGCCGGTGAGTCTGGGAGACGATTCGTGCGTTCAGTTCGGTTTTCGACTCGAGACTCGACGCATCGGCAAATAAGGCGCGCGTTTTTGAATTCTTCGGAAAAATAGTTATTTTAAAAACGCGACGGCTTTGGAATGCTCCAAAATATTGTGAATGTACTCGTAACTGAAACTCATGGAAACCACATATTGAGTTGTTTATGAAGTGTAGCGTACAAAAGTGCTAAAAATAAAAGTAAATTTCATAAATAGCGAGCAAAGACAACAAAAAAAAAAACATCCAATCGGAAACAACTTAAATTTGTCTTTATAAATAGCCATCGATTTGTGCCAACTAGAAAACGAAATTGAAAATAATTGAGTTACATATGTATATTGTCAAGTGCGTTCGAGTTCTTATCTGCCACACAACGTACTTGACATTAATGCTGTCTATATACATATATATATATGCATATTTTTATCTTGTTCAATTATGTACTTTCGTACATTCGCACATTTGGATATATATTTGTTATCTTCAAATGCATAATATTTTCATTCAAAGTGTTTATTATACGATTAATCCAATGACGGAGGATCTTTAAATACAATTAACACTTGCCACCCCTAGCCGCTGGTTCTCGTTAATTCATTATAATTCGGATGGTGTGATAAAGATTAACCAGCATGTTGTTATTGTTATGTTCAATAAATAAATTATATTTTTGTGTTGTTGCCACAGTTTGGCTTAAATCTCAACCAGGTGTGAACAATAAATGTGATTTGTGGCCCTATTTGGCTTTGTCATGTATGCATATCTGGTTATGATCTAAATCAAGTTCGTCATCAATCATAAATTAGTTTATGAATCACGTTCGCCTGCTCATTCAAAATTGATTGGGGCACAAAGTGAATACGGATAAATTTGAAATGTATAATGTTTTACTCTTTTTATTGACTTTTCAATTACCCTTAGCATCATTTCATTATTTCGCACAGCAATTTTCCTTTTTTTTATTGAGCTCGATCAGACAAGCTTATTTAAAAACAAATTTTTTGTCGCGACGAACTTGTTTGCAAACAAAAATTGGGTCTTATCATGCATTTCATTTTAATTGGAATTTGTATCGTTTATGTTTATATATACACATATAATGTGCGCACTCTTGCTAATTCGATTTTTTTTTTCATTTTTGCAAAAAGTCATTTTTTTGTCGGTTCTGTGTGCTTGATGATTTCTAAGCTTAATTCAATTTTGTTACATAAATTGCAATCAATATGTTAAACTAAATATTATAGAGTAAAAAAGAATCCACGTTTGACATTATCATTCACTCAATTTATGGACACATTCAAACTCAAATTTATTTTAGTCACCTTTACCAATCCATAATTTAATTACGTTTGCCCCCAGCTTCCCCACTGACACTTTGAATTTTCGTGCTGTGATTCATTCTAAATTTGAATTAATTTTGTAAACACAATAATCTCGCATATTGTGTTTATATCAACGTCAAAATTCATCAGAACAGCATTCAAATTGGCTGTTTTCATCTCAGTTTCACCAATAAATCCACCAATCCAAATAAAACCAATTTCAAACAAAGAATTTTAAATGCGGTTCCCCACTAGACATTTTACATATGTATTATTTAACAATTAAAATAGAAATGTTGACTTTTTAAATCTAATGAATTATATTACATATTTTCGTTAGTAATTGTAATTTTTGCGATTCTGTTTGCCGTGCAACAAAACAAATTCACAGCTCTGAATCAATTACAATCGCCATCAACTCATAAATAAATTATGTTTCTAAACGTGGTAATTTAAATTAAGCGATTTTATTAATGCAGCAAAGATTAAATTTTATTTATTGATGAGTTCTGTTATTGAGTAATTATATTAGAAGACTGTTATAAAATCTAAAGGGTATTCTTTGAGAATATGACTCTCAAGCAAAATAGTATATATTTTGACGATTAGACTTTGCTCTCATTTTTCAACCACATATCAATCGAGATTGTCAATCAATTTACTTTCAAAAACGGTTAAAAATTTAGAGCGTTGCTTTAAATGTCTATTTGGTTCGGTTGGATAGGAATTTACTTACAATTCCAGTTTAAACATGATATCGACACAGCTAGAGTTTAAAAAAATAATTGAAGCTACAAAAATGGAGAGCATTTTTAATTAATTTCTTATGTGGCAATAACAAAATTCCATCGAACGTTTGTAATTACTAATTTGATTACCCAACTGCACGAATTGCGGTACTCGACAACATTGTTCAACTACAGCTAAAAATAACTCAAAGTATTCAACTCATATTTCATTGAAAAGGCCAGACAGATGCGAAATCCATTTGCTTAAGCAGCAAACCCAACCAAAACAAAAATATTAGCCCACAAATAATGACAATAGTAATGAGTGAGGAATGCTTAACAGAGGGTCTAAACGACTTTTGAATACCTATTAAAATGCAATACCTGAAATATTAGAATATTAACTAGTTCTATTGAAATGAAGTAAAAGGAGTACATTTTCAACTGCCGTCAAAAAAATTACATTTTTAGAAATGCAATATTTAATTTAGGTGTAGTTATTTATTTTATTAATTATTTGGTGACCTTTTTAAATAATTTTAAAATAGATTTTTCGCTGGCTTTTTTTACTCTTTGTTCTGCATTTGAAATTAAGAAAAAAACTTTAACCTGAGCTGTGATAGACATATTTATATTTATGCTTAATTTTTTACCTCTGGCAGGTGCACAACTCTAGCTCAGAGGGGAACACAGAGAATTCACGCTTATAAATCATATCTGAACAATTAATAAGCCAGCCATTAGCTGATTAAAGCGATAACTTGGCCAACTGCTGTTGCTTTTTTTATTCCAAAAAGGGGCTGGTCAAAATTCGCGGTATAACAATTCATGCTGATCAAGCAAAACCGATTAATACTCCGTTCACTTCATTAGTGAGGCGTTGAAGAAACAAATAGTCTAAGAATAGATATGTGAATGTATGTGAGTGTGAATGTGAATGTGAATGTGAATATGAACATGAATATGAATGCGAATATGATATATGGCAAGGTGGAAATTATGTATTAAAAGCCCATAATTCATTATCATGGTGCGAACAACAATTATATAGCAGCTCAGCTGTCAATAACTGTCTGCAGATCTAACGGCAAACAAACAAGCCAACTCTAATGACTGCTGCCTGTTGTTTGTTGGCTTTGAGTTGTTGCCTCCTAGCTGTTAGCTGACTGCTGACTGTTGACTGTTGTCCGCCCTCTGTGAGGCTGTCCCGGCAATCGATCTGTTAATCCACAGCACGTGTAAACTCTTAAGATCGTCTGCAGCCCAAAATAAGACTCGACCGTAAGATCGTCACAAAATATATACACGCAAATAGTACAAATACCAGTACCACAACAACAAACAATTGGCAGCAAACGTTCAAGCCGCAAATTAACTGAACTTGCCTGTGTCCACATTGCAGGGGCCCAGACCAAGTTTGTGGTGCGACTCAAGTGATTTGACCCATATCGAGTGTCTGGCTCTATCAAAAAATATACAAATGTGGCCTACAAACTGGTAGCTGGTCAACTGACTCTGAGTAATGAACAAGTAATGAACAAATTAACCCAAAATATGATGGACGATTGAGTCTTTAAAATGTATGCAGCCTTCAATCATTGTTGACGTTATTTTAGGGACAACCAAGAATGTAATATACTTGAAAATAAATTAGTTGAGGGTTTCTGGTCTAAAGAGAGTTTTGAACTGCATTAGGGCTGAAGTAATATAAACCTCATTTATATGGATAAATATGGTTTTAAGGTTGAAGTCTCTAGATTTAGCTGGAATATATACACTCTATGTACATTTTCTGGCTTTTACACTTATTTGCACAGACAAATTTGAAAACAAAAATACAGATTGTTTAATTTGATAATGGATCTAGCTTCTGGGACCAACAGATTACAAAAGTCAAATAACAATAAAAAAAAACAGGCTTTAAATGTGGTTTCTGTAAACTTGTGACCAGGAGTAAAAATACTTACAAACTTCTATGCCGCAGGGCATCATTGAATATCTGTTGGGCTTTCTGTTGTTGCAACGCTTTTTATTTGCTTGTTGTATTAATTCTTTTGTTTATTGTGGCCAGTTTTCAATGGCTTTAGGTCATTTTGTGTTGAGTCTATTTTTGGCCAAAGCTTTTGATGACTTAGCTAAAGATTATCATTGTGTGAATGAATGAAGGGAGAAATAATATTGTATATGTATTTAATTTGTTAAGCTAAATTCTTTTCTACACCTTTCCACCCAATCATTTGTGGTTCAATAAACCGTATTTGGGCAACAAGAAGCTTTCATCTAACTCATTCGCTTCCCTTTGTTACACTTGGCAATATTTTACTTTGGTAATTGCCGTTAAATTGACAGATTTAAAGTTTCACTGTATTTCACATACATATACAGACTTAATGTTCGCACTTTCGAGAAGATTTATTCGTTTTTAAATTTGCCATCCACATCCCGTGCTTATTATTAATATTGTAAGCCACTTAAAAATTACCTGCCAGCTTTTTAAATATCATTTCCCAAATAACAAAATAAAAGTGAAGGTCAAAAGTATTGTAAACGCCGTAACTGGTTTATTTATAGCCCCTTTGATTTTGAATGTGTTAAACCCAAACAAAAAAAAATATATTTATATATAAATGTGAAAAAATTAATATGGTTTTTGTGCTTTCCTTTTAATGTATTTCGTTTGTCTTCGTCTTAGCAACCAATTTATTGATCTAAAATTAACTATTTGATTTATGCCCAATTTAAATGCAAATGTTCTAAAATGTTGGCGTTTACTTTTAACCCACCTTTGAATTGTGGCCGTGCTAAAAATAGCCAAATTTGTATGTTATTTACGAAAGACAAGTGTTTTTGTATGCAAATTTCAATACATTGTTTCGACTTTTTTTTTGGCATTTGAGAACAGTGTATTAATATTTGTGAAATGCCATAAGACAAAAACAAAAAACATATCGAAATAAAGAACAAACACAAGTGCAATAAAATGTGCAACCAAAATCAATAAATTCGACAAACACAAGTTGTAAATAATTAAAAGTACAACAATGTTTGATAACCGAATAATAATATGAAAAACGTGTTGAGGCTTGAGAGCAAAACAATAAAACAATTAAATACAATTTAAGAAAATGTACAAACAGATGTGCAATAAATTAACGCGACTTATTGTCTTGCAGGCAGCGTCTGAAATTTGAAAAAAAAAATATATATAATATAAAACGAAAATGAAGATGCTGAAATAATTGTGCAAGAAACCAAAATGAAAAATCTGCATAAATAATGAGATCGAGTTCAATAATAAAGTGTTACGTTTCGATCGAGCACAAAATCAAATGAAATCAACTCGGAAATACAACATCAGAACAGGATTAACAGGAAGAGCAGCAAGTGCAAGTGCCACAGCAACACATCGGAGACAATTTGAGGCGACGAGCTGTCGCAGAATGTCCAGCAACATTGTGCGGCAGCCAAAAAGCCAATCACAACAACAACAAGTGCACGAGGTGCTGCTGCTGTTGCTGCTGCTGCTTTTCCTTGTGCCCAGTCAGAGAGCAGGACCTGCGCCCGCCTACGCCTGGTTCTACGATGTGTCCAGCGATGCGGGCGTGGCCAGCATCCGTACCATTACGGATGTGCACAGTTTCACCGTGCCCGAGACGAGAAATGCCCACAAATCGCAGCGTACACAGCTGGTGCAACAGTTTCCCAGCACCAGCATAGATTATAATCATCCTCATCTCCATCGAGATGCACATCCGGTGCGCCGTCGGCAGCTGGTCTTTGTGGCACTTTTACCCACGGTGGAGTCGGACAACAAGAACGACTGCATTATGCCCAAGGTGTTGCCAGTGCTGGAGCTGGGTATTGCCCATGTGCAGCGCTTGGGCTTCGTGGGTGGCGTTCAGATTGATATTACACTGATCGCGCGGGATACGTTCTGCTCCTCCACATACGGGCCACTTGGCTTTTTTGAGATCTACACCCAGTGGCCGGAGATGAACGCCATCTTTGGCCTGCCCTGCGAGTATGTATTGGCGCCCATCTCCCGCTATGCCGATGTCTGGCAGATTCCGTTGCTGACGACTGGCGGCAATGCCGGTGAGTTCAGCAAGAAGGCGGAGAGCTATTCAACGCTGACACGCCTCAAGGGCGCTCAAGTCAACAATCTGGGCAATATGGTTCGCGCCCTGCTGAACACCTACAATTGGACACGCACCGCCTTGATCTATCAGAATGAGAATGCCAAGACCAAGGGCAACTCCGTCTGCTTCCTGTGCCTGGCTGCCATACATGCCACCATCGAAAAGGAATCGGTTTACCAGCTGGGCTTCGATACGGCCCACTGGACCAAGGCGTACATCATTCGACTGCTCCGCAATGTGGCCATGCGAACAAGAAGTAAGTGGATGAGACCAGCCCTTGGGTTGTGGTTCACATTTGCATAAAATTACCTTTTTTGGTTGACATATTTTATTATTTAGCAGGAATTCACAGTGTAAACATAAATTCCTTGTTTTGTTTTTTATTCGAAATTCTCAACTTTTTCAATAATAAATATTTAAATTTTTGAAAAGAAAAAAGAATTTCACAAACGAATTATCTAACGATTGATCGTCTTGTTGTTTCTATTGAACATTTTAAAACTTTCAAGGTTTTATTTAAATGAAAGTAATATTTTACACACAAAAGCATAGTCTAAATATTTAACAACATGTTAAATATAAAATTCATAATAATTCACACAAAAAAATGTCACTTTAATTTTCCTGTTCGCATCTGCATTTAATCAGACTACTTATTGGCCTTCGTTCAATGTCGTGAACACTCTGCCAAAAGAACCTTGTGTGGCTGATAAAATTGCGCTTTCATGTCGAATGGGGAATACCCTGAACTGTGTTGCACCCTGTCATTTAAATTGGATGCAATTGCGTTAATTAGTTGCATTTGTGCAACCAAGAAAAGACTATAGAAACCGTAAAGTGCGTTAGACGAGAATGCTTAACTAAGAAATGCCCTGTACCGAAGATATAGTTATGGATATAGATATAGATATAGATATAGATATAGAATCGGTTGCTGAACTCAATTTTTGAATTACTACGCATTTAATTATATTTATTTGCAATTAACGAAATAAACAATGCAAATTGCTATGCAGACTTGTGCACACGGATCTATACATATTGACTTTTAATAGGCGCTGTACATATATATAAAAATATAAAATATAAATAGAAAAATGAGTAAAAGCAATTGCTTCAATGAGAATGGTTTTTTAATTGCGCTTCCAAAAATTAGAAAACCAATTAATAAGTACCGAATTAACCATTAAGCATATAAAAATATACATAACTAAGGCCGAAATACGAAGATAAAAATTAATATTCACCAGGCAGGTTGAATGTTTCAAATTTTGATTATTCTCCCTATTAATGTGCGCATTTAAATACAATTAAAAATGTTTACTTTGATCTCCCAGTATGAGAGAATATTAAATTTTATTGTATTCACATACTCGATTCGGATAGTTCATTCCATTATGAGCCGACAAAAGAAATATATTATACCGCGGAGAGAAGCTAAAAATATCTTTTGAGTTCAAGGACAGTCCAAATAAAAAGTAAATTTAATCGTTTTAAGATAACTTTTTGGTTAAATTTGAAAATTATCTGAAATGTACATAACTATTTGATTACCCATTTTGCAACTTATGTTTATAATTTAATATTGTTATTGTTAACTTAAATATATATTTCAAAATTATTAACAGTATATTTAAAGCATTCAATATTTAAATGAAGATCCCTTTCTTGATTTGACCCACGTTTTGAACTTTTAATTTAAAACATGTGCTAAAAATTGATTTATTTTTAAAATGATTAAATGTGTTGTGTATACAAATGCAGTTGATTAAAAATTAATTATTTGAAATGAATATTAACAATGTAATCTGAAAATACAAAGTCTGAGAATAAAAAAACTAAGTATATGCCATAAATAAATACAGATTGATAATTTTATTAGCACCGCATAAGTCCAGTATATACGATATAATTTATTATTAGCTGACTCATGGGATTATCAGAACATATTTGACCTTTCAACTTTACACAAATATTGTTAGCAGACATGCATAAAAATAATGTATGACTCAATTTACAGAAATGTATGAACATAAAATGTACATCAGCCAAACAATAAACAGTTTTTCGAATACATAATCAGCGCACATGCAACTCATGTTTACATATTTAACTACATGTGCAACATTGCATTGCATAATTTGATTTTGGCATATCTGTACAATCAAATTAAGTCCGACTTTTGTTCTAAACTTGACATTGATTGAAGCTGGGGCTAATATGCGACCGTTTGATTCCCTATATCCTATAGACATAGAAAATTCTAAAACAGCGATAGAATTTATTCACAAAGAACATATTGTTTGGATTAAATATATATATAAATATTACAAATAAATATAGTACTTCTGAAAAAATACTTACTTTAGTTGTTTTACACTTTAAAATTCGATTAGAGTCGCATAGAAAATCCCAGATTTATTAATATACTAATATGTTAGAGTACATAGAGTATGTATTATGTTTTTACCTGAAACATACATTAACACATTTTTTACGTTTTCTACAGGGTATACAAAAAGTTGCGCATCCCTTGGGCATTTAAGTCCTTGTCTCGGTTTGCCAAATTGACTGGCTTTTAAATAATTAAACTAATTCTGAGTCAACTAAAAAAGGTGATTTTGCTAGTTGCAAGGCACTGGCAGCATTGCAAAAGGCAATTATCAAAGATTGTTTTGTTTTTGATGTTTTCTCAATTACAACAGAAGAACAACACAAGCAAGTCTTAACTGATGAAATATTTGTGCAAAGGTGCAAACTTGCCTTGCAACATTATTAAGCAAAAGAACAAACACGCAATATTTAAATGCGTTGCCCTCATTAGCATTTTGTATAATTTGTGGCACGCCGTGGCAATCACTTTCTGCCTCATGGCTGCCAGGCCAATTTTACTTTATGCACATCGCTGTAAAATTCAACTTTTTATTTAAAAAACAAAATAAAGTGGATATTTCAAATTACTAAATTAATTTTCAATAAAAATTAAAATTGTGATAATCATAATTTAATCAGCTAAAAGTAGTTTATTTTATTTATTATTATTATTTTATTTATAAAATTCTAGGAATTCTAGGAATAGGAGTTTTTAATTTTAAAATGTAAAATCAAATGTAAAATAGTTAACTATTTATGGCAAGCATTAGGGAAATCCCACAAGCCAAATCAGAAAAACCCCTGGCTATTAATAGGCTTAATAGATTTTCTGATGATTATTCTATTGTCTTTGAGGGTCGCACTTTTATCTTTTGTCTGCTAGGATAATATCCCCAAGTACTACTGTCAAGTCAAGTCACAATCTTCCACAGACTACTTCAGAAGGTACTTCATGCCCATTGAGTCAGATCAACAACACACATACATATGTATATCAAGCGCTACCAAATTATCTGCTGACGTCAAAGCAACTGACAAAAAAACAAAAATCAAATCGAGAAAAAAAAACCTAACTACATTAATAACAAAGTGTGCACATTTAAAATAAATTAATACATTTTTAATGACAAGAGTCAGCATCAAGCCTCTGATGCTGGAGGGCTGCTTCTATATTTAATTATAAGCCAAATGTGGACAGCCAATGTGGACAAAGAGTAGCACCAAAAATGGTGTATTGAAGCTCTTTAACTGAAATTCGCAATTTGTTGTGTGTTTTATATTTATTATTGATTTCTTTTATTTTTATTTTTTTTTGTCTATTTTGCAGTTGTCATTATGTGCGCCGATCCGCAGTCCATACGTCAAATTATGCTGACAGCCGAGGAGTTGAATATGATCGATAGCGGTGAATATGTTTTCATCAATATTGAATTATTTTCGCGGTGAGTACTCTAACTACACAAGTACAAAATCAATATATAAATTACTCAGCCAAACCAAGTGGGGAGCAACAACAATAACACAAACAACAACAGCAACAATAATAGCAATAACAACAAGCACACACAAAAGTGATCATTTATAGCAATCGCTACAGTTTGTGGCCTTTCACTTTGCCAAACACGCGCACTTTGAATATTCTTTACAAAGTGCGCAAAATACTTATTAGCCAAGGTTATTAAAAAATATTATCAAAGTTACCAACAAAAATAGCTTTGAGCGACTCCAAAATACTGACCACTGAGCAATTAATATCTATTTTTAAAACGAGGAAATTCCGATTTTTGGACAGATGTCTGACTTCAGCATTATTAACTCTAATGCCACACAAACAAAAAACAAATATCAGAGCTATAAATTCTATGCTGCCTCCCCGCCCGCCCCGCCCTCTTCTCTCTGGTAGTTGGCTGCTGTGTAATTACTATGATGTCTTCAATTTGCCGAGTCATTGCTTCCTCGCACCCACATACTATTAGCTCTGCTTCTGGATACATTTGTGCCCAGATGTTAACTTACTAACTTGGCGATTTGAGATTAATGATTCAATGAGTAACCAAATTAGTAATGCATACATACATGTATATATGTATGCATATTAATTTGATGTTAATTAATATGTTCGTTGACAGTGCTACAAGCTTAAGCTCTAGTCTAGTCCGCTAAATAGACAATATTAATAATATGAAGACATTAAAAGTTGATGATTAGAAGACACCAACTTTCACACAATCCAAATATCTTCTAGGCAGTTGTAATCAAAAACGACTTAAGTAAACAATGCCCATGCAGAAGAATAGACTTGGAATAATCACCGGTCGATGAGGAGGAAGCCTCAAAGCACATCATAACAAAAAATGTATTACTTTAGAGAAACCTGTTAGGAGTGAAGGAAGAGCTATGGGCTCAGCTGAAGACACAATTTATCAATTAAAAAATAACTTTTACTTTTGGAAAATAATACTAAATAAATATATTAAAAAAATCTATTCTAAACACCTTTGTTTGTACCCCGGGGCAATCAATGGCATTAATATCAATTGTAGATCATTGAAAAAATGTACAATACGTAAATAGTTTTCGAAATGGGTTACACAAATAGCAAATATTTATTTTCGAATAATAGACTGAGAGAGAAAGAGAACTAGAAGGGCTGATGATTGGTGATGTCTCTCGCAGAGATCGAATAACTATTATTGCACTTGCTCGTAAATAGAGTCTAATCTGTAACCTCTGCGAACTTGTAATCAATGTAAAATAAAGCGAATGAATATATAAATCGATGTCTATTTGTGCATTCACTAAAGCATTTCCTGATATCAATTCAAAATTGTACGTAATTCTCCCGAGCAGCGCGAAAATAGATTTAATTGATGGTTAGCCGAAGACGATAAATGGTTGTTGTACATTAAGTGGAAATAAATTCATTCAGAAGCAATCAATTAAAAAGTAAATTTAAACAAATCAACTAGTGTGCTTTCGCTTTTTATTTATATAATTATTCAATGTTAATTTAAAGTAAATTTAGCTTATTTTATAATACACATTAGCTGTTAACTTGAAGGCCACAGTTGAGAACGGTTGATCATAGATTAAATATGTTTAGAAATTGCATTAGTGTTCCAATAAATACATTATTATTACTATAAAACCAATTTGCATTTACATATATAAAAGTATTTATCTATATATTTGAGTATGAGGATATACATTGAAATTGGTAATCAGTAAGGTATCAAATCTCCTTAGCCATGTGTTCAATCTCTGAATTGAGAAACCTATTTATGCTAAATATTGTACAATTTAGAATATGTATGTATATTCAGCAACGAGATTGTAAACTGTTTACTATCCATAATCGATTTGCTCAAAGTGTCTCTTGCTGAGTTGGCAGCAGCCACAGAAAATCTGACATTGAGTTGGCAACACAAACAAACTGCAACTGATAACAACATGTACATGCAACTACACTGTGTACTACTGTACTCTGCACCTCCAATAGTTCACTTCAACATCGACCGCAGCATCTACACTTAAAGCAAAAGAGTAACATTTGAGAAGGCAGCATTTTTTTATAGATTTCTCTATGAGATATCCGATTGAGTTTAAAATAGTATGCGCTGCAAATAAGGATCAGAAAATAATTAAACACAAGTTTTTCTTGCAACACAATATGAATGTATATATTATTGATAAATTTAAATAATTATTTACAAAATTATAACATTTAATTGGCGATTAAGTGTCTCATTAGAGAGTACTTATCTAGACCTTTGTCTCCATGATATATTATACATATATAAGCGCACTTAAACAAGATCAGATTTAAGTGACTTCCGCCTAAGAATCTTTCAAACAAAAGCTCTTTTTTTACTAGCAAAGCAAAACTGTTCTTTGGTTTCGTAAGAAGGCCAAATAAAGCCATTTGAGTCGCTCAGTGTACGCTATCGCTTATTGACACAATTTAGCTGGAATGTGTAATCGCGTAGACAAAGACAGAGACATATGTAAGCTATAACTGGGAATCGATTTGCATTTTGCATTTTGCAATTTACACTTCTATTTATAAACAATTCGTGACGCATTTCAGACGAAAAAGCTGTGATTAAGCACAAATTCAAAAGTACAAGCCGCAAGCTGATACGAAGCTCGAATTAAGTACATTCACACTCACACACACACACGCATCTTTAAATTTTTATCAATCTTTTTTTTGCAGTGTGCCGTATATGACGTCTCTGCCTTGGTATGACAAGAACGATACTGATTTCAACAATGAACGCGCCAAGAAGGCCTACACAGCGATGCTAACCGTGACACCCAAGCAGCCAAATGACGATGCCTACACGAAGGTGTCCAACGAGGTGAGTTCTGACGCCGGAAGCTGCATTCCCCCCAACTTGCATCGCAATGAAAATGAAGTGCCCGGAAAAAGCATATAGTTCCACAGTTATTTTCGTCCATTTTCTGTTGGAGCCTTTTTCTTGGTTTTTATGGACATGCCAAGGATATTATGATGTTTGTCGAGAAGTTTGCGAGATATTGAAAAAAAAAGATAAGAGAGTAATGCCAGTTACCAGTCCAGTACAACATAATAAATATACATATATACAAATATATATATATAAATATATATATATATATATATATATATATATTTAAAATATTACAATCGGTCGAGAGATGAGTTTCTGAATGAAAAACTTTCTTATTTGCATTTTTTTAATGAGTTGAAAAGCAGTCATTGATAAAATAAATCGCAAGTGTGTTGCGTTCTCTTTGAAGCTGATGTTAAGTCAAAAACTTAAATTTTGAAGCATAATATAATATTCGTATCAAACTTAACAGCTACAACTTTTATTATGCTTCAAATATTGGCACTACTACTACCACTCATTGGGACAGATCCATATTTAGATTCAACTCTCTGGTGGAGCATTTTTAATAAACTCAACAGTTACGAGTCTTAATTGGCCACCGAAATTGAGGCTAATATAGCCATACATACTATCGGTCAATTTTTTAAATTGAACTTGCCATTTTGATGTAAGCTGATGGACTCCGATCTGCAAGGGTATTTAATCTTTGACTGGCCTTTCAAACCCATTGCTTCTTGTTTTTTCACTTCTCTTGCAATTTGTTGTTTGCCGACTCATACATTCTCAATGACGGGGCACGTGCCTGGTGCAAGCTTATTTTGCATACGTGTCTCATGCACAGACACACCAACCTGAAAGATACTTCTGCCCCTGCAAGCCGGTAATGATGTTTTGGTAATCACGCTTGCAAATTTTAATGATACCAACGCAAACAAACAAGCAAGAATTCTCTAGCCAAGACTGCCCCATTGCTACAACTGTGTTTCATGCCTCAAATACATATATATATGCAAATATGGATTCAAATCGGGTGCATATTAAACAGAGGGGAATTGAAGCAACCTGGTTCTGCGTACAATAAATAATGATTTTATTGAGTGAGGAATTGCTATACCAATTTAAAAGCTAGTCGAGCTCTTAGTTTTTTCATAAAGAGTCTAAATATACCCTTTAAGATTGATTATGCCTTTTTCCTTTTTTCCGTTATATTAATTGTCATGCTTTATAATCGCAACCATTTGTTGGGCCCAGGATATGGCAACAAGAAGCTAAACGACAACGCCTGAAAATATTTGTGTTGGCCAACTTTTGAGTGGCACTTGAAGCAAAGCTGTCGGACTGATAAGCAGCAAATTTGTTTCCAAACTGCAGCTGTATTTCTAAAAAGTTGTTCCTGCACATTTGCCAGTGGAACTGAAAGCTACTGTAAAAGCAACTCATTAGTCAAAACATTTTATATTGTCTGCTTAGTGTCAGAAGTCTACAACATTGTAAATGTTTTAATCCAACGAATTATTTCACAACTTTGTAACAAAACTAGTAACTTGGTCATATCCGTATAATTTGTCACTAGTTTATCCCACAATCATTTGAGGATAATGACAACTTTTTATAGCTTTTATCATAGACATAAATTAAATATTTATCTCAAATTGTTATACTTAAAACCAAATTTACAAAATGAACTGAAATATTTGTTAACCCACTTTAATTCGGTCCTGAAAGTGTTTTAAGCCCTAAGTCACAAAAGGAACGATTTTAGTCAAAGTATTTTAGTCAAATATTGTTTATTGACTTCGATTATGCAGACTTAATACTTATTTTAATATTATCATTTTGAGCCAAGTATTTAAATCGTATAAATTCTTAAATTTGTCAATGATCTGGCTTAAGCAAAAAAAAAAATTGAAAATATTGAGGGGCTTTGCTAAGAGGCTTGTCGTTTGTTATGTTGATACATACGACATGCTCTGCTTAAGAATACATTTTCAAAAGCTGCCGCAGTCGCAAATATGCAACCCCATTCAAAAGTCAGTGTGCAACTGCAACTGCAACAGCAAATATGCGCTATCCGCTGGCAATGGAAATGTCCTTGGTAAAAGCCGCCCAGTTGTCAAGTCGGGATGTTGGGTTGCAAATGGTGGATTTCCCACACGCACAACTTGGCAATGCAAGGCAGACAATAATTTCCAAAGGGTTTCTGCCACAAACTTGTCGTTGCTGTTGTCATTGATGTTGACGTTTAAGTGTGCCGTAGCGATTCGCCAGTAGCGTCAATGTAATTCAATTTCACGGCTGCCAGAGTCAACATTTCACGCTGTCACATGGTAGTTAGGAGCGAAGGAAACATCTGACTGCTGGCTGTAATTAATGTGCTCTTATTTCTAATTGCAGATCAAAGATATAGCTTCGGCTAAGTATAATTATACGTTCAGCGAGAATGAACCAATTTCCGCATTTGTCACCTCCTTCTTTGATGGTGTCCTGCTCTATGCCAATGCGCTGAACGAGAGCATTCGAGAGGATCCGAGCATGCTGACCAGACCCATCAATGGCACCGATATGGTCCGTCGCATGTGGAATCGCAGCTTTACTGGGATTACTGGCAATGTGACTATCGATTCGAATGGGGATCGCATCTCGGCATACTCGCTGCTCGACATGAACCCTAACACTGGCCGATTTGAGATTGTCGCCCACTTTCTGCACAATCGATTGGAGTTTGAGTCCGAGAAGGAAATACATTGGGCTGGGGGACGAGAAGTGGCGCCACCCGATCGTCCCATTTGTGGTTACGATGGATCACTGTGCCCGGACAATTGTAAGTAATCGCAAGTAGAGAAATCAAATTGATTTAATTTGATTTGAGAGACATATATGGATTGATTGATATGCTAAGTGCAATATTTTGATAGACACATATAGATTAATCGAAAATTTAGTGAAGGGATTAAAATAAAATGAAGGTCTTATGTAACCCTAATAGAATTTCCATCATTGTTCTTTGATTCCAAAAGAAAAATTATTTACAAATCAATTGACTCAATTCAGATTTAAGTGGCAAGGACAAAGGAAATTCAAAAAATTTCATTCTAGAATTAAAGTTCTCAACTTAAGAAGTAAATTACTTGAAGTAAACTCTTAAATCTGCATTTTAAGTAGTTTTTTCTCAGTGTTATGAAATACAAGGATTGTAATTACTATGTTCGTAGATTTTATTATGATGCCAATAATGTAATCTTTCAATATAGCACTGCCTGGCTATGCCATACTGTCGATAGTTCTTGGCACAATGGTGATCGTGATGGCCGTATGCTTCTTCTTCGGATATCGGCATTATATTGCCGAGGCGGAGATCAATTCGATGAGCTGGAAGGTATCGCTGGAAGATGTCATGTTCCGCGATGGCACCGATCACTTAATGCGTGGCTCGTTTCATTCGCTGGTCAAACAGGGCTCCCAGCTGACGCTCATGTCCGAGGACATGGTGTCCATCAATGGCGATCGCCAGATCTTCATACCCGTGGGCATGTACAAGAAGAGCAAGGTGGCCATCAAGCCCATCGAGCTGGACAATGTGCAGGGCGTGTTGTCGCGCAATCTGATGTTGGAGTTGAAGCGCATGAAGGATTTGCAGCACGATCACTTGGTTAAGTTCTATGGGGCCTGTCTGGATCAACGTCGCAGTTTCCTACTCACGGAGTACTGTCCCAAGGGTTCGCTACAGGACATACTGGAGAACGAACAGTTCCAGCTGGACTGGATGTTCAAGCTGTCGCTGATGCATGACATTGTCCGTGGCATGCAGTTTATCCACAGCTCTGACATTCGCTCCCATGGCAATCTCAAGTCCTCCAATTGTGTGGTCGACTCACGGTTCGTTCTCAAAATCACCGACTTTGGACTACACACTCTGCGGCGCACTCATCATGATGTCGAGAGTGATATTGAGAATTGCAATAGTCATGCCTACTGGAAGAGTAAGTTTGCTAACCTAAAATCCTACACTTATAAAAACTAGATGCCCTATAGTATTCTTGAGCAAATGTTTTTAAGCTCATAATGATTTGTAACCTTGTCTCCTCTCAGAACACCTGTGGACAGCGCCAGAGTTATTGCGGCTGGAGCATCAGCGGTCACCCGAAGGCACCCAGAAGGGCGATGTCTATTCATTTGGCATTATTGTGCACGAGATAACCACCCGACAAGGACCCTTTTATTTGGGCAGGTGTGCACCAGAGAAAACGCCTCAAGGTAAGAAGTAAAACAAGTAAGCTTCGTAGCCATTTAAAATGTGTAAACATTTAAAAAAAAAACGTTTATCCCTTTAATGTTATTTAAATATATTCTTGAATTGCCATAGTCGTCTGTCCCTCCATTTTTACAAAAGTATGTGTTTTTTTTTCATTACTTATGTGTCACACTGTCTTTTAATAAACATATCTTGATAAGTTAAAGAGGTAGACCAATTCGGAGCGAAGTATCTCCAAGTCCTCACTTGGACATGTTGTGTTTGATGTTTGATTATAGTTATTATACATTATATATTTAATTTTTACCGAAAAGTGTAAATTACACACTTGAAGATCTTGGAGTAAAAGGCAAATCCAAGCTCTCCGTATCGGAGGCATAGCCACAGCTGCGAAGCAACCAGCTCCAACAGCCATTTCTGGCATTATGTCGCACCTTAGTCGCCCTATTCGATTGAATAGCTGATGGAGCTGATGATCTGCTGCGCCTACTTGGCTGCTGCCAGGACTGGTGCTCCAATTCCCATAGCCACTGAATGCCTGAGTTATCCCAGCGGCTTCTGCAAGATCCACGCTTGCAGAACCACTTTGCGCATTCACAGTTGCCAAATATAATCTGAGCATCTGTGGGTTCTAAGCATTCGAGATTAATCCTGATAATCGAACTGAGCTCCACTAACCTTTCGGACAAACCCTGTCTGTTGGAATATTCCTAGCGCTTCTTGCATTGTGCTTCAATAAATTAAATATCTTGATTTCGGCCTGGCTTTGACGATGCTCACTAAAGAAGTTGAGAAGCAGACAATTTCTGGCATTATGCTGACACAGTCCAAAGTTTCTATTATTATACTTCCACTGCCGCTTGAACGAATCCCTGCTCATCATAAAGTAGAGTATGTAATATTTAGACTTTAAGTAAATCATGTGAGTTTGTTATTGTGTATCAGTGTAATGTAGTTATCGGCCCTTAAGGCTGAATACTTTGTGATTCTTATTACTACTGGGAATCAACTAGTAATCTATAAATTAGTAACTTTATTGAAATATAAAGCACAGTGCTCTGTTTGCATTTCCCTTGCAGAGATCGTCGAGCTGGTTAAGGGCCACAAGCCGAGCCAGAACAAACCCTTCCGTCCAGAACTGGAGCCGGGCGGTGATACAAAGGCGGATGTCATTGGCATCATAAGGCGCTGCTGGGCTGAGGATCCTTTCGAGCGACCCGACTTTAACACGCTCAAATCCATGATACGCAAATTCAACAAGTAAGATCTTATTTTACCAATCACTCTCAGAAAAAAATGACCCTGAAATTTAGATGATCGCCTTTTCGTTTCGGGAAATTTGTAACCCAGCTTATAATTCTTGTTTCACATACACAAACATTTTAGATAGTTTCTGTTGTAACTAGGGTAAATGAAGAGTCAAACGCAGTTTCTGAATAAGGCTTATCTTTATTATGCGCGAGTGCGTCTTTACTTATTGAAGAATTGAGGGCAAGTCAACTTAGAATACAAATCATAATACATGTGCGACCAAAGCTTCGATATAAATAGATGTAACGATACATGAGTAGTAATCGTTGCTGTTACATTTAAACATATTTCAACACTCTCTCTCAATGTTTACATACTAAACTACATACCAAGATTAATAACAATTCATTTCATTAATACATTTCAAAGATTTTTCTTTGCAAATTACATCAGACATCATATCGCTTGTACATATATATTCAATATCTATCTCGTTGTTAGCATACAACTCTCGAAAATGATGGTACTTCATATCAATATGTTTGCTACGATTACGCAACGTAGGATTATTAGCTAGACAATGTGCGCTCTGTTTGTCGCAATATAATAATACAGATTTATTTTTTTAAGACTCAATTTTTTGTAGATACATCGGCTCTCTAGCCGCATTTCATAATGCAATGTACTTGGCTTCAGTACTGCTCAAAGATACCAGATTTTGCTTCTTAAACTCCCACGAAATAGCGCCGCCTGCACCAATGAAGACGAATCCACTTTACGATTTGCGGTCAATACGCGTCGACGTAGCCATGCAACAGTTTTCCCGTTGCGTCGTTGCTTTTTTCTTTTCCTTTGTCCTTTTTGCGTTCTTTGCACTGCGCAATAAAATGACCTTCACGGCCGCATCTATAACACTTTTTGTTATGCAGAGCTCCGTTATTTCCTTGCTCGTTTCTGCATGCTCTGTTTTTTGTACGCGACACAAACGTTCGCTGTACACTGTTGTCGGCTTCTTCTTTGATTATTCTCCGCCTCTCGCCTTCTCCAATTATTCTGATTTTAAGGTCAGACAATAAGGGCAACTGTTCTCGCATTTCGATGGCGACGACAAAATTGTCGAAACTTTTTCCAAGTCCCGCCAGCAACCAAATTGTCAAAATGTCTTCAGAAATTTCCATGTCAATTTCCTTTAGCTTGTTCACTATATCGAAAAACTCATTTATGTAGTTTTGCACAGACGAATTCTCTGACAAGCTTAACCGACGCAATTTTCGAAACAACGTAAATTTTCTGGCATGCCCACGCTGCTGATACACACAGGCGAGCTTATCCCAAGCTTCTTTTGCCGAAACGCAGTTCTTAATTATTTGTGGCGCTTTTACACCCAGCAGTATGCTTGCTAATGCCTTTTTGTCATGCGTATCAAAGTCAGCTTTTTCAGCAGAAGTTGCATTTTCCGATTTCACGATTCTTCCGCAAACAATTGGCCACAAATCATTAAGCACCAGCACACTTTTCATTTGTATCGACCACACCGCATAGTTTTCGTCATCCAACTTATCGATGGTATACAATGCATCTTGTCCACTCATGTTTATTATAACACACAGCAATTAACTAGGTTTAATGAAGCGTCAAACGCAGTTTCTGAATAAGGCTTATCTTTTGCGCGAGTGCGTCTTTACTCATCGAAGAATTGAGATCAACTCAACTTAGAACACAATGCGAAAGAGAAACACAATACATGTGTGACCAGAGCTTAGATATTAATCGATGTAGCGATAAATAAGTATTAATCGTTGCTGTTACACTTAAACATATTTTAACAGTTTCTAAATTATTTTAACTTGATTATAAAAATATAAATAATTTTTTTTTTTTTAATAAAACAAAGCCTTTTAATAATAAGAAGTTTCAGAAAAAAGATAAATACTTTTAAACTTAAATTTGAATATCTTTGTTAACGAATATACCAAGAATTCCGATAATTATACCAAACTCATTCTGTATATACATTCCACATTTTTGCGACCACAGAGACAACGAGACTGGAAATATAGTGGACAACCTGTTGAAGCGCATGGAAATGTATGCGAATAATTTGGAGGAGCTTGTTGAGGAGCGCACCCAGGATTATCTCGAGGAGAAGAAGAAGTGCGAGAAGCTTCTATACCAGTTGCTGCCACAAAGCGTTGCCGCCCAATTGATCAGTGGGCAGCCAGTTGTGGCCGAAACCTTTGACCAGGTGACCATATATTTCAGTGACATCGTTGGCTTCACTGCCATCTCGGCAGAGAGTACTCCGATGCAAGTGGTGCAGTTCCTCAACGATCTCTATACCTGCTTTGACTCGATTGCGGAGAACTTCGATGTGTACAAAGTGGAAACGATTGGCGATGCCTACATGGTCGTCTCCGGCCTGCCCATACGCAATGGGAACAATCATGCCCGGGAAATTGCCCGCCTCTCTTTAGCACTACTGGAGGCTGTGCATAATTTCAGGATCCATCATCGACCCGACGACCGCCTGAAGCTGAGGATTGGCCTGCACACGGGTGCCTGTGTTGCCGGCGTTGTGGGCCAAAAGATGCCGCGCTACTGTCTGTTTGGTGACACCGTAAACACCGCCTCGCGCATGGAGTCCAACGGCGAGGCGCTCAAGATTCACATCAGTGAGACGACCAAGTTGGCGCTAGATGAGTTTGGCAGCTTTTTAACGACCAGACGGGGCCTGGTGCCCATGAAGGGCAAGGGTGAAATGATGACATATTGGCTGGAGGGTGAGGTGCAAAAGCCAGATGCCCTAATCTCGCCCAGCAAGCTGATGTTGACACGGCGCTCATCGTTGAAGCAACCCCAACGGCAGGTTCCTCAGCCACATGCCTTGTTCAAACAATTCTCGGAGCTGGTCAGCGTTGTGGACAATGTGATGCCACCGCCAGTGCCAGCAATAGCGTTACCTATTATGGACAAGGAGAAGTCACCCAATCTGCGCGTTAAGCGCAAGATTAGCTCCAGCTCACCCAAGCTGAATGGCAACTGCTTCGAGCACAATGAAAAGACTGAATCCAATTACTATTTGGATGCCGAACAACAGCAGCAGCAGCAACAGAAGATACCCTCTGATATCTACAGCAGTCGATCGCTGAGAGGCGTTGAAGTTGGTGGGGATTCAGCGGCTGCTGACGGCGACAGCTGGGAGCTGGCCAACTTTCGTTTGCCGTTGAGCGGCATGCTACGCAATCATAATAGTTGCCTGGCCCCGAGCAATACCCACTCCAATTCCAATTCCAATTTGAGCGGCATACTGCAGCCACAGCCACAAGCCAGAAGCCGCATGAGGGCATCGCCCACGATCTCAACGTTGATGAAGAGCAACTCAGACACGGGTAGCGCCAATAGTGGGCAGCGAATTAAGTTCGCAGTCTGCGATGAAACTCCACTGCTAAGCAAGCAAGTGCCTGGATTGGCAGCTATGGTCAACCCAAATTTGGAGCGGAGTGGGAGCAGCTGCAGCAATCAGAACATTCCAAGCCCAAGCAGCGACAATCCATATGGCTATCTAGTCAAGAACTACAAACAGCTGCTCTGCAAGCCCGCAAACGTCTCGAATAGTCATGGACATGGACATGATCTCTCCTTGGCCGAGGAGTGTCCACGTCCGCCGGTAGCTGCACGTGGAGCCGGCTCCAGCAGCACCGTAACGCAGCCACTGTTGGCCAAAATCAACTCGTAGCTGTAAGCATTGAGACTCATATTTGACCCAGGACCCGTTCAAGTCTGAGGGACCCTTCTCTAGTACCTAGTACTCGGAATGATGCATATTAAATGTACTTTTTTGTGATAATTAGTTTAAATCCAAGTTGAACAATGTAGGAGTTAATCATTTTAAATAAATATATATATTTAAGTATATTCCGACAATTTAAGCTCGCAAATTTTCTCAATGCATTCAAATTAATAATATACACAAGTTAAAAAAAAACTCATTAGAAACGATCTGAAAAATGTTAAAAGAAATTTAAGAGATTTGCAACAGATAACTGATAGATTATTTAAAACACAATTTAAATTTGAAGTGAAATTTATGACGTTATTATTTAAGTAGCGAATTTGGTAATGGACTTTTAAAACTCCAATAAATGTAAATGCATAATTTAAAGATTTCAAATGTAGTTTCAACTTCTGATAGATTCGTCTCTGGCGCTTTGAATATTCGTCAACAAACTCAATGTGAATCAGTTTTAAGATTACCTATACTGTTTTCATATAAATGTAATTATAAAGTATTAAAAAGAAAGGAAAAAAAAAACAGTTACGTTGAAAAATAAATATTTATTTATTTAAATAAAATACTTCTGACATCGCTTTGTTTAATTACACACTTAAAAAATAAAAATCCTGTAATTATCACACCAGATAAAATATAAAGTGATGCAATACCAATAATTCCAGTTGTGAAAAAGTTGTCGAGGTGAAGGCTGGAACTCTCTTGAATTATCAAATGAATTTGAATTCAATAAATTTTCGATTGGTTTACTTAACAGTGTCATTTTGAGTATAACGTACCATATGGATTCCACTTAAGCCCTGTTTACTGATCGTCGAAAAATTTCGCGAGCGAGATTACTATATATTTCGTATGTGTGACTTAAAAACAGAAAGGTCTTTTGAACTGCAAAAATGTAATTTTAATTTTTTCACCTTAACGGCGTTTATTAATGCACTTTTCTCTTAACGATTAAAATAATTTTTCATTCATAATTTACTATTTCTATATAGACATACTGTGGTGGTTTGCCGATAACTGCCGTCAAAATATATCAAAGGTCAATATTTAAACGCCGCCGAACAGCTGTTCACAGAATCCACACAGGTCAATAGTATGTTAAAATTGTGTTTTTAAAATTGTTTTTTACACAATTTTTGTTAATGTGGAGTTTTTCATTATCGATAACTTTTTTTTTTATCTGTAAACTTTGCTCGAGTGAAAAATCAACTGCTGGTGTTAAAGTCCAGTAAGCAGGCCGAAAAACAGTTTGGGCGGACGAAAAGTAAGCACTTCAACCAATTATTCCTACCAAAGATCATAATTTTTTAATTTCCTGACCGCACAAGCAAAAGACGAACAGCTGTTCACACAATCCACACAGGTTAACAGTGAGTCAACAGTGTGGATTTCAGTATTTTCTCAGCGTACCGACCGCTGTAAACTATTTCGCGAGCTGTTTTACGACGTATTTTCATATGAAGTTTTTCGTGCACCCAAATTACTCATCGAACTGAGTACTGCGCTTAATAAACAATTGCTTTAATCGTTATCTTTGTACAATAGTCCAGAAAAAAAATACTTAGCAGCGAGTGAAAGTAAAAGGTAAATGAACGCCAATTTATTGTATTGCGTTAAAAACATGAATATATTAATCGAAAAACATACGAAAGTAAATTGCATAATAAACAATGCAAATTAGCACTATTGTGGATGAGTTGCAAGTTTTGTTTTGATGAATATGGAAATCAGTCTGGACAGTAATTTTGGACAAATTGTTGCCGATATTTTCGGTCATTTTTTCTATCACACAATATTGTGAAATAGCAATTACCCGAAAAATAGCCGCCCATTAAATAAAGTGCTGCGACCAACTAACAAAAAATATATAAAGCATATATATTTGCTGTAGATAATTTATAAATTATACTTAATCTACCAAATACCAGACTTGTTTCGAGTTCTGTCGTCAGTCTGTGCACCCGGTGCTGTTATCGCATTGCAGTTTATCACAATTTGCGCACGCCTTTTGTGTGTTTGTGAGTGATTGTCACAAATAGTTTAAGGTCTCAAGCGAACTTTATACGCATGCACTTAACAAGTACATTTAAACATTCGATTAATCGCAGGGCAAGCAATATGTTGTACTGTCCGCCGAACGTGACACTCAATGAGATTTGGACGAAGCATGGCATCTCGCACTGTTTTATGGACACCGTGGGACCGGCTGTCTGTGGCGGCTTCCTGCTGCTCTTTGGCAGCATTCAGCTGTTAATGTACCGCAAGTATGCCACGCCGACGGATCCAACACAGATCTCCAAGTCGCGACTGTATGCACTGCAACTGCTTCTGCTGATGTTAGTTCCGGTGCTGGCTCTATTGCGTTTCTTTTTGAACGCTCGCATCTATCCCGAAGGGGCCATCTATGGCTATATGGTGAGTGCATTGCCAATGTATGGACTCTGACCTTCGGTTAACTCATTTTATTTTGTCTATTGCAGATATTCTACACAAGCGTTGTGTGCTTCTCGTATCCATTTTGCATCTGCCTCATAGTCAAGGAACGGCATTATCAGTTGCCTTCCGTGCCCACACGTGGGCATGGACTTATTCTACTGCTCTTCTGGACCTTGGCATTGATTAATGAAGCGCTCTCCATTGTCAATATGGATCATAAGGACTGGTGGTTCCACATGAAGAAGTATGACGGCATTCTCACTAATTTCTTTTGCATATCAAATTAATTCCATCCTTTGACGTGCTCCACAGCAACAAGGATGAAATTGAGATGGGCTTGTTTGTTTCACGCGCCCTATGCTCGCTGCTCATTTTTACGCTGGGCCTGAAGGCGCCCGGCATTATGGCGCCATATAATCCGCATCAGCGTCTGGAAAATGAGTCATCAAACGATTCGACAGGCAGTGTGCAAACGGGCTCTGCTTTCCGCAACGGTTGGCGCAAACTGCGCAAACTATTCCCATATCTGTGGCCTAAAAAGGATGCCATGCTGCAATTTGCTGTTGTTGTTTGCGTCGTGTTGCTTGCCGCCGGTCGCGTTATCAAACTGTTTCTGCCCATTTACCGCAAACTGTTGGGTAGGTCATGTTATAGCATTTGTCATGAGTGCCCTCAATATACAAAACTCTCTCTCTCTCTCTCTCTCGTTCCCTTCAGTCGACAGCCTGACCATTGAGCCTATCGAGTTTCGCTGGGACTTTGTGCTGATGTATGTGCTGCTATCGTTTCTACAAGGCGGCGGCACCGGCGGCATGGGCCTGTTCAACAATCTGCGCACTTTCCTATGGATTCGTGTGCAGCAGTACACGACGCGCGAGATTGAGATTGATCTATTCCGGCATCTGCATCAGCTCTCGTTGCGTTGGCATCTGCAGCGCAAGACAGGCGAGGTGCTGCGCATCATGGATCGCGGCACGGACTCAATTAACAATCTGCTCAACTATATTGTGTTCTCCATAACGCCCACCATACTGGATCTGCTTGTGGCTGTCGTCTTCTTCATATATGCCTTCAACTGGTGGTTTGGTCTCATTGTGTTCTTAACCATGTTCCTGTATATAGGTAAGTCATCTGTGCACAATGATAGTAACGCTAATTAATTTGAATATTCTTTCACAGCCTCCACAATTGCCATTACGGAATGGCGTACCCAGTACCAGAGACGCATGAATCTGGCGGACAATGAGCAGCGTGCTAGAAGCGTGGACTCGCTACTGAACTTTGAGACCGTCAAATACTATGGAGCCGAGGGCTATGAGGTGGACACTTACCGGGAGGCTATACTCAAGTACCAAAAGGAGGAATTTCTATCGATGGTGACGCTGAATATGCTCAACACTGCCCAGAACATTATATTATGTATGGGATTGTTGGCTGGCTCAATGCTCTGCGTCTATTTGGTGGTGCATCATCAGACCTTGACCGTGGGCGACTTTGTGCTCTTCTCTACATATCTCATGGACTTGTATATGCCCCTGAACTGGTTTGGCACCTATTATCGTGCCATACAGAAGAATTTTGTGGACATGGAGAACATGTTTGATCTGCTGCGCGAGGATGAGGAAATTGTGGATGCGCCAGGCTGTGCACCGCTACTTACGGCTGGCGGTGGCATAGAATTCTCGAATGTAACATTTGGCTACTCGCCGGAGAGGTGTGTGCTGCGCAATGTCAACTTCTCTGTACCCGCCGGCAAAACAGTGGCCATTGTTGGACCCTCAGGCGCTGGCAAAAGTACCATCATGCGATTACTCTTCCGCTTCTACGATGTGCAATCGGGTGCGATATCAATAGATGGCCAGAACATCAAGCTGGTGCAGCAGCAAAGTCTGCGAAAGGCAATCGGTAAGCGAAGTAGAATACGAGATAGATATATATTTTTCTGAATTGGTTGATCAGCTTAAACTAATCTGCCTATCTCTTTTTTAGGTGTTGTTCCTCAGGATACGGTGCTGTTCAACAACACCATTTACTACAACATTGAATACGCCAAAATTGGGGCAACACCTGATTCGGTTTATGAGGCTGCACGCTCAGCGGACATCCACGAACGAATTTTGGAATTCCCCGACAGCTATGAGACCAAAGTAGGCGAGCGGGGCTTGCGTCTGAGTGGCGGCGAGAAGCAGCGTGTGGCCATAGCGCGAACACTGCTAAAGTCACCGATTATAGTGCTGCTGGACGAGGCCACATCGGCGCTGGACACGCACACAGAGCGTAACATTCAAGCGGCATTGGCACGCGTCTGTGCGAATCGTACGACAATTATTGTCGCCCATCGGCTGTCCACCATAATACACGCCGATGAGATCATTGTCCTGCAGGAGGGCAGCATTGTGGAGCGTGGTAAGCACGAGCAGCTGCTTGAGCGGACCGACGGCATCTATGCGGAAATGTGGATGCAGCAGCTCAAAAATCTAAATACCGAGCAAAGCTCAACGGACGGCGAAACGGAAGAGCAACCAAAGGTGCCGCCAACTGCACCGGGCAATGGAACAAACTTTAGAACGGGTCACTCGCATGGTGGTCCACGTTAAGAATTGGCAGTTTTGATATAAGGCATAGATTTTAGACGTAATTTTGATTTCTTTGTTGTTACATGTGATTTGTGGCACTTGTTGTGCATGATGGGCTGCTTTTTTGATTCCTACATTATATTGTAATAATAAACACATAATTCAATTTTTATAAAATAACGAAAATATGTCGAGCTCTCTCTCCCCCTCTCTCTCTCTCTTTCTCACTTCCAATTGTTACCGTTTAGATTCAAAGAGCATCCACGACATCTGGCAGCGAAGAGAGCCGCCGCTCTTAGCAATTGTCGGAGATTGTCGCCGCTTATCAGTAAGAACCTCCAGCAAGGCCAGAGCATCGGCTTCAATGCGGAGCCAGCTTTCAGTTCGAGTGCGGAACGCGAGCTAAGCAGACGTGGAATTCGAAAGGCGTTCTGCGATTCGTTGGTGATAAAGAACAAATCGGCGGCTTCTTTGAAAACATTTCTAATTACACTTATAGTTGATATATATACTATACATATATTATATAAATCTATTATATACATATATATATATATATAAATATATATATAGACGTGGGAGATAAGTGTGTCGTGTAAATCGTTATTAAATCGGCAAATTCACGAGCATTTTTTGCCAGTTGATCATGCGGCGACTGAAGTGTTCCGTGTTTGTGTGTATGTAGAAAGTAGCAAATAACCTAATTGATAAACCCCAGGGACATATCAAAAATATATATACTTATTCAGGAGCATGACGTAATGTTTCATTGAATAACAGTTCAAACAAAAAACAATAAAAACAAAAAACACTAGCAATAAGTATATATTTAATAATAATATTGATTAAACCGTTTTGCGCTTTGTGATGACCACATAAATAATCTCATACATACGTAAATATTCTATATATATGTATATACTTGCATATGTACATACATGCAGACATGTATATAGACAAAATTCAATTGATAAAGTGTATTGGATGCTGTTGCCCCCGGCACGGGATGTCACAAAGTTTATTGCCACACACAACAATTTCTTGTTGAATGCAAATGCTCAACACCATTTTCAATTTTCAGTTCTATTTTTGGTAATCGATGTCGGTCGTGCATTCAACATAATTGGAATCAATAAGCAAATGCTCTACGAATATGTGGGCAATGTTCTCGTTGGCTCCAAGCCCCAGGACGAAGGACTCCCAGCACCACCAACCACAGGTTGGATTGTACGCGGCAAACTAACGCTCCAGCGTCAGAGCGAACTTGTCATGGCCGCTGCGGTAAGTCAACCAAAAAGGTTTTATGTTTTTCATATTTGAAGAGATATCAAAATATCTCAGGTATTTTCAACAAGTTAAGGCGATTAATTGAAAAATAGAAATATATGAAAATGCCTATTAAAAGATAACTATAAATATTGAATTTGAGGGTGTTACATGATTCGTTTTATTTATTTACTTTCTGTATTCAATATACTTATAAACTATCAAACTATATTTTAAATAGAGCTGTCTACTAAGGCATTCGACTGGTACACACAAGAATATATATTATATATATATATTATATATATATTAATATGTATTAATATACTTATACATGAACAGAGATTCGCAAATTGGAATGTTTTTTTTTTCTAAAGTGGAAAAATTGGGGTTTTTGTGATTCCAAGTCTAGGACAGAATTCTAATCATGATTTAATTTGTGCAAAATATTTGTTTTTTGTTTACAGCGCATGAATAAAATTAGTGTATTTGTGATATGCATATACGTGTTTATTTCCACTTGTATTTAATCAATTGAATAATATAGAAAATTGATTGATTTCATGATCAATTTGTATTCAATTCAATCAAGTGCGAATACATCGCAAGACTGGCCGGCGATGCCCCCTTTTCCTGACCAGCAGTCTCAAGCTCAAGTTTTTGCAGACACTTTGCAAAAGAATTCGCAGATGAATTAAAAACAATTTAACCTTTCGCCAGTCCCCCAGTGCACAATGAACTGAACTCGACTGTGAACTTCTTTCATTGAAAGCGCAACAGATAATATATATATATACATATATATATAAATATATATATATATATATATACTGGTAGCATCGTATATATATATACACACATAAACTACATACAATGTGTAGTACATTATATACGCGAAGCAATCAGCTTAGATTGTTTTGACTGTGGAAGTAGTGGTGGTGCTGGTGGTGCTACTGCTGGTGGTGCTGTTGTTGATGGGGATCATAAAGCGGCGCTATGCTTATCAATGGACCTAACACTTAGACATCTGTTTGCCATATGTAAAATGGCTCATGATTCGCTTCGCTCTCGCTTCCCGCGCCGAGGTTGACTAATATTTGGTATTAAGATAAACGCAGCCCAGACAGCTGACCTGAGAGCGGCTAGAGATTACAGTGTCTCCGGGATTTCCCAACATGCACAGATACATACAGATGTGCACAGACAATTAAAAAAAACTGAAAACTACGAAATATTTTCTAATCAACACTTGCGATGTCAATCTTAATAGTCCAGTAAGATTAAGTTTGATAAGGTTGATTGATCTTTAAGTTCGATTAATTAATTAAATATTTGCGTACTTAAATTGGGAGTATTTAAAGACAGAATTAAATATTTTATAACTATAAAGAATATACGCATAAAAGAATATATAAATAATTATTGTTAGACAACATTTTTAGGGTCACTCTTTTTTCAAACTCAAACCTTCAAATTAGTTACTGATAAAGGTCCTTAGTTTAATGCTTGTCATCTCTTTCATCGTACTTTAGCTGCTCATAGACGATGTAACGCTCAATAATTCGGGTGACAAGTATACGCAGAACAAGGAAATGTATCCGCCGTACAAGCCCTTTAAGATTATACTCACGAAAAGTGGCATAATATCGCATGTGGTGTTCAAGGAGGGTGATCCCATTTGGTCGATGAACTTCAAGCGTGCCATTGCCAGCACATTGCAATTTCAAATCAAGTCCAGCGGCGCCTTTGTCGTGAATGAGGTGAGTGATCCACAATATCCGCAAGTGAATGTTCCATAATTGCATTATCAACATATTGTTTTAGACGGGCATCCATGGCGAATGCCAGACGGAGTACTTTGTGTCCAACAAGACCAACTATATATCCATACGGAAGACACCCGAACTGAAGACCTGTAAACCGTACTCGGAGGCGGTGCACGTGACCCGCAGCAATGTGCACCCGAACACGTGCGAGTTTGATCACCAGAAGAGCGTCATCATTGGCAATGAGGCCATCTACGGCATATTGCCGCACAATGAGACCGGCTACTTTCTGAGCATGGCGCATGCCAAGGGCACCACACTGATTCACACCTTCGAGTCGACGGGTGAGGCGCAATACATCAACTCGGAGTAAGTTGAACTACTTTACGTATTGGCCAAGAGAATCTTTCAAGAATCGCAAATCATTTCACAGACTGCTGCTCAATTTTCAAAAAGAAACACGAATTGCTAATCCCATTGATATTGAGACCTCGATGTCGCCAGAGGTGTCAAGTTTGCACTTGCAACCGTTGGAAATGAATGATCCCACAGGCGGACGCAATCCACAGCCGCAGGAGACACTGATCTCTGCCGCAGGTGGACTGCTGGACAGCTTGGCGGAGGCACTGGAGAGCACAGACTTTAAATTCAATGAGCCATACGACTCGAGGCTGTCCGATGCGATAAGGCTGCTGAGTGAAATGGATTTTGAGTCGTTGAAGAAACTCTACACAGAAGTGGACATCGGCACATCGTACAGACAGGAGACGATACGGAAAATCTTCCATGAGATCATTCCACGTATTGGCACCAAAGCCTCAGTATTCTTAACTCGCCACCTTGTCGTGGAGAAGTCCATCAAATCACAAATTGCTGTCCAGCTGCTCATCCCAATGCCTTTTCACATATTCGAGCTGTCCGCGGAGCTGGTGAAGGAGTGCGAGGATTTCCTCAGCATCGGACCCGATCGTCCCGATGTGCGGCAGGCAGCAATCCTGAGCTTTGCCACCCTCGTCTACAACGTCTATGTGGCAAATGGCATTGACAAGGATCAGTTTGAGGAATATGTGCAAAAGTATTTCAATATGTATTTGAGTAAGTGCTGTCAAATCTAAAGAAATGGAATTCTTCTATTCCAAGGAATTAGTTTGTCTAAAAGAAGATTCAAACTTTTACAGACGATCGTGACTACGAGCAGAAGATGTTGTTCCTGCAGGGACTCAGCAATTTGCAGATGGGCAATGTGGCCAATTATCTGGAACCCATTGTGCAGTCGGGCGACAATGAGGATCTCAGATTTATGGCTGCCTGGACAACACTGTCATTGGCCCACAAGCGGCCCGAGCGCATCTACGAGATCTACTGGCCCATCTTTGAGTCCCGCAATGCCAGCCTGGAGCTACGTGTTGCCGCCGTCACCTTGCTTCTAATCTCGAATCCGACTGCGGCGCGTCTGATCAGCATTCATCGGATCATCCAGAGCGAAACCGATCCTCACTTGATCAACTACTATCGCACAACGGTCACCAGCATATCGGAGACAACATACCCATGCTACCAGCACCTGTAAGAGATCAATAATAATTATTGGAGTACAATTCCCATTTGCTGATTATATTCATTCATTGTTTAGTCGTCGCCTGCTTTCCTATATGCATCGCCATCTGCCACAGAAGCCAGAGCCGCGCTATTGGGTCACCGGCAATTACATATTCGATTATCGCGACTCCAAGTTCGGCATTGGTGCCATGCTGCAGACCTTCCTTGTCGGCGATCCCAAGTCCGATATGCCCGTGGTGGCATTCTTCAAATTTGACTCCGAGGCCCTCGGCAAATTTACGGGTCAGCTTGCGGTGCGTTAGCCAACCAACTTATCCTGGTCATTTGGATTGTTAATTACTTATTGGATTATTGCCCCTTTGCAGCTGTACATCAAGGCTCGCGGTCTGCCGGATGCCATTTGGCAGACGCTGCAGTCCAAGGCCAATGGCATCGAGCCCTTCTCATTGAAGAGCATTAAGACCCTGCTGTCCATGCTCCAGGCCCCCATTCTCAACTCAAGGAATCTGCACTTTGAGTTCATACTGCAAATGGAGGGCAAAACGGTGCTCTCCTACTATCTAAATCAGCGCATGTTCCAGCAGCTGACCTATGATAATAGTGAGTTTGAGTTGGACTTAAAAACTAGAAAAATTAAATTTTAATTATTTCTAATCACTAATTGCAAATTCCTTCTAATGTATCATATGTATATTTATATATTTCAAATCATATTTCGTTCTATTTGTCTGAATCGCCTGATTAGTTTTGGGTCGTATACAATTGCTGATCCGCACTGATAGCCACATTAATATGCAGACAGTGCGCTGGCCCTTCATGAACAAATACTCGGTGCCCACGGTGCTGGGCACCTCTTCCGATGTGCTGCTGCAGACAACGGTGCTGACTTCGCTACGCGGCAACATAACGGAGCATCGATCGCCGCCGAGCACGAAGCACACACTGGAGATCGATGCACGCTACTCGTCGTATGCCTCGGTGCGCAGTCGCAGCTATAATCCGTTCCTCAATCTGGATCATGAGATCAATCGGGAGCAGGGCGTCCTCATCTACATTCCGTTCAGCAGTGAGCTGACCCTAAATGAGAGCGGCTGGTGTCCTCGCTTCACCTTCACTCGTCCCCAGAATCTGACAAGTGGCTTGTCATTCAAGTCACGAGCTGTGACCACAACTCGTGGCCTGATGACAAAGACACCAGCGGCTCCCTTTGAGGAGATAATGTATCCAGATCGTGGCAACGAAGTGGTATATCTATATATATATTGTTGAATTCAAGTGCTCCATTCGAATTGCTTTAAATATTTTCCTTTTCCATGCAGTTCCAGCCCTTTAGCTATGCCATTCCAGACTTGGGCGTCAAACTGAAGCTCAACATAAATCTGAATGAGATAATCAAATTTCGGGGCATGCTGCTGAAGTCCGAGTTCATAGAGAAGTAAACCACAGCCACAAAACAATTCTTTCCAATCCTCACATTCCAATCTTTTGTAGTGGCTTCTCTCGCAACATGGTCGTCAGTCTGATTATGTACATCTTTGGCTTTACTCAGCTGAGCTCCATACACTTGGGACATGATCGAAACTTTACCTTGCTGATCTACAATGAGAATGCTACAAGGGTAAGCCTAATATATATATATATATATAATATGTAGATCTTGAAATGCAAACGATTTGAAGCAAATTAGTGGTCGATAAGGTCAAGTATATATACTTTATTTTGGGCCAGATATTCACGATTTTCATTAAGAAATAGTGTTGTCAAAAAAAAACTTTGAGCAGATTTTGGCGCCTTAGCGAAAAATACTTTTGATTTGATTAATTTTATTTGAAGAAGACTCGGAAATCTGTTGTACATTGCCCAGAGAATACCCCTATTAAAAGAATGCTCAATTGTTTTTAGATTGATGGCAACATATTCGTTGAGGACGTACTTAAGACATCGGAATTGAAGGGCAAGAAGATCGGTTTCACAATGGAGCATGCGGATGAGACACAGAATTTGGAGTCGATGCACAAATGGAATGTCCTATTGGATGTGCAGACGTCAACCAAGTCCAACTGGTTCAAGGTTACGGGCAAGGTGCAGCGCAACTCCAAAGATGACCACGATGATTGGAAGGTGAGCCTTTCCTTGATACAGATACAGAGTAATTTAGGGAAATTTTGATAAATCCAGATTTTATTTAATTTTTATTTAACATTAATCCATTTTGGGGGTTGGACATGACATGGAAATTCACTTCTGTACATCATGCACATAAATTTATGCCCCGGATTTGGTGTATATATATTTTTGATAATATGTTTGTGCGACTTGTCCTTAGCCCTCCTGTCCAGCTATCTCCAGCTCCTCCTCGGCATTGATAAGCGCCACAATGCCAGCCTGCAGCGATTTGACCAGCTCGAATTCGGTGAAGCCTAAACGGCGCTTGTTCGATATATCCATGATGCCATCCTCGATGGCGGTGTGCTCACCGCCAGTGCCGCGTATCTGCAGGGACAGCTCATCGGCCATTGTCCTCAGTCGGTCCTCGCTCTTGCTGAGCAGGGGCAGGCGGATGTGGACCGAGGCGCGCAGTGTGGTGCCCAGATTGGTGGGACAGGCGCTCAGATTGCCATAGCTGGCATGACGCGCAAACGTTAGATTCTTCTCGAGCTCCAGAATGCCGTTGACGAGACGCTGATAGACATCGCCCAAATCGCCGCACTGTGCCATCGATATGATGCGCAAGTGATCCTCCTCGTTGACCCAAATTAAAAATGTCTCCGCGGGATTGTGGTAGACACCGCGTCCGGTGGGCCAAAAGCGATAGCAACCAGCTGTCTGCAGATATGGATCCCCACGCTGGAACAGTATGTGTCGCTTGACCATCTCCTGTTGGGTTTCGGTATCGATATCAGCCAGGGTTAGATAGCTGCCAATGAGTTCCCCATCTAATGTTTCCGTTGCGCCACGCACCTTCTCCTCCACCTCGATGAGCTGCTTCTCCGTCAGCTTGGGGAAGAACGGCAACCCTTCGATGTTGCGTGCAATCCGTATACGTGCCGACAATATGTATTTGCGCTCCGCATCCAGATTCTCGATCTCATCGACATTGCCCCAATCGATGTCCTTTTGCAGCACATCGCTGTCGCTTTCCTCCTGGCCGTGGTACTCCCTGATGATCGGATCGAATAGCTTGCCAAACACATCGTATGACTCGGGATCTGCTGCATAGATGCCCACATGCGAATCATGATGCTCGAAGCCGGACACGGCACAATCAAACAGATAGGCATCCACTGGCGATGCAGTGGTCACCAGCATATACTCCTCGAGCAGTTCCGGTGTTAGATATTTACGCAGCAGAGAGCTGATGTGCTCCTCGTCATCCATGAGCGATTTGTAGCCAGCCAAGGTGAGCTCCTGGTACTCCTCCGGTGATTTCTTGCTGTAAAACGACAAGCCGCCAATGAGTATTCCCCGTTCCCGCTCTCAATACTTACATTTGTCCACGCAAGCGCTCCAATTCCTGTTCCAAGCGAACTATTGATGTCTTTGCCTCCTCTAGGTCATTCTTCATCAGATCGTATTGAGCATCGTCCGGGCAGCTTTCGCACATGAATTTGCGCACAAACCGAATGGCATCTTCGGGCTTGTTCTGCTCCTCGTAGAGCTTGATGAGCGCCTTGCTGAGTGCGTCAATGACACCGGCACGCTCCAGGTACTTGCGATATTGCACACGCTTCGATTCAATCTGGGGCAGGAGCAAAGTCAAATCAATTACAATTTAAAGATATTATTCCCCTCCCCCCCCCTAGGCTTGGCTTACCGATGTCATTTTCAATCTGCTGAACCGAATTCAAATAAACCAAAATTTATAAACGCACAACTAAATAAATGCTTGAAATCAAAATGCCAACAAGCTGACAAACGGCTGCCACGCACACAAAAAGGAGCCTTCTGATTTTTTGGTTGTTTTTTTTTTTATTCACAAAATAAAAAAAAGAAACAAAATTGAATTTTATGCTGAATTTACGAATGGAGAAATGCGTCTGAAGCGTATTGTGGCTGACTGCTTTCTAAATAAAACGCCTGCCTGCTACATATTGATCAAACTGACTACGTTTAACGCCAAGCCTGCTTGCCCCCCCACCGGCCTGCCCCGGAATGTGAATGTGGCACAGCAATTGTGGCAGGCAGACTGAGCTCGTATTCCCCTGCCGCATTCTATTGTTGTATAATAAAGTGGCACGCAGACAGACAACACTGACAGACAGACAGCCTGAAGTACATGCAGCGTGTGGCAGAGCCGTCGACAGACAGCCAGCCAGCCAGGATATGTGCAGGCTAATCGTTGCCGCAGTTGTTGTGGTTGTCGCATGCCCCACTGTTTTGTCATGGTAATCGGAGCCGCCACCCTCGCCTCGCATAACTAAAAGCAACCAAAACAAGTGCCTCCAACAAACGTTACTTAACACACAAACACACACACACACACACATACACACAACAATATAATACATATAGCTATAAAAATAGTTGCAACAAGGTTAAAAATTGCTTTTCCTTATTGTTAACCAACGTTTTGGATAAGTCCTACATCAACGACTATGGATAAGTCCTACATCATATATAAAATATACCTTCTATGATTCTAAGGTTTTGATTCCTGAAAAGTCGCTGATGCTATTAATGTGACCAGCAGTGTATTTGTATACAGTGTATATACAGGGTGCAGGTGTTGCCTAAGGAGCGCACTTGGCGCTCGTCACTGGCAGGCACTTGAAAGCGACTTTGCCAACTTGTGAGCTCACTTTCTGTTGTGCTGTCTATTGCAGGCCTGCTCCAAGTTAACATACGAACCGCTTGTCTTCACCAAGCGCCCCCACACACTCAATGGCTATGTGGTCTTTGGCCTGGCTGCCGAAGATGGGGAATGCCCGGACAACGGCTCCAAGGTGCAGTTTGCGGCACGCGCAGGCGTAAGTACCACATAAGTTGCAACAATTTGTATATGGGTTAAAGCGATACATGTATATAAACTACAGCCTTCGGAACATGCAAGGGCCTTCCTTCGCTCGGATAAGACATCGCTCACGGACACCGACTTCTGTCCCAAGGAGGTGCTCAAGTTTTCGCCCATACCCACATCGAAGTATTGCAAGCGCAGCAACTTTGAGAACTTCACATCCATAACGCAATATGACATGGATCTGAAGTTTAACAATGTGAGTTGATAAACTAATTAATTATTTAAACAAAAGGCTAAGTTTGTTTATGGGTTCTTTAATAGTTTATATTTTGATAGATTTGATATTTTAATTTCTTTTTATGTAGTTGAATGAATTAAATTTATAAGCGATTGTTCACATGGAATTTAAGCAGTAGTCGAATGCTGATCCTATATGTAAATAATTATATAGCCTTCCAACAAACTATTCCGAAACAATAGAATTAATTAAAGTCTAATTTCTTAAAACTACAAGATTAAATATGAATTAATTGTCAGTAACCAGTAAAATTAATTTATTTTTTAATTTAATTTAAGTTTGCTTATATTCTGATTGATGTTGGCTTTAATTAACAAATTTATAAATTTATAAATTTCTATTGTTAGCTTGTGTAGAATTAATTTAATAATATAATTAGAGGATGATTGGGAGGCAGATCTTCTACCATATTTGCACATCCTAAAATAATTGAATAATTATGCACTCTTCATTTTAGATGCCCGCCTGGTTTGATCTGTGGTCCACGCGTCTCGATCACTTGGTCTCTGCTCTGTCCACCGATAAGGTGGATAGCCTGCACATGAATGAGCAGATTAATATTTCGATACACACGCCGCATGATCAATTCTGGCGGACTGTGGAGGTGAATGGAGTCGTTTGGCGTTTCTATCACATACCCTTCCTGTATAAGCTCGACTCCAAGTTTGATGCATCGCACGAATTGAGCTACGATTCGGGCTTTAGGCGTTCCTGTTCGGTGATCAATGGCATGATAAATTCGTTCGATGATTATCTTATTAATCTGGGCGAGATTGCCGCCCAGCCGGATTGTCTGACGCTGCTGGTGGCCGATTGTTCGCCACAGCCCCAAATGGCTGTGTTCCTAACACCCTCGCCGAATGCCCAAACCCTGGGCAGCAATTACGGACTACGCGTTCACATTGGCCAAAACTATTTCAACTTCCGATCGCGTGCCGGCAACAGCAGCCAGCTGGATGAGGAGCCCGTCTTTATCTATGTGAATCAAGCGCAGACGCCGCATGATGTGCGCCTCAAGCCATATCAATGGCCCATCGACGAGACTGACTATGCCTTCCGGTAAGTATTGAAGCGCTGAAAGCAATTGACAGACTCATTAATAACCATTCCGGCTACAGCGTGGAACTCAACGAGCAAAATCTGCTGATCATCGAGTGCACCAAATTGGGCGCCACCATTCAGTTTGACATGTACAACATCTTCAATTTCGAGATCTATGGCGTCTACAAGCATCAGATGTGCGGCTTGTGCAGCAGGCCCCTCAATCGCATGCACAACTACACGCTCTGCGAGCAGGATGCAAGCGTGACGCCGACGCCAACGCCAAAGCCGACGCCTGCTGCGAATGTATCTGAAGTAGTTGTATCGTAAGGATGATGTTTATAAAAGTATGCAAGTGACGAAAACACGGAAATGTAGCTCAAATAAATGTACAGCTCAGCGCTCTGAACAAAACTAATTTAATCATACTCTTAACAGAAGCCAAAAATAACTAAAAAGTGATTGGTTTAAAATTTGAAATATATCTCATTCACACTGCCACTTCAAAAATGATGCATTAGGCTACTTATTAAAACAATTTGTAAAACGATTTATTATTATGTTCATTTATTTAAATCGAATGTGTTGAAAAATCATAAACTTCAGTAGAAATGAAAAGAAAACTGTTCAATTTCAAATTGTGAAACGCTTCTGCGATAGTCAAACAAAAAATGCCAAATTGTGGCGGATAATTCAAGTTAAACGTATATAGATAATACACTAATTATTTAATGTCAGTCAGTGTGACAAAGGCACAGACTCGGCGTCAATTGATCTACACGAGAACTGGCTGAAAAACTGTTTGAGTTATTACTGATGTTTCCAGCCCACTTGCTTCTCGCGATCGCGATGCAGTTGGGTTAGCAAATGCAAACGTAACTGGGCCACAGTTTCCAGCGTTTCGTTGCACAGCCTGCACTTGAGGGGCCGCATAAAACCATCGCTGCAAACGAATTGCGAATTTAGAAATTGTAAAATCACATTGAGATAATGGAACACTTACAAATTGCGCCAGTCGTACAGTTCACTGCAATTCTCCTGTAAGGCCAGCAAATTGTCCATGCTCTCGCTCTTCAGATCATAGGAGCCATGCATGGGAAATATGGCACGTTTGCCGTACGGATTGAGTGGCGGCTCCAAGTCTGACATGTCTTCCCAAACGAATTCCGAATTAGAAACGTTTCGTTCAATGAAGCTGCGATCCTTGCTAAGCAGTCTAAGAAAATACAGTTCATTAAAATACTATTTAAAATTTGACTTTCTACTGCGTACAAACCGAGGAAGCAAAGTACGCAATTGTTTAAATATTAAAAGGCGATTGTTTAAATCAACCGCAGGCAATTCGTTAGCATCGAAATTTAAGAACATAGTATCGATATTATAGCGCATTTGATTTATCTGAAATGTGAGAGAAAGACAAGATAAGAGATAAACTTAATACAACATGTCATTCTGTATTACAATGCGAATATCATCCTTGTTTATGGCGACATCCAAATTGATGACCATGTCGTGCTCTTCAAAATACGGTTGCATAGTGTCCGGATTGAAGCCGAGGCCGGCCAAAATGCACACATATTTCGTACGCTCCGGATTGCATTTGATCTGCATGGTGGGGCAAAAGAGCATGGCCATAAGCGCACCAAATCCATGTATATTCGGCATCAATGTTGTGCCGCGAGCAATTAAATTGTCATTGCTTTGCGTCTCGGCCACCGAGGAGGCGACAATCATTTGATGGTGCCGATCCTGCGGATCTGCATCCAAAAGAACAGCGTTCACCGACTCCTTCTCAATGGTCACCGACTTGTACCTGCCAACATGCAGCATTGAATTGATGCTGTGCTCGAGCGGACTAAATGGTCCCCTCAGCCGTATGAACGTAGTGCATTGATCCAGCGGCGGTGGCTTTAAATCGGCATCCTGTGGCATCTGGCCAAAGCGCAGATACTCCTCGTTGATATGCTGTTGCTCAGCGGCTGGCACATAATGGCTCGCCTCCTGCTTTCGTATGCGGCAGTCGTGATCCTTGCGTGATAAGTAATCCTCGTCGGCACGACGCGCCAACTGGCGCTCCACCAGTTTGTCGTTGAGCACTCCGTCGCGCGTATGGATGAGGACAGCGGCCACATTGTTCACCAGAGAGTACACCTCCATTTCGAGAGGACCGCCAGTGGCCAGTTGGCTCAACATTTCGTTGGCCCCTTGGGGCCAGCGGTTGTTGCAGCTGACCACCGACGATGGCTGCACAAGTGCCAATCGGCACTCAAACATGCGCGGCGGCAACTGCCCAAATTCGCGCCTCAGTTCGGGCCGCATCAGACGCAACTGTTCCATGGCCAGCAATGCCCGATCGCCGTAATCAATGAAACGCACTAAAAACTGGGGCTCCACCTTCAGCACCACAGCACGCTGAAACATGTGTCCACGTTTCGCCAGCAACATCTGACCCTTCGTTATGGAGCTCGCATTCCGCAGGTGGCAGTCAAGCTGCTGCGGTGCATTGAATACCTCCGTCATGCTGGCAATGCGTTCGGCCAGCAATCGTGGCTGGAAGTAGAACTTGCCGCAGTTGACGATCTGTGGAGCGGAAAATTAACATGATTATTTGTTAACTGTAAAACTGTTAATATTACATAAAAATTTAAAAAAAAAACTGCTGTACCAATTAACCATAAAATTGTCCAAGCCCTGACTTTATATTAGATTATGTACTTCAAAGACATCATTATCTCGCTTGATTTCTATGCATGTATTCTGATGTGTACAAAGATTGAATGATTAATTGTTGACTGTATTACTTAAAATACTGCTCCTAAATATCAGAAAAAAAAACTCCTATAATAATTAACCACAAAATTATCAAAATTGTGGTTAATTAAACACAATACTCTGTTCCCAATAGAAATCAGTTGTTAACTGATTATTTTGTTAACTTTCTGATTTGGGAGAACCAAAACCAAATTTCGAGCTGTGATTAGCAATTATAAAACAAAATACTTTTGGTAACTCTAGGTTTGAAAACTATGCTCACACAAGTGATGATGCCTGTGATCTTCTTGTCAAAGACCGATGGCAACGAGAGCAACTCCACATTCCATTGCTTGGAAGGCGGAACCCATTTGCACTCCTGGACCACACCGATATTATGCTGTTGGACATACTTCAGAGCGCAGCTTTGACTGCAATATAAAATACGATAATATTAGTTACTTTTTCTGAATGTACTTAGAGTATGTTGTTGAAACTTACTCCATGACGCGCAGTGAACGATTTGGATTATTGAGACGCATCAGAATGGCTTTGTAGACATTGGTGGTGACGCGACCCGGAACTTGTACCATACCTGGGGTGTTCATGTCATCATCGTCGTCGGTCTTGAATGTAACAAATATCTTCTCGGAGCCATGCTGAAAGGTGACATCGATTTGCTCTGGTGGAATTCTCGCCTCGAGAAAAAGTTCCTTGACACGCCGCGTATACAATTCGCCCATGTAACGCGGCTCAAACTGCGTGAAGTAGACGGTGCGGCACGGATCGTTGCCACAAATGGACTGGTACAGGCTGCGATCATAATCCGGCATCGTTTTGTCGCTGCGCGTAAAATAATTGGGATAGAAGGCGCCAGCAATGATCACTTTCAAAATGATCGATTTCTCGCGATCAGTCCACATTTGGCTGGACCCAACGGGCAGCGACACCAGATTAAGGGACTTGCAGCGCTTTTGCAACTCCTGGACCAACAAATACATCTCCTTCAGCGAACGCAGGTTGACATTGAAGCGAAGTGCCCACTGCATGTCCGACTTCGTCTTCGGACGATTCTGGCACATGTTCATATAGAGCTGCAAATTCAATAGTTAATGGTCCGTTTTGTCTATCAACTGCCGTGCCGCTGCTGCTTACTTCATACACACGCCAAATGGCAACCAAATCGGAGCCGGAACCATCGGCATAGATGTAGTGCGTCCAAAATCCATCGCTTGTGCCCCGACGGTGCCCCGAGAGATACAAAGCGCGCACAGTCAAGCCAGCAGCTAAAAATTCAACATTTCTATATTTATCACAATATATTTTTAAGCTAGTCACTCACCAATAACAATCGCCTCGTCCAAGCAATTGAAAATGTATCCAAGTATGACAAGGCGACTTAGGCGCACGTCCAGCGGGAGTCGTGACATGATTGTGCCCCAAAAGGTGAGATCGCCGTCCAGCTGCGCGTAGACGCCATTGACCGTTGTGTAAAGGGCGCCCACCTCCTTCAGCTGCAACACCGAGTTATGGATATCCGAGAGATTTGGCGGCGACATGGCAAGTGCTAAGATCTCACTTGGTCCACCCATGTCGAGCTCCTTGGCCTTCAGCACCGAGCTCTGCAGTGGTGAACGCAACATTTCGGGTATGCCAAACTCTCGCATCTCCTCCAAATAGAAAGCCTTGGTAACCATGCGATAAACTCGACCGCTGCGTATGCGACCAACACGCCCAGCACGCTGACGGCAATTCACCTTGGATGCCCATTCCAGACGTAGGCAGCTGAAATTGGTGGCCGTATCAACGTGCATCACCTTGGCGAGACAAAAGTCAATCACATAGGAGACATCTGTCACAGTTATGGAGCTCTCCGTAATATTGGTGGTCAGTATGACCTTGCGATGGCCAGGCAGCGGCGGCTGAAAGACATCATTCTGCGAATCGGACATCAGCGAATGGCAGCGCAAAATCGTAATTTTCATGCTGGGACTGGTTGAAAAAATCGATTGATCTGATTATGTCTTTTAGGGAAGATCAGAGAATCACTTACGTCTCCCCCGTGACCCTGATGATGTGCTCGGCCATCGTATCGATCTCATAGACGCCCGGCAGAAAGATGAGCACGGAGCCCGTGCGCTTTGCCTCCTCGTAGGACTGTTCGGATTGACCCACTGCCTTTCGTTCCATATTATCGATGACCAGTAGGATTTTGACGGCATCGTCGTAGTCCTCACCGGTGATGCCCGGCTCCCGCTGCTGCTGCTCACTCCTACAGTTGATGGACTTCAGTTGATCGCGATAGTACTTGACTAGCGGAAACTTGCGTTCATGGCTGGCGATCACAACCGGCGGGATCGATTTGTTGCTGGCAAAATACTTGCAAAACTCGCGTGTATCGATTGTCGCCGACATCAGAATGACTTTGACATGTCGCGAATTGAGTGCCAGCAGTCGTCGCACCACAATCAGTAGGAAATCCATATCCTTATCCCGATCGTGCACCTCATCCAGCACAATGTGCGTATAGTGGGTCAACGTCTTCAGCCGAATCAGATTTCTCAGCAGAACTCCAGTGGTACAGTACAAGAGACGCGTGTCAGCCAGATCAGACTGCTTGTGCAGGCCCACCTGGTAGCTGCACACGGTGCCCGGTTGCCATCGTCGCTCCTGGCAAACGCGATTCGCAATCGAAATGGCAGCAACGCGACGTGGCTGTGTCACAACAATATTACAAAATTCGCGCTTTTTAAAAGCCTCGTCCAGAATGTACTGCGGCACCTGGCGAATAAAAAGTGAACAACATTTCAACACAGTTGGCAACGCTGCGTAATGCAAAGACAAATGCGAAATGGCAACAATTGATTTTAACTTCATATAAAAAATTGAAAGTTCGTTTCAATGCTGACAATTTAAATAAAATAACTTATTGCATTCGCAACAGGACTTAACTTAACTTGAATGGAAATAGCGGCCGCAAATATCGATACTGAATGGTGCCATCCGAACGTTGCCGATTTATCGATATGCACTTAATCGCAGGCGGCATGGAGATAAGCAAAGAAAAACAGAGAGAAGACATATAGCATGGAGACAATTGTTTACGGCGACTGTTGGCAGCTGTTGCAGCGATTTGACAATGCTGTAGCCGGCTCCGCCTGCCAAGATGCCAAATTTGAGCTGTTCTGCGAAACGTGGCATGCGTTGCAAATGCAGCACATCTATTCGGCGCAAACGAACTACATCGAAGTAATCGATACGACAATGGCGGCACTGCATGTGGCCAAGCGAATTGCATGCGGCCGTCGCACCAACGGCGATGCCTTTGAGGCGACCCGCGCCCATCGCATTGGTGCCATATATCTGTTGTATGCGATTTACAACAAACAGCCAACGAAGCACTTTATCAAAATCGAAGTTTCCCAAAGGACATGGCAGTGCCTGACCGGCTATGTAGAGCAGCTGCGTCGAGTGGAACCGGAACGAAAGGATACGCAGCAGGTGAGCTACGTATTCTGGCGACTTGTTCAGATTCAGGCGTTTCGCTATACGGCATTGGACTACTGTCAGGCATTGGATGCCCTGGCCGCTTACGACAGCTTGGATAGCTTTCAAGAATCGCAGAAAAGCAACCATAAAACGATACTTTTAAAGCACCAACTGAAACTGAGCGATGTCAGCATCACTGAGGAGCTGCACAGCACTGCGGAATTGGCGCATGAAGCGCAGTCCGCTTGCCAGCTGGAGGCGGAATACAACAAGCAAATGGAACCACATCGTGCCTCGTTCCCGGCCACAAACATCTTCAGCCAGCTGCACGACGTGTTTGTCGAGGTTTGCGATCAGCTCGCGGACAAAGAGCAGCCGACAACCTCCTCCGGTGGCAGCTTGGATCAACTGAATGTTGGAAAGCGCATTCGCCAGAAAGCCATGTGGTGGAATGATGCTAAGAAAACGAAAGAAAACGAAACACTGGATACGGAGCAAGAGGAGGACACGGAAATGGAAGAGGAAAAGTCATCGACTGATCAACACGATCGACGCATGTCCGCGGCGACAGTCTTCAAGCGCAAATTGCCACAGGACGTGATTAGAGACCTGATAGCTTAAGATTAGTTTTTAAATTCTAAATAAAAATTAAATTTTACAACATAAACATAATAAAACCAGCTGATAAAATTTTCTACATACAGATGAAATGTTAACAGTAAAACTCACCTGTGTCGTTTTACCGCAGCCCGTTTCCCCTTTTAATATGACAACCGGATTCTCTCTGATGGCCTTCATAATATGTTCGCGCTGCGCATAAATTGGCAGGGATGGATTGCGATTTAAATCGAAACGATATTTTTCGTAGAAAGCTCCATCTGAGCGCACAGTGGGCGCTTCATCCAATTCCATTTCATCATCATCGCTCTCTAGTCCACTGAGCGATTTGTTCCTTTTGAAATTGCTTTGCCCATCGCCGAGCTGTTTTATAAAATATAATCAAAGCACATCTCGGATTACAAACAAACTCTGTCTCACTTACGCACACACCAGTGCAAATGTGCCGTTGCAGCAGAATTAGTATGTGTAGCTTACTTTGTCCATGAGTTGACGCTCTTTTTCCACAATTTCATTGACATAATCCTTGCCGATTATCTCTCGTTTGATCGGCTTTGAGTCGCTAGATGCTGTTGTGTATGCATTGGGGTCACTACTTATACAGCCTTTTGGCAAAGGCCCACGATTGAACTCCTTCGAAAGATCGAAAAAGTCCGTCAGCTCGTCCATGCTGAGCGAAACGATCCAAAACACTAAAAATGAAATTTTTGCCTACTCCAACAAAAATTTATCGCGCGAATATATGAACGGTAAATGGCTTTGCTTAATGCTGGCAATGCCTTTGTTCAATTGCGCATCTCTCAACACTCAAGGCTTTAATCATACATATCGCAATTTGAGGTATTTCAATAATATTTTAACAACTACTTATGAATTCACATTTACATTTTTTTTTTTATTATTACTATTTAATATTACTATGTAATCTATTTACTATTTGCTAAATTCAAAAACATCGATAGGTGGACGATAGGCAATCAGTAACGATATTTCACTGATAAATTCCAGAAAAATGAACTTAGTATCGAAACTGCCTCACACTGCTGCTGACGTTTGACTGTAAGACAGCAAATATAAAACAAAAAAATTGTTATTGTAAGGGATAAACAATATTCAACACTTGGATCAAAATTATATAAACAAAGGAGCTGCCCAACAAGGAGCACACAAAATGACACGTAAGTGAACAGAACTAGAACTGAGCAATTTACGATTTCTTTGTTGTTCGTTTGTTCATTGTACACTTAGTAAGAGATGAGAAATAAATCAGCTTCATCAAATCTATAAAATCCAAGTCAAAGGAAAAACATTTAAATTGATTTAAAGCATATTAAAAATTATATTTTGGGATGTTGCCTTATAAATAGATTGTCGAGCCTCGTTTTTATATACCTGCAACTGCAACTACAATTGAGTTTACTCAAGACGGCGTATTTACTTCTAACCTACATTTCACATGCTGATTTTGGCCAGTCTAGGGGCATATGAAACTAGACTGGCGCAAGTTTAAATGCAGAACAATTTAATTGTATTATTATTAAATATCAATTGCATGCAAATGAAATATTTAGTTTGTTTGTACTCCACACGGCAGGCGGCAATCAACGAGACCTGGCCCGCGCCAAGAACCAAAAGAAGCTGGCCGATCAGACCAGAGGTAAGCGAACCGATGACCTTACCGTGGAGCAACGTAAAGCCAGGTAAACAGAAAATAGAAAACTAAAGTTAAAAAACCATTTTCTCAATTACACACTCAATTTGCAGGGACGCTGATGTGATGCGGGAGAAGCAAAAGAAAAAGGAAGATGCTGCTGCAGCTGCTGCTGCTGCCAAAAGTAAATAGAGAAGTGGAAGAAAAAGAGGTTAATTCCAGTTTACAGACATCCATCAGCTAGAAGAGCCAGCGTACACACAAATCCGTGCAGTCGTCGTAGGGCCACTCAAACAGTTTCGTTAGGCATAGGCAGATATATATAAAGCAAACAAGATCACAGCACAAGCAACAGTCGCAATCCGGCGATCTACAAATTGGTCGACTCCTGGATTAGTCAATGTAAATCAATTGGTTAAATTGCGCTACAACAAAAAAAAGTGAACGATTATTAATAGCTAGGCATCCCAACAGATAAAGTCTCGTTTTCTTAAATGTTATGCAACACTAGTAAACAGTTTTCTATATGATTTTTCTATATTTACCTGACTAAATTATTTTCTGTGTGCAATATATAAATTTTCAAATAAAACATATGTGAAACAATATACAGCCAAAACTACCAAAATATATATCGCTAAATAATTGTGTATTGTAATTTTGTAATTTTGTACCTAAGTAAAACAATAGCTCGTAAATTGATATTAAGTGGTCGAGAGAGAAAATCGGATTGAAATTGCATTCAAAAAATAAACAAACCAGATCTATGTGTACCTTCGTGTATCTTCTAAATATCTACCACCCTCTTATGTTGTGGGGCCTCACTTTTCGTCAGATAAGATGTTCAAATATTTAATCAGACTTTAAAGTTACTAATTAGATTGATAAATTTACGACTGGGATTTATAAGACTGTCGGCAAAAATTTTATTTTATATATCAGGTTTACTGGGGATCAGTTTGCTATCCAACTATCGGTATGTTTGCTTTAGTTATTTATACTATTGTTTAATATTGAAATCATATGGTCTCAAAAATATTCCTGTTACTCATACAAAATTTCTTAATTTTAACAAGTAAGTTTCATTTTCAATTAAGTATTTTTATGAGTAAGGGAAACCTTCTTACCTATATGACTTCAATGATGGATATTATTATAGAATGTAGACATTTTTGCATTGCAATTCACAAATAAAAAACAATGTAGATAGGAGTAAATTTTATCAAAAAATTACATATATTATTTATTTATATTGATCAATTATAAATTAATTGTGTGAAAGTCAACATATTATACCCGTTTTATGAGTAGAGGGTATAAATAGAAAGACATTCACCATCAATGCACCTCGTTGAACTTTCCAGGCGATTTTCTTTCCGACCTAATGCTAAGCACAAATTTGCATACAATGGATAATTTGTAGGTCAGAAAACAAAGTAGGAAAAATAAAACAAGAAAAACGGATGACTTTGAGTTGACTTCACAAATACATTTATTGAGTATATAGTTTTGTATGTTATTTATCGAGGAATGCAAACAGACTAATTTGTCAAAATTAAAAAATTACTTATAAGAAATGGGAATCAACAGCGACATAAATAATTCGATAAATGTGTTTATGAAAGTGGCAACAAACTGGCCACAAGCAGAAACTCTCTCGCCAGAGCCAAAAGGAACCCAACTGCCAATAAGTTGAATCTAGCATTTACCATTTTGTACGTACATAGGTGAAATGCCCAAAAGCAAAAAGAAAAAAAAAGAAGAGAAATATAAACAACTAACTGGCAAAGAGGCCAAACTAACCAAAAATGGGCGACAGGCGAGCGTGTTGTGGCATCATATCTGTGGCGCGTATCTTAAATGACTAGTCGTAGCCGCATGGATCCATGGGATGGATACGGATGCCAATGCCAACTCGGAGACTGGTAGTGGAACTACAGCTAGCTCAAGTGAAGTAGGCTTCTTGGAAATGCAATAACAACAACAGCAGCAGCAACAACAACAACAATAACATCGATGATGACCAGTTGCTGCTGCCCAAGTAATGAGCAACTTTTAATGATTTGCTCGTTTTGCTAGTGCAAAATGTTGTAACTGATATCGCGCAAAGCTAATAAGGGTCCCCCAATGTTAGTTTACTTCATTTGTTTGATAAGTTTGTGCCGCGCAAAAGTAAAAAACAATAACAGGTTCGCTAAATTAATAAGATTGCGCAGCAGAGAAAGCTTCTCAGCGACGAAAGCTTGAGCAACAACAAATAACCTTTTAGGTATTAGAACTTTAGAAAACTTAATCAACGCAGTCGCTGTCGCTGTTACCGTCGCAGTCGCTGTCGCAGTCGCAGTCGCTGTCCCCGTCAGCGTCGCAGCAGCCCAGCAGCAGCTAGCTGAGAGCGTTCGCTGCTGTATGCTGCCAACGATCGCGACTCTCGATGTGAGCGACTCTCGAGTGCGACGCGCGTTTTCAGTCGCTACGTGAAACTCGCCGCAAACACAACGCAAAACGCGCGCCGCGAAACCGTGCCAAAAGTCGCGAGTAATAAAATTCTTTAAGAAACATTCAATTATCGTTAAAAAGAAACAACAACAAAAAAAAGGGTGAATTGTGCGTCAAAGTAGAAAGTGTAAGTGAAATTGGCTAACTGCCGACATATTGACGGAAAGAAATGCTAATGCAAATGCCAAGAGTCTGCTGACATTATCAACAAATCAAATTGGCAAACAAACGAATGCAACTGCAATTTGAATTTTCTGTGTCTGGGCAGCCTGTCGATCGACTGATTGAGATTCAACGCCAAATGCAAATCGAGTGATAAACGATCGCCGCGAAATTGAAATAACAGGCGTGCAGCTTTTTAGCTGGCAGAGGAGCAGCTAGCCGACTTCCCAGTTCCCCAATAGCTCACCCCTCCCTCCCCCCCCCCACAAGTCTGAGGCGATCTGCCGTTGACAGTCACAATTCGCAGTCTCAGTCGCAGTCGCAGTCGTAGTCGCAGTCGTGTGTTGTTTTATTATTATTTTTGTATATTTTTTATACAAAATATATTCAATTTCATTCAGCTGTCTTTGTTGTTGTTGCTGTTGTCGTTTTCAATATTCAAATGATGATCATGACCACTTGACTACAACGACTGCGTCTCAAAGCTCAGCAAATTTCTGAGCGCCTGCAAAACGCAACAGCCTAAAACCAATTATGATTAATATGCTAAACAAACCAAAGGAGGAGCCAACAATTAAATATAACAGCTACTGTTTGTTTTGACTACCCTTTTGTTGGGATATGATCGCACAGCCTTCTAACCTACATATTACTACACATATCCAACGGCTGCTGACCCAATTTGTTGACGGCATTGATGAAAAATTACAAGCAAAACAAAACAGTTTGTTTGTTTTTACATTTTTTGCTTTTGCAATTGCGCTCCATATAGACATGTCTACACATACACACACAGATGTGCATATATATATATATATATATATATAGTCATTCCTTAGCTGGTTGCTCCATTGCACATTCACCGGCATGATGTCAGCTTCATCATCTGTTGACATTGAATTTGCAAAGTTGAATTTGTATTTTCATTTTTTTGGGCAGACGAATTGCAAATAAAACAATTTTCGAATCTACAAATTGCATTCAGTCGTGTAGAACATTTTGACACACTTCACTGCGTGGACCTGACGTATACGTAATATGCGCATAAGTAATCATTTTTTGGGCCAAAACAAACAGAACAAAAGAGCAACATGCGATCGGCGGTCCACTTTTTAGCCATGCCAGTCAGCGATGCCCAATAAAAAGCATGTTCAAGCCCAATTTGAGGGGACGAGCTGCGAATAAAGTTGAGCCAATTATTAAACATGCTTTTGAAGCACCTGTTTCATATGTGTTGAATATTTTATTCCTAAGGATTTATTTATATATATATATATATAAATATGATCGACGTTCGTACAGTCGATTTTGTGCAATAGAAGCGACTCATTGAGTTCCCAGTGGAGTTCAATGACGCTTTGACATTAAAACCAATTAAAATGAACAATAAATTAAACTCAAGAGCACAGTTCTCTGCGTAGAAGAAAACTTATACACATGTATATATACACTCAGGGAAAAAATCGATCCGAATGTGAATAATTTGACTCAGCTTATTATTCATTATATACTCAAAAAGTGCTCAACAAAATTTACACATCTCTTATCAAGCAAATGTTCTTTGGAATTTGTGCGAAGAATATAACATACAAAAATATATGCATATGCACATATATACATATATTCAATGATAAATATATCCAAGATTATATCGTATGAATACACCCCATTCGAACTTAAAATTTAATGAGTATATCGTCAAAATGCCAAAAAGAAAGAGCAACAAAACGTGAAGGTTAAAATTTACAAGGCAATCAGGCGGTCGGCAATAAGATAAAATAGCAGACTTCTAAATGGAATACATTTCTAGAAAAATGTTCTAGACCCATAAATGAGGCACTCACACACACCTACGTACGCCACAGTGGGCGTTAAATGTGGCACAGTGGGACGCAAACATCTTGTAAGGGATATAGATGGATACACACACATTAGGGTTAAATAAAGGGGAGACAAAACATTTGAGTGTTTGCATAAATTTCTTTTGCTGTTTGTTTATCGACACAGTAAAAATTGTTGTTAACAACATTTAAGAATTTCTTAAATCACCTTGTATAAAATAATTCCATTTAATTACACCTCTCAGTTAGCTGACTGTCCGACAAAATACATATTTAGATTTCTAGATTCTAGAGAGAACAACTCTCGCGACCTTGTCGCCTATTTATAAACAATTTTGTATTTGTGGGTTTTGTTTGTTGCTCAAATGAATCATTTTGATGGCAAATTTTTTTTCAAATAATTTTCTCACTTTCGCTTTGGCGAAAGGAAAATCCAAGCGAACTAAATGCGATTTAGTTGTTGAACGCGTTCAATGTCTGATCCATGACCATCAGGCTGTTGACAGCGGACTCTGACGATAAGCATCATATAAAATAGATAATAATAGAATATAGAATAGAGCAAAAGATAGTATCTCATAGATAAATAGCGTCATGTGCTTGAGCTAAAAGCTGAAAATTGCGAAAGCATTCAGTGAGAAAAAGGCGTCCATTCACCCAGCAACTTCAAAGGCGGCAATTGAGCGTTGCAGCTGCAACAACTTTAATTGATTTATACTTGTGGCATTTACCAACTCAAGTGATTGAAAGCCGTGGCAAAATCAACAGCAACAACATGCGGAAAGACTAACAAACAATAAACGTATATAGCAAATTTTATCATTCCCAAAAGCCAGACGTTAAAAAAAAAAACAAGTATGAATGTTGTGGGCGAGGTAGTTCGACTGCGAGATACCTTAAGCACAGTTGTTAAATGTTATGTAAATACTAAAATACTCTAGCTAGAAAGGTCTGTGCCTTCTATGGCTAGTCAATTTCGATTCTGGGTCAACAGAATGAATAAATATAACCAAAAACAATATGTATCGGAAAGGGTTTCTAGTTTTTTCTTGGCTTGTATATGTAAACAGGTAAGAATGCTGTAGGTGAGAGAGCTGAACCATGAAATGCCAACAACAAAGCAAAATGCGCTGTAAGCAGGTGAGGAAGTACTCTCATTTCTTATGCAAAGCACAGGTATTGATGTTAGTAATGAGTTCGATGTGAGAATATGTTTTGGATATTAACTTGGGTGATTCTTTGCCGATCTTGATGAACATTTTACATTTGATCATTAATATGTAAAATTAAATCTCAAATCAATATGTACCGATTATAAACCTGATCTGCTTATGGTATACGAGCAGTTTTACTCCAAATTTGAAGTCTCTAACCAGTCTGGATAGACGAACATGGCTATATCGGCTCGGCTGTTTACCTTTACCAAGAACCGGAGATGCTTCCTTGAGCGTGTTACACACTTTTGCACAAAACTATTATACCCTTTTTAACCATTGTGAATGGGTTCAGTGAATAAAACAAAAAACTCTCAATTCAAGTTTTTGTAAAAGCCGCGTGCTTTAAACTTGTCAAATTTGGTAGAACGATTTTTGACCGGTTTGTCCGGGCTCAGCGTATGGAGACATGTGCTCCCACTAGCCAGATCAGATCACAGCTCGCACCGATCACAGATTGAGTAATTTTTAGCTCCAACAAAAGAGACAATTAGCTTTTGTGAAACAACTTTTTGTAGTTTTACATTTGTGGCGCGCCAAAAGTAGCACAAAAAATGTCAAATTTAATTACGCGTCGATGCGCAAACAAATTGTATGAAACAAGAGTTTAGCAAAAAGATTGAATTCAATCAACAAAGAGAGCTGTAAACAATTGGCGCCCGGCACACGCTAAACGCTCAAAGCTGAAATGATAAATGTGAGATACATGAATGCAGGTATCTCAACGATACAAAACCTGAACACGTGCTCGCTGCACAAGCAAATTGTCTTTGCCTCTGGCTGGCTCGTTGAAGTGGCCAACTTTTGACGCCTTCGCAATTGGATTTTGGGTTTTTATTTTTTTGTTTTTTTTTTTTTTGTTTTCTTGCCTATGCCCGCTGAATTTGAAAAATCAGATCAGTTGACATGATTTATATTGACAATATTTTCAATATGACTGCGGATAGTCTTTGTTTATTCGTTAAACAAATAGGTCATGATTTGATTAATTTATGTATTATTATAAAAAATGCCTTTTTTTTTTGTTATAATTTGTAACATAAATTGTTACATAAATTGTTATAGAAAGTGTCAACATGTTTGTTGGTCTTTGAATTTTGTCTGCACATAAACGAAATAGTTATGAAAGGTATTTTTATAAGATAGCAGATTTATTGCTATATATTATAACTATTCTATATAGCAATAAATAATATATTATTACTATTCTATATAGCAATAAATCAGCTAGAAATTTGTACATTAATGAATTAATAAACAATGTTGATTGAGTCATCATCAAGCTTTATTTTGAAATAGCCTTGAATCATGGCTAAGATATGAGTCATGTGAAAGATCATGTCATTAAACCCTGAGCACAATAAAACAGGGTAAATATTGAAGTTCTTCAAAAGTATGTAACAAGCAGAAAAAAGAATCTGCGACTCAAAAAAATATATTTTCTTGATCAGCATTTACAGCCAAGTTAATATAGCCATGTCCTTCCATATGGGTATAAGACAAATTTGGAAAATATATTTTCAGATGAATCTTATTCAATTTGATCGATAACTGTGTACGTTGCGCAAATATCGATATAAATCGATTTCTGAAAACAACAAAAGCTGCATTTGCACAGATATAACCTTCCAATTAATATCCTGCTGAGCAACTGAGTTTCATTAAGATCGCATAAGAAATACATTTTAATACAAATTTTCATATTGCAAAAGCTGATGTCAGCAAGCTTGTTTTATTTTAATAGCTCAGTTAGGGGTCAAGGTATCTTCTAATCGGGTTGTCTTGTCAAGAGCAACTTGTTGAGTATATGGTAATCTTATAAGTCATTATTTAACAGTTAACAAATATATATGAAATCACTCAATTGCACGATGGGTTTCGAAAACACATAGTTAAAGTTGACAATTAAAAATAATTTATTTGGGAAATCGTTGTTGCCATTCAAAACTTTAGCTGTCCCTTATATACATAAGAAATGAGTTTTACAACTCAATTGTTGAATATGTTAATTTATTAATGCGTAGTCTGAGTTGTTAGAGATTAAAAGTGAATATTAACGACAGCTGGGCTATAACGGTATCTTTCCATCAATTTACACAAAAACTTAATTATTTCGGTAGCTGCTGCATAAGCTGAAAAGACTCAAATATTTCCTTTTTCACTCTTATCCAAATTCAAGTTAACTTGAACTCTTTTTAAGCACTTTTATCTGGCGAACCTTTCACAAATTTCGACATTTCACGGTGTTTTCGTTGCGGCGCCCACACACATGCATGCAACAAGCTGCAATGACAATCGCAACCAGTTGCACTTGACAAACGCAAACACTTTCCAACTGGAGCCCACACATAATAATCGCATGGACTGACTGACTGACTGACTGAGAGCAGTTGTCAGCCGGAAATTCTTCATTCGCTAGTCGCTAGCAAGACGCGTTCATATCGCGCGCTCGCTTTTGTCCGCCCACGCATTCGCTTGAACTTGACTCTGAGCTTTTTTTTTCTCGCTTTTATTTGTGAGCTGTTTATGACCAACGCACATGGTAATTGTATGCAAGCGGAAGTTAACGTCATCATTAGATATTAATGTGGTTATTACATGGTCTATTGGCAGATGGCTTTCAGCTGGAACTGGCCAAGAGAGCAGCTTTAAACGTTGTGTGCATGCCACATTCGAGGGCACTTAGTCAAGCAGACACCCACACAGATACAAACGCACATAGATACGTGGACGTGGCATAGTTGGCATTCCACTATTGCTGTGAATGTGGGTTGCCTCACAGTGCCAAAGCTAATTGGCCGCATCGAGAGCTTCAAGTGTTGTACAGACTTTCTTGCCACACTCAGAGCAATCTCTTGCCACACAGGCTGGCCTATCGTATGACAATAGATATGAACAACTTATGCGTTTTTTGTAACTGGAGAGGGAAGACCTAGATGTTCTGCGGCCAAACTGCGCAGCTAGTTTTCAAATTATTCACCATATTACATACAACAACTGAAAGACGCCAGCGAAACGCGTCAAAAACGCGCCATATGTCTGCTTAAATTCAAAGCCCGCTCACCGATCTCACTTCAAATGTACATGCATCTGTGTGTATATGTGTGTTTGCCCAGCTAAAGCACAACTTGCTTGAGTAGTACTCACTAAAAAGTTTACTCTCCTATTCTATTCTATTTTACTGCTGCCTTCACCCCTTTGCTCACCTCTCTACTCACCACTCCGCACTTCCCCCTCCACAATAACCGCAATAATTGCGTAATTTGTTTAGTGTGTTTGTTGCTTTTGCTCCGTCAAGATTCTTTTTCACATCTTTGCTAAGCGCTTTTTGCTTTGTTCGCTTTGTGCAATTTTTGTTATTTTATTAACGGTATCAAAGAGAAGGAAATAACTTGCATCAACAATTCTAACTTAGCCTTTTTTATTAGAATTTAAAAATTTGATGCCTATGCCAAGGCCCATTTTAGTTTTCTTTAACCAATTTACAAACTTTGGGCAACTTCCTCTTTTGTTGGTTGAGCTTTTATTTGTACAATTTAAGCTTTGTTTTGATAATTTATTTTTTTTTTTTGTGAGGTGCGAACAAATTGAAACGCAAACGGATATTTGCTTTGTTTCATTTAACGACCAGCCATAAAAAGTGATTTTTACAGATATCCAACTGCGAAAGAAGCGAAGTTAAATTTCTTGAATGTGATTTTTTGGATATGGCGACTGTTGTAAAGTGTTTCCCATGTTTTGACAAGACATTTTGGCGTGTGATTATCTCATCAGCTTTGCATTGCCCCAGGCCCAAACTTGTTAGCTAGCACGATCGAGCTGTTTATGCATCCGATAGATAGATGGATACAAACCGGCTGAAATTTGCATGTGCCAACATTAAATTGGAGCTGCGCCGTTGTCGGTGTTGCATGTTAAGCGTTTGATTAATTTAATGACAATGCCCGTAGGCAGCATGCAATGAGGCATAGCTTACATGAGTGTGTGTGCCTCATGTGGATGATATCAGCTTTCGAAACTCCTGCAGGGAAATTGGCGCTGTTCAATTGATTTAACTAACCAATTTCGAACATGTTTCCTCGGAAAAAAGCAAACAGTGTAAGCGCTGCTCAGCTGATATTGATGATACAATTCGCTGATTCATTTCATAGCTATATTTAACAATCTGATGTATAAACACACACATCCATATGTATATATGAATGTATTTACTGTGTGTTTGGCAAAATCAAATTTGAATATTTTGCTTTTGTGATTTTGCTTTTCTAAATATAAACTGGATTTGTTTTATAAACAATTTGGCGCTGACCAAATGTTCTAACGTTGATTTACGTCATAGACATCCGTTTTTCTTTACCTTTTGCCATAGCCAACGGAGTCAAGGTAGGCAAAACACAAGTCTAGAAATCTAAATAAGCAGTAGTTGCTCTACTGACGTCACAGATTACACAATCTAAGTGCCACAGCAAATGGTGTACTAGTAATGCAGCTATATGATGCCAGCAAACAGTTCGGCGAACTTTATCTTCTCGATAACGATAATATCAGCCACATAATGTATGATTAATGAGTCTTAAATTAACTAAGATTTGCTGAACAAAGTGAAATGAAATGGAGAAAATAAGTCATACTCATATACTCAGAAACAAATTGTGTTACTTTTAGCGCCAATTGAACTCACCTCATTATTCAGAAATCATATTTCTAGACTGACTGATTGAGTCATTTTAAAAACTATGGTTTTCCTTTTCTTAAGTCCAGGGTAAATTTTTCTAAAGTGTAGAAATAACATATCAAATTTTCAGTGTGTTTTTTGTGTAATTAATTGATTATTTTTAAAAATTTTCGACTAATAAATTTATATGAATTGTTAAGTGATAACATTAATTTTTCTTAAAAACTCTTTCTACTAAAAATAATATTGTTATATTGAAAATCTTTGTTAATTTGCATACTATATTTTACATCTTATATTAACAAATTGCTTCATTTATTTCCAGTTATAAATTTCATACAAAATGCCGAAACCACTCGTTGGCTCCTGCTGCCTGTGTCAGTCGACAAGGAATGGATCTGTCATATCCGGCGCCTTGGCCATTATACTATCCATAATCACGATAGTTGTGATATTCACGACGCGAGTGCATTTCAAGACAATTATCTTTGACTTTATACCAAATGATATTGTTAAAATCATACTCGTGATAAACCTATGCATGACGATATTAATATCATTGCTCATGATTGTTGGGGTGCTCAAGGTATAGTACTATAATTCTGCTATAATCACCAACTGCAGTTAAACACATATATTTAAATTTATATTTATAGCGAAATCATTATCTGATGGTTCCTTGGGTGGTGCTGGGCATTATGATTGCCATTGGCCTGTTGATTTCTGTAATCTACACTGGAGTCGTCTTCTTCATCGATGGCTTTGTGCTGACGGGCGTTCTCTGGCTGATCTTTGGGCTGATCTGTTGTGGTAAGTGCTTATTCAGCATTCATACGGCAAATGGTGGCTTCTACTTGTGCGGTTTTTAGCACCGGATGGCGTTTTATGCCACTCGTGTGTAGTTTATTGACGCATTTATTATGCGTCGATTACCTGCATGCTGAAAGCAAAGGGGCAGCTGGGGCACAATTCACTCTGCGGACAAATGAGGCGCGAAGTGCTTGCCACGCAATTAGTTTGGCTGCCAAATGGCAAAAATAATAAATAGCCATGTGCGGCAAGACAGTAGTCATCCGTTTATGAAGAACATGCTTATACTGAGCATTTTAAAGTTATTGTTAATCCATTTGGGATATCTAGTTATCATCATACTCAGAGTTACAGCAATAATTTGTATGTAAATTTAGGCTGCAATGTAAATTTAATGGATTAATTTGTTAGTTTATAGCTATAACTAATATTTTCCAATTATTATTATATTAGAGAGGGAATCCAACGTCTTTTCTCTTTTGTGCCAAGTTTTGTAATATAATTTGAACAATTCATTTTACTTACGTAGATTATCTTGTATGCGTTTGAACTTTTTGATTAATTTTCGAGGAACTGATAAATTTATTATTTATTAATAGACTTGAGTGGAACACAGAAATATATTTTTTTTTATACTTTATAGTTTGGTGAGCTATCTTAATAAATTAAATATAATAAACTGTGTATTTTATTAAGCAAACACATTTTCTGTGCATGTGACCAATGTTTTGCATTATATATTAGTTGAACCAAAAAAATTTACTGTGCATGCCTAAAAGTATGCAATATATTTTGTAATGCATTGCAAATCTTGCTACATTTTTCAGCCTATAACAAATGAGTAATTTTGTACGCAATTGAGTGAAAAATATGACATTTTTTCATGTATATATAATAATGACCTGTGGTTTAAGTCTCTACATTTTAAATTATAAGCTTTAGTTTTTAAATATTTAAAAAAGTATGAAACACCAGTTGAAAGGCATTTGATGTGCCTATTAACGCACTTGTAGAGTGAACGATTTATGAATGTTTGCAAGCAAATATATTGGCAGTCAACAACGCCCACAAATTCTAAAACAATCTGTTGTCGAACTCTCCATTTATAGCTTACTTATCTTTTACCTTATTAAAATGTCTTTTTATCTTTTCACAGCTGTACTCACATATTGCTGGTGTGTCGTCTACAGCGAGTACGCAAATCTGGCAGAGGAGAGCGAACGTGGACGTTACAACAAGCAGCCCTATCGTCGTTGATCAATTGATAGTACAAGTATATATATATATATATATCTATTTATATATATGGCCAGTTTTACACACATCATTGTTTCACGGCTTAGATAGCATACATTTACATGTACATCTTATCTGTTAGTTGGTAATACTAAAACTGCTTATGTTCGTAATTAGCTCATATGTTTAACTAATAATTGTAATTTAATTATTTAAAACAAAAAAAAAAACCCAGAAGCCGCCCCGTTTGGCATATACGAATACTAAAGCTTAAGTAAATGAATTTGATGGGGCCCCGTTGTAAGTGCAATCGAATTACTTAACAATTCAATTTCTATCACTGTCCAATAATGTTTGTTGTAATATGTAATTTGCTTGTAACTTTTGTATCGAAAGAATAATATTGTTAACACGTACAAAAATAAAATAAATATGAAAAACTTAGTGTGTACGAGGTCATTGTGGGTTTATTGTGCTACTTCTCTCACAAATATGTTTTTTTATTTCAAAATATATATATATTTATTTCTCTCAAAGTCTATCAAAAATGTAAATTAACTAAAATATATATTTAGATATATATATAAGTGTATGTGGGTGTGATTTATTATTGAGTGGGTGTGTGGTTTCTCATGTAAAGAGCTAGGTGTTTGTTTGTTTAAAGTTCATTGCGTGTATATTTGGGCTTGAGCTCCTCGATGCGCTTAATAAAATCGGATTTCTCCAGACAACCGTCGCAGCTCTCGTCCCAGTCGTTTAGGATCTTTTTCAGATCGCGCACTTTCAGTTTCTTAAGATCCACATTATTCAAATCAATTTGTTTCTCTACAAAACGAAAGTCAGTTTAGTAAAATTATTTAAGCTATTAATGAACTTAAATTAATTACTTAAACAAGGACATACCATAACGCAAGTCGCAAATTTGAGCATCCATCTTCTTCAGTTTCTCGCACACTTTCTCCGCTGGCATAGACCAGCTCAGAGGCTTGCTCAGCTCGTTCAATATGCCTGTGGCCGACTCCTCAAGACCGCCCAGGTAATAGCACTACATGATAGACACAAACACACATGCATAAATGAACATACGTGGTGTTTTTTGTTGTTGTTGTTGGATTTGATTAGACACAACCTGTTTGCCGGCAAATTGGCCTTGGGCTACTTACGAATCTGTGCTCCTTATTTTTCTGTGCCTTGCAGAATTTCTTGAAGTCTGCCTCGATTAATTTGTAATCCTTTTTCGTTGCATCGTCCAGTGTTTCAGCAAAGCGTCTCACAGTCTTTACACAAACTGCAATTGCATTGGGTGAAAATCTATTCGGCAAACATTTTACTTACGTGGCCATTGTCGGCACACAATTTACAGCTAGTTCAATGCTCACCTTCGCAATCGTCCTCCTTGAGCGCCAGTGCCGTCTGTGCGACGCCAACAACTAAACAGACCATCAGGACAATTTGTGACGAGTTCATTTTGCAGCCGTTGTCGATTACTTTAATTTAATATTATATATAATTTAATTGTTGGTTGATGCCCACGTTAGCCTGCCTGACAGCCAACTTGTTAGCTTGACTTGTGTTCTAACAGTGTGGCCAGTTTGTCAAACCGCAATAATACCACACCATTCCAGAAAAAATACCGAATCTACTTTCCACAAATCGACAAGCAAAATACACATGCTTAAATATAAAATATTAAAAAATAAAAAATAAGCTAATTTATGAATCGGGTTTGTGTAATCGAAACTTAAGCCGAAATAAAGAGAAAAAACGTAGAAGGAAATATTATTATTATTATATTAATATTAAATATTGTTATTGAGCATACTAAATTGGCGACCAAAAATGGTTCTTATGTTTTTTTAAGAATAAACATATTTTTTTGTTGGTTTTTATTTACAAATATATCTATCAACTTATAATAAGTAATCAGCCATTGAAATCATATTGTGTATAAGGGAAATTCTTTAATTCAATGCTACCCAAAAGTATGCTACATAAATTATAAGCTCGTATCGATTTTTAAACGTATGAGGGTTTAACGGTTGCGGACCAAGGTCGGCAACGCTTAGGTTCATTTTGGCCCGTTGTGATACAAAACGTACGAAACCCAATTGTTTTTTCTGGAACATGTTTCGCTTTTACGTGTCATTTCATCATTTCATTTCTCCAAAAAAATATTTTCAACGCTTGATGCAGAATTAATACAAATAAAAAGTGATTCATAATGTTGAAAGTAATTCGGAAATTTGATCATTTTAGGCGAAGATATAGCAGGGTAATTTCAAATTTAAAAAAAAAAATCTTAAAATGTTCTTATGCAGAATTAATTTATATAAAAACACCTTTATAATGGTGAAAGTAATTCGGAAATTGGATAATTTTTGTCGAAGACATATCAGTTATATTACGAATTTCTCAATTTTTTTTTGCCAACTAGACGTATTTTGACGCTGATTAAAGTATTATAAAATAAGTTTCACGTCCTTGCTGCATATTTCTTTATTTAGGTTATTGCTTTGCAATTCATGTCTTAAAAGTAAAACCGAAAGAAATGTAGGTGTACAGACGACAGACATGCATATTAATAACTGTTGTCCATTAATGTGAGCTGTCTGGCCTAAGGAGCAACGCGTCCAGCAGCAAGTTGACTGTACTTGTCAGCCATTTATTTGGTTGAGATTTAATTATGCGCTCACCCGCCAAAAGTATCAACTGATGCCTTGAATATGCAAATGAATTCGCTGTTAAAGTTTATTGCTTGATATAAACTTAAACAGCTGCCCGACTGTGGCCATGACCTTATCTTTGGCCTTATCATTATCCGCGCAGCCACAGCTAATGAATTGTGTGCCTATGGCACACAGATTCTGTGCAGATGGGATTGAGCCGCTGCTCATTTTATTAATAATTGAATTAGTCAATGAACTTGTGCGTAAAATAAAGCAACACTAAAGCGAAATATAACACGAAAAAATTATTAATAAAGGAAACACACTTGTACATAAGCGCAATAAAAAATCCGAGCGTGTCGGCTTGGTCAATATCCATTAAATATTAACACAATATTGCATCGATGGCATCGCACTGAAGGAGCTACTTGCACTGGCAGCACGCCTGGAGTAGCCCTTAATGTTCATAATTACGGCAAGGACAAGGAGACAAAATTAACATGCCAAAGAAAGGCCATGTCAGACAGATGAAAGTAGCTCTCCCCCCTTCCCCTCAAGCTCTCTCATCATCCATCAGCGTTAAAAATTAAGTGCAGCAAAAAAAATAAAAGAAAAAAATAACTTAAAAATACCAACAACTTTCCTGTCATTGCACTCAAGGCATTATTTTTCGAATGGGCTTAAGATTACTGCAACTGTCACTAAGTTGCAAATTCCAACGTGCTCTTTTTATTTATTTCTTATCATTTGGGCGTGAGTGGAAAAATATATTGCCGGCTTGAAATTTGTAGAAAGTCTGTCAAGACTATCTTTTAACATGTTTTTGGCATCGTTTTTTTTATATTATAATTGTCTTGCATTGAACTTAATGCTTGTGTTATGTGTGATTCCGTTAATGCAACTTTTATAAATGTTTAATCAATAATAATTAATAATTTGTAAGTGCACTCGCAGTTTGGCTGTTGATCGTATATTGCTTGCATTACTGCGCCTCATTAATCAGAGTAATTTGCAGGCTCTCCACAGGGTCGGGCAGCCACCTGCCAACTAAGATGGCGAAAGTGTCAGCCGTAGTAAAAATGTCGGCCATTTTGCATAGTGAACGGAAATGAGAAGTCTCTTCTACGCTCGCTCAATGTAAATGCGTATGCGTGTGAGTGTGTGTGTGTGTGTGTGTGTTGCTAATTAACTGTTTTACATTAAGTGGCCATAAAGGCAGAGGCTGCTGTGCATTTTAGTCTATTTTAATGTGGCCACACAAATGGCAGGCGTGATCGGTTTGGACAATGAGCTCGAGCCAAGGCCGCAGCAGCAGCACCAGCAGCAGCAGCAGCACCAGCAGCAGCAGCAACATTAACAATTGCCCATTAGTTGGTTGTCGTTTTGGGGTCTGTTCTGGAACTTAAATGATTTACGAAAGCTTTAAAGGCTGACCATAAAAGTACTGAAACTGTTGGCCTGTCTTTCATCTCTTCTCTCTCTATCCGTTTCTGCTTTGGATTTTATTTAATTAAATACTTTATTTTGCTCGTTGGCAGTGCTGAATGGAATGGTTAATGCGGTCTCCGTTCTTCATAAATTGTGGCAAACTCATTTGCTTTAAATTATTTGTGGCTAGTTTTTCTTGTTACTGGGTCAAATGACTGAAGCATACGTAAAAGCTGGAAATTGGTCAAGTGGTTAAGCCTGCAGCTGACCGAATACTATTGGCCCTTAGATTTATGTGCTTGAGCCTGGTCCTTTTGTGCTGTAAAGTAAATCAAAATCTACAGCAAATTACTAGTTTGCAGTTTGTGTGGCATTTGGCCAGAAACTTTCAGCACAATTTTCAGCAGGTGTTTTGTGGGGCACGCCCACAAATCACACACCAATGATGGCTAATTAGAGTGAAAAATAACAGCAGTGCCTCAAAAGTGTAACAATGACTTCTCCACAAAGAATTCCCAACTATTTCAAGCTCCCCTTTCTGCTCATGCTGCTTCTGGCTGAATCCAGCTCGCCTTTGTTCTAACTTATCAAGTGTAAGTGGCGGCAAAGTTTTGGCCAACACAGTAACAAAATGTTTGTTTTACATTTAATATTCTAATGGTCTTTTCATGTAACAACCCGAATCAAAAAATGGCCTTATAAAATGTTGTGTGAATTTCAACTGTAAAAGAAATCCAAAAATACCTCAAATTTTAATAATTTCAGTTTTTTTTAAATACTTATTAATTATGACAGAGCAGTTGAAAACCTCTCTCAGTTGAAATTCAATTAAATTAATTAAATTTACTGATACTTGACGTAAATTAAAATTAACCTGTTTAAAATTAATATCGCGACGTATTGCTTTGACGTTAAATTCATTCAAAATATAACTTTTTTTTTTTAGTGCATTCTGTTGTAGAGTCTTTCGGTCGGGTGGCACAATTTAAAAGAAGATTACACCGCAAACTGCGTTCGTCGCCATGTGCGCTTCTGTGGCGCTTCCCCGTGGCAACATCAAAAGACGCCCGAGCTGAAAACTTTGCAGCCGCCCAAGGGACACGTAGCACCCAGTAACGCTGGCGATTTCTCTGGCGACACTTGTCGAGAGTTGCGCGTAATTACGACTATGTGCGGCAAATAGCAGCGAGCAAGTGTTGCTGGAGTTACAGTTTTGCGGGGGGTCTTGGGGGCGTGGTAGTCAGTCAAAGTGGCACCATGCTGCGGGCTTTGCTTTAGTTTATGAGCCCTCGATGCCCTGCAATAAAGTTGGTGTTTGGGTTTGTCCGTTATATATCAAAACTAAATCCATCAATGTTTGCATTCAATATTATATTTAAGATCCCAGATCAATAGTAAAGCATTTTCACCAACTTCTGAGCTAGATTAGTTGTGAACTTTGGCAGTGAAATATTATAAAAAATATTAATATTACGATTTTCGGTTAGTTACGCGCATAATAGAGAAATCTGATGAAGTTCTTGGATGTAGACCAACTTTAGAGTGAGCTTGAATGTGAGTTGGGCAGCCAAATATTAAAATTAATATTAATAATAGGAAGCATTTTAAACAATACAAAAAATAATCTCAAATATGAAGTGTCAGCAACATTTCCATTTTCTACATTTCTCGAAACTAACTTTTGATTTGTGTGCAGCTGCAGCGCATTTGGCTGTCATCTCAGCCTTTTTCCTTTCAAATAACCCGAGACAATCGCCAAGTGTCGCCACAGAAAACTTTTGCTTGAGCTGCGCTGGTTTTTAGTCTCAAATTGTTTGGCCGTTGTTTGACGTTTCGGCTTTTGGTCTATGGCCATTGTTAGACACACTCCCCCATCGAGAGGCACTTTATTACAAATTTAAAGAATTTCCATATATAAGTCAAGAGAAGCAATGACATTGGACAGCATTAATGTGGTTTTAATATAATGAAGCAACACTTAAATGACGACTCACTCGACCAGACAATGAATGAAGGACTGATTGAATGAGACAATGAGCCGAGCTGTGAATCCGCAGACCATCAATCAATGCGTTGGGTATGAAAACTATAATAAAATCATTAGTCTGGTAATCCCTGAACGTTTTGCAACCGAAATCAAAATAAAATCATCAGGCCAGAAATGATGATGAATGGTCCTGAACGGGGATCTCTGTTTGGTCATGATAAAATCTCTTTTGCCCTCCCCAATCTCTTTTTAATAAACAAAATACGCACACAGACAGACGCACCATGGCAACTATATGATAGGAAGCAAATGATTGTGTTGGGAATGGTCTAGTGGCCAACACTCAACAGCCACTGGGATCAGTGGCGACAACAACAACAACGACGACAACAACAAAAGTTGGAGTTGGCCCCACGGCATCATTATCAGACAAAACAACTTGCATTGCAAGGCTGAAATGGTTTTTTCTTTCTATTTTTGGCAAGCAAGAAAAATGAAAATGTTTAACGGGAAAAAATAAAATACTCACGTTTCTCTCCCAAGCGAACGTGATTCAATTTGTTTTGTTGGTTAGAAAACTAAAATAGCAAAAGGAATATATAACTAAAGCCAGCAAAGCAAAGCGAAGCAGACCAAAGCAGAGTAAAGCACAACAAGCCAAAGCGTAAGCAAAATTATAGCAATGAAATAGCAGCATTAAATGTGGGCGGTCTTCAATGTGAGGCAGTCGACCAACCAACCGACCAACCATCCAACCAACCAACTAACCAACCAACCTAGACCACTCTCGACCCCATACCAAAGAGCAGGCAATGCGGTCAGCAGGGGAAGACCTGGAACTAAGATAAAGGCGCTTCGCTGGACGACCTAACCAAGGTGTTCATACGGGTTGCGGGTGGTTGTCTAAACTATGAATATATAGAACAAAAGTAGGCAATGAAAGTGCGCGTCGAGGCAAGTGGGTGGATTTATAAGTTTCAAAATTCTTAAGAATTCTGGAATACCAAATGAAAATATTAATAATAAAAATACTGATATATGTATTTAAACAGAAGTTTTTTTAAATACTGTTATCGCTTAACAGAGTTTTCAATTAATATATTCAGCTAAAAAAACAGAGATAGAAATATATTAAAATTATAAAATTTGTTTAGTAAAAAAAAAAATTAAAAACACAATCTTTAAATAAGTAAAAATGCATTGTTTATTATTAATTGGGGCTTGGATTTATTTATAATAAATTGCAATAAGGATGAAGCAACAAATTTAAAAAATAAGCAAAAAGGATTATTGATTAAATCTGTTTGGAGTGAAAAAATGTTCTTCAAATTCATAATGTGTTTTTTATAATTTAAAATTATTAAATTACAAAATTGACATGTGTCAAAGTCGAATAACAATTGAAAAAAAAGGAAATAATTAATCTGTTGGTATTAATATATAAAATGTTCCTCCATTTATTGCAAGAGGGCTGGGACACCCAGCAAAAACCCAATCAGACTAAAAATGGTTGCATAGCAACGAGGAATTTTGTGTATATGTATGTGGTTCACCGAAATTTCATAATTTCTCGCGTCCCACTCGTATTGACAAATGAAGTTAAGTATGTGTGGGCAGCGAACACTGCCACAAGCGCACATGTTATGTGGCATGTCTATTGTGCCGACTATAAGGTCATTTTAAATTAGTTTTTGGTTGTGTTTTTTGTTTCTTGACAATTTTGTCCGTTTCTTTTTTCTTTTATTTTTTCTTTTTACTTTTTTCTTTCTATTTCATTTTGGGTTGTCTTCTGACGGTTGAAGCTTTGGGTTTTGGGGCTTTGGTCAGTCGTTAGTTGGATGTTTGTGCGGAGAATTGGGAGTGAATATACGTCGAGTGTTGCCGTTATGACAATTACGTAACATATTTGCGAGAGAGGAGCGAAGCAAAAGGAAATTCAACTCATGCAGCCCTCAACTGGACATACTTGAGCCCAGAACGCTTACTCACTCGATTCGGCCCCGAAAACACTCTCGATGACATGCCAATATACAAGATAATTTGTTTGTGGGTGGGGCGCTGTGGCAAGTGGCCACGTGTTCAAGTGTCCGACAATATCAACAGCTTCATTTTGGGCCAAAAAGAAACGTCAATGCCAAAATTAATGGTAGACGAGCTGAGCTGAGCTGAGTCTCAACCAATTGTTGACAATTGTTGTGCCATGTCACAAAAAGTAATAATAAAATAACATTAGCCAAGTGCGACACACACTTTCGCCACCTGTCACTCTTAAGTCATTCTTAAGTGCAGTGTGGCCAGCTTCAATGTTTTGTTAGAATTTTTTCTTTATTTTCTATATTATTTATAATATATTTTTGAGCTCGCCAATTGACTTAGTATAATTCACTATTATGTATACTATTTGTATGCTATTTCAACCGTCAGTTTATCTATCCTACTTGGAGACCTTCGTCAATAATTGAGTTCTATGCTTGTCAAGATTGGTAGAAATACATGACAATCCATGTCCTTTTCAAGACTTTCCAAAACACGATTGCTTAAAAATATATATTCTATATTCGTGGTAATAGATTTTTATTTATATGACGGTGAAATACTTAATGAATAAAAGCATTAAATAAAACTGCTTTTTGAATGATATAAAAATAGAAATATGCTTAAATTGTAGAGATGTGATGCGTTCTCAAATCTAACATATATAATTATATATATATATAATAAGTAGTAATAAGTAATATATATAATACAATTTTAGCATGAGCTGCAGACCTCAAATTCCCCGCCATGTTATGGATAAAGTGCATTATGGATACACCATATATGAGCAAAAATATTTCTTATGATTAATATATAAAATTATTATAATATTATTGTTATATAAGAATAATTCGAAATAGGTTTTATACCGTTTTTTGGTACTTAACTTAAGTGTTTTATTACATTTAAAGTTAAAAATGAAATTTTAGGTCGGAAGACAAGTAAAAATTATAGCCTGAAAATCGATGCGATATATGGGCATAGATCGAAACTTCAAAATGCCATAACTTCGTCAAAACTCAACTGATTTTAAAAAGTGAGGGCTTTTTGATCATAGTTTTGACCCTAGATCAATCGTACATTTAAAGTTGAAAACGAGATTTTAGTTCGGAGCATAAGTAAAAATTCTAGCCTGAAAATCGGTAAATGGGCATATGGGATAGGTCGAAACTTCAAAATGCCATAACTTCGTCAAAACTCAACTGATTTTAAAAAGTGAGGGCTTTTTGATCATAGTTTTGACCCTAGATCAATCGTACATTTAAAGTTGAAAACGAGATTTTAGTTCGGAGCATAAGTAAAAATTCTAGCCTGAAAATCGGTAAATGGGCATATGGGATAGGTCGAAACTTCAAAATGCCATAACTTCGTCAAAACTCAACTGATTTTAAAAAGTGAGGGCTTTTTGATCATAGTTTTGACCCTAGATCAATCGTACATTTAAAGTTGAAAACGAGATTTTAGGTCGGAAGACAAGTAAAAATTCTAGCCTGAAAATCTGAATATGGGCAAATGGGCATAGGTCGAAACTTCAAAATGCCATAACTTCGTCAAAACTCAACTGATTTTAAAAAGTGAGGGCTTTTTAATCATAGTTTTGACCCTAGATCAATCGTACATTTAAAGTTGAAAACGAGATTTTAGTTCGGAGCATAAGTAAAAATTCTACCCTGAAAATCGGTAAATGGGCATATGGGCATAGGTCGAAACTTCAAAATGCCATAACTTCGTCAAAACTCAACTGATTTTAAAAAGTGAGGGCTTTTTAATCATAGTTTTGACCCTAGACAAATCCTACATTTAAATTTGAAATCGAGATTTTAGGTCGGTGCATAAGTAAAAATTCTAGCCTGAAAATCGGTAAATGGGCATATGGGCATAGGTCGAAACTTCAAAATGCCATAACTTCGTCAAAACTCAACTGATTTTAAAAAGTGAGGGCTTTTTAATCATAGTTTTGACCCTAGATCAATCGTACATTTAAAGTTGAAAACGAGATTTTAGTTCGGAGCATAAGTAAAAATTCTAGCCTGAAAATCGGTAAATGGGCATATGGGCATAGGTCGAAACTTCAAAATGCCATAACTTCGTCAAAACTCAACTGATTTTAAAAAGTGAGGGCTTTTTAATCATAGTTTTGACCCTAGATCAATCGTACATTTAAAGTTGAAAACGAGATTTTAGGTCGGAGCATAAGTAAAAATTCAAGCCTGAAAATCGGTATATGGGCAAATGGGCATAGGTCGGAACTTCAAAATGCCATAACTTCGTCAAAACTCAACTGATTTTAAAAAGTGAGGGCTTTTTAATCATAGTTTTGACCCTAGATCAATCGTACATTTAAAGTTGAAAACGAGATTTTAGGTCGGAGCATAAGTAAAAATTCTACCCTGAAAATCTGAATATGGGCAAATGGGCATAGGTCGAAACTTCAAAATGCCATAACTTCGTCAAAACTCAACTGATTTTAAAAAGTGAGGGCTTTTTAATCATAGTTTTGACCCTAGATCAATCGTACATTTAAAGTTGAAAACGAGATTTTAGGTCGGAGCATAAGTAAAAATTCAAGCCTGAAAATCGGTATATGGGCATATGGGCATAGGTCGGAACTTCAAAATGCCATAACTTCGTCAAAACTCAACTGATTTTAAAAAGTGAGGGCTTTTTAATCATAGTTTTGACCCTAGATCAATCGTACATTTAAAGTTGAAAACGAGATTTTAGGTCGGAGCATAAGTAAAAATTCAAGCCTGAAAATCGGTAAATGGGCATATGGGCATAGGTCGAAACTTCAAAATGCCATAACTTCGTCAAAACTCAACTGATTTTAAAAAGTGAGGGCTTTTTAATCATAGTTTTGACCCTAGATCAATCGTACATTTATAGTTGTAATCGTGGATTAATCAAATTCAAGTTCTGCAGAACAAGGTGCTAAGAGACATCTCTGGTGCTCCACCCTATGTGAGCAATTTGACGCTGCACAACGACTTCTGTGTACCGACAGTTTTTAGTCAAATAAACCGACATACAAGTCGTTACAATGACCGGTTACATAACCATGTTAACCCATTGGCTTCGTCACTAGGGTCGAATACAACCCGCAGACGCTTAAAGCGCCTCCACACCAGCGACCTCTGGACTGTTGGGCGTTAATATTTTTCGCTAATGTGCAATAAATGTTATATTTAATCTTACATTTGATGTTACGTAATATTGTAATATGTTAAAACCAATTATTTGTTTATGTTATTAATTTAAATTCCCCGTTATTATGTATTCAATCTTCAAAACAATATTTTATAACCTTTCAGTAGGTTGATCAATATTAAAATTATTATAATATTACTGTTATATAAGAATAATTCGGAATAGGTTTTATACCGTTTTTTTGTACTTAATTTAAGTGTTTTATTGCATTTAGCTAGCTGTCTCACTATATTAACTTACTACTTGCAACAATAGAGAAACCTTTCAATAATTTTCACAAAAGTCGTTTTGTCATTTTCGGGGCACGCTCTGCCCTCAAGCTCCCGCCTCTTGCAGTTATTGGATGTCAGTGGCAGACTTGGATAACGTCTGAGCTGATACTTTATTGGAATTGTCGTAAAAGTCGATAACATCAGCAGCAGCAGCTGGAGCAAAATCGCTGTTGGGCTCAGGTCACAAGCAATTTAATGTCAATTTTGGTATTAAATGTGCTGTCCGGGCAATTCACCTGCTGTTCCGCCACTCACCCACATGTCACACAAATAGCCGACTGTCCATCTGCCACACACACACACACACACACGCAGACAGCTAAAGGCTAACACGCACACACATACATATACACTCAGCATTATTGTTGTAGTTTCAGATTTGGCCCAAATAACTTTTGCAAACGAATGTTGACGCTCCCCGCTGGCACTGGATTAAATGTAATTAATTTCTATCTCAGTTCTTCTCATTAATTGCCTGAAACATATGTGTTCATTAACATGCGAGTTATGTGTATTTATTTGCTTAGTTGTACAGCAATGGCATTTAATTAGTTTGTATTGCATGCTGCATGCTCTTCGAAATGTTGCACACAAAATGTTGCTGCTCTTTTTGTTTGCCTTAGCTACTGAAAATCAGGTCACGCTCTTATTAATATGTTAATAAAATGGTGACGCACACACTCAGAAACATCCAGACACCCAAGACCTCACACACACACACACACACACACAGCAGGCACAACTGCAAGCTGCTGTCAAACGCAGTAAACTTTTTGACTAGTTGTTTTTATTTTGCGGCAACAACTGGATACTAAAAGAATATTCACCCGCTGCGTTTTGATTCTCCGTCTGGCGTTGGCGTTTCAAGTTGAAAATTTGTAAGCAAACCTAAAGAGGCAACAGAATTATGTATATATATGTATGTATGTGTTTGTGAGGTTAACTTGGCACCAGCAAAGGACAACTGAGAAAAAAGTGCTGAGGCAATTGCGCAACGCAACGTGAATACTCTCTTAAACACAACTTATATGCCACAAATATGTGGCAATATTCAAATATTATTTAGTGACTCTTATTGCTAATTCTCAATTCTCATTCACTAAAATCAGAATATATCAGACATAGAAACCCTTAACCCAACAAAGATGCTAGCATTCGTGCAGAAGCTGGGGTTGATGGAGGAGCTGTAGGCTTAGAAGGGGGCACAATAGACCTTATAGGTCGCAGTGCTGGTTCCCCAATCATAATAATAATATAATCAGAATATTTATTAATTGTATTTGAACCGAGCTGCTTTTACTCAAAAATATTTATTTCTTACTTTAGAAAAATCATGTGACACATCTATGCAACTGTATACCATAATTTCGTATTGCATGCTTATGCAAACGCTGGCAAGCTAATAAAATATTTATGGTCGCCTTGAGCAGAGTATAAAAAATTGCAAACTTTTTAACACAGCATGTAAAAAGTGGAATTTAAGTCACATACGCACAGCTACTGGAAGAGCAAGGATAGGGCGACGTTGCTGGTGGTGTGAGGGGTGAGCTGTGAGGGATGGAATAAGAGAAATCGCGAAAGACGGGCTACAGTTTGCACCAAGGCCAAGAGGCAGCGTGTGTCCAACACAAACAAACACACAAACATACAGACAAACACACACCCACACAGACATACAGATACATAGACACAGAGACACATCAAGTCGACTGCATGTTTGTTTGTTGAGTCAGCTGCCGCCATTTTGTAACCATTTTTCCATGTCATACACCCGGCACAAAAAGTGCTCAGCAAATTCCCAACATTTTGCTTTTACACCCTCCCACCCCTCCCCACTCCCCACTCCTGAATCCCTACTCCTACTTCTCCACTCAGTTGACTTTATTCAGTTGCCTCTGGGCTGATGAATTTTCCGCACGCTCTACTTTGCTGTCTACAAAGTTATTTTCTACTGTGTCAAAATGAAGAAAAACTCGTCGCTTGATTAGAAAATTTCCATGTCTCACTGCCTCCTCCTGCCTCCTCATGCCTCCTCATGCCTCCTCATGCCTCCTCCTGCCTGTGCCACATTCGCTCTCTCCCTCACAATGAATGGTGGGGGTTTGAGCAGCAATTAGGCAAATTGCCCAGCTATCAAACCAAACTCTCCAATGACTCCCAAAATTCGTTTTAAACTCACACACACACTGCCACCTACACCTACACACACACACACACGCTTAGCGACTTGACGTGTTTAACCTGGTTAGTCCGATAAGTTGACGGTGTTCAGTTAGTACATTTTGCTTCTGGAGGCTCTCAGGCGTAATTACATTAACAATTCCGAAAACATTTCAAGCATGCGGGTGCAGTCCAAAACTCGTATAATGTCACTCCACTCAGCTACAACATTCAATTTTCCCCCGATACATATCCATTATTCAGAACGTGGTGCAAACAACTCGTCCGGCAATAACAACAACAACAACAACAACAACAACCTGTGCTACGTGTAAGAAGCAGCGGCCTGTTCCAAATCTCTTGGCCACATAGTTGACATCACATGGCCTCAGCATATTTGGTGTATGAACTTGCTGCCTAACCTTGTGAGTGTGTGCGAGTGTGCATGTGGCATTCAACTAGCTTCGGGGGTTCCAGCGACAACAACAACTCGCCCCATTCACCCCAACATACACATGAGCGCATTCAAAGGTTGCACAAACATGTTGCTGCATGAAACAGCAAGGGGCAGTTGGGTGGCTCACAATCAGTTGCTTCGACAGCTTGCAACTAGCTTGCTGCATATGCGGAACAAAAACTGGCGGGGACATTCTGTAATTAAGATTCGCTGCAACCGCCACCAAAAGTGGCAATAACAATGTCAAAATCGGACAATGGAAGTCTTTCGGAAGATTTCAAGCGAAATTCATTTTGCAATTTTGTTGATTAGGTTGTTTATTTTTCTGCTCCTTGTAGATAAATTGCCATCAATTACAGTTTATAGAAATAATCATTTTAGTTTTCATTGCAAGACAGATTTATCGCTGGCAAATTTTAATCATTTTACGTAACTGATATTTGATGAAGGTTTTCTTTTGCAACTAGCGCAGCTTATGTTTGCCACTTGATAAATTGCCATGGAACCCGACTCGTTTTGCGGCATTCAGTCAACTTGTTATCGTTGACTGGCCATCACTAAACAGTGTGTGCCACAGTTGCCCCCAGAGGCACTTGCTTTGCTTGCACCATAAGTCGCACAGTGTGACATGGTTGCAACACACAAAGCTCGACCATGTTTGCCGCCTTGTCACATTCTTTGCCACAGTCACAGCAGCAGATGTTGTGCCCCATTGGGTTTCGTGTGGCTGGCAACTGTAAAAGGGGTTTCACAGAGTGCTTTGCGACCAAAATCTATGCGGATCCGGTTGAATTGTAGACGTAACCAGCGCACGTTTGTTTGCCTCTTATATATGACAGCGATTTAGCATCGGTTGTACGCTCCATATCGCTGCACACAGCATACACCTACCGCAGCTAAGCAGCCTATGAAATTATCACAGCTTAATGCGGGGTCCGCTTGCCCCATCGATGTAATTGCATACGAATTTGCTGTAAGCGGCTTACTGCCACGCATGTTCGATGACAGGCGCTTGTCGCCCGGCAAACAATAAACAAAAATAATGCTGCCCGCTTGAAGGCCCGCACATAAATTATAACTATAAAGAAATGTGGGTATACAAAAAATAAGGATAAAAGAATGTAATAGGCGTAAGGGATCGACGCTCAGATGACCTGTAAGCAAACTGACTGCTTGTCTCCAGAATGTGTTTATTATTTTTAAAGCTATATATACACATATAAAATGAATAATACTTTTTAATATACTGTTCATAAGTAGCTTTAGGCTTCATCTGCACATACCGATTGTTATGAAACTTGAATAATATTTGGAAAGTATTTTCGTTTTTTCTTTGTTTGTCTTTTGTTAAAAAAGTAAGCAGACGAAAAAGGTAATAATTATTCTTGCCAATTTCTTTTCTACATTTATAATTTTGTGTAGTTTAATAATCTGTAATAAAAATAAATTTCTGAGTGTTACATTGTCTCTATATAGTTTCATAGGCCCAATATTATTGTGCCTAGGGTGTGGAGCAAAAATCGCATTTATATAGCATTTGGGCACAAAATCGCTGCGTTTGACTTTGCCCCCAAGGTTCGCTGATAATTTGCGCACATAAATTAACTAAAGTTGGTGGATTGCCCCCAGTATTCACACACACACACACACATATATAAGAGATGGGGATTGTATTCGGATTGGTTCCGATTGGCTGGCTGTTTGGGTCACACGGGTAAAATTAAAAATACTGCTGAATAGTTTTGGGCATGTCCAAAACGGCTTTGTGTGTGTCTGTGTTATGGCCATTACAACTTGCATGGCATGCAATCTGTTAATTTTTGGCCAACTTTGCTTTGGCTATTTATAGCTGTTACTAACTACCCCGGCTCCCCCGTCTCCTCAATGACGTGCGTCTTCATTGTGTATTGATGCGCCCTCATGTGAAATAATTGGCACTGTTGTCCAACGGCGTTTAATAATTCATTTGTGGGTGTGTGGGTGTCCCTCTGATTGTGTGCGTGTGTGTGTGTGAGCCAAAGGCACAGTCGTGCTTCTGCTGCTGCAAGGACTATTAAGTTGTGAAATCAATTGCCAGATGAGTTAGCTTGCTGGCAATTGCCTGAATCACAGCTAAAGCGAAAACGCCTTAATATTTGTACATCCCTTGACGATTCTCTACCCGGAAGGGAGTTTAGTGTAGTCAGCTCGATTTTCTTTATATACGCTTTTCCGATAAGGTCAAATAAATTATTGGTTGGTCAAGTTTTGGCCGTTTTTAATATTGGCTGACGTTAAAATTGTTAATGGCCTGAAATTACTAAATAAATATTTAAACACATTGAATTATTATTTTAAAATTCACTTTATTTTTGAATAAACATTATTTTACAATATTTTTTTTATATTTCTTTAGTTTTTTTTATATTTTAATTAGTTTTTGACATGTACCATTTTTATTTTTCTTGTTAGCTTATGATTTAAAAAGCCATTACACATATATATTTTCAATTATTTTAAAATATAACTCAATTACCAAATTCAGTTCCATTTTTTTGTTTGTTTTTGGGAACCAACGAAAATTTGTATTTTTCTGCTAAATAAATAAATTGATGAATTTTTAAAATATGTTACATACTAAATAAATGAGTAGCATTTTCGAGGATTTAAATAATTAAAAATAAATTGCGAAATAGCATTTTAATATGTTAAAACTGATCACAGCAAATTGTTCTGAATACCCAAAGAGAACGAGCGAAATATAGGCAACAATCGTGTTGTGAAATATTAAAATATTACTTCCGATTTATATATATATATATATATAGACTTAGTGTAGTAATTTTGTGTATTTTCTTTATTATTTTTCCAAAATGTATTTACATAACAAATTTGACTTAAGAATTTTGCTAAATGTGAACCAACTCTTGTGATAAATAATTTGTTTTTATTTTGTAATTAATTTTCTTATATTTCTTATAAGAAAAAAAATATTTATCTAAATTTTACAATATTCATTTCGAGTGTTGCAAATACTTAAATTATTATGATTTCTTTTAAACTTTAATTTTGTTTTTTTTTCCCCCTTTTTTTGTAACTTCATAAACCAAAACTTACTAATTTTCAACTTTATACAATTTATTCCAAGACTTACAATTAAATGTTGATTTTCGGGCTGTGTGTGACTTTTGGCTCGCTCCTGTGCGTGTGTAGTGGTGTGTGTGTGTGCGTATGAATTTACATACAAATGTGTGTGTGTGCGTGTGTGTGTCTATCTGTCTCTTGACGCTGTTAGTTGATGTCAAAACGTTGCGCCTAGAAATAGTTGTGTATTAGTTATGGGAGTGTTAATGTGGGCGTGTCTTATGTGCTCTACGCTAAATTGAAATTTTAAATTAGGCAACAAATTGAATTTGTTGAGTATTTTCTTTTTCCCATGATAATATTTAGTTGTAGTTTTTTTTGTAATTGAAATATTCTGAGCTGTTGCGCGTTCGCTTTCCGTTGTTGTTGATTTTTTTTTGGCATGCTTCTTTTTACTTACTACACAAAAGTGTTTTCCTCTTTGTTTCTTTGAGTAAGTTGCCTTAAACTTAAAGGACTTGATAATAGGAGTTTTCATGTTGTTGTTGTTAATGTTGTAGCTGCTGCACTTGATAAACGCAGTCAGCTTTGGATATGTCTCATTATATATATGGTCTGCTTATGGTGTCTTTCAGACACATTCTGTGCCTTGAACTTGTAACGGTGCCTGAGACGGAAAGCAAAGAACAGAAAAAATTATTATAAATATTTTTCTAGTTTTTACAAGTGAGAAGTTCTTAAAAAAAAATATTTTGTTAAACATAAACTATATTATAAAGTAAAATAATTACCAAAAGGCTAAAAATATAAATATTAACAGTAAACAAAAATAAATAAACTATTATATTAAACTGAAAAAGCAATTTAAATTTAATAAAAAGAGAAAACTAATTTTTCAACTGTGTTTAATTCTATAATAAATTATAAAATATGTACAGAGAGATTAATATTTATAAAAAACTAAATACGAAGCACCACCTAATGCCGTTGATATTAAGTAATTTAAATAAAAAATACATAAATTTATAAAATTAATTGCAAAAAAAAAAACCGATTTTACATTAATTCGCATTGATTTCAATGAAAATTTCTGTGGCAATCAACCGCAATGGAAAATCTCGTTTAATGACATTTTGCTTAATTTGGCATAATTATTCATTTGCTTTTCATTACTAACAACAAAATTAGGCACGCTAATTAAAAATGGTAAAAGGCGTGATCAAAAATGTAAAATTCAATTTAATTTAAATATTTTAGTAAATTATCTGAAAATTCTGCACAATGCATTTTTGACGCTCCATTGGCACATTTAAACTGGCCTCTTTTGCCAAATTGGCCAATTGATTTGCGAACTTTGATTACATTGCATTATGACCGCCATTCAATTATGGGGCATGGCCTAAGGGAGGCGTCGAATTGCTGTGTCAGTTAGTTTTCAACAAATAATTGGCCACTCTTGTGTTATGCAGTCGATTTAGTCGATTTATTAATTCGCCATAAATTAAATCATTCAGCAATAAAAACGCAATTATAAAAAATAATACCAATTAAAATTATAGCCGATATTTATTTACTTTACATACCTTTCGCTAGGGGCTATGATTTGATTTATTTTTTGTTCGCTCGCAGCGTGCAAAATGCATAAATAAATATGGATATGGATAAATATACGGGGAAGTCATGTATGTCACCGGGATTATGCATATACGATTTATGCATAATTCTCTTAATTAAATGTGAATAGCTTTTAGTGGCCTGAGAGGAAAGGAGGAAAGGCATCTTCGGTCTGCCGAAGTTTAAATACCATTGCAGATACAACATTTAACACAACATTTAGCTGCATATCAATCACACAGCAATCTATTATTTAGTCAAATATTTTGGTCTGCAATTGTTTTTACACTATTTTGAATTTGATTACATTTGTAATCAGACTACATGACTATGCGACAACTTAGCTTTGGCATTAATTGCGTTTGCCTGCTTGGAACAGCTGGACATGGACAGAAAATCAACGAGTAATTGAATATACTATGTATATATAATAATTAAATACACATCTATATTTTTATCTGCTATGCTAGAGCACCAACCTCAGTTAACTTATTCAAGTGAACTAGCTATAAGTGTCTAACTTGGTTGTAAATAATTGGAATATTCATTTTATTTTTGGCTAACAAAATTAAAATTGAGCAAACAAAATGTAGTAAAAAGACTGATGAAAATGTCAGATTTGGAACAGCTTGAAAAGGTCCTACTTTAGTCTCCGATACGAGTGACTTTGAGGCCATTAATTTGCTTAAGCCCTCGGATGCACCTAATAAATCCATCGCTTCTATTGAAGGAACGCTATTAATATCTAGTAAACGATGCAGTTAACTATGGTAAAACTAAGGGTGGCCAGATGGCCAATCAAGTAGAGGAAGCCTTGGATTATTTATGCGTGCTGTTGGGAGCTGAAATTTTGAAAATAATTCCCGGCAGGGTATCAACTGAAATAGATGCACGGCTTTTTTTCAACAAGTGAAGAAGGCATTAAAATTGGTTTGCTTATATAAAGCGTTTGACATAAGAAGAGATCGTATGCATATCCTTATCCTTATGCCTGGGAGGGCATAAGAGTGGCCGAAATACTGGAAAATTAACATTACAAACACTGTAATCTGACGATACTATTCTCATTAGGTCAGGCTGTGGCCTGTGCGGATGCTGAAGAAACATTAAGCTCAGCATTAACAAAATAAAAATATCAAAACGTTTAAGCCACAGAATGGTCCGGGTATGATAAAAAGTATGACTATGAATCAAGCTAATGAGTCAAGAAGTCATGGCCAGTGATAAGTTAGCCGAGGGCATCAGGAGACTTACAATGGATACGGTGTAAATGCAGAATTTACTAAGGTCATTATTTTAACGTAATGGATAAAAACATCGAAAACTTATAAAATGTTGCTGTACTCTTCTCTCTTGCGATATTATATTTTTTTTTAACTACTTTTGTTTTAATTGAAACATTTTGTTGTTTAAACTGCAATCTATTGAAGGTTTTTCTTTCAACAACTTGCCCCCATAAATACATAAGCGCACATTTATATTATTTTTAGACACACTTATGAGATAATATTTAGAAATATGATAAATTTATGATACAACATATTTCAGATATTGGCTTGTTGCCGGCACAACGAGCAGCAAGAATGGCACATCTCTCAACTTGTACTTCAATTACTTATGCATAGTTTATACTTAGTTCGAAACAATAAAACTTAAATAGTTGCCACTCGCTCCGATCGAATGCAGATGTGGCTTAAACCCTATTGACTACTTATCCATCTATGTACAACATTTAGTTCTAGCTTAAGTTTAACACTCTGTTTGCTGCCGGCCAGCTTAAAATCTCACATAGCTAAAGTCATTTGGATTTGGATTTGGGTTTGTCGCTGACGTCACTATTGACCCGCTTACCTCTTCCTCGATGGCCGAGGCATATCGGTTAATCGGCGCATTCTTCTCCAAACTGAACGTATCCTCAGTGGTCTTATTGTACGAGGGATTCACAAAGTTCATCGTATTGCCTGGCTTCGGATACTTCTTGACGAAGCAGTAGAATAACTGTCGAGTAAAGAAATACAAATTAGTTGTCTAGCTGCTGGCTCACGCTGCTACGGAGCAAATAGCTGCTACTTACGGAAAAAATAACAGTTCCGGTAATGAGCACGCCTATGACTAATAGGGCTATTTCGCCGGAGTCGAGGCGTGTTGTTTGTGTCGCCTCAGTGTTGTTGCTGTTGCTGCTGCTGTTGTCCGGGTGTGTCGCGTTCTTAGCGTTGCCAGTGTCTACAAGGTCAAAAGAGAAGAACAAGAACAGTTAGCTTTATTCATTTCCAACTATAAATATATTTTTGATAATGCTGAATACCAAAACCAAAATATGTACACAAAAATAATGAAATTATTACAATTTTAATTGTTTAAATTCAAAAGAATACCATTTCCAATAAGAACCAAATCCAAATTCCATTAAAAGTAATCCAATTACTTATTACATCTGTCGATTATTTTAGATAAATTGTCTTAAGCACGTTTAAGCACGCTATCTTTTTTCAAAACCCACTTTAGTTCACATAAATAAATTATTACCATTATAATTAGTCATAGTTTAATATTAAAAAAAAAAGACCATCTCCAATATAAAAATCTATTTCAACGATACTTAAAATGCTTCTTCAACATATGAAGTTGAGAAAATAATCCAATTACTTAGTAGATAAGGCGATTATTTGGAGTAAAATGTTTTCGGCACGTGCACCTAGAAAAATTCCTTAACATCTCTTAATAAGCATTAGCCAAAATAAAATCCCAGGAATTGGCCAGGGGTTCCCACTTGATTTGCCTTTGCCTCGATTGTTTTTCTTTTTTGGCTATCCTGTCTAACCCAAATATAATTAAAATATTGCTTCTTTTTTTTTGGAGCTGCACCGAGGAAATGTCAACGACATCCCGTGGTGAATATTTTCGCCGTGTTCCTAGCTCTACCAATACACTTCCGTTTTGTGCTCGGGTTTTTTTTTCAGTTGTCAACTTTTTGTGTCACGCTTTTTGCCCTTTGTAAGGTTGTTGTCTGTGCGACAGGAAGTTGTAGGATTTTTCCGCTGTCAACATAATTCGTTTTCATATTTTCCGTTTAGAATTTGTTCAAAAGTTAAGAACAGGAGACAGGACGCTGGGCGCAGGACGCGTTCGCCTGGCAAAGGATGTGCCGCATTTAACGGCATTGCACGAACTGTCGCCTCTTTATCTGCGACTTATTATTGTTCATCTTTGCTGCTTTTTGTTCTTCTTGTTGATTTTATTAATTTTATTTTATTTTTTTCGCTATAGCTTGTCGAAATTTCCATGAACTGAAAACTGGCCCCCCGCCGAGTCGGATCAGCACGAGAATGTGACGCATATGGCAAGGCAAGCAACAGGAATTATCATTAGAAGTTGGCCGTGGCAACAGCTGCACAGCATCAATTGTCCGTGGCAAGCGGGACGGGGAAAGCCAAAGAAATACGATGGATATTTGTAGGTTGCGCTCTGCGTAGGTGCTAGCAATTTATTTGAGGCAATAACAGACAGTAAAGTGGCTAAAGAAAAGCAGTTGGAAAGCTCTACGCATATTTGCCACATTAATTGCACGTTGTGTGTGTGTGTGTGTGTGTGTGTGTGTGTGTGTGTGTGGGTGTCCTAATATAATATTATAAGCTTACTTCAAATGATTTCGTGGCAGGGGGCAGTCAACTTTTCTATAATTTATATTCTGTTTCCAACAGCTGTGGAATATGCCACATTTAATACAAATATGCAAAGAAAACAAATTTTTGATGCGATTCAGCTGAATTTCATGAAATTGCGAGCAAGTATTACTAATTAAAGCGAGAAGTTGTACCTATATTAATTCACATACATTTGTTTTCAGTCAGTTTGAGTAAAAATTCAAATATATATAAGAGAAACTATGTCTGACAGTATTGCTTTGTACAATCTGAGCACGTTTTTCATGTAAATACTTTAATACTTGTATCCAGTTTTCAGCACACATTGTTACTGACAGTCGGCCATCTGCCCTCTCTGTTTTTGCCATATTTTATGTACTCCCATAAATGTCATATATTATTGTGCCACCCTAATCTATAGCAAATGCAATTTGCCTGCTCCGCAGCACAAAACAAAGTAATGCTCCCCATATTTATTTCAGCGCTCTCTTTTTTTCTTCTTTTTTTTTTTTTCTTTTTTTTAATCCTGCACATGTGTTTTATATGCTTTTTATTTTTTTTAAAGAGCTTGAGAGACTCTCAGACGCATGCTACCAGGTGTGTCTGTGTCTGTGTGTGTTTTTTTCGAGCTCGTTTCGAACGAAATTCACATAAAAATTCGCGATAAAAATTCTGCCTAAGTTCCCCTCTAAGCAAATGGAATAAAAGGGCATAAAATGTTGCCATTGGGGATGTCACCTTATTCTTTTTGTTCTTTCGTGTAGGGCTAGATTAGATAAGCAAAGTTAAAAACTTTTGTCGGATATATGCATATAGAGAAATCGTGTGGCATTTTGGTGCCTATTTAAAGCATTCCACTCTGCAAAGTTACGTTGACCAATTGGCAAACTGGCTGCTGACCAACTGCAGCAAGCGCAAACTCATAAAATTTGCAAACAGCTGCTGGCCCACACAGCAACCACAAAGTTACCCCAACTTTATGTGTTGGCTATTAAAAATACAGTCGTTACTTTCGACGTCTGCCAAGAGTTTATGACGATTCGTAGCACTGTCTGTCTGTCTATCTGTCTATCTGTCATTTCGCCTGCCTTATTTGCAGAACTTGCCTGCGCTTAATTAAGCAATATCAAATGGGGTGGTGCCTGGGAGGCCATGGGAGATGCTCGATATTGTTACTTTTCAGTTACAGTTCTTATTTTCCAATATCAGTCACTGTTAATATGCTCAATTATGTAAATGATTTTCAGGTGCAGTCATTACTTTTCCAGTATCAGTGGTTGTTAATTATGTAAATGAAATTCTACAAATTATATCATTGTATTTTTTGAGGCAGTCTGAAAGGATGCTTGATTTTATTGTTTTCAGGCAACTACAAGTTGAATATGAAAAAAGTTGCAACTCTTTTAGAATATATATTATATATATTAAATTTCTTTATAATCGAACTGTGCATTTTATCATCACGATGTTTCTCAGTCACAGCTTTGCAGTGACAGTGTGTCACGATATTCCTCAGTCACAGTGTGGCAGTCACAGTTGCGTGAATATTGCTCAACACTGCTGGCCATAGAAAAAGTAGCGCAAGCCGCTAATTGAAATTGCAGTTATGGCCAGCTTGCCTTGGCTTGGCCATCTAATTGAAATAGTCCTTAACTAGTTTATAGTTATTTACTTGATCCCTCGCCACATCTCTCATCTTTGGGCTCAGCCAACTTTTGCCTAAGCACTCCAGCGTTAAGTCCTGGAGTCCTCAACTGCTCTCGTCATTTTCCTTGGAATTGTTTTGCAGTAGACCGGGTTTGATGAAATGTAGCGGAATTTACTTGAGCCGCTTAACGTTTTCTTCGGCTTTATTTGTTAGAGTTTTTTCATTTCTTTTTTTTTATTCTTTTCCTTTTAAATTGACGTAATTAGGCGCATTTGTATGGGAAGCAAAATGCTCAGCTCGAGAAGTAGCTCAGCTGGGTAGGCATAGGAACCAAACAAAGTGGGCTCTACCACCAGCATATTTTCTGGCCCAGATTAATACAGGCATCGTGGTCAAGAGGATATTTTCATGGGGAGAACAACACACAAATATTAAATTTAAAGCACTGCTGAAATTATACTGTTGTCAAAAATGCCAAAAGTGCTATTCAAATTAACATGTGGTCGAGCATGTGAAATGTGGTTGAGCATGTGAAATGCTTATTTTTATCAAGGGTTTATCGGTCAAAAAGGATAATCATGAATGAATTAATTAAACATGTGAACTAAATGAAGTGAAAGCTTTACCGCCTGAGTGACTTAATAGTGTGCTAAATAGTAATTTAAATATAAAACTGACTTGATTTGTTTGTCTGGTGACCTCGTTTAATAATTCAAATATGTTTTCAGCTGCAGGCCTGGAAACATACATATTTGCATAAAATTCTCTCTAATTGGGCATTTTGTTAATCACTATTTCGTTAAATGTACTTAGGTTAAATGCAACATTTTAAAATGATTTTAAATAAATAAATAAACTTTAAATTGTTGTGTTGTGATCAAGTTGATAAAGCAGCTGATAAAAAACTCTAACTGAATGGCGAAAAATAAATGTTCTTTCAAGTTTAGCATGCAGAAAAAAGCAATAAAATTGCGATTGTCTGACAATTTTGTTGTTTGATTTCAAACATTATTTGCCCAATTTCTTTTTAGATTTTTTTCATAATTGAATTCACTTCTCAGAACTGTCGAGCATCGCCTTTTATCTTTCATCGCTGTGAAATGATCAAAAGTAATGACTAAAGCAACTGGTTTTCCCAATTGCCCTCATTAACTGGCGGCGAGACAATCAAGTGTAAACGAACCATTGATAGAAATATCTATGCTTGCATATTTTGACTGCAAGTGTTGCATATTTTCGGCAGACACTGTGGTAATTTATTCTTATCTTTCCGCCACGTTTTCCACATGGCAATAATGTACAGCTGTGTTGGTGTTGACAGAGCCAATTTTCATCCTGATGGATGTGACTGAATGTGTGACTGATGTAGATGATAAATATCTGGTTAAACTATTTGCTACCCCTAGTCCAGCCACCCTTAGGCTGGCAACCCTTGCTCCTATTACGATTGGCCGTGTCGTTGCTGTGTACAATTTAATTTCATGGCGTTTTGTTGAGCGACGATGACAACGCTTGCCAGTCAGCCAGTCAGCTGCCTCTGTGGCTGTCAGCCGTTCATCATCGGTATCCACATCCGCATCCGCATCCTTATTCGCATCCGCATTGTCATCGCTTTTGTCAGAGTTGCGCACAAATTGCATGCAGGGTTGTCGCTTCAGCGGGCGCTAACTTTGAGCTTGTAGCATATGTTGCGGGTGTTGCTTGTATTTGGGTATTTCGGTGGCAACCATTGTTGCCATTAAACATGTCACTAGCGCATCCTTTTCGGTGGTTTTACCCCTACCAGATATTTATGTGTGTTTAACGTGGCACAACATTGTTGTGGCTGTCTTTGTGTGTGTGTGTGTGTGTGTGCATTTTGAGTGATTATGTCGATATCATTGATGTTGATTTATGATGATGACATGTGAGCATTGGCCTCGCTGGATGTATGTGTAAGAAATTGCCGTGACAAATGGCACACAAAATTAAAAGAGAGAACCTGAAGCATTTACATACATGTAAGAGTATGTCTGCATGTGTGTGTGTGTGAAAAATGTGTAGATATCACAATAAGACATTAAGTTATGAGTGGATAAAGGAAGAAAGCAGGGGCAAAACAGGTATAAAACACATAAATAATGAGACACGTATATATTTGGAAAACAATCAGGAAACAAAGCAAAAATAATTAGTTATAATTATTATGATAAACGCAGACGTTAGAATAGCTACCAACAACCAATACCAGAATAAATGTTAGTGGACCAAATTACAATTTCATAAAAATCTTAACCAGAAATATTTAACTACTTTTTTCTTCACTTCTTATAAATATTATTTTAAAGCCATATTATAGAATATGTTTAAGCAATTTTGATAGAAAGCAGGTTTTTAAAATAAGCGAATAAAATAATTTATAAAAAATGTACAATATAACTTCACGACTAATACAAATTCCCGACACCAACAGCAATAAGAGATGGAAAGTAAAATTCATACCCGGCGCTAAACTGGGAGCTTCTTGCGGTAATTTCGCGGATTTTGGCGTTGGCGATGTTATTACAGGCGCAGTTGCTTTTTCGTGTGATTTTTTTGTTGCATTAACACGCCTCGTGGGTTGCACGGGGCGTATGTGTTCTATCAAACCAGAAGCAAATAGGACAAACATTAAATTTGAAAAAAATTATTGCAAATAATGAAAAAATAAAGAATAAATATAACCAAATGCATTTACAATGGAAATAACATCAGGGCACATGTTAATGGCCTTAATAAGGCTCAACTGCCACGTCGTGGTTGCAGCAACCACAACAAGGACACGTCGCCATTCAACCGCGAACGCAGCGGGCCGTGCTGAAAATTACAGTTGCTACTAGTCCTGCTGCGTGCGTCGAATACATCGAATGCGTTTACAAAGTGCATTTTAAGCCGCCCTTCCCCCCCCCTTAAAAGCAGTAAATGGGAAAGCTACTTACGATCTTCGATGCACATCAGACCATCGGCCATGAGCTTGAGGCCCGTGGGACAGGCGCAGGAGATGCGAGGACTGCGCTCATTGATGCGCGGCGCCGGCAGGCAAAGATGTGAGCAGTGGCCATTAACCGATTGGCAGTGATTAATGCCATCGGGCTGGCGATACGGATGATACACATGAATGACCATGGGATGTTCGAGCTGTGAGCGAGTAAAAAAAAATATATATATAATATATAGTAAGGGATCATCCAATCAATGCTTACCATATGCACAGCTGTAATGGGCTCAACATCTTCCCCAGTAAACTTGTTGGCCTTGAAGACTGTCTGCTTTTCCCAGTCAGACCAGTAGATGTAGTCCTCAAAGGTGCTTATCGAGAAGGGATGTCGCAAGTACTCCGTGGAGTACAATATTTGTCTGCGCTGTGAGCCATCGTAGTTGGTCGAAGAGATGACATTCAGCTTGCCATCCACCCAGTAGATGCGCTTCCTCACCAGATCTAGAGTGATGCCATTGGGCCACTTGACATCATAGTTGATAATTGTGGTGCGATGGGAGCCATCCATGCCGGCGCGCTCAATGCGTGGAGACGCTCCCCAATCCGACCAGTACATCCACCCCTCAATGGGATCCAGGGCAATGGAGCGTGGTATGTCCAGTGCATCCTCGATCAGCACTTTGCCCATATTGCCATCGAAGTTGGTCAGCTCGATGGTGCACTTGTGCGTGTCCGTGTAGTAGACATGGTTGTAGATCCAGTCGACTGCGAGGCCATCCGACGTAACAGAGGATTGCTTCAGCACCACGGTCTTCTCGTTGCCCTCATCGATGGGTGCCTTGTATATGCTCTGCGTGGTCACATCGCTCCAGAAGATCATGCCCGTGCGGAACACAAAGTCCAGCGCCGTCGCTGACTTTGTGTTATTCACAATCGATGTCATCTCCATGTGATCCAGCGCAATCTTGCGTATATCATGACGACGTGCCAGGAGCAACGAGGCGTGTCCTTCGGTTGCCTTGCAGCGTGTGTGATTGCGAGGATCTCGCATGTAGCCCGCCTCACATTCGCACTTGAAGCCGCCTACTTCATTCACACAGATCTGGGAGCAGACACCTGGCTGTTCGCACTCATTGACATCGATGCAGGTGCGATTATCACCTGATAATTTGTAGCCTGGCTTGCACTCACAGCTGTAGCCCACCAGATGGTCCACACAACGATGCATGCAGCCACCATTTCTCGAGGCGCATTCATTGACTTCACATTTGCCAGCCGGCTCATCCTCACCATCGGGGCAATCCTTGCGCTTGTCGCAAACCTTTGACAAGGGAATACACTGTCCGCCTCCACAATCAAATTGGCTGGTAGCATTGCAGCCCTTGGGCTGGGCTGACAGCTGACAATCCCGCTCATCGCTGCCGTCCGCACAGTCCGACTGTCCATTGCAGGCGAAATGTCCGGCAATGCAGCTGCGATCGCCACACTGCAACTGATCCGGTCTGCAGGTGACGTTCTTGCAGTTCGAGTCATGCTCATCGTCGCCGTCAGGGCAGTCCCGATCCCCGTCACAGACCCAGTGCTGGAGCAGGCAGGTGATGCGATCCTTGCACTGATACTCATGCTCCAGGCAGGGTGTCACAATTTGATGCGCAGTCCTGGCGCAGTCCTGTAAAAATTAAATTGATAGACAGAGAGAGTAAGAATTAGCTGAGTGTGTGTTAAAAACCCAATTTAATTAAATTAATTTAAAAAAAATAATGTTAGTGATATTATAAATATTATTTCGAAGTAACCTCATTTATTTAACACCTGTGCGCCGAGCAGACAATGAAATTGGAGGACTGCTGTGCGTAGTTGACTTTAAAAATGCATTTTGTCCATCGCCTGTCAAAGCGAACTTTACTTGAAATATGCACAGCAGCCACAATGCTGTCAGTCAAGAGCAGCAAACACACAGATGCACACATACATATATGTATATAAATATATATGTATATAGAAATATATATCCTTTTGTGTAAGTATGCAGTATAATTTTTGCATAGGGAGCATCCCTTGTATCTGGCTTTTTCCATTGCTGGCATTCCATTTTTAGTTGCATACTTTTCGGAGGCTGCTCGTAAAATTGTTCACTTTTTTTTTTGCGCATAGTTTTTCTCTTTCAACAAGCAATTTTAGACATTGCCTTGCTGCGTGCTGCTTGCTGCTTGGTGCTTGCTGCCTGCTGCCACCGCTGCCGCTGACAACAAAAGCTGCGCATCGTTCACATAACTGCTTATGCAAGCAGTTGCCAGCGTCAAACGCTGACGTCGACGTTGCCTGCTTTGAGTAATGCTTTATCGCTGCATAATTTATGCTTCGCAGTAAGCATATAAAAATATATATTTGCGCGAGGGTTGCTTGAGCACTTTGGCAAAGAACTTAGACTGCGCTGATTCATAATAATAAATGATTAATACTTATTGAAGTTTTCGCGGCCACAATATATAAAATTGAATATGAACGCAAATTTTGTGCCCGTCATAAATTGTAACAATGAACGTCTCAAATACATTAGAATAACTAGTAATTTTCGTCAGTTGAGTTTGTGGATCAACTCTCGCATTTGTGTGTATTAGTTTATTTGCAACTGGTTTGATTAACAATGAAAACTTACGCGCTCATCGTCGCCATGCTGGCAATCGGGTTCGCCGTCGCAAGCCCAACCCTTGGGGATGCAGGCGCCGTTGCTGCAGGTGAAGGAGTTGTTGCTGCACTCGATTTTGGGACAGTTGCGCTCATCGCTTCCATCGCCGCAGTCATCATCGTGGTCGCAGACCCATCGCTTCTGAATGCAACGGCCATTGCCGCAAGTGAACTCATCGGAGCGGCAGGTAGTATCTGTGGAAATCATCTTCATGTAAGACTTGAGTTTCTTGGAAGCGTGTCTATGTATGTAGGAGGATTACCTAGTGGTACTTATGGCAATGAGTGTATATGCTAGTATGAGTTGTGGTTAACGATTATGGAGAGTTAGGTAAACAACAACCAAAGCCAAAACTTAAAAGCAGCAAGAATAGAGACTGATATATGTGAGACATAACTCAACCAAACCAACACCATTATAAAAATTGCCAACGCAACGCGCCAGGGGATAAAAACCAAAGAGATTTGTTGCCACAACAATAGCAACAACAACAACAAATACAATGAATACGTAACAAAAGCATTGCAAACTAAAGTGTGTGCATGTTTGTGTGTTGCTGCTTGACTGTGCGTGTGTGTAAATATTTGTGCTTTGTTACAGGCATTCTTGCAGCAATGTGTAGCATAACACTTATGCCCAGCAAAATTAAGTGTGTGCACACTAACGCACACACACACACACACACACACAGAGACAAGCTTAACTAAACGCATAAGGGAATTACAGCACTACTGCCACCAGGGCTTTAGTTACAATTAAAGTACAGATTAGAATTTGATGGCTTACTACACGTGGCCTCATCGGAGCCATCGCTGCAATCTTTGCTCTGATCACACATCCAGGCCAACGGTATACAACCCACATCGCCGCCCTTGCAAGCGAACTCATCCTGCGAGCAGGGCTTGCTCTCTGCAATATACAAATAGATGATGGAAACAAATGTGTTAGTTTTGAATGCTGATGCCAAATGGTGAGACGTAGAGTTTTAATTTGAGTTTGTGTCCTGGAAGCTGAAAAAGGATTTCCCCTTGGTGTTGGATAAGAAATATTATAGCTGTATATGTTTACAAAGTGTTGCTGCAAAATAGCAAAAATATTCCATTCAAATATGTCCTGCATAAGTGCAACAATTCTTGATTGAATTTTCATAAATGTTCTCTGATTCATTTAAGTATGTTAAAGATGATTAAAGATGATCCTACAAATAACTCAGTTTGTCACTTTTATTAAATTGATTATGAAAACATCATAATTTTAAACATTTTTAATTTTAATTGAATTTTCAAACATGTGCATGCATATTTTCTCTGCACAAAATTCGACACATTTAAATAATTTTTTTTTCACATGGCTTACAATTAAGCCTGATAGAAAACACTAAATGAAAATATTCTTATAAAATATGCAGAATACATAAAAATGTCAAAAATTCATGGCATGTCCCAAAACAAAAAAAAAAAAGTTTAACAAATTGAAACGAGCAGCAAAACTGGTGTAAAAATTGCCAACGATAACCAGGCTTAAATATTGAGTTAACCAAAAATGTGTCTTAAGAGTAACTGGCTGATAAAACTATGCTTCCGTATATACTTATGTATGCACATATGTGTATGTATGTATGTCGAATGGCTTCTAACTGTCTGCTTAATGGTGCTGCTTAGTTAAGTCTTTGATTACTGCATCACTAGCACATTTAGGGGCGTGTTGCCCCTTAAGCGTGCAACAGACTTTTATCAGGGCGATGCCTCCTTGAGTCTCCTTGAGTGTTGCTTTGGCACAGTAATTAAGTTTATAAGAAGCAGCAGAAATTGAAGTCAAAGTCCAATTGTGGCTGCCACATGCCAAGCGAGTAATAAACATAGTTGTCGTGCCAGCACACACATACACACACACACTAACACACACACACTAAGACACTCGCACACTCGTTTACAAATATATAGAGCAACTCGAACTGGGGCTAAGCGGGCGGCATTTTATCTAGGCAGTAATTAAGACATTATCAGCCAACACTCCATAAAGTTAAAACGCACACATGCGTACACATTAAAGCAATTATCACACACAGCCAAATACACACGCACTCCCACACACTCTCACACACACAGATGGATCCACGCATTGTAATAAAAGCCGCCTTGTTGCCTGAAACTTTCATTGAAGTTTCACCAGACGGACATTTAATACAGCTGACAACACACACACACACACGCACACACACACATGCATACGTGCATATATACACACTCACACGTATACATAAAAACGCTTGCGTTTAACCCTAAATGCGTATTATTTTTTTCCCCACTTGCTTTTGTTGCTGCTGCCTGCCACTCGACGCGTGAACTGAATGTCCTTTGTTTTGTGCTTGCTTCGGTTGCGCTTGATTTTGCTTGATAAGATTATGTAATTCCTGATGTGTGTGCGAGTGCGCCATGGGCAATAAAGGTTCATAACACCACACGACATACACACACGCACTTGGTTAAATATGCTTTTTGGCACTGTTGTGTTTGTTTTGTTCACCATTATTTGCCGCGTTACCTATGCGCAACATTTTTTTTCGCATGGTTGGTTTTTATTTTTTTTTCCTTTTTGCTGGCAGCTTCAACATCGTTGTAAATAAATTAATTTATTATTATTTTACGCTTTGCCATTTGATATTTTGCATGCACAACATGTCGCATTCGTGATATGACTTAAATTGGAATTTATTGCAGCTATCGAGCGGGCGAGCGCGTCTATTTTGGCATTGGAATTCGACAGGAATTGCACGAGTTCCGAGAGTAAAAACAATATTCCGTGATGAAAAAGTTAATAATACGAACATTTCATGCAGCAATTCAGATAAAGCAGAAAAACACGGCTCAAATTTAAGCTTGAAAAATTGATGTTGTTTAATATAAAGTTGTGTTTTACGCTTGAAATTCAAGCTGTAGATTTTAGAAGTGATTTGCGAATAAGTTTCTGTCTCTGTTAGAGCGATAATTCTTATTATTTATTTCTCCTTAACTTGTCATTGATTGATTCTATATATTTTTGCCAATCTTATAAGCCAAAAATGACTATATGAAATATTAATGTTAATATTTCAATATTTGCTTAAATCCATAAGAAATGCAAGTCAATATAACATAAGCAAAACAAACCAAAGTTGTGAACATTTTCAATATTTTAAAAGGCTTAAAATGTGTAATTAAAATTGATGTATACAAGCGAAATGAAGTCAAAATAAATCAAGTTAATTTCGGGCAATACGCAACGTTTTTATGATTTCATTAAATTAGCTTTATTGCTGGCTAGTTTTGCGAGCGTGCGACTAGGACTTCTATTTTCTATACATATATATATATTTTACAATTTTAATGCCACTATTTCGCTGAAGTCGTAAATGTGGCCAGAGGACCAACAGCAGGACATGTCGCCTGACCTCGGTGCTTGGTTCCAGTTGCCAGAGCCTGCCATGGACTTGCTTTGGTTTCAGCTTGTGCAAGGCATGGCAAAATCAATTTACTGGCTACAATGAAAGGCTCAGAGCAGCTTCGATGGCGTACGCACACACACACGCAGACACCAACGCACACACCCTTTTACACTCACAGACACATATAGAGTAGCATATAACTTTTGTATTGTATCCAATAGCATTTTCTTGTTATCTGCTGTCGCTGGCTGCAGCGCAGAGGAGCCTGACACAAAAGCGAGAATACTTGCAATTTCATTTTAATTTTATTTAAAATGCTTTTAGTTTATGTGCCTGCTATGTAGTTGGCCAAGTGGCAACCCCTCACACACACACACACACACACACACACACACACACACACACACGCACACGAACGACACCAAAGCCAATGAAGTTTGATGCCTCTTAGTGCAGCTGTTTGAGTTTTGTTTACATTGTAGTTTAGTCAGCATTGTGTTCGCATCAAAGTGAAGTTGTGCCCAGAAACATTGTCCTTCTCTTTTTTCCCCCTATTTTTTCATAGTAGTTGTTAGGGGAGATAGAATTCAATAACATAAACTTTCTTTGTGAGATAAACGTCTAAGAATAGAACGAAGACTGGTAAAGGGAAGTGCCCAATTAGGGTAACAAGTAAGTGATTAGATTTGGTTTATTTAATTGTCAAATCTTCTTTTGCTTTCCAATTAATTTAGCAATTTTTGAGAGAAAATTAGAGCTTATTGATATACAAATATTAAAATAAGTCTAAGAAGTGGGCGGCATCTTAAGAAGATTGAATATTATTTCTAGTCCATTTTTCATGGTTGCACTTGAATCAAATACAAATAGTTGAATATGGCTGGCATTTTAAGGAGACTAATGATTATTTCTGATTATTGCTCGTTTTATTAATATACAGATGAAGGCCTCCAACATAAAATATGTGTGTGGCTCGACATCTGGCTTAATATTTCTCCATGTATTTAAGTATGCATTCAACGCAAACCTGTGCTGCACAGTCGAGTTTTGCGATTGTCTGTTAACCAACTTTTTTCGGGCACGTTAAACTTCAATTAACATTCACAACGTTGCCAACGATATAAAATGTCAAAATCGTTGAATATACTTCTTTCATTTTTTTTTTGCGCCAGACACATAAAAGCCATAAAATGTCACACGTGTTCAATGACTGGAGTTAAGCGTGGAACAGGAGCAGGAGCAGGAAACAGGAGCAGCAGCAGAAGCTGGTAGAAGGATCCGGTGTAGGCCGGAGCAGGAGTAGGTGCAACAGAGGGAATTATGTACATGTAAAATTTGTTGAGCCGTGTCCTGACAGCCCGCCGCCTGTCATCAAATAAACCACAGGCTCAATTTGCGCGCCTTTTTCTTTTAAAATTTTTTATGATTACCAGTTTTTATTTCAGCGAGTCCGCTGATGAGTTACGAGTTGATAACATCATAAAAATATCATCTTTTTTTTTTCAATTACAGTATGTAATAAAGTTTGGATATTTTATGTGGCACATAGTTAGTTGAATGCGACACAGACTAAATAAATAGCGGCGCAAATTTGTGTGATAGCTACAAAATAATGATGCTATGCTGGGCATACAAAATGGCTGCAGAGAAGTTGATGAGAGAACTCGACTAGCAAATACTCTTTTATCACTTTAATTAATTAATAAAATGATCACAATCAAATATCATGATATAGTCATGAGCTTGAGGAGCTTGAGTACAGACATACTTTATACATTTATTTTTCGTTTACCAATGCAAACATTTGTCCAAGTTTCTCATACACCTTGCAGACATATTTATGGGCACAGGGTATAAGGGAGAAGAGGGACGCTTAACAGCTGTCAGGGTTAGAAGAGTCGCTTGCTAATGCATAAATACAAATTATTTCCGCTGCTGGCAGCGTTTTTGATGCGATGTTGTGCGGCGTCTTCTGACGGTAATTTATGGACAAGTGATGCCAAGTTTTGGGCTCACCCAAAGTCATAAAGTTTGAGATACATGGATAATATACATGGCGTGCATTGAAATAAATATCATGCTTTAAATGCGAGCCTTATGAGCCTTTAAGTTATGAAACCCATTTGAGTGCGAATGTATGAGACGGTTTTTTCTTCTTCTTCTTCTTCCTTTTCTCTTTTTCACTTGCAATTGGTTTTCTTGCTTGACTTTTAAGTGGCTAGCGTAAATCCTCCGGGTTAGTACTCATGGGCAAATATTGCTATAACTGTTTGCTTACTACAATTCGATTCGTCGGAGCCATCGCGACAATCGGAGTCGCCGTCGCAGATCCAATCGCGTGCTACGCACCCCTCCATATTGTGGCACATGAAACCGAAATTGCTGCACATAGTCTCTGTACAATTTAAGCTGAAACATTAGCAACCAATATCGTCCATGTATAATGCCAGTTTGGCCAATACTTACTGCAAAGCCCTGGTGCCTCATCGGAGCCATCGGCACAGTCTTGATCAAGATCGCAGCGCCATTTATTGGATATGCAGTAGCCATTGTTGCAACGGAACTGTTCAGCGCCACAAGTCGACTCTGTGTTAAAAAAATCGTAAAAAAAATACATTTAATAAGTATGGCAAATCTTTACTTTCAATATGAAATTGAATTTTGCTTCGCTAGCGTACTATAATTGAAAGTAGTACAAAAGAAGTGCAAATGTTTTAGAGTAGTGCACATATAGATACCCTGTAAATGGTTAGGCTTTACATAGAATTTGAAATTTCAATTAATGCTGAACTACTTTTGCATGCCAGCCTATAAGAGATGCTGATGTAGATTGATCGAAGGCCTTTGCGGATAGTACTCCAACTCTTAGGTGTATTATTAATTAAAATGTTTAATATATAATAAGATTCAGAATGTATTTTGTGTGTTCGATTTTTCACAACATAAATATAGCCTCTGGCAGCTCTATTTAATATTCACAGGGTATCAAAACACTGATAATGGCTACTAAAAAAATATTAAGAATGAAAGCAGTGAAAATCTACTTTTTATGCTTCAATAGCTATCTGTGTCAAAAATAAATGTGATTTTTATGTTGCGGCTTGTGTTGATGCCACTGGCAACAAAAACTTGCCACTTGCTATGCGGGTTGCTCCTCCAAGCCTTGCCATCTTTAGCTTTTATGCTTTTGTTTTATGCAACCATAGTAAAATAGTTCAGTTTTGGCTATTTTATTTTATTACTTTGCTCGCCCCGTAAACGAGAATTTTCTACAGAGCTTTCAGCTTTTAAAATGCTAAAAGAAAAACCAAACAACAAAAAAAAAGAAGCTGAATTTCTGCATTTATGGAGTGGCCAGCTAATTGTGCCTTGCTGCAAAGGGGCCTGAAGGCTCTAAAATAATGAAAAGGCTTTGCAATAGAAAATGACTTTTATATTTATATTTTACATTTAACTGTGAGAATTTGTGGGGAACTGGAACACATTTCAAAAATGTTCTGTAATCAATTTAAAAATTACAAGATATTCCTGATCTTAATTTAACAATAGATAACATTTTTCATGTTAGAATGTTTCGAGTACAAAATATCTTGAGCATACATTGACAATTTGCCCATTTTGTTACTAAATTTATTTCAGTGTGATATAAACGTAAAAAATAATGTGCAGTTGAAAGTTGGTTTCAATCATAGAAATATTTGTGATTCTTATTTTTAAACCAATATTAATTTTGCAATTTCCAACTCAGAACTTTAATTCTTTTAAATATTATCATTTATCAAAATTTGAAACCTATTCCAATAAAAACGATTAAGGCTGCAACAAAGTGGCGCTAAGTGCGAAAAATTGGTTAAGAACCACAGCGTGAATCAGTCAACTACCTATTTGGAGTGCTACAAACAACTTCTCTGCTCGACGACTAAATTTTTGATCGTGTTTTCATTTTCCCTTTGCCAACAACTAAATGGACATTTCCCTGGAGAGTTGGAGATGAATGGGTGGCATTTGGCTTTCATTTGCATATTGCTGGCTAAAATGTTGCGCCTTTTAACTGAAACTGCACTCAATTTAACGCCGTAACTAAAATGGATGCGCCCTTCACAGACATTTTGGAATTTTGGTTGGGCTTTAAGTCCAACTGATGCCAACTACAACTGGGAGTCAGTCAACTTGCAGCGGCGGCGGCTGCTCATGCTGCTGGTGCTGCTGTGCGGCAAGTTGCTGCGTGTTACCAATTCCCCTTGTGCCATCAGCAAAAATTCCCTCTTACAGCCATAAACTTTGGAGCAACTTTTGTGTGTGTGTTTCTCTAACTCCAGTCACCAGAGCGAGCAGTCGCACTGCGAAAAATGCGCATCACGTTCTGCGTTTGGGGACTCGCAACGTTCCAAACGTATTTACCTAGCAACGGCATTTAGCGCCGACATTAAACAAGGATTTGAGTCAGATGTCAACAGCCAGTCAGCCAGTCAGTCAGCCAGCCAGCAGCAACCAGGATAACATCCTCAAGGTTTAATGGCAGAGCAGCTGTAGCTGGTCAAAATATTTTGAAATTAATGACATTTTCTAGATAAAGTTTTCGGTGTAAAACTTTTATTGAAAAGTGAGCCATAAACGAGTTCAGAATAAAAGGATTCAATTGTGAAATGTTTTTGAATTTGTGCAATTTTATTGGCTTTGCTAATTTGAATATTTAATTTTTTTATGTGTATAACTTTGAGATTTGAACAATGGCATTTGTTTTTAAGCTGCTAATTTTCTTAGAATTATTTTTAAGTCACCAAATTTGAGATTTTCTTTTTAAAAAGCGAAAGTATTCAATTTTGCCAGACGTTGATAAAAGTGCTTTGACTTGTTAAATTGAGTGGAGCAGAAAAGGCTTGAAGGCTTGCGATCCATCTATCCATCTGTCTGAGAGATAGACTATCTCTCCCTCTCTCTTTCAATCTCGCTCTCTCTCTCTCTCTCACTCTCTATCGCTCTCTCTGTCTCTGTCCTTCCACCTCCATTTCTACTGTCAACCTGTCATTAACTTCTGTTCGCTTATGTCAAAGTCCTTGCATAATTATTTATTGATGTGTTAATAGGTTGACAGCAGAGGCCAGATTTATATGTAAATATAGCCCAAATATCATTCAGTGTGTCGAGCAATACAGGCAAAAAAGCAGTCAGCTTTCTATGTCTGTTGGCAACAGCGATTCTCCTTTCCTTCCCCGTATCTATATCTGTTTACGTTTGTCGCGCTGCTTTTATTTGAACATGGCTCATAAATTTGTTCGCGTCGCTTTATGCAGTATTTGTGTAACGCATATTTATATTCTCTTTGCTTTACTGCGTCTGAGAGCATGCTTTGCGTATTTGCCGCCCCCTTGGCACGCCCACTCGCAAATCACAGCCACTGCGGCGCCCAGGTGCAAACTTCATTATTTACAGTCTGACGCGTTGCGTCGACGACAACGCGGATTATGTGGCACTTGAGGGAACGACTCGGGGAAACTGGGGGCGTGTGTGTGGGGGCCGTGAAAAGGGCGGCAACTTTTTAATTCTAAACTGGCGAGAGAGCTGGCAACAACAACAACAACAACAACAGCAAATTTACACACACAAGTGCTGCGAATGCTCATGAATTTTATGCAATTCATTTAATGTGCTCCTCGCTGCCATTTCACTGCCAGCTATTTTGCATAATAATGAATTGCACTTTGGCAGCGAGTTTAGAGGAGATTTTCTTTGTTGTCTTATCATTTGGCTGTGACATGCAGTGTCCTATCAGTGCAACGGCAGCAGCTGGCTCAAGGTTGCCACAACTTTTGGAAGGGGCAACGGGTGGCAAACTCAGCAGACACAAAAAAGCTGGCAAACCGACACACATGCCCCAAAGCCTTGACAAAACTTTCCACACAATGCAACTTAACTGCCTTCCACACATCTCCTTCCCCACTCTTCCTCTCTCTCTCTCTCTCTCTCTCTCTTTTTCTTCTGTAAATCCTTCTCTAGGCGCTCATTTGGAGCGTTTGGTTGTTGCGAATAAAAAAAGTTATTTGGTCTCACAAGTGTCCACAAGCCAACTGCGAAACTTTTTTGCGGTCATTCATCGATTTAGCGCATTAAAACTTTTCCTGATGTTTGCCATTTTCCATTTGCTATTTGCGACGTTTTGTGGCAGCCTTACGGCTTTAAGCTGACAACAATTGTATTTAAAGCAATTTCTATTCACATATATATACAATTTAATATAATACTCAATCACCGCTCAAAGGCAAAGCTCCACATCAAAATTGAAAGTGTTCGACTTTGTAATACTCTAAAAAGTGAAAAAAGTAACAAAACTTTTGTGGATATTGTTGCAAATTATTTGAGAATTACGCCAAATATTTACAGTTTATTAATTGTTTTAAATTTGTTGTTAATATGCACAAAACCAATAAAACTGCAATTATAACAAAATAATCAAAGTTTTTGTTATTTATTTTATTTTTAGGGTATTTAAACGAAAAATGTTTAGCCACTAAATTTGCTTTGCCACTCATCTAATGAAGTTTGTCTGCTGTTTGTTGTTATTGTTGTTGTTGTTTGGGGAGTCAGATAAACATAAATTGAATTGTCTGTTTCATTTAGAAAGCGGAAAAGGGAAGCAACGTGCACAAATTTCACTTTTCCTTTTCGTATTTCATCAACTTTTGCTTTCTGGTTCGCCTTCTCGTCTCAATAAATAAATGAAAAATTTGTGCCGCAGTTAAAAAGATTTTTCCTTTTCATTGTTTACAATTGTTACTATTGTTGTTGGATTTTATGTCTTTTTTTTACTTTTATATTCTGTAGGTAGCATCTTACACACAGCGTGGTGTCCCCTTGGCAAATACATGTTTAGTACAAAGCGAAGAGGGAAAAAGGCTCGTTTGAACATTCCCGCTGGTTATTTATGGCACCTTTTTCACTTTATTGGAGTTGTGCGCCGCGCTTTGTCTTTTGCCTCAAGTATTTCAATAAAAAAAAAATAACAAGGGATTTTTTCGGTTTTTTTTTTTTTTTTTTGTGTTTGGGTAACTGCGGGTTAGGGAACGCCACACGAAGCATCATAAATCATTTGAAGAGCCGCTTGGCGTGAGCTTTGAGAGGCTGCCCCTAATGAGACAAACTTTTTACATATGCCGGACTTTTTTTTTATGGGTGGTGGTGGGTGGCGTTGGGGGCATATCTGTTGAATGGACAAATGGGCAGCCATTGGCAACACAGTCCGTTAAAATTGCATTTTAAATGCCGGGCAATTTATATGTTAAGTAAAGCTGCGCCCGGAAGTGGAAAAAGCAAAAGCAAATTGAATTGAGCCCTGGAAAATGTGAAATTAAGTCGTTTTTGTTGTTATTGCTGCTTATCTATTTTATGCCCTGCAGTATTTGCTGGGTTTTTTGTGGGTTTTTCAAATTCACTTTCGCCAACGTTGTTTCAGAATATTTTGCTATCGTTTTTTTTTTTAAGGTCGACTTTTTATGAAACCAAACCATTTCTTCTTTCATTTCGTAAATCCATAATTTTTTCAGTAGCTTCTATTTAATAATTTAGTTTATAATTGACGCTGTTTAGCGAATTGAAATGCTGGAATAAGGCATAATGCCAGACATATAGCGAAATCCTTTGAAATGTGCTGATATCTTTATATTCAAGAGTTGCGAAAGGAAGCTGATCTGAAAAGAGAATGGCAAGAAATTGGCCACCATTGCTGATGTTCAACCTTTCGCACAGAAATTCGATGGCCGACGCTGCTTTGCTGCTGCCTCTGTTTGCGGCGGCTGCTTAAAAGTGAGCCATGCATAATTTATGGCTTATAGGGCAGGAGCCCGAGCCAAGGATATGTGACTGAATTTATCTAAGGTTTGCAGTCGGCGCACAGACATACGGACATGAATATTTTTTTAGATTTTCGTCTCCATATATATTTTTTTTTTTGCTTCTATACACATTTTGGCTGTCTCTTAACTGTGTTGGGCTTATCAGCTGTCGCTTATTTTTTTTCTTCATTTTTTTTTGCAAATGTGCTGCATGAATATTTATGCGCTCGATATTGAAAGCGTAACTATCTATGTATATGGAAATGTATATGTAGAGTCTTATGTATATTTTCCACTTAAGGCAGATGTGTGGAAGCTGCTTAAAAGTCGAGCTGCGTCTTTTCGATGTCGTTGTTGTTGTTTACGCGGCGTATGCGCAACGTGGCAAGCAACTTAGCGCTGCTAGAAACTTACTCCTAATGCTCACTGTGCGCTGCTGCTCTTAATGGCCAACCCCCGTTTAGTTGTCTATATGTTATTTATTTATAACCAGACTCTAGCTGTAGCAGTTGACATTATTTTATTTTTGTTTTGCAGCTATTGGTGCCACGCTTAGGCATATTAGATAAAAGGCAACACAACGCATTGTGGCAGACAATAACAGTAAATCGAACAACACTTGAAGGGCAGTTCATGTACAACTTACTTTGTGTGGAATCTTATCTAAATGGCTTTAATGTGATTCCAGCTGAATGGTAATATGCTGAAATCAGCCAAGTTTCCTTCGTTCTGTGTATTCTATTGACAATATTTGTTCGTTTCAGCTCAGTTTGGTAAGTGAACTTTCACATGTGCTGCTAATAACACAAGCTTGAAACTAACATAAAAGTTGCCATGTAATTGAAATGGCCAAGAACACGACGAAGCTTTTGGCCTGCGTAACAAGAGAGCTCCCCCAGCAGCTATTTGGTGTTTAGATGCTTAGCATAATATTAGATGGTTAGAGAATTATAAATTCATACCCGTATCAATGGAAGTTGCATATGTCTTAAGTGCTGCTTGCTGTTGAATTTCCTGTAATAATCCGCTGATGAGCAGCAGCTGGCAAACGAGAAAGCTGCGTATTACTCCCATGTTGCCAACTTGCCAGCCCACAAATTGTTTGCAGACCCCACGCCCCTTGTCTCTGGCTCAGCGTTAAATTGTATTAGATTATAACGTGGCCTAAGTGCGTGTTTGGAATTATTGAATTAAATTGTTGTTGCCGCTCCTGCTGTTTATGTCACACAATTATTTTTTATAATTATTTTAAATGCGTTTTTTGGCAGCTAAAGTGACTGTCGAGAGTTCGTCTTCTTCTTCTATTTTTTTTTGCTTAAAAGCAGGCTGCGTTTTTTATGGCTTTCAATCTGAAGGAAGCAACACTTTATTTATAGTTAATTGAGGCCACATTTATATGTGAAATCCCTTTTTAATTGACTGCCGTGGAATTTATGCAGTGAATTGATACCTCAATATGCAAATATTTAAATTTTGTAAATATAATTTTTATATTTTAACTTTAAATATTACAAAAAAAAAACAAATGTTTTTAGAGACTTAATATTGTAATAAAATTGCAGAGCTGTTGAAAATTTAATTATTTTGCTTTGTGTTCAATTTTTTAAATTGTGATTTAGTTGAGCAGGATTTTACATTAAATTGATTACATTATGTGTAGTTTATACAGCGGCTTATAAGAATTCAACTTTGTCTTTATATTATTATCATTATTATATTATCATTATATTTATATGTATGTCATTTATTTCTTAATTGGCATATGCTCAGTTAAGCATACTTGCAGCTTATCAGTTTATTATAATGCACATTTGCACATGTGCAACTGGTGATTTTTTAAACACATTTCATTAAATATTTACATATTTACATAATTTCATTTATTTCTCTTTTTGTTTGCATCAAATGAAAAGATCGCTTTTTTTTGTGCATATTTTGCATAAATTATGCGCTTTAATTCAGAAACGGCTCTTTGCAGACCTTTTCACAGGTTGTGTGTGTGTGTGTGTGTGTGTTTTTTTTATAATTCATAAAATGGTAATTATTTATATTTTGTGTGTGTGTGTGTGTTCTGAGCACATAATCCGTGTATTGAAATGTTGCGTGTGCTTTTGTTTACTTTTAATTGTCTTTGTTTTCATATATTCACATATGGATAAACTTATTATTGTTGTTGTTGTGCGTGAAACTTCATTATCATGTGCAATTGTTCATTATGAGAATTTGAAACCGCTTTGTGACAATTGATGGAGTAAACTGAAATGCGAAACGTCAATGGCAATTGGCCAGGCTTGTGCATTTGTGTCAAGTTCATGTGCTTGTAATCAAGCCCAGAAGCAAACAACACAAATTCAAAACAAACGCCAAGAAACAAATTGCGGCACAAATCAAATCTGTATAAAATTGATGCGCTGAGCTTGCCATTTTATCGCTTCCAACTAAGAGCAGCGGCTAAGAGAAAATGCAAAGGAAAATCACAAAGCGAGAAGCGCAGAAGCATAAACAGCAAACAAGGAACAACTGTGGGGGAAAAGGAAAAGCAGACGCTGTAAAAGCTTCCGTTTTTTTTTTGTTCTACTTGGTTTTACTTGGCGCCAATGCGCCGCCAGGCACAACAACAACAACAACAACAACAACAACACACACACACACACACACACACTGCACAGTTCGAAATTGTTATTATTGTAATTTTTTCGATATATTTTTTTTTTTTAAATTTTGCGCACTTTATATTTTGCCTACATTATTTGACTTTTGTTATTTGGCTTAGTAAACTTCGTCTTTTGCTGTTATTTGGCTAGTTGGTTTTTGTCCTGTTGCACAAGCACACGTCCGTTTAAATTAAAAGTTCGGTGTTAACTGAGTTTTGAGCACGACGCGGCGTATCTTAAAAATACAAAACGCCAGCCAGCCAGCTACCAGCAGCATCTAAAAGCATTTCGAGCGCTTTTCGAGCTTGCGCTCAACCATTGATAAGAGTTCTCACTCACGAGCTGTGTTGTTCTGCTCAAAGTTGAGTCATTTCTCTGTGGGTGAGTGAGTTTTATTCTGAGCGAGCTAACTCAGTTCCGTTGAGGTCCAGGAAATGTTTCGCTTATCGTTTGAGCTGATCAGCCGTTTGAAAAATGCACAGACAACTGTCTGTTTCTAATCAGCTCCTTTTTGCCAACAGACACAACAAAAAAAAAAATACCTGTTTTGACCCCAAAAACTGCATAACTAAACGAACCATAATCATAATAATTAAAGTGTAGTGTTGTTTTGATTGTTGCCTCTCAATTAGACTGAGACGCATTTAACGCAATCCGTCGCATATTGATAAGGAATCAACCGACCGATGACACGATAACAACTACTGCAAACCGTGCCGCCAATTCTATATAAATATTTATATACATTTTTGATATGTGTTTGCTTATCCTCTTTCAACATTAGTTGTATAAATGTGTCGAGTTTGTAACGCTTTTTGTTTTCGTCGCAACTGCTAAGTCGCAATTGTTCAGTGCGAGATAAGTTGGGGAATTTAACGACTGCTGCTTAATATCAGCAAAACTTAATATGACCTCAAGATTTCCTTTGCATGACTGTGTTTCAGCTGACAATCATTCAAACGAAATTTGAATCTTTCTGAATGCTCAACTAATACATTTTTAATTGCTTATGAATATGCATTTTATATTTGCTTATGCAAATCTTACATATGAAAAAATATTACAAGATTATTAAAAATTAGAATGCTTTTTAAGAATTCGAATTTTTTCAGCTCTAAAGTAATGTAAATAATATTGAAATATAACTTTTAGCCTGATTCTGCTATGCCAAGCATTTTTTACATTATTGCATTCCAATTATAAAGGCTGATCAGCTTTCTATTATACATATGTCTTTCCGAACTGAAGAATTACGAAAATAATTCAAAATGTAACCCAATGAATAATGAATAAACTTAAACATTAAAAGGGATTTAATTTCTATGTTGCTTTCAGCATTTAAGATTATAAGAAATTAAAATTTGAATTGCCAAATTATTCATAGAATTAAAATGAAATGCGATAAGTCATCGCAGAAAATGGGAAACGGGAAGTAAGAAACGTAGATAATGGAATTAGCTATAAGTCTATAATATTTTATGTCGTAACAAAAAAATAAGAGCACATAAAAATGAGTGGCAAGTAAGTCGCGTATAGGGGTTTACCCATTGACTTACAAAATAATATTCCTATTTGGAGTCTCGCTTTAAGCAGCAGCGAGTTTAGTTACTTTTGCTTACGTATTTCCACAGCTAACCTTAACTGGAAATATCTCGTTGTTATTGTTTTGATGCGTTAGTAGTGTAAGGGGCTTTGGAAAAACAGCTCACTATCGCTGTTCTAGGCTTATCCCTTACTTAGTATGAGCGTTTTTATGATTATTCTCTTGTTTAGCTGCACTCAAGCAAGATGAGCTTTTGCTTGCTGTGTTTGCGCTTTAAGCATGATGCAATGGTTTAGTTAGATTGCACTTGGCTTGTTTTAAGCACTCGCCAAATGAAACTCAACTCGTGTTTGGTTGTTCTTGAATCTGCTCTCTGCCGCACTCATTTACTGAGTGCTTTTTGATCTGGTTTAGTGTAACACAAGGCTGAAGGTTGCTGTTTGTGTTGCAATCACAAATTAGTTTGTTGAACCCGGCTAAAAGTTGACGCCTTAAGATCTGAATTTATAGTGATTGGAATTGGCATTTTAACTTAAATAAACCAAAATAATACGAGTAAAATATATAAGCAACACCAATACAGCATTAATAAAAATTGCATGTTTCTGTTTTATTTACATTTTCCTAAAAATGTTTTTATTTTTTGTAGAACGAGTGTAAACATGTTCAACTTTATCCAGGCATGACTAATTTATTTGTCCGCACTGTACAACTATTTAAAGCGTTCGCCCTAAAAGTAGGCAATAACAAATTGCAAAGTTTCGCCAACGAAGCACAAATAAGCTGCCAGCTAAGTTGCTGCAAATTAAATGCATGGGGCTAATAAACTATACGCAGACATACTCACTCACTCACACAGACACACGCACACACACACACACACACACACACACGGACACACACAGACGCACACACGTAGTAGGCGACTAAAAATTAAATGAAAACAAGTTCGGTCGTGGCAGCAGAGGGCACCCTAACATGACACTAAATAAACAGCCAGTTGTTACTTACTCAACAACGAAGCCAAACAAATAGCTAAACACCAAAAACCAATACAAACGCAAACACACAACAGCACATTCAAACACACGCACACACACACACACCCAAATACAGACAGACAAACAGCAATGCACAATAAACAGGATACATGCCTGCAACTAAGTAAATGGTTAGTTCTGTGACATTTTCGAAATTGAAAAACTACAAAATGAATGACAGCTGTTTAGAATGGTAAGAACACAGGTCACAGCGAGCCAAGGGGCAGAAAGTGGGTGCTTTGCACGTAGCCAGCCAACAGCAGCTGTGCCCATTAATTCGAGCCCAAATACACCAATCTACAATCATACCGCAACACCAAAGAAAGAGGCGACAAAAGCAAGTAAATAAAATACCAATTAAAATTTTTCTAGCAACCAATTATAAGTTCAACTTTAGAAAACTTTTAGAAAAGGATTGTTGAACAATCGTTTTGTACCCAAATAAATAATGTGTGTAAAATAATGTCGTCTTACCTTCGAATTTGCATTGTTCCTGTCGCTCGTCACTGTGATCCTTGCAATCGGATTCGCCATCGCAGACAAATCGGATGGGAATGCATTCACCACTGTTGCAGCGAAACTGTTTCTCCTCGCAGTAATGCGGCAGGCTTTGAGCTGGTGAGAAATCAAAAACATATTAAATAATTAATTGAGTGGAAATTTTGCGGCCAAAACTGTATAATTCAAGGAACACAACAATAGCAACACAACAGAGGCCTAATAAAATTCATAACTAACATTTAAGTTGAAAACTTTTCCTCGTTAACAGCGAACCATACCGAACCAAACCAAACCAAACTGATCCAAAAACCAAAACGAACCGCACAATGGCGCATTAAATTTTGGGCAAAGGGTTTTGGTTTGCCGCTGTCGCGTTGACAGGCTTTAAGACCTTTCTAAGGCCAGGGCCGAGAACTGACAATAAACAAAAGCTTGTAAATAATAAAGTGTGTGAGCCTGTATTTGTGCCTGTATGTGTGTCTGTATGTGTGTGTGTGTGGCAGGGTAAGCCGCAAAATATGTCGCTATAAATAAAAGGGCGCAAATTTTTGAAATTAATAAGCGCAAATACAAAAGTTGTCTTAAGGGCTATGGATTTGTGTGTGTGTGTGTGTTTGTGTGTGTGTGTGTGTGTGTGTGTGTATTGCCAACTGGGACTCATCAATCGCTTATGGCATTTGCCAGTGGGCTTAGTGACAATCTTACTTGTAAACAAAATGGCGGCAGGCGCATTTCCGCTTAGCCATAAAATGGCAGAAGTTTAAGCCGATTGTGGGGAAAGTTTAAGGTGTATTTCTCTCAGTGAGCTGACTACTCAATTAGCTGAGCGTGTGTGTGTGTGTGTGTGTGTGTGTGTGTGTGTGTGTGTGTGTGTGTGTGTGTGTGTGTGTTTGTTGCTTACTAAAATAACATGTGCTAATATGCTGCGATTAGACTGAAACTGTTGCGAATGCTTCAAATCCATGTGCCATTTGACGTTTAATTGTGCGCATTTAACACAAATTGACAATTGCTTAGGCAGCTCTCAAGCCACGCACGAGTTCATTATACACGCACACATACATTTAATTACAATTGCCGACATGGCAGGCGCTGCGATCACCCTCAGGCCCACACACACACACACACACACAGATAAACACACACACAGATAAACACACACAAGGGCGCACTTCATTATTGTGAGAAATTCGGAACATGCACAAAGGAATTTGTTTTATTTAAATTCTTGGCTTTTGTTGCATTTGTTTTGTTTCTTCTCTGCGTACAAAATAAACTTTCAGATTTGATTTGTTCCTTTTTTTACGATGAAAATAAAATTATAGCGGTCATTTGTTGGCCTTTGGGTGTAATGCGAAGTGAAATACTTCAAAATTGAAGCATTTAAATTATTGTTATTTAAAATAAACGGATTAAGTTGGTGAGACTGAAGTGAGTTGTCTAACAAGCGGTTGTTTGGGTAATTGGTACTAAAGGGTTTTGGGTGGGCTTAGTGGTTAAGGTATAATTACGTGAAACGGAAATGAGTTTGAATGAAAGTCTCAATTTGGTTCTGGGCTTCTTGCTCATTAAGTCAACACAATTCCAATTGCGATTCGCTTCAGATGTTGATCCGTGTGAGGCTTACATTTGTGAGATTTACACAAAAATAATTAAGGAAAATGTTGACAAATATTTGATTTGCCAGAAAATGTTTATTTCTATTTTTGTTAAGCTCGAATTCAAAATGCCCACAATGGCTGCATCAAATGTTGCCTGATAAGCAAAAACACTTTAGATTTTCGATGAAAATTAATAAATCGTTTGAAAAATTTAAATGCATATATTTCAGCAAATTGCATTGCACAAAGTCGCATTGCGAGCTTCTCAATTATTAAAGAGATGCGAGAAAAACGAAATTTGTTTTTTCCTTTTTGATTGGGTGCATAGCAAATGCGGCTTAATTTGATATGAAAAGAGTTTTTTTTCATCCTATTATGTGAATTGGAATTTATGCGCAAATGTTGCATTTATTGTGGCATATTCTCTATCCCACTCACTCTCCCTCTCTCTCTCACTCTCTTTCTTTGTGAATGGCACGCAATTTGCATTTAAAGTGAGTCGTTAGATGCATAATTGAAATTGCGCAGCAATATCGTGATAAATATGATTTGGAAATTTGTGTCACCGTCTAAAACGCATTCCAAGGATGTATTTATAACTGAACTAAATTAGGTTAATATAGATAAGTGGCAAAATAGCTGAGTGGGATTATTTATAACTTTGTGCAATGTGACGAAAATGTTCATGACTTTAAAATTAATTTTAGCATTTGAACTGAATAGCAGAATGGAATTCCTGGGAGTTTTAAACAATTAATATGTGTTATAATTGTTTTTTGAATGTGGTTGCAATTATAATAATTTATGTTTATTTAATTAATGAGAAGAGGCTTAATTGACAGAGAAGAATTTATTCTGACACTGGCTTTATTAATATTTATTTATAACTGAATTTTAAATGCTTTTGTTACAAACTCACAACTTTCTATACTGCTGACAATAATTTATAAAAATAAATCGTGCCTTAATGTTAAAGTCTATTTAAAAATTGTGTATTGAGTAATAATCTTTGTTGCATAAATGTTGTAAGTTCTGGGCGATATTGAATTTTATTCTGCGTATGCCAAATAGCTGAAAGTCATCAAGACAAGCAGTAGTTTTGTTTATTTAAACAAATCAAGAAAATGGCACAAGGAAAAAACAAATGATTAAATGAAGATTGATGGTTGCAGATTGAAAATGCCATTTAATTTCCAATTTCCTGGCCTTGAAATCTGAATAGTTTTCATTTAACGTTTCAATGCGTTTGACACACCCCGCCACAAGCTCCGCTCACAGTTGAATAAATACATTTACTCGGCCAATAATTTAACACAACACACACAAAAAAGAGCAGAAGCTGGAGAGCGAGCGAAGTAGAAGTCAAATCAATTTGATTGACAGAGCTTGTGAGGCAGACCATCAGATTGAGGCGGCAATTAAATGCGTGTTGCCAGGTTCATTGAACAGTTTTGCCGCCTCACCAAGACCAGAAATCAATCATTGGAATCCAAAGGGAAACAGATGAGGTCTCACAAACAATTCTCATGAAAATTCGCACCATTAATTTGATAACATTGGGGGCAGGGCAAAGGGTCAGGCCAATAACGTGGCAGGTTAGCGGTAGGAAAAAGGGCATAATAATAAACCGAAATCAGCGTGAAAGTCAATCACTGGTCACATCAATATACATAAATGCCTTATTAATAGACGTATTCCAACATATTCGTCGCAAGTTATCGCAAATGTGCACAATTACGCTGATATATTAGCTTATATTAGTTATGATATCGATAAATACTACTGCGACCTTTGTACCAATCACCAGTTCAAAACATTGATAACCTGCCAATAATGTTGCTCGCTTATAAGTCTGTATTTTGAATAATTCCCTTGATTGTTTGCGATACATGTTGTGGTCATAGAAAATATTGAATCGAATCGAAAGATAGCTGAAACTATCAGTAACATGTGAGTAACATGAAAAATTCCTATTAGCAGAACAAGGTCAAGTTGATAATTGTTATCGAATTCGCATTATTACTGATTAGTTTTTTACCCTACTTAATTGCTGAATAAATATTTGAGCTTACTTTTGTTTTGAAAACTGTTCCTACTGCAATAACTTTGCTAAAACTTGTTGCGGAATACAGTTTTTAAGATTGTTTGTCCTCTAAATTGATTTAGATTAGATTCGAGTTCGAAATTGATCTTAAAACTTAATTTCAAATATAAAAACTATCTTAAAGCTTAATTTTCAAATATTATAATTAGTAGTAAAATATTTAATTAGTACAAGTCTTAAAGTTAAGCTGATTCTGAGGAAGCGACAAACTTTTCTTTTCTTTTTTGAAAACATTGAAATATTTAAGTGTTTAAGTTCTTATAGTAAATAATATAAGATTTATAAGAATAAATGACACATTAAAGAATTTTAAATATTTTTTAATTGTTAGATAGTCGTCATATTTTAATTATCATTACTTTCTAATAGACTTTTTTCCAACTAAATTAAGTGGAAACATTGTCCAAATCGCTTTGCAAAATATTTTGATAAAGCAACAATTAGTGATGAATATTTAGCTGATGATAACTTAATTAATGAAAATAATAAAGTTATGACATTAATGATGTTAACACAATTTGCAGCTGAAAGTCCACTGCAGCATTTTCAAATATTTCAAATATATTTTTCCACGTGTTATTACTTATCAGTTAATTACCTTAATTTTGTGATTTACGTTTATTCGCATGCAGATAAAACTTTGTTCGCAATTACGATAAACTTGAGTTTTTTTTATAGTTATTTTATACAGTCGTGCGAATAGACGCGGTTTGTGAATCTGCTTGACTGTAATTACAGACACACTAATTATAAGGTGAGTTGAGTTTTTTAAGAGAGTTTCAGTTATTTTATGTTGAGTATTTAAAGCCGCTCTTACGTTCCCTCTCTATATCTCTCGCTCTCGCTCTCGCTCTCGCGATATGTATTCGATATTTTGCTTTTGTGGTTGTTGTTGTTATTGGGAAAAGGTGGCGTGATCTGTGACGTCATGCAACACAACAGTAGTTAAAAAAACAACCAGCAAAACAGCTAAGTCAACAGTATACAACAACAAATATGCGTCATTTTTGGGCCGGTAAATGAATGAATCACATTATTCACTTTTCCCGTTGTGAATGATGATCGCAAATGTTGCTGCTTTAGTCAATCAAATCAATGGAATTGAAACACGTCACAAGCGAATGCCTCTCTCTCTCTCTCACTGTCTCTCTTTCTCTCTCTTTCGTTTGCATTCTAATTAAATATACAATTAGTGGAAGTACACACAATGTATTGTGTTTGAAAACACTTGCCAAAAATGATCACGCCACACTTTTCAATTTTTGCTTAACCCATTTTTTTCGACACATGGCGTATGCGTAATTTGTGTGTGAAAACGTATTTATAAACCAGTGGCACCCCTAATTAGAATTTCAGATTTCTAACTAATCAATGAATAAAATTGTCTTTAACATATTTTCACTACAATTGGCAATAAAAATTACGATTTCGTCCAATTCCAAAATGATTCATAGTAAAATTAGTTAGAAGGCTTTGGATAAGATTAGAGCTATTATGCCATTAGTTTGTTTTAGATGATACGAAGAGATAATCATGTGAACATCCGCTAGTCCAACAACATTTTTTATCTTTTCTGAGTGGGGAAAAAACCAAATCAAAAGTTGTTTATTTGGTATTCGTAATAAGTTTTGTTTTTTCTTTTAATTTGAACCCATACTCAAGATTTTTGATTAGCAAATTTAATATCAGTTTATCAGTTAAAACATAATACCAAACTATACCTAAGATTATCAATTTTCAGTTAAAGACACAAATAAATGATTAATTGCCCCAAAATGAGAAAAATGTGACTTTGTTGTTGTGAATTTGACTCAGTTTTCTAGGGATAACATAATGGTAAGCTAAGCTTAAGCTTACCAATTTTCAGTTTACAATACAAACAAATTATTAAGTAAAATGTATGCCTTGAGCTTCCAAGCCCTTTTTAGGCACTTAAGCCCTGAATTTTGTTTCCTTAGCCCGAATTCATAGTTAATGCCAATAAGTCGCATGTCACAAGTTAAAATTTAGATGCACAAAACTTTGTTACGAGGCGTTTAACATTGAAATCTTTGAGTCAAGTCGCTAATACATTTGAATCTTTTGTTATTGTATTGTTTTTCCGGTGCTGCCAGTTATGAAAGACTGAGTAGAGTTGTTAAGCAGCTAAGTCTGTCTGCGTGTATGAATAACTGTGGCTGTAATGCTCAAACAATTGCACGTTGTTGTTACACTTTTTTGGCTTCATCATCTGAAAGTTGTTTTTAGGTTATAACCAGTTTATGTGCTCATAATTATACATATGTTTGTGTGTGTGTGTGTGTGTGTGTGTGTGCTGTGTATGTACATCAGGTAAAATGCGTTTTGTAATTAAAACCTAAGTCAAAACGGAAATGAATGCAACCGACGACGACTTGCCACGGGCTGCACTCGTCCAGTTGAAATCAGTGTGCCACAGCACGTGCACATTTTTGAGCATAATTAGCCAAGTTAATTACAAAACTCTGGACGAGGACGACGAGTTTCTACAGTGGCATCTACCCCATTTAACAAGTTGTGCTCCTGCTTCTGGTCCTTCCTGTCACGACTGATTTTATGATACTCCACGGCCAAAAACTTGTTTAATTTCGATTTTAAAATAAATTCTTCTCGCTCTGCGCAACTCCTGCTTGTGGCATCTTGTCTGCATGTTTATTTTAGTTCTGAATGTAAATCTGACATTCATTAGACTGTCATGAACGTGCCGAGAAGTTCGATTGCTTTTGCGCTCGCAATTTGAGTGCAACCTAAAATATATGTTGACAATTTTCCATTGCCAATTACTAGTTTTGCGACACTTTCGGCTGATGCTAAAAATGTGTTTGGTCAAGATATGGAACACTGAAGAAATGGGGGGTGGGGGAAAGAAAACAATTTAAGCCCACTTGTCAATATGGTAAAACTGAGAATGATATTGTACAAACATCTTTTCTACATAGAGGTTTGATTCGGTTAATCGCGCAATCTTAAGAGAAGATAAGCCAATTTTGTTTAATTAAAATATTCTTCGCAAGTTTATTTCTATAATTGGCCTTTGACCTATTTACTGCTTCTCACGCGGCGGATTGGCTTAATTGCCATTTGACCTGGCTTTAGTCCGTTTCACTTACAGACAACTATTTTTGGGACTTGGCATTTGGCTCTAATGGTAATTTCGAAATATAATTTCGGTGTAAATTATTTATTGCTGTGTAAATGACAGAAACCATTTTTGAAATTAACTTAGTCCCTACTTTTGACCCACTATTGTTTTTAACCTTTTGCATTGCTGTTAACTAAACATTCCAAATTTTGAAGCGGTTTTTTTGCTGCGTTTTAACCGAATTTCTTTTTGTGTTTTTTTCGTTAAAGGTTTTTGTTTTTGGCAAGTTGAAGGTTTAATTTATTTTTGTTTTGTTTTTGGGGGGTTTTGCGAAATCGCACAAAGCCAACGATTGAGTGCATTAAGGTCAAATGCTTCATTAGTTTTAACGGTTTTCAATAACAACTGTCAGTTTCAAATATTTGGATTTTTAGCTATATATTTAACAGTGCTTATGAACATATTCAATGTGCAACCTCTTACTTGTAATGATAGACATGATAAATTTTAACTGGATATAAATCTTTCGATGTTTACCAATGAGAAACACCAAATGATTTAAGTCTTAACCTTCAAATCAAATTGACAGACTTTTCTTTAATAATCTCTAGTCTTATAGTTTAAATATCATGTTCTTTTCATTTAACTTTAGTTTTTACAACTGCTTTTGTTTATAACTTGTTGCTTTGGATCGCATGTTATAAAAATGTTTGTGTGAAACAATGGTCTATTCGCCGATTGGCTTGAAATTAAATCTAAGCCTTCTGCGAATATGAACTTGACGCACTTCTCAACTTACAACTGATTCACTTGACTGTTTATTCAGCTGTTGGTCTGTATAAATATTTATACGTTGAAACTGGTTCGAATTTCGTTGGCATGCATTGCTCTTGTTTCTTCTTTGGATTGTGCTCCACGTGCACCACTGTGCAGCCCAGCGTGAACACGCGGAGAGTAACAACTTCACACAAAAAAAGAAGAAAAGAAGGCAAAGCATAAAAGAAACCGAAACACTTGTTGCTCTCCATTCGACTCTTCTACGCGCTCTCTCTCTCTCTCAGCAGCAGATGCCGGCCGGTAGAAGAAGCAGAGCAGCCGAATGAGATGCTATTGAGAGCGCCGCTTAGGAAAGGAAAAGTATGACAAAAGTGCGACGTAGCGATCGATATACAGCTGATGACGTTGTTTCAAACCAGACGCTCAGAAATTTGTTAGTTGGAAATGTTATAAACAATATGTTAAATGCTAAGAATTGAGTATGCTGGCTGAGCATATCGATGAGTAATTCGAACCTAAACACAAATATTATTCCAGGAAGAATTATTGATGATGCTTGCTTATTGGATATTATTAATATATATATATTATGCAATGCGTCTGATTTACTTACTTATATCCAACGGCGTATTGGCCTTGCCCGACACGTTGAGGAACATGAAATCCATGCTCACTTTATTGAAGAAGGTGGAACCAATGGAATTGTTACTGGTGGGACTAATGCTATTTGCTGCTGCTGACGGTGCAAAGCTTTTCAGTTTATCCAGTTGCGGTCCCAGCGTTGTCGTCTTCATGAACTTCTCCAGCAGCGCCGATCCGATGGGGGCAGCACCCGTCACCTGAGCCGCATTCATCGCAGCGGCATTGCAAAATTTACTGATGCTCAATATGCATGTGATGAAGATCAGATGGAAGGACGATGTGAAACTGAAGCTGATCAGCTGCTGCACCCGACTCTGATAGTTTGAGCTGCTGCTAAAGAAGATGCTCACTTTGGGCACCTGCGTTGATTCCTGGACGCAGTTGTTGTTGCCGCTGCTGTTGATGGGCCTGTTACTGGTATCTATTGTTGTTGCTGTTGATGTGGATGATGCTGAGTTTGTTGTTGCTGTTGTTGCATAGGCTAGCGGCTCATCCATTTTATGGTGTTGACACTATTGTGAATTATGATTGAACTATGAATTTATTTGAATTTTACACTGTAAAAGAGAAAGGAAATTCACTTTAGCTTCCAATCATTTTTCACGCAATTTTCTTTGCTCCATTCCTATATGGTGTTCAGTATTAAATAATAGTCTGTCTGATGTCTGTCCCGGGCAGCGAAGTCAACGACAGCGTCAGCTGTTTTCACGAGAGAAAAATTTCAACTCTACCAACAAAAAATGAACTGTTGCCAAAATATAATAAGATGAGAGAGAGAATGGCAGAAATATTTTTGGCGATTTGTTCGCAGTGAATATGATCCGCAAAATAAAACAAAGAGTGTTTAAGAGCAAAAGAAACGTGCGGAACAGCCAAAAAAAAAGAAGAAACTCAAAATGAAACAAGATGAAGAAGAAATATCATACGATGTTGCAGAAAACCAACATAAAGAAAACATGCAAGAACTTAGCATCGGAGCATGATGTGTCCCAAGAAACCCTGTAATATAATTAATCTCATTCTGCGAATTCAAAGTTTTTAATGAAATTTTCAAAACGTAACGGGAATTCATTTGAAAATTGTCTGCTTAAAATATTTCATGCATTTTTGCAATGCAAATTCTCTGCTTTCATGTGAGTCTTAAAATAAAAGTAAAAATAAAGGGGTATTCAGATAACTAAAAAAAAAAGAAGCAAACTGTAAGGGCATCGACTTTGCGCAAACGTCCCGCGGCGGTCAGCTTGAACGGTATGTGAATAATATGCTCACAAGGTAAACCCTAAAAGGCAAACAGCAAATAAAAAACATGCAACTTTTGTGGGCTTGTCATGCTGATATTGAGGCATTCGTTGGTGCCCTAAAAAATGAATCAGAATATGTTGTCCTGAATTATTATTATCTATTTGTTATCACTGGAATAAGCTCTTCAAATGACGCGCCGATAATATTGACAAATTGGCATTGCTCAATCTATCATCTGCACCAAATAAATATGCTCAATGTTCGAAAGTTCTAATTTAATTTACAAATTAAAAAAAAAAAGATAAGCAACAATTTTTTTTTTATTTTTATTTTTGGCAAACTCAGCGCGTAATTTAAACGGCCTCGAACTGCACGTGTTCCGTATAAATTTAAATATGTATTTATGTATTTATGTGGCATAGACCAGAGCATAAGAGTTTCACGCAATGCAGCCAAACATTTGCATACGCTTGTAATTAACACTTTTCTGTGTTGTGACCATTTGGTGTACTACCTCTTTCACCCTCTTTCGTTTTTGGTTACAAAAATGTATGTTATTCACGTAACGGCCCGTTAAACTGAAGACGGTAACAAACAACACGACTGCGCACAACGCACGACGCTTAACGACTAATCGTCCAATGGCTGGCAACCACAGCACGAAGCATTGCAACCGATGAATCAACGATCGCCACGACTACACCAAGTTTTTACGAAAAGTTTTTATCGTAACCACATAAAAAAAATCAAGAGAGAACGCTGCAGTCGTAACCGACTGCGAAATACTTTGATACAGAACACTGTGGGTGCTTCCAAGAACTATCGATCTTTGAAGGAGCTTTATTTAATCTACCGTCCAAGTTTGCCTTTAAAGTTGCGGTAGCCATCCGATGACAAAAAATTTGGGAAGAGCTTCCAACTAATCTTCCTTCCAAGTTTGGTAATTGTAGCTCTTAAATTGCGGGAGATATATGCTTATTAGTTTTTTTGTGGGGCGAGAGCGGACTTGGTCCAAAATTTTTCCCAATTTTTGAAGGGTCTTACTAGCAATATAGCTTTTAAATTGTGTGAGATATATTGTTTGACCGATTTACACAAGGAGGTGTATCGGTTGGGGGAGGCGGATTTTATCCAATTTTTTACTATCGATATCTTTCTAAATTTGGAGACTCTAGCGTACAAGTTGTGGAAGATATGCGCATTTCAGATTTCGAAGGCCGGGCGGCGGGTGTGAGCGTGGTGATTCTATCTTTAAAATTGTGGGAGATATGCGTACTTATCGATTTACACTTTCCCATATATCGGCTTTGGCAAACATCCGCCGCATCGGAGCGGGTGTACCGCAGGGTAGTGTCCTTGGACCTGCCCTGTACACATTGTACACCGCGGACTTGCCGATTTTGGTAGCCAGAAACACGCTGCTTGCCACATACGCAGATGACACTGTGTTCCTTGCTAACTCCTTCACTGCTTGGAGAGCAGCAGCGGTTACGCAAAGGTTCTTGGATGGTTTTAGTAGCTGGGTCAACCGGTGGAACATCTGCATCAATGAGAACAAGTCTCAGCACTGTACGTTTGCGCTCAGGAGTGGTAACCATCCAACCGTCCGACTCAACAACACGATCATACCTCAGGAGAACCATGTTCGCTACCTGGGTTGCGTTCGTACAGACGAACAGACAGCATGAGATATACTATGATAACACTCGGCATCAAAGTATAAAGAGAGATAGCAAGAGCGCGTACTGGCGAGTCGTTAAGAGTTGCACGGTGTAAGCAGGTGGTTGTGAATACCGTGTGGGCTCTCTGCATGATGCTCTTAAATGTTGTACACACTTACGTCCACGGCTGTAATTCAGTTTTGGAGGCTTGAACTTGGATTGGGCGCTAGTTGTGGTTGCTTGGCTCCGGCGCTGACCGTTAGCAATGAATTTTTGTTGTCGAGCTGCTTGCTGAAATTGGTTCTTGGCATAGGTCAAAGCCATGACATGCATATGTTAATTGAATTGGCGATCGATTACCTCAAAAACATATTTAAATTAACTTTTTCAAATATACCAAAACTTATTTTTTAACTAAGCTTAGATAGTTAAGCAGTTCTGTTTTGTTTGGTTATAGATATGGCAGATACGAAGTCAGTGTGTTGTTATACTTACTGATATAATTATATATATTCATATATAAATTTGTATATATCTAGTTATCGCATATGCTTAGCTGTGATAAACTATCTATTTCAGCTGACGATGCATCTGAATTATTCATTTCAATTTGAATGTGATTTCCTTTCAATCGAACTTGCCGGCTCTTTGACATATTTTGCAAATCTAATTTAGCACCCAACGAACCCCCAGAATAAGTAATTCTAGACAAGTTCGATTTCAGCTTGAAAGCTTAAAAAATCAAAGAAGCATCCGGTGGAGAACCTGCAAGCTTGGGAAAATTCTGAAATATACTCGAAATGATATTTGTATAATAATGCAATTTGTTGTTTATATATATATGTATTTATTTAATCATCTTTACTTGGAAACATATGTACACTTAACAATAGTATGTAATAATATTGATAATAATAAACTATCTGCACTTTAAACAGAAATAAAGTTTCAACGGTTTTTCTTCTTTTTTTTCGTTTCGCTAATTATTAAGGATAATATTATAATTTCTTTGCTGTTTTTAAAATTAAGTAATGCACACTTACAGCTATATACAGTTTGGAACTATGAAAATTATCTTTAGAGTTTCATTTAGTTAGTTTAGTTTACTTTAATTTAGTTTTAAGTTAGAACTCTGCGACGTATTTTGTACAACATCCTTTAAGGATTCTCTTTCTCCTTTTTTCCTTCTTTCAAAATGACCCGCTGTTAAAATAACTTTAAAATAATTTACACATACGAGTTGCTCAGTCTTTAGGCGTGTCTGCTGCGGGATTGCTTTCTCTGCTAGAGCTCATAGATCAGATACAGAAACCCAAGTAGCTCTAATACGACGATATGCCTATGACGGGTGAGTACTACGGCGAAGAAGAGAAAAATTTTTGTTTTTTTTTTTGGAATAAGTTTAATTTGGAATTGCGATGGTTACCTCCTCATCCATGACGCTGGTGTGATCGTAGATGCGTGCTGGTAGATTCTTGCGTAGGCTAAAATGATCCTCAGTTGTTGTCTTGCGATAAATCGGATTCTCAAAGTTCATGGAATTGATGCGTCGCTTGCTACAGTAGCGATAGCCAATGAGCAGGAGCTAAGCGAAAATAATTATTATTGTAAACAAAAGCAGTTCTCGAAGTAGGCTGCAAATATCTGTACTCTTTGACTATAATTTTGACCAGATTATGCCAATTATTATTATTTAATTACGCATCGAAAATAAAGTTATTGAAAGTTATTGTTTCTCAAGATAGATAGCCAATATTTGGGATAATAAAAAATAAATAAACTATAGAAAAAGCAGAGACTGCTAAGTCAAATAAATTTAAATCTTAGCTCTTAGAATTGAGTACGGCTTTTACTGATTTGACCAATTTAGTTTCTTATGCGGTTCAACCAAGGATTTTGTAACTCAAATTTAAATAATGGCTGAGAATCTGATTACTTACCACCGATAGAAGCACCGCAAATCCGCTGAGACTGGCAATTACGACCAGCGCTATGAAGCCAGAGTCCGGCTGAGGGCTGGGCGCTGTGGTTTGATCGATGTGGGTTTGGTTCTTTACGGGACGCCGTTCGGCAACTGTGGATTGAGGAGTGCAAGCGGAATGGCATTAAGTAGAATTCATGTAAATCACATAAGAAAACAGCAGACAAATGGACAAAAGCACCAGATGCGACAGACATAAAAGGCACAACAATAAAAAACGCGCAAATGGAATAAGAAAAAAACGAATGCAAAAGCTGAAAAGAAAATATATAAAAATTGTGTGTAATGTACGGAGTTTTATTTATTTTTTTTGTTTGGTTTGCTGCGGGAATGAGGTGCACTTGGGCCACAACCAACCAAAAATCTTCAGTTGAATCTTCCCAAAGAATTTTCAATCAAATCGTTCAAAGTGCGCATTTAGGCGCAAATAAACACTTAAACGCGCTCGCGCCTTTGATGGCTAAACTTTTATGCCAAACAGGGATGAGGGATGGAGATCTGAATGGAATCACGGGAGGAAGGATGGGATGGATGGGATTGGGGATGGGGAGCAAGACGTGACACAGCGGGTAACTTAAATGGCGTAGGATGCGTAATGACATCGTTAACGCGCGCCGTTTAATGGATTCGGCTTTTGATACGGATTTGGATACAGATTCAAGTTGAGTTTTGCTGCGCATCTTAAATCAAGTCAAAACAGCTCGAATTTCACTTTAAAGAGCGCAAGCAGCAAGCACCACAGCTGACAGCACCACAGTCGATACGACGCCATATTAACCTCATACTTTGCGGTTGGCTTGGCTGGGTGGGAGTGGTGTGGGTGGTGCGGTTGGGTGGCTGAAAGGGTGTTTTGTCTCTTCTGTAGCACTCGTATCGGTTGCAACGTTGGCAACCCCCCCACACCCACCATTCTTGTGCTGGCTACTTGCGGTTGGCTGTGTGTGTTGCAAGTGGCTCTCGATGGCGTTTATGAAACTGTCAAGCCTGGCTGGCGCTGAGGAGGCTGCCTTTTGATGATGATTAATGTGAGCCATGACAAAGCAAATGTTATGCCGGTCTGGCAAATGAAGTGCTTGGCTGCAAAATACCAAATACCAAATATCAAATACACATGCAACCCATCATCATCATGGGAATTGCGACGCAGCCGGGCTGCCGGGCTGCCGAGCTGGCGAGCTGCCGAGCTGTGGCAACAGCCCAGTGCATTGGCTACAAACTCATGTGATTAATTTTATTCGCTTTGAGCTGTGGCTTTTGATCCTAATACTAACTAATGATAGCTGCATACATTTTTCAGTCAAAATGCAACAATGCCAGTCAAAGCAAAATCAACTGAATCCAACTGCTGATTAATGGTGTTCAAATGGAATGAAGCAAGCTGGTCACATTTCTTTACGATTGCCAAATATTCATACTCATATTCAGTTCGTTTTTTAGCATAATAAAGTTGACTTTAAGTTCTTAAGGAAAACTATTTTGGTGCACCTTAAGAACTAACACATACACAGATGGACAAACAAATGGGGACATGAACACAAAGAGAGTCAGAAATCGGTATACCCAAATCTTCATGCGTCTGTGGCAACTTGGGGTGCACGGGAATTGCCTGATTAGTTTCGGTTAGTATATTTGGGGTGACAACTCGCTGTTGCGGTTTCGGTTTGGTCTTAAATCTGTGGGCACGCGGCGGCTTGGTAACAACCCTAAAAGTGGCTGCATTCGATAACATGCCAGGTTAATAAAGGTGAAATAAAAGTGTTAATAAGAATAACATGCAAAGGAAAGTAGAAGTAGGATTAGAAAATATATCGGAGCTACTCACGATCTTCGACGCACATGAGGCCATCGGCCATGAGCTTGAGGCCCGTGGGACAGGCGCAGGAGATGCGAGGACTGCGCTCATTGATGCGCGGCGCCGGCAGGCAAAGATGTGAGCAGTGACCATTAACCGATTGGCAGTGATTAATGCCATCGGGCTGGCGATACGGATGATACACATGAATGACCATGGGATGTTGGAGCTGTGAGCGAGTAGAAAATATATATATATGTTATATAGCAAGGGATCATCCAATCAATGCTTACCATATGCACAGCTGTAATGGGCTCAACATCTTCCCCAGTAAACTTGTTGGCCTTGAAGACTGTCTGCTTGTCCCAGTCAGACCAGTAGATGTAGTCCTCAAAGGTGCTTATCGAGAAGGGATGTCGCAAGTACTCCGTGGAGTACAATATTTGTCTGCGCTGTGAGCCATCGTAGTTGGCCGAAGAGATGACATTCAGCTTGCCATCCACCCAGTAGATGCGCTTCCTCACCAGATCTAGAGTGATGCCATTGGGCCACTTGACATCATAGTTGATAATTGTGGTGCGATGGGAGCCATCCATGCCGGCGCGCTCAATGCGTGGGGACGCTCCCCAGTCCGACCAGTACATCCACCCCTCAATGGGATCCAGGGCAATGGAGCGTGGTATGTCCAGTGCATCCTCGATCAGCACTTTGCCCATATTGCCATCGAAGTTGGTCAGCTCGATGGTGCACTTGTGCGTGTCCGTGTAGTAGACATGGTTGTAGATCCAGTCGACTGCGAGGCCATCCGACGTAACAGAGGATTGCTTCAGCACCACGGTCTTCTCGTTGCCCTCATCGATGGGTGCCTTGTATATGCTCTGCGTGGTCACATCGCTCCAGAAGATCATGCCCGTGCGGAACACAAAGTCCAGCGCCGTCGCTGACTTTGTGTTATTCACAATTGATGTCATCTCCATGTGATCCAGCGCAATCTTGCGTATATCATGACGACGTGCCAGGAGCAACGAGGCGTGTCCTTCGGTTGCCTTGCAGCGTGTGTGATTGCGAGGATCTCGCATGTAGCCCGCCTCACATTCGCACTTGAAGCCGCCAACTTCATTCACACAGATCTGGGAGCAGACACCTGGCTGTTCGCACTCATTGACATCGATACAGGTGCGATTATCACCTGATAGTTTGTAGCCCTGATGACAGTCGCACCTGTAGCCTACCAGATGGTCCACACAACGATGCATGCAGTTGCCATTTTTGATGGCGCACTCATTGTGGCCACATTTGCCAGCTGGCTCATCCTCGCCATCGGGGCAATCCTTGCGCTTGTCGCAGACCTTTGACAAGGGAATACACTGTCCGCCTCCACAATCAAATTGGCTGGTAGCATTGCAGCCCTTGGGCTGGGCTGACAACTGACAATCCCGCTCATCGCTGCCGTCCGCACAGTCCGACTGTCCGTTGCAGGTGAGGTGGCCGGCAATGCAGCTGCGATCGCCACACTGGAACTGATCAGGTCTGCAGGTGATGTTCTTGCAGGTGGAGGCATGCTCGTCGTCGCCGTCAGGGCAGTCGCGGTCTCCGTCGCAGAGCCAGCTGTGGTGCAGGCAAGTTATGCGATCCTTGCACTGATACTCATGCGCCAGACAGGGTGTTACCAGCTTTGTGGCATTTGCGCAGGACTGCAGCAGAGTCAGTTTGATGAGGGAGAAATAAGTTAAAAGGGGTTCAAAGTTTCTCGACGTTGCTTGTTAGAAGTTAGCGCTCAAAGTTTTCGTTGCATACTTTTAGTTGCATACTTTTAGTTGCTTACACACAAAATTATATGCATGCCCCGCCCACCTTCTGCGTAACCCACTCCACCCTTCGCTCAACATCCTGAAGTCCCTTACGACCAAAATGCAATTTTATGCGTACTATGCGTTGACAACAAAAGCTTCCAAAGCCGGCAACGTTGAGTTATGTGCAACTTGGCGGTAATTTATATGTCAGCCGTATTTTTGCCTACACGCACACACACACACCCACAAAATGTGAGTGTGCTCCTATCTGAGGATGTCAGACTAGCAGTTACTCTTTTGCCCAAATATATTTTTATTGCTGTACAAATTTAAATTCGAAATATATATTTTAAAAACTAGTTTATCGATTGCATTTCGTTATCTAAAACACTATAAATTGATAGTTCAGCTTTATTATTTTCTACTAGATCAACAAGATGTATCTTTTCGGTCTCATTGATATACCCACTCTTATTAAATGCTTGCAGGGTATACGAAGTTAGTGTGCAAACATTTTCACACACACCCAAAATGTTAATTTATGGGGCAATCTTTTCGGTTTGGCCCCCCGGCTCCATTGTGGCTACTTACCCGCTCGTCGGATGCATCCGGACAGTCCGGATCGCCATCGCAGACCCATCGCTTGGCGATGCAGGCGCCGTTGGTGCAAGTGTGCTCGGCGACGGGGTCGCAGGGCAGCACGGGGCAGTCGCGCTCATCGCTGCCATCGCCGCAGTCGTCGTCGTGATCGCAGACCCAGCGCCGCTGGATGCAGCGTCCGTTGCCACAGGTGAACTCATCGGAGCGGCATGTTTGGTCTGTGGAACGGAGTGCAGGACAATGGATTAACGAGTGCCAGTCCATAATAATGCAACAACAAAAACAACTGTCAACAATGGCCCAGCTCCAAAGGAGCGACATGAACCAAAGGGAAATGAAGTATTAAGCGCAGGCAGTTGATGAATGAATGGGGCAAGTAAGTTAGCAACGGGAAATAATGGGTACACTAATGGAGGGTCTGCGGCACAAACTGATAAAATGCAAATGCAGTGGTGGCTTAACAAAAAGAGACTTAAAGCAAGATTTTAATAAATAAAATCATTTAAATTTATAAAGAAAAATAGGCGGAATGAACCGAAAAAGACGCTAAAACAATTTAAAACTCAACTCTCTACTGCAACAGGCTAGCAGGAACATAAGACCTATTTTGGATGAATATAATATATATACACATATATTTTTATATTTATTTATTACACTTAGTTCAACTATTTTTGAATAAACAATTTTATAAGACTCAAATAAAAATATTGTAAAATTGTCGAGTTGAATAGTAATTTGGCAGCTTCAAATCAAAATTGTAACGCAAAACTGATAATTGATGGCGAAATATCAACAGACAATCAATAATTTAATGAGCAACCAGTTTTCCATGAAATTCGTCGCAATTTGCCGCGTATTTGTTCATATCTTGCGAATAAAGCATAAAACATTTTGTTTGCCTAGCTGAAATGCAGTATTTACAAAATAAAGCCAAAAGTCAAACATTTAGCATATTTGTTTGGCTTTTGCAGCTAAATGTAAAATAGACAATTTAATTGATTTTCGCATATAAATATATATTGCATATGAAGGATGTGATGAAACAAGGAATATTTTTGAAAGAAATAAATATGTGCCACAAGAAAGAAACAAGTGTAAAAAGAGAGGTCAAAGTTACTACTACAATGAAAATAATATGTTTAACTTCATCAACTCTATTTGTTTGGAATGAAATCTTGGATAATTGCTAATTGAACTAAAATTGAAGTTGGAGTACAACTGAAGAGTTGCTTACTGCAATTGTGCTCATCGGAGCCATCGCTGCAGTCCTTGCTCTGATCACACATCCAGGCTAATGGGACGCACTCGCCTTCGCCACTCTTGCAGCTGTACTCATCCGGCGAACAGGTGCGTGCCTCTAAGATTTGGTTGAAGGACATTAGAGAGAAGGAGAGTGAGATGGAGACAGGGAGAGAAAGAGAGAGAGAGAGAGAGAGAGAGAGAGAGGGAGTTTTGGGTTTGAGTGAGGGATTTCTAACTGCAGCTAATAAATTTCCAGTTGGGGCCATATTAAATACATTTATTTTCAGCTGAAGGAGCAGATGGCCCCTTTTGGTTTTCATTGTGTGTGGCCAGCAAGCTATTACATAATGCCACAGAGAAAGCCAAGGCCAAGGATGGGTGCTAGTGTGAGTGTGTGTGTGAAGTGGGCGTGTGTAAATGGGTGTGTGAATCGCGTGTTATGGGTTAAGCACTTTATGCGCTGTTGCCAACGCGTCGTATGTGTGTTATTTCTGTTGTGTGTGCTCGTGGGTGTGTGAGTGTGGGTGTGGGTGTGTTTGTGTGTGTGTGGGTGTGTGTGTGGGTGTGTGTGTGTGTGTGCGAGGGTCATGTGTTTATGAATACACTCGAATGCAACGATGCTCAAACGACTTGATTAAACTGCAAATGGGTGGCAAACACACACAAATTGCTTTTGAAATTATGCGCAACACTTTATTAAATGTTAAGCGAGAGAGAGAGAAAGAGACAGCAGTGAGTTATATGCGTTATTGTTGATATTGTAGTCTTGTTGTCTCGTTTATTCTTACTGCATTGCGCCTCATCGGACTTGTCGCGACAGTCGTTGCTGCCATCGCAGAGCCAATTGCGGGGTATACACTGATCGACGGTCTGGCATTTGAACTCATTGTTGGGACAGGCATTCACTATATATCAATATGGCATTTATATATTATATATATATATATGTTTATAGTTTAGCTATAGTCGTGATAAGCATTTCCACTTACTGCAGAGTGCACTGGCCTCATCGGATCCATCGGAGCAGTCGTTCTCCTGATCGCAGCGCCATTTGTTCGGTATGCAGTTGCCGTTGGTGCATCGAAAGTGGTCCGTTGAGCAAGTGGCCTCTGTAAAAAGTAGTGAAAAGGACATATATAGAGTCATAAAAGTCATACAAAAATCCATAATAAAACAAGAGTTCTCTCAGCTGTACAATATCATATTTGGCGTGTTTTTTTTGTGTCCGCCCTTCATCCTGGCCTCTGAGCCCGTATCAAATAACAAAACCAGCCAGATCGACTTTTTTGTAGTTGTTGTTATTTTTCAGTTGTATTTATAAGTGGGTGTGTGTGCGTATGTGCGGGTGTGTGTATTTATTTACACGCACTTGAGCACGTGCTGTGCAAAGAAAATACTATGCCACACAACAAAAATGTGTATAAACATAAATAAATCGTTGCACACGCGGCGAGCGTTGAATTTCCAATGGCTTTTCAATGCCTGCTCGCAGGGCCAACAAATGTTTGCTTTTAACAACTTAGTTTGCAACGCTGGTTATGTGGATTAAATATTAAATTTAGCCACATGTTGTATGACGCTTAAGCCACAACAAACAATAAGCTGACAACTTTATGTGAACGCATGATAAAAGGTAACAAATACACTTTCATTCTATACTCCATGTTCATCTTAAGCAGATCCTTAATTCTAGGAGGCGCCACCTGTTTGCTATGGATTTGCCAAAGTGCTTTTTTTAAATTTCCGCTTATAATGAAACTTTTGGCTAAGCCCATTCGATAAACGCTGCTTCCTCAACGAATAAATCACATTAATTTTAATCAGTTTTAATGCGATATAGAAAATGTTTGGGCGAATTGGAGGGTTGGCAGTCACAAGTTGCCATATCAATAACATTTTATATGATTACTTTTCTAAACTTTTTATGTGTAGCACAAGTCTCCGGTCTGATGCTTCACTGCCTCACTGCCTCACTGGCTCAGTGCACAGTCAAATGAAATGTACCATGAAAAAACAGAAAAGCACAAAAACTTGTGTTTTACATGAATCTTGTTGTGCAAAATAAATGAACAAAAAACCAATGTGCGCCAATATTTGTAGAAAACAATAAAAAAAACAAAAAAGAAAAAAAAAAACAAATATAAACACGAGCTTTCAACCGTTGAACAATAAAAAATGGTCACATATGCAACACAGCAAACACTTTCAAATGCTCCATTTTATAATATTGTTATGGGCATTTCAGTTCTCAGAATTATTGTGTAATGCTTTCGGGTCTATTCTCGTTGGGAATTACACTTAAAGTAATAACACTCCAAAAATATGTAAGCAAATATTTGGTGTCTATAAAATTAATTTTATTAAATTCGATACGCAGGCGAATTCCATAAATGTATACAAGTATTTTATTTTATATTAGTGCTAGGGTGTTGCAACATTATCAGGACCCAAATTATGTTTTTTTTTTTACTGATTTTATTCATTTATTTATTTTATTTTATTTTTTTTGGTTATACAAACAATGTTTGCCAATGGCTGCTGTGCGATTCGATTTCTTTTTATGTGGCTCGAATTTGACATTTTGTTGTTGCTATTATGTGCCACAGATACATTGTGAGTGTGTATTTATTTGTATGTATTGGTTTACGGACACAGAATACATGCCAACTCTGCACGGTGGACTTTTTGGGGTTTTCATTCAATTTGATTTCACATTGGGACGCAATTAAAAATTAAATTAAAGTTGTTGCTGTTTGGCGAATGAGACAGTTAAAGGAATCAAGTGGCGTCATTGATTGCATTTACACATGTTGCGATTGATTAAAGTGTGTGGCAAATTGCCAACTGTATTTCTGCATAATTTGTACATATTTTCCACCGTTTTTTTTTTCTCTTTTCGTTTGATAACTATGTTTAAACGGCTTTTCAGTTGATTAAAAAACTTCGGCCTTTAGTGGCAGAGTCCTGGCAATTTGTATGCAAATGTCAGGCGACGTCTGCAAAATATTCTGTTGCATGCAACGCGGCACAAGCAAACCAGAAGACAGTAGACAGCAGACAGGGCAGAGTGATGCATGTGATTTATGTGTGCTGTATAAGTACATCAGGATTGGTATTTTGGGCTTGCTGAATTCGAGTTTAAAGGTGTCGTTGGCAGGTTTTCTCGGTTGCATAAACAAGTTGAGCTGCAAATTGTTTTCAACTTGTTGAGAAGCAGCCACAATGATAACTTAAGTGAGTGTGCTTCATTCGTAAGCAGTTGGGGAGTTTGGCAAAACTCAGCTACAGAATAATTAACGTCAAAGAGAAAATAAAATGCGGTTGATGGTAAATTAATAAATAAGAAAGTGTTTTATATTTAAATAAATAACATCTGAACTTAGATTATTTCTTAAGGGCTTATTGAAAATTATTAACTATAAATAATAAAATATTTCATTTATAATAATTTCTGTTAAATATTTGAAATATTTTCCAAGCATACCGTGTTCAGTAACCAATGCGCCCAAACTGTGGCTTTGTGTGTGCAGCAAACTGGTCACAAATAATAAACACCAAATGTGTCCCATATTGAATTAAATTGTCCGAAAGCTGTAAGTGCTTTGTTTGAGTAAACAAATTATTAATTTCGATTATTTATTTATTTATTTATTTTTTTGTTATTATTTTCACTTGTCACTTAGATATGTCCTCGAAATGCGAGTGAAGTCAATTTCCATGATGTCCGCTCGATTGTAGCGGAGCAGCCAAGTTGCACAAATTGATTGCATAATTTCCGCTGCGGCCAAAAGTGCCAGGCATAATTTTCAAGTTCATTATGGTCAACAGCATTAAGGACAACCAACAACCACACAATAACAAACAACTGTCAAAAGTCAACGAAATGAATATCTATGGGGGGTTAGGCTGGGTGGGCTGGAGGCTGGAAGTGTGAGTGAGTGGTTAGATAAATGACTGGCAGGCAAACGCCGCCGACAACGTTTAGCAATTTCTGTAGGAAATTGAGGAAACACATTTAATGTGGGCAAAACTAAATGATAAATGATAAGTGCAAAACGGCCAAATCAGACGGCAAGTCTGAATTCCAAAGTAGCCAGGCCCACAAAATGACACAGATGGACATTGCCGATTACTCCTGACAACGGCAACTTCACTGACAAAACCTGCCCACAAACCAAAGAAAAAAATAAAAATAAAAATAAACCAAAAAAAGGACATAAAAAAGGAAAAATTTGAAAAGAACACACAAAACACAGAAATTTCAATAGCATATCTTTGGGGTAAGCTTTCGGGGTGCCTTGGTGCTGGTACTGGTGCTGGCATTTTGTCAAAAACACTTTGCATAACTTCAAAGGACACTCAACTGTCATCTGTGCTCCAGTAGCGCATTTCGAGGACATATTAATATGATTTTCGTTTTTATTTCAGGCAATTTATGAATGCGAACTTTTCATTCGTCCTGTGAAAACTCTTCCACTTGGCACACATTTTTCACATTACACTTCCTCTTACGTTTTGCACTGTTTCGGTTTTGTTTCTAGTTCTGCTCGCCTTCAATTTTCTATATGTAATATTCGATTTGAACACTCAACGCGTATTTTGGGGTGGTTTTTCAGCTCGCACCGTCCGATTGCTTGAAAAGTTCGCCGCCAACTGAGTGGACAGCTGCGGAGTGCCAATCCTTAAAAACAAGTGCCAAGAGTTGCTCTGCAGCATCTCTGAAGCTTTCACTCAAAAATGGCCAGCAGCTGGCGCCACGCGAGTCGAGTGCAAAATGAGCTCAAATTCGACTGAGTTTTATCTTTGCCTCATTCCTGAGCTGCTCAGCTTTGTTGTGAGTGCCAAAGTTGAGCGAAGTTGGTTTGGAGGCTTTGGGTTTGTTGAGCGTCTATGATAATGTTGTGGAGCGCTTGTGTTTGGTTGAAGACTAATTTGGTAATGATCCGAAAACGATTGAGCCAAAAGAGCTTAAGGACTTTTCCTCATTACGAATACAAAAGCATTAACATTTAAGGCATACATTGTCGAAGATGGTTTCACCGCGCATTATCAAATACATCAATATCAAAATTAATGGTTCACATAAATATTGTATTATACTATATCATTTTTTATTTACAATCTCTTTAGAATATTAAAAATACATTAATTATATTTTTTTAATTAATAGTATTTTAAAATTTATTCTTCTTAAAGATGTCTTTAATATTATTTATTTATTTGTTTATCATTTATTTAAAGATTTCATTGCAACTTTAAATTTGAATATCTCAATAATTATTTTTAAGGTCAGTGTTAAACTTAATTTTTTATTTTATTTTTTTTTTATTGATAATACAACTTTTTTCGACTACAACATGAGATGGCTTGATTGCATCTTGGTGGGGATAAAAATGTAACTTGGCAGCAAGACTGAGAAGACAAAGGATTTTAAGTTCATGTCATTACTAGTTTGGCTTTATACAATGTCTTATTCCTATTTCAGGAATTTCTTCTTTTTGTTGCAGCAGAAATGCATTTTAAAGAAAAAGTTGAGATGCTGGTTTTTTGTTCCCTCCCGGGGCTCATTATCAATTTCACCGCTGGAAATGTGCCCTTCAGCAAAGATTGCATAAAAATTACATTATGCTCATCAGCAGCAGCAGCAACGACAACAATATATATATATATATATGTATATATGTATTTATATATAAAAAAAGCAACTGCATTGTGCGCATTTTCTCGAAGAGATTCGCTTTTTTATTGTTCTTTGCCATTTTCCCGCCCGTTTTACTTTACTTTGTTGTATGTGTTTTTGGTGGCTGGCACAAATATTGTGAGATAAAATAGAGCAGACGACCTCACACAGTTTCCTTTTATGTCGAACGGCGACGCAAAAGAGTCTCGTGCGACGAATTTGCGCATTGATAAATTTTAAGCTGATGCAACAAAGTTGCATGCCACAGTCAGCAAAATTGCGTTGCAATTACTGCTAAGCGCCAATGTTGAGCGACTTAATGAGCGCCTTGGCAGAGATATGGTCAGCAGCAAACCCTCCCCTCCCCTCCCCATCCCACCACCCCCCAGCAATCCGCCCTCCTTTCGCAGCCATGCGTGCTAAATGTGGCAAACTAGTTTCGCTCACTGATTGATATCCAAAGCGCGAGCTTCACTCATGCTGACGGACACCAGTGTAGCGGTCATTTTAGCGACGCGCCAAAAAGCATGCAACACGAAATTGTGGGGGCAAACTTACCGCGAAATTTGCACTCCTCGACCAGCTCATCACTGTGATCCTTGCAATCTGCCTCGCCATCGCAAACGAATCGAATTGGAATACAATCGTCGTTCCGACACTGAAACTGCTTCTCATCGCACTTGGCGTACAGGGATTGAGCTGAAAAGAGAGACAGATGGGAAAATGTGTGAGCACATTTGGAAAGTGTAAACAAATGATTAAAGCTAATTATGCTTTTTGCAGTTTAGTGAATTTTCAGCTTAAACTGCTAAAAGTTTTCTCATTAAGAAAAAAAATTGAAAATGAAAATGAAAATGAAAATGAGAACAAACCGAACCGAAAAATAAAAATAAACAACACAGACAAAGTGCCTTTTTTGGATGTGGCACAAAAGCCCAAATTGATTAGGGCTTAAAACTTCAAAACAATCAAGAGCAGACACGCGAGCTTGTTCAAATCATTTGCATACACACACAACCACACACACACACAGACACAGATACAAAGGCAGTGTGTGTGGCAGCTCACTCAGTCATGGGCTTTTTAATCAACAAAAATGCCAGCAACAATAAAAACAACAACAACAAAAATGTGGCACAAAACTTTTGCAGCTTGACAATTTTCCATCTTTGGCAACAACATGTGGTTTCTTCTAGCTGGCATACACACACATACACACACATGCACACACACACACAAACACACATACACACACAGCCTTACATATTATAATCGCAATGAAACAACAGCCCAAAACTGTCAACAGCTCTTGGTACATAATAGAAAATGTGACAAGCGCAAAAAAGTTATGGATTGCCAATGTCCTATGTAAACAGCAGCACACATACACACACACATAGACACACGCACACACACACTCAGCATTGGTTCCTTATTGACTTTGATAAGGGTTTTCTGGTCAGCGTTGTCGCTGCAGTTGACAGCTATTTCCCATTGCTTGCAACCCGATAATAATTATTCGATTTAATCAAAACTTATGCATACATTATTTAGCAAGCACAATTTGTTGCCATTTCATTTGTAACAACAACAACAACAACAACCACATCAACTTTAGGCCATGCCAGACAACAAAAACATTTTAGCAAGTGCCATCAATCAATAAGGTCAAATCAATTGCTGCGCCTGAATTGTTTTCAATGATGAATGATGATAAAAAAAAGAGAAGAAAAAAACAGATCATTTAATTTATGCACTTACAATATACAGCTAAATGGGTAAGTTATGAATATTTGGCATAAATTTAAATCAAATATTACTAATTTAATAATGCAAATTATCTAAGCTAATAAATTATTATTATTATGAGCATAAAATATAACAGCTGATAATGTTAATTAAATATTTATATTTCATTCGTTATTTTTATTTATATTATTATTGCTGATAAAAAGTAGTTTCAAACAAAAAAAAACTTTTTAAATTTGTTAACGAAAATTCGAAAAGTTACCACACTACAAATATCGCTATACGATAAATTCCATTTAAGCCAACTTTTGTATTCAACTATCTTGTGGTCTCTTTGTTGTGGTTTTCTATTCTTCCTATTAAATAGTCAATTTACGATGGGTTTATTTACATACATACACTTTGAACGGTCTTTGAAAGTCGAACAATTTGAATACAATCAGACCAGTCTGCAAAAATAAAATTCGAATTAATTCAGAAACTATTTTGTGCACAGAATGTGACTCGCAATGTTTTCTATTGAAACTGGCTTACTTAGTTTAAGTATTGATTCGATCTGCGTAATACTTTTCATAAAATCTGGTTTTACGTAAAATGAAGTTCGAATTAATTACAACAAAACTGATTTACTTAGTCGAAAAATTTACTTGATGAACTTAATTAACGACACAAAAAACAAGACAAATAAGAATGGAGTAGTCGAGTTAGCTCGACAACGATATAGCCTCAAACCAGCTGCAAAATATAATAATAATATTTGCAAATTTGTCTTCAGATATTTACTCAACTGTAAGCAGGTCTTTGGACTATAACTTGGATGTTTCAATTCCGAACTTGATGAAATTCAGTTGATCGTTGTAGTATCTTATAGAGCCTCTGATAACCGAATACTCATACAGACGGCTCAAGAATATATATGCCTGTTACGCACATTATATCTTATTACAGATTCTTCATGGGGTCTGCGTATGATAGGAAACTCTACTTATTTTTATTATAACATGTATTTTTAGATAAGCCTTCTAGGCACAAATAGGCGCCTATGCTTATCAGCAGTCGCACGCCAGACGGTTCAAGATAATGAGAGCAATAAGTAATTTATACGGCTAGCAATGTTAAGTAAATATATAAATATATATATATATATATATATATATATATATGTATATATACATACATATATAGTCACACAGCTGGCGATTGCTTACCAGGAAATGTGATATCGATAGTAGGTCGTGCGTAAGGTGCTGGGAAAATTGATTGTAATCAGCGGCGCTACTTGGGCTGCTAATTGAAATTAAATTATGCTAATTAGCTGCTTATCGCTGTCACCTTCTACATTCCAAGTTCAAAGTCAATTAAGTTTAAGCGATTTTTGGATGCACAATTTAGTTGGAAATATATATATATATATATATATATATATATACATATATATATATAGTTCGAAATCAATCAACTGAAGTGGGCTCTGATTGCAATTATCAGATGCCCAGAGAAGCCAGGCAATCAAAGCCGATTAATTGAGAAATGTTGTTGTTTTCCCAGTTGTTGCACACAAAAACAAAACAATTAAAAGGGGCAGCGTCATGTTCCTCAATTATATAAGACGTCAACAACAGGGCAGCGAGCACGCCCACTATTCATAAATGTTGTTGTTGACTGCAAAACTAGTTGAATATACTAGAAAATCTTCTGGCACTGTGCATAAATTAAGACCGACGTGAAATGGCATGAAGAAAACAAATGAGCTAATAAATTGAAAAAAATGAACGTGCACATGTTGTATACCAAAGAGAGAAAAATAAAAAAGTATATATGACGACTATATATATATATATATATATATATATATATATATGTTCTATGGCGACCTTGCACATGTTAATTTATGTGACAGCCATCTAACAGAAACTTTACACAAAGCGAATAAGCAATAAATCAGCGTGTGAGTATAATGCGCAAAAAGGAGGTAAAGCAAAGCGAGATAAAAATAAATTGAGGGGCTCGTCTGAGCATAACTCGCTCCAAGTCTTTCTAGTTATGTTTAAGACTGAGAATACACTGCAAGAATTGAGTTCGAAGACATTGTGTGACCCATTTTGAGATGGGCATATACCTGGCACATATCGGCTGATGTTCAATATAAGCAGACATCTCTCAGATGCGCCATTTGGTTAGCATCTTATTTATGAGCTACGAGCGATTGAACAAAGTCCAAAATTCAGTGGCAAAGTACAAAATTCAAATCTCCTTTTTTTCTGTTATATTTTTAAGCTAAAAATAAAATGCGCTTGTTTTTTTGCGTGTTTAAAAATGAAATTGACGTAAAGAAAATAAATTCTTTTCGAGAACGTCAACTCAAATAATCCACAAATAAAATATTTGACAACTTAACAATATTATTTTGGAAAATTTTATTTACAGCTGGATATCGCTTGCTGAAAACAAAATATAACTAGGTTATTCCAACTACCTTCTACAGAATGAATGACATGCGTAAAAGGTAATAAAATGAAATAGTAAAATTGGCGACATCGATAAGATAATCTGACTATAGCAAATCCACTCGACATCAGGTGGTTTGATTTAAAAGAAATTTATGACCAGAAATATCCCCAAGGTAGTAGCCAATGTCATAAATACACGACTTAACGCGACGCCAATCAATCTTATCAATCTTATCAATCACAGACAAATACGCAGTCCATGGACAAATCAAACGCAATGCAAATTCGCCCAAAGATTGGACAAAGAAAAGTTCTCAATGAAATTTTGAGTAACGTGTCAAATGTTGATTTTGAAGTTGTGAGGCAGTCTTGGACTATATATGTATGTGTTTAGAATTTATATATAATGTATTATAAATGTAAATTCGGTAAATGCTTGGAACACATATTTAAATTATAAAAAAGGAGGTCACTAAAAAATAAATAAATAGTTTGCATATATATGTTAATTAAGATATAAAAATGTATGTTAAATGAGTTATCGGATGCAAAATATATTCATATTTGCCAATATGTTCGGTACAAACTCGCAAGAGACGTGTGTTTTTATCTTCATATTAGTTAATAAACTGAACAGCAACAAATTTGTTTTTTTTATATTAATTATTATAATGTTTTTCAAACTAAACTAGTTAAATTTGGTTAGCTATATAATTTTATTAACAATCTTATAGACGTAAGTTAGTTCAGCTGGGCTTGTTGCAACTGAATGAAGCTGAATGCGATCTAAAATGAGCAGAGTCTGGTTAAAGACACACTGCATTGCCTCCTGAGCCACCGCCACCACACTAACATCACCTGCTCTCCCAGCCAGCTGCAAGCTGAGTTGATTTGCTTTTAGCCTGTTTTTCTTACCTATGCCCAGCGGCGTGCCGATCTTGCCGGATACGTTGAGGAACTTGAAGCCCAGGTTTAGGATGCCTTTGCCTTCGATATGTTTGTTCAATGTTGCGCCACCTGCCGCTATCAGCTGGTGTTGATTATCCGTTAAACTGGGCAGCGCTGTTGTGGGCGTGGCCATGCAACATTTACTCAGTGTTAGCATCAATGTCAGCAGCAGAAGATTCGCATTGGCGCAAATGCAACTGATCAGCTGTTGAGCGCGTCGCTGGCAGTTGATGTTGTTGTTGAGGCCAGTTGTAGTTGTTGTGCTTGCTGTTGATGTTGCTTTTGTTGCAGTTGTTGTTGTTGTTGTTGTTGTGCTATCACTTAGAGTGCTCGTAGAGCGTAACTCTATGGCCATGATATGAACTTTGTCAAGTTATGCACTTTTTTTCTATTGCACGTTGCACGTTGTCTGTGTGTCTATTTTTTATTTTTGTGCTTTAGTTTTTTCAAGTAGTCAGTTTTTGCCTTTTAGCTTGCACTTTGATTGAATTTCAATGGGTTCTCAATATGCTAAAGGGCTCTGCATAGAAAGTCAATATAAATGTTAATAAAATAGCAGGAAGCAATGGATCTGCTGACATTATCTAATCACTCAGACAGCGTCTGCGCTGCTTTTTCAAATAAAACGCAAAATCACGTCAACTTTGAAAACATCGTTGCCAAAATAAATACAACACACACACACAGACACACGCACACCCAGACAAAAGCGAGATACCTATAAACGCGTGAGAAGAGCCGAAAAGCCAAACGACGACAATCGTCTGAAATGCAACAAAAACATTAAACGCAAACTGGTTAAACAAATCGTACGATCCGGCACACACACACAGCCATGCACACACACCACACACACACACATACACACAACAGGTCGGTTGCTCGCAACGGCTGCCAAGTGCTCAGGCACAACGTAAATTGAAACAACAGAAGAGAAGGTGAAAACAAAAAAAACACAAAATGCTATCTCTTGACGTAGCAAACTATCAAATTCAAAAGTGATATGCGAACGACAAGCGGAGATTTTCATATCTATCTCGTTTTAATTAATTAAAAAGAATTTGTACAATTTTTTGGCACACGTTTTAAGACCACCAACTGATAAAAACCGCAACGCTGGGCTTATCAAAAATAAAACAAAAACTTTGTCGCCGAATTTTCTTTTGCACGTGAGATATTTGCTGTTATTGTTGTTGTTGCTATATTTACACTTTGTTATGTATATGTTCTATTTCGATAAATAGTTTTCAGCTTTTGGTTTTGGCCACAAGAACGCTGCTGACTCGAGCAACGCGCGTTTTTCAACTGATTTCGTTTTGAGAATTCGCCGGCACATTTAAGCGAATTGTCACCCAAACTGCCTTGAAGCCAACCAACGACGAGCACCCCCTCGATCGCCCAGTCTATCTGATTGTGAGCGCGCTTAAAAGTTGCTCAATTTTATAATATATATGTAAATATATATAAATACATATTTATTTGCGATACCTTCAGATCGGCTTATCACAGCGAAAACAAACTCACCTCAAATGAACGAAAGGTGTTTTTATTTTTTCTAAACCTACTATAATTAACTCTCTCTCTCTCTCTCTGTGTCTCCCTCTCTCTCTCTCTCTCTCTCTCTCTCTCTCTCTCTCTCTGTCTCTTGGGCGATGCTTTCGTTTGCTCTTCGAAGATCATTTTCTTCTGCGCAGCTCTTAAGTGCGGTGAGTTTTGTGCCAGAGGTGAATTCAACGCAGCACCAAACTTGTTGGTTAATTAAAAAAAAAACATTGTGTTGCTGCTTTGGAATTGGTTCACAGCTATTGCTGATAACCTCAGCAGCGAGCGTGGGAATAACTAAATGGGAGAATTAAAAAAAAAAAAACACATTTGACTATCATCACATTTTAATCAAGGGAATTTCAATTTTGAGTCTTCCCAAAATAATCGGCTATTTTTATAACCCAAGGGGTAATCAATAAGACTTTATTTCTGAAAGCAGCTGGGCCCTTATCATCTTATGAATGAAGTGCCGATAGTAAATTGAAAGTGGATGGAATGAATAACTTAAGTGCTTTAAACCTTTCATTTAATGGAAAACTTAAATTTAAGAATAATCTTCAAATAAATTAACTGAAGGGAAATTTCGATATTTTCTATAAATTCAACATGGGCTAGAATTTGGCGTTCATACAGAGTTCAATCTGAAAGAGATTTCTCTTTTGATTAAGAGTCCACAAATCTAATTTAAGATTATATAAAGAATATATGTAGTTTAGTATAAGTTTTTAGCTATTAGAAAATGATACATTGATATACGTAAAACTAAAGAGAAAATAAACAAAATTATTATTTTAAGGTAATTTTCATTCAAGGAACGCATTTTATTTAACTGATGTAAATATCTGTAATGTATTTATATACGATTAATCTTGTAATCTACTTGAGACCCTTATTAAAAATGTACATTTTATCTATAAGTGTGGGCAGCTATTATTCCATTGTTTATATTGCGCAATATCCCCTTGTTTCAAGGACTACAAATCAATAATCATTTGCGTTTTTACCAACCTTGAGAGCGCCACGAGCCAAAACAAAGCACTCCAAAAATTAATTTCATCACGTTAAAATCACTTAAATGCATTGTAAACGATAAGCCAACAAATATCAAAAGACCGTCGCTAACAGAATACTATAAATAGATATATGGAAATTTATCAAACGCGTTTCTAACCGCCTTTTATCGAATTCGCAAAAATAATATTTTAATTAATTGGCAAAAACCGAAAGACGTCGTCAATCTGATAAATTTATAACTAAGATATAGCTGCTGTTATTAACGTGAATTCCCGATTGAGCAATTGCAGGTGCGATGCCCAACGAAGACCGACGCGAACTGAAAGCATTGCCTGGAAATTATTTGCATTTCACCGACCCATTGAAAGAAAACTTAAAACTACACAATCAAATGCGACACAGGCTGACTGATAAGCGTTGAGTGGCTCAGTTTTAGCAGTTGAAATGCAGACAAAAGGATTACCAACGATTATTATAATGATTATCGTCATCGGTCCGGCGCATTGTCATCGTCATCGTTGTCATCGTTGTCAGCGTCGACATCGTCATCGTTGTCATCGTCATTGCCATCATCTGCATTTGTCAAGCACTTGAAGTGCATAATTTATGATTTACGTGTGTAAATCATTTGTGAAGCACTCGCAAGCAGAGTTTCGTGTTTGCCGTTGACAGATGCCCATCCCCATCCCCATCCCCATCGCCATCGCTTTCCGCATCCCCCTCTTGCTCCATCCATCCCTGTCACTGTTTAGTTTTCAATTTACTGGCGTTTCTAATTGCAGGCGTTAAAAATCGCTGGCAAATCGCGTTCAACAATATTAATGAAGCACTTAACTGCAGTTTATAGCTGCGGGCGTGTGTTCAAGTTTGTCATCCGCCTCCCCATTCGATTCACCGTTGCTCGAGTGGCCCCGGCTTTTGAATGGGCTTTGTGGCAGCCATTGAGGTTTATCGCTGCAATCCATATGACATCTAACTATGCCCAGCCAGAGAGATAGTGAAGGAGCGAGACAGAGATATAGAAACTGAACCTGTAAATTGTCTCTCTATATATAACGCACTTGCTGTCAACGCTTTCTGTATAGGCATGAACGGAAGTTAGCTCATAGGGGATTTTACCAATACACTCAGCAAAACAAATATCTCGGAATTTTAGAAAATCAACTAACTTTGACTCACTTAATTATTCAGAAAGCACATTTCTAAAACGGAATGTTGTATCTTTCTAAAAATTAGGGTATTACTATTCTAAAATCCAGGGTACAGTTTTGTGGCAAAAACTTGCCTAATTTGCTAATTGTTGTATTTTTTGTTCATTTAAAATCCGTCCATTTAGAAATCATTTCTAAAAACAAGATAAATTCCTTTTATATAAGGTCGATTTTCATTTCAGGCCAAATTTCCAAAATTCGCACCGAATTTTTTCTGAGTGTACCATTTTTATTAGTTGAGTGCCTAGATATGGTGTCTGCTGAGTTATAGAAATGTGTTATTCAACTCTTAAAATGTTTGAAATGCAGCTGCTTGAGTGTGAAAGTAATCTATAATATGGTTAGTCATCAGCCAAGTGTCCCGTTCATTACGTCCATACTTATCTGACATTGACATTTAGGAAATTCCATAAGAAAGTCTAAATTGGGTTGAATAGATTGCATTTACAGTGCAGCTGAAATCTTGTTTACATATTTACGAAGCCTGTCGATTATTATGCACTTGATTGTTATTTTTTGATAACATTTTCATAATAACTCAAGTTATTGATTTAGTTTACTTTAGTTTAGTTAGACATATTTTTTAGTTAATTGGACTAGCTCACTTTTCAACAGATCCTTGCGATAAGTAATAAGAAATTCAATAATAAATTAAATTATTGTCATAAATGAATCCATGTTCTTAATTCACATTCTGTTAACTCGTGATTGTTACTCTAATTATTCAGCAATAGTTTTGGGATATTTTTACATTACATATTGATTATGCAATACTGATCCTCACTTTCGAAACATATTTCAAATGATTTATTTGTAATTATTTCCTATTTTTGGGTTTTTACTTTAATTTTATCCACAAGTTCATTAAATAAAGCACACACATGTTTATCAATTTTATGCACTAGTTAAATTATTAATTTTATTTAACATTTTCCATTTTCAGCATCCTGTAAATGTTCCATTTTCCATCTTCAACAACAACCACAACAAGAACAACAACAACAACAACAACAACACCAACACCAACACCCACAGAATGTGATCCCATTATAAAGTAATTCCAATTAAAAATGCAGTCGGTACATTGGAGAACCGTTAGACCCACACAAAAATGTGCACGGACACAAAGCGGAATGTAAACAGCGAATGAATGAATGGAAGCGCCGGCCAAGAAGTAACGGTAAATTTTCACATGTGCCAAAATGACAATAGAAGGCCCCACGACAAAACGCAGCCGAAGCTAGCGTCGCAGCCGCAGCGCCCTAACAGTTGTGGATGCTGCCACGTTAACAGCGCTGTTAATAGCCATAACAGCGAATTCTGCGCACCAAAGCAACAACGTTGCGACCTCAACGTCAACGTCGACGGCGGCGTCAGCGTCAGCGTTAGCGATATCGCTCATAAACGTCATTCAATGGCTCTATCTGAAACTACAGCAATAAGGCGACTGTGCTCCTTGGTGTTTATGTGTTTGTGTGAGTATGTGTGTGTTTACTGAAGCGTTGCTAAATATGAAAACATAAAAATTAATGTTATATTTATAGTGTGGCAGCCAAGAGTGCGGCATGAGTCGTTGCTGCGGTCGCTGCAGGGCAACAAAACCAGGCGTTGAATACAGTCTACACATAGTGGAGCAGGCGGGGGAGGGCAAAGGCAGAGAGGGTTGCAAGATGTAGTTGATTCAAGTGCTGGTATTTGTTTTGCCCCGCTGCTGCTGCTGTGCTTTGGGGTGTGGCACAAACCCAAAAGGGGTTGCGGCTCGCCTTGCATGCATTTCAATAAGCAGCAAACCAAATATTTTCTACAATAAATCGCCCGAAATGTAACGCCAATTGTGCGCAAAAAAGTAGGGCCAGCACCATTACCAGCAGCATCAACAACTGCAATAATCCAAAGAAGTCAGAGTGCTCTGGTCGAGAGTGCTCAGCTAGGCGATACCCAGTATAAACACACACACACACAAGCATCGACAGTGCCTTTGCAGAAAATAAACTTTTTCATTAAGTGAAAAATGCTTGATCTGAAAAAATACTTATCAAATATTTTTAGTTTGTGGAATTTAGTTATTCCAATCTACACTCTGAAAATTTCGAAATTACCTAAACAAGATTTGATTAGTTGATTATATAGTTAACCGAAAGACTAACTCCATTATATTTTACTTTTCTAACTCAACAAACGAACAATCGAAAACCTCAACATTTTGGGCTACAAGGTTAACTCGCCTTATTTTTCAGAAAACATATATCTCAATCGAAGAGCTGTGTTTTTCTCAAAACCAAAGCTGCTTTTCAACTCTTTGAAAATTCTTTCTGTTATTAAGAAAAACATTTTTTGGAAATAGACAAAAGTAATTTTAATTTTAAGAAATTTTCTTTTGTAATTAATAATTATTCCTAAAAACAAAGAAAAACTTTTATGATCTGTAAACAAACTTCTCATAGAGCAAATCAAAATATTATATTATATTATTTATTAGTAGATGCTGCATTTCTTCAGTTGTACACAATTTGCACCACTTTGATGATACCTATTTTTTCGACATTTTAATTGCGTACAGAGTATTACAACAATAAACTTGCACAACAAACACTGTAACTCAACTGTCGATTGTGGCAAACACACACACACAGCATGCCCCCAAGTGGTCCACATACCGCAGCCACATGCCACGCATGCCGCGCCACCAGTGGCCGCCAATGGGCAGTGCCGTCGACTGCGGCCAATGCGGCGTATGATGAATTTTTGCCAAAGGTCTGCCTTTAGTTCAACGGTTTCGTGCTGAGATTTTCCTTTAGGCTGTGTGTCTGCCTGTGTATGTGTGACTGTGTGTGCGTGTGTGCGTGTGTGTGTTGGCGAGTTAATTCAGCTGAATTGATTTGCCAAGTTTTTGCTTCAATACGTATAAAATAAAGGATGATAAATTTGGAGTTGGAGCAGCCAAAGTTGTGATCTAATTAAGATTATGTTTGATATCGAAATGTGCAGTTTTATTTATATTCGAAAAATAACTGACTTATTAGTTTATTTATTTTTAATTCTAGTATTTTATCTGCATTCACATTTTCTGTTTGCTGTTCTAATGACAATTGTAAATATTTGTCTACAGTTTGCAATTGGACAAGCAATTAGAAAATCAAATTTAAAGGCCGAACTTAAGATGGAAGTTTGTGCAAATTGTATGCCCGCCCACACACGAAAAGGGTATGCGCAAGTCGTGCACTTCCACATGCCTGCCTGCTTCAATTTGTGTCAATATTAAGTACCTTAGCAAGTGTTTTATAATAAATGGTGAATTAGCTTTTGTCAACACACAATAAACAAAATACGCCGACGGCTTAAGGACGGGCCATTAATCAACGCATTCTGAATGCGCCCTAAGGCCAAGGCATGAAATATTGAAACATGGAACAGCTGCCGCCACACGCCCACTTAAGTATCTGTCTCCGCTATTATTTTTCCGCCCTCCGAGAAATGCGACGTCAACACTTTTGGGCCAATGATAACAGATCCCCCCTCTACCCCTTTCCGCGGAAGCCTGTCAGTATTTAACTTCCATTGCCGGCTTACACCTAATCCTCCCACTGCTCCTAATGGACTCCTGAAATAGCAAGTGCTGATTGCAGCGTTCTCAATTCTCAATTGTCAACTTCCGGTCGCCGTTCAATGCCGTCGCTTCCGCTTGCTCGCTCTGCTGGCGTCAGCTACTACTGCCTGGTCTGCCTGGACAGCATTTCTTTCCTAAACTTTAAACAAGCTGTTCAAGCACCTAAGGAGTAAGCAGCAGCAGCAGCAGAAGGGTTTACCATAAACCGACTGAGAACTGCCCTCACATTTGCAACCAAACAATCATACGCCGCATTGTTCAACACATTCCTCACATTCCTCAGGATGAGGCGAGGAGGCGAGGAGTGATGGCATCTGTTGTATATATTTGAGTGTGTCCAGGTTCAAAAATGAAAAATGTTGCATATCACAAATGAGAATAACTGGGACGAGGAGGCGAACTTTAAACTGCGGGCCTTTTTCTGTTGGCCCACAGTGGATCAGAGTGCGTCCCAGTGACAGTTCCTGCCTGGAGCAGATAGCAGCCATGGAGTGAGTTGGCACAGAGTGGAGGCCTGGTTGAATGGATGACTGCTTGCCTGGTTTGTTGATTGTTTGCTTCAGCTTCTGCTTCTGGTTCTGCTCCTGCTTTGCATCAGCATCAGCATCAGCATCAGCTTCTGCTCTTTGGTTTCGTTTCGTTTCGTTTGCAGTGCTAAATTTACCGCTAAGCATTTGCCAACAGCAGCGACGACGACTGCACAAAGGACAAAGGACAAGAGACTGCTGTGATGCTGGCCAGGATCATGGGGGTCATTGTAATCATAACGGTAATGTTGAAGCTGAGTTGTATGTTGTGTGTGTTGTGTGTGTATCTTCCATTTGTGGCAATGAGTGTGGCGCAACGCATTTCAAAAACCGAAAAACTAAATACCAAAAAGAAATGCAGGATGCTCGCCAAATTACTGAAATCATGTTAAGGGCACATACAGGGTGCCTCTGCTGTGGCTCCTTGGGTTTTCCAAGGGAATTGTCCATAATTTGTCTCTTGCCTGAATTCTGCCCAGCAATTTTGGCATTCGAATAAAAGCAATTGACTGAAGTTGCCGCCGTTTACTGCTTTTTATTGTTGTTGTGGCTGCTTTCTGTTTGTGAACGAAGAAACTACGACGTCAGCTGCGCTGCCAGCGTCGCTGCTGCTGCTGTCGCTGCTGCTGCGCTGTTGGCCGCAAAGTGGGCAACTAAGCAGCCCGCGACAGTTTTTATGATATTTCGCTTGTGTTTTGCTTCTGTTTGCTTTGCAATTGTTTCCCCTGTGGACTTTAACAGACGACAGCAGCAGTTTTTTCGCTGTTGTCGCTATTCTGAGGGTTGCTGTTAACTGAGTGCTGTCACAGTCCCCCTCCCCCTCCCCATCCATTCGCTGGCAACCAGACACATTGCACGCTTCGCTGAGTCGCATTAGTTGCGAGCATTATCATCCACAAGCCGAACGGCTTCCACAGCGTGTGGAGTGTGCGCATCGTTAATACTGACAATCCCCTTCAGAACAACACCCCTCAACCCCACCCCCGCTCCACCTAGCCCCTTCCCTTTGCCTGCTAATCCCTTGGCAGTTTTGACAGTTGCAAGTTAGACAAACAACTGACAGTCCCAGGCGGCAACTTATCACTTTCCACCTAATTGATATCAGTTCCAGTTTCAGTTGCAAAAACTTTCCCTTCTGCCTACCCCCTGCCCTCTGCTGCCCTCTGCTGCCCTCTGCTGCTGAAGTGCAGGTCATGTAAATCCGCTTAAAGCAAAGTGAACTCATAAATTATTGATTTGATTATGTCACCCCGTGTGACCGAACCAAGCTAGGCCATTTGCCAGGCACCAGCTGCTACTGCTGCTGCTGCTACTGCTGCTACTGCTGCTGCTGCTACTGCTGCTGCTACTGCTGCTGTTGGCCCGAAAAGAATTTCAGCCTTTGCCTTTCGCTTTCAAGCATTTATAAAGGATCAACAAGCGATTATGTCCTGCTGGCACTCAATTGTCCAGCTAAAGTCTGCATCAGCAGCAAAGTGCTGACGGATTAGCTGCCATATCAGCAGCAATAGATGTATCTGTATCTGTGGAATGTAGAATGTGGCCGTAACTCGATTTGGTTTTTCTACCTGCGGCTTTTGACTGCATTATAAATGATGACTGGCAAAAACTGGCCGCCATTTGTTTTATTGGCCATTTACATGCATAGCTGCCAGAGCTGAGCTATTTATAGCCATGGTCAACACGGACACTTGCCAAAAATGTGTATTCGATTGTAATAAATTGACCACAGTGCTGAACAATTTAAGCAAATTATAGAAAAAGTTGGTCAGAACAAAGAGTTATGCAGCTAAAATGCAATTTTCGAGCATTAAGTTGAAAATGAAAACAATGCGAATACAATTTTTAGTTTTTCAATTAATAATTCCATTTAAAGTAAAAAAAGAAGCAATTTACGAGCGTTTTTATTAATAATAATTAAACAACAATAAAAAGACTATAAAAAAAAGAAAAACAATTTTTGTATAATGAAAAAAATACTGAAATAAACATTAATTAAATAAGAATGATGAATTGTGTTTTATGAGAGTAAGCTAAAAATGTATTGAAAATGATTCTGTCTTTGTCTGCACACGAATATCACATTTGGTCGATTGGAGGTTCTCAGAGATACCCGACATAATTATGCGACAATTTCGTGCTCCATGAAAAGGGTTGCATTTCCTCTGCTTGGTCAAGAGATATCCTCAATTGGATTGCTTATTAGTTTTATGTGCACAAGATTTTAATCTACAAACCTCAACAGTTCCATTATGAAGCCGTTCAATGTTATCATTTATTCACAACATGGCATTTTGAAATGGCCACACACATCTGTATGCGGTTGGTGCCAGACTTTACTTTGCCCGTTGACTTTTAACTAAATTTCTCGTTTTTTGTTTGTTCCATTTGGTCTCCGTTTATCTTATTGACCCAGTTTTCTTTTTTTGTGCAGAGCTGTATGGCCTCAACTGCTTACCGGGTTAGCCACTTTTATGTGGCTGCCTGTTTTTATTTCATTTATTTTTCTATTTTGTGCATTTCTCTGACAACATTGTGAGCCATTTGTGTGCCTGCCACGTCATCGTCAGCATCAACAGCAGCAGCATAGTGTGGCGCGTGCCTTCACCTGAAGATTTCTATCTGATTGGCGGACTTCCAAGTCTCCCCTTGCCCCCTGGCAAACGATGTTAATTAAAGTGCTGCCGTCGCCTCATGCATATTTTCGAGTCACATATCTTGGGTTTTTCCAGCCAGTAAGCGAACGTGTTAATCATTTGGCAGTGGCGCACGTGTCGTTCTGGTTTCTATGGGTCATTTGATGGCCAAAACTCCTGCCTCAAACACACACACACACAGTCGTACACACACCGTAGAGTCCAGAGTGTCCTCAACCCCTGCTTTTGGCTCTTATTTATTTGTTTGCCTTTTGTTGACAGCAATTTAAACGCTTCAATGGACTCACAGACTGGCGGAGCGCAAAAGGGTTCTCAGCGCAAACAAGTTTCACCTCGTAAATTAATTTCACTCGCCCAAAAACACAACACAAGAAACAAATTACAAGAAGGAGGGCGCAGACTGACTGCTTGTTTGCTCAAGACACAAAAGGGTGATGGTAACAGCACCCACAGCCTCAGCCTCAGCCACACACCCACCCACATTCCAAGGCCAAAAGTTAGCTTTACAATATGCTTTTGACTTTTGGAATTTCAACGCGGCTTTTTCATTAATTACGACAATTTCATAACGACAACTGAAATTGGAAAATGGCAATCGCCGCATATTAAAACCGGACTTAATTTCCAATTAAAATTGATTATATAATTTTGTGTGTTCTGCTTAACATAAATTTGGCACACTTTCGGCTTTGTTGTGCATTAATATTATTTATTTGGCCACAACCAATTTGCATTTGTGCATTGCAAATGTGCAATAAAGTAATAGATTATATTCGAATAGAGCTTACCGGACCTGGATGGGATTTAACTAATCCTAAAATAAATAACAATAAATATTAATTTTTTTTTGTTTTTTGCACGTAAAACAGTTAAGAACCGAAATAAATTTAGGGGAAAATTAATTTGCTTACTCACGAATATTTTATATTTCGGGCGTTTGATGTTTAAAGGCGCCACAATTTATAACCATCAAAGTTTTTATATTTTGTTTACAATAAATTTGTGGAAAGTCAAGTGGGGAAGCCTTTAACTCATATCAGGCTAAGCATTTGGTGAATATACACGAATATATGTATGTACAATGTTTATGTATTGTATGTCTGTTTTGGGCACGGAAATCGTTTATCTTTTCCATTTGCGCCGTTTCTTAGCCAACATGAGTCCTTTTAGGCAGCCACTTTGCCAAAAGTTGATTTATGCCTCGCTGGCTGCCTGATTTTCATATGCTGCCTTACCACGCACAACAACACAGCCTTTTCCAGACGATATCCTGCTGCCAAAAGCTGCTCCTGCTCCTGCTCCGGCTCCGGCTCCGGCTACTGCTCCTTTTGTCATTGTTTGTTGCTACCCGCTGCGACGTGCGGCGTCAAAGGGACATGTGATTCAATTTGCTTCGATTAGAAATTCCAATTGCAAGTGTGCTCGTGGGCAGAGAGAGATAGAGATAGAGAGTGGGATAGAGAGAGAGAGAGAGAGAGACAGATAGAGAGAGAGTGTGTCAATTCGACTCTGTCACGCTTGACAGATTTATAGAAGTCAGCCCAAAAATTAAAATGGCTGCCGCTCATCAAGTTCCGCCACAGACTCAGACCGACAGCAGCAGCTGTTGCTGTGGCATGTGGCAAGCTCGCGTTCGCCTGCCACCCATTTGTGTATTCGCATTTGTATTTGTATTTGTATATTAGGCGCTGCCTACAGCTTGATATCCGGTGTGACGCCGGTACCAAGTTTGTCGACGAGACAACGGCGACGAAACGTGCCTCCTCTGTGGCAGATTGCGAACTCGGCACCCAGTTCCAGACACGCAACTGTCACGTTCTCTACTCCAAATGCTGTCAACTTTATTGGCCCATCTGCTGCTCTGGCTGTTGCTGCTGCTGCTGCTTCTGTGGCTCTTGCCCAGTCGCTTGTCAGCCTTTGCATCAAAAAGTTTCGGAACAACATATTTTTTTTTATACCCTAGCAACGGGTAGTTCAACTACGTTGCACAAACTGTAAGCGGCTATACAAATTTAAGTGTTATATGTTGAACCGTTTCAAACTGCAACAGCTAACTAAACGGACGCTGTAAATCGCTCAATGAAGACAATATCGTTGTACCTCAAAAATAAATAAAACCACAACAAAAAACAGCAACAAGAATTTACCAAACAATTAACAATAATACCGTTTGTCCAAATTGAAATGCATTTTATTAAAGATGACACACAAAAAAGAGATATACTTAAAAGGACTGGAATTAATTAGGCACAATAAATTTAAAAACTTCCTGATTAATCCTGGCTTGATTGCGTTATGTTTATCTAATGATAATAATTAACTTATTTTCAACTATAATTTTTTTGGATTAATTATTTTTCAAATTAAATTAAACTAAATAGCTAATTAAAAGTAAGTTCATCAATTACATAGCTGCAAAGGGTATTTAAAATTCAGCATCGAGTTAATGATTTTTCCGTGTTTTTTTCCTCCTTTTTTTGCTCCTACTTGCCGTATGGAGTACGTGCATCCATTTCCCAATCCGATGTCAATCAATTTGGCGTACGGCGCTAACGCGACTCTTGTTGACCATGAACACTTTCCCAACCACCCCCCGTTGCCCGCAGAACAGCTCGTTGCACGCGGGGCCCTTCGGGCATGCGGCAAGGCCGTTAAGCGCTCAGCGGACAATTGAAAAATTAACAGTATTTATTTATGATGAACAATGGGCAGCATCCACAACACCCACAACCCAACAAGGGGTAACTGTGTGCGTGTCGCGCATGCAAAATGCCCTCAATCCGGCCAATTCCTTAATTGCCACGGAAATTGCGAATGGAATGGACGTCAGGACAGTCAGCGGGCAAATTTTTGGGAGCGTACAAACGAAACCCGCCAGCTGCAAATATCGGGAAAACTCAAAAGAAACGTAGCAAAAATCAATGTAAAAATTATAGCGCGCCAAAGGCATAAATAAAAAGAGGCGAATCAAAAGCAAACAGGCAAAACAAAGAAAAAAACAAGAAAAAAAAGGAAAAAGCAAGGAAAATATGCAAAAAGGCAAATCAAATGGTAAATGCTGCAAGCAGCGTAAGCGGAGGCATTGAGCCGGTCATTTATTTAATTTTTTCGCACGATTTCAACATTTGCCGCAGGGACACACAAAAGCACACACACACACAAACACACACACAGAGAGGACTCGGACGCAGGACCTCGCCTTAATGGAAACATCAGTTAAATGACCGCAAAAGACAAGCAAAAAGGGGAGTTGGCTAAGTGCGACGGGGTGCAAAGAGTGCCATGCAAATAAAACTGTTGGCGCTGTCAGGCACTTTAGGGGTGTTTCACACACACACAGACACACACACACACTGAGAAACACAACACATTTGTAAACGTAAATACAACAAGCTGGAGAAGTGGAGTCCAACTGCTTGCGTACAACTTCAACTATTAACGAGACGGACTTGGTTTTATTATTGATATATATGTATATATCTATATTATCGATATATAGATAGTGATGTAGTACTAAGACTGTCAGATAACATCTGTAAGCTAACATGAACTTAACATTGATATCGATGTCGATCGATGTTGATCGATATCAATTGTGTGAACACCAACAAAAAGAAGAAGAAGAGTTAGTCATTGTGAATAGAGAAAAGTGAGCAGACAGGTTTAAAGAAAGAAGTCAATTTTGTTTAGACTGCCACAATATGTATTTATATATATACATACATATATATACATGTATCTGCTTGCAATTGTCTGCTTTAATAAGTCACACGAATTGTGACAAAATGTGAATTCCCTCTGCGCGTGTATTATAAAAACATGAGCCAATTTACTTTGCTGCTTTTGATGCCCCTTAAGGGTGCCTAGTGTCACATCCCGGCCGCAGCTGCCTGTTACTCAAGTTAAGCCACTCACAACTCACTCACATGCCCAAAAAGATATGCAAATGTGCAGAAATTGTATTGAATTTCAAAGCAAAAACTGCAAAATAATTTGTGCGAAAGCAATCAAAAATAAAAGCGACAATTGAGCGAATGCCAAATGTTTGTGAAGTGCTTTTGGCCTGGCTTTCACTTAACAGCAGCAGCAAAAAGCACACAACACATTGTTCAAGCTGTTACTGTTAATAATACAATCCACACAGAACACACACACACACACATACACACACACACATACACACACACACAAACACTCACAGAGCCACACATAGCAGGGGAAATAATTGCAAAGCAAACAGCAGCACGGCACAAGCGAAATATCATAAAAACTGTCGCGAGTCGCTCACTTTGCGGCTGAGTTTCTCAGAGTTTTCCGATAGCGCCGGCAGCAGCAGAGGCAGCGACGTCGCAGTCAACTTAGCCGAAAAGACAACAGCAGCAAACGGCGGCAACTTCAGTCAATTGCTTGTATTCGACTGCCAAAATTGCTGGGCAGAATTCGGGCAAGAGGCAAATTATGGACAATTCCCTTGGAAAACCCAAGGAGCCACAGCAGAGGCACCCTGTATGTGCCCTTAGCATGAATTCAGTAATTTGGCGAGCATCCTGCATTTCTTTTTGGTATTTAGTTTTTGGTTTTTGAAATGCGTTGCGCCACACTCATTCCCACAAATGGAAGATACACACACAACACATACAACTCAGCTTCAACATTACCGTTATGATTACAATGACCCCCATGATCCTGGCCAGCATCACAGCAGTCTCTTGTCCTTTGTCCTTTGTGCAGTCGTCGTCGCTGCTGTTGGCAAATGCTTAGCGGTAAATTTAGCACTGCAAACGAAACGAAACGAAACCAAAGAGCAGAAGCTGATGCTGATGCTGATGCTGATGCAAAGCAGGAGCAGAACCAGAACCAGAAGCAGAAGCAGAAGCAAACAATCAACAAACCAGGCAAGCAGTCATCCATTCAACCAGGCCTCCACTCTGTCCCAACTCACTCCATGGCTGCTATCTGCTCCAGGCAGGAACTGTCACTGGGACGCACTCTGATCCACTGTGGGCCAACAGAAAAAGGCCCGCAGTTTAAAGTTCGCCTCCTCGTCCCAGTTATTCTCATTTGTGATATGCAACATTTTTCATTTTTGAACCTGGACACACTCAAATATATCCAACAGATGCCTTCACTCCTCGCCTCCTCCACTCATCCTGAGGAATGTGAGGAATGTGTTGAACAATGCGGCGTATGATTGTTTGGTTGCAAATGTGAGGGCAGTTCTCAGTCGGTTTATGGTAAACCCTTCTGCTGCTGCTGCTGCTTACTCCTTAGGTGCTTGAACAGCTTGTTTAAAGTTTAGGAAAGAAATGCTGTCCAGGCAGACCAGGCAGTAGCTGACGCCAGCAGAGCGAGCAAGCGGAAGCGACGGCATTGAACGGCGACCGGAAGTTGACAATTGAGAATTGAGAACGCTGCAATCAGCGCTTGGCATTTCGGGAGTCCATCAGACATTTGATGGAGTAATTGGAGGTTTAAACGAAGTTTGAACCAATCCAGTGGTAGCTGGGCAAAGGCCCCAGTCCCCGGAGCGTTCTGCTGATTGGCCGAAAAGTGTTGACGTCGCATTTCTCAGCGCAGCTTGGAGTCGAGTCGGGCCACTACTGCTGCTGTTGTTTTTCACATTTTTTGCGGGCACATTTCCCGCTGGCAGTTGGCGTGATTTGATTAATGGTCAAGCTCAAAGGCGGCGCCGTCAATGCAGCCGTCGGCGACTTTTTTATTTGGCAATTATGTTGTTTAGAGCTGTGCACGGATTTCACACCTCGAACATTTTTCATTCAACGAGCACACGCCTCCCTCCCCGTCCCCGTCCCCGTCCCGCCACAGCCTCCCTTCGAAAATGGACTTCATGGGATTGTGTTTCGAGGCTTGTCGGTGACATGCAGTATCATTAATTCTGTTCAAGCCCTCTTGCCCGCCTCCCTCCGCCCATAACGATAACCGACCCTCAACTGGCGTTGTCATTTTTCAACTGTTTTTGGGATTTTTTGACATTTGACAAGTGTTTTTGACTGCGCCACAAAGGTGCCAAAAGGTGCAGTCAGCTTTTGGACTGTGACAGCAATATCTGGCAAAATGTCCTTTTCCAATCTGTCTTCTTCCTTCCGAGACCAATGTACCAAATTTTATGCAGATGGAAGCGTTTAAGACATTGAACATTTGATGACAGCATGTCATAGCTAATATACACTCTTCTGTTGATTTTTAAAAGCATTTTTGTTATATAGCTTATATATTTTACATATATATGTATTATATATATATATATTATACATATATGTATATGTGCATAACATGATCCAATAAATGCTTTCAATGGCAATTGCTTTTAACTGAAAAGCTTTAAGACTTCTCTACCTAAGCTTGGCCTCAATTGTATTTATTATATTTCCTGCCTTCTGGTCGCTGCAGAATTAAGAAAATGTTAATACCTTAAACAATAAAAACAATTTAAACAAACATTGAATTTGTTATTCAATTTCTTTTATTTGTACGACTCAAAAATATGTTCAATTAATGAAATTATGAAAACTAGATTATTTTTTCTTATACAACCTTTGTTATAGATATAAAATGTATTCAATTTTTGCTTCGAAAACATAAACTTAAACAAGTTTTATATTTAGTGTTAAAATATATCCTTTGCTGTATTTATGTTATATATATCTTATAAGTGAATGACAATTTCTATATATGTATTTATTATATACTAGATAACATTAGAACTTTTACTAATATAATCGTGTTTATATATCAAATATGTATATCAATAAATTGTGAACGTATCCAAAAAACATTTCCAAAATATCGTAAATATCGACAGAATAATTATCGACCTCAAAAGTATGACTAGGATAGAGCATAGAAAATAGACTTGTCCGTACAGTCGCCATATAACCTTGTCACGTGGCTGCACCGCGTGCCTTATCAGGCAACTAACCACCTATACAACCACAACACCACCCAACCACCCAACCATGGCTTGGTAATTAGCCGAGGCAATAAGCACACAAATTGCCTGATTAAATGAGGTGTTAAACACGATTTTGGTCAACGCATAAGATAAACGCATTACAAAAATAAATATATTTTGCAGATATTCGGAGAAGGGTGAAGGGAAATCGATTCATGCGGGCTTCTTGGCCTCGTTGAGGCTGCTGCCACCGCGTACCGTCTTGCGGCAGTTGACTGCGCACCATCGGAGAGAGCTTAGTCCAGAGCATTCGGTTGCCCAGCACCTGGCGCATATTGAGCCAGAAGACCAAATCGTAGCTGTGATCCCGAATGGCAAACATACAGCTCGCTCGACCAAGTTGGCCAAGAAATTGCAGTGATGATCGCGCTTGTGTGCGTGGCGGCACCAGCAGCTTGCAGTGGTTGCACAAGTGCCACAGATGTGCCTCACTCGCCAAAGGCTGTTGTCGTTCCTTTCTCAATGCCACAAAGCTCGTATCCCTTCCCCAGCAGCACAATATATTGCCCAGTACATACAAAAGCAGCAGCCAGTTGAGCTTGAGGGCGCAGCCCGAGGCATCTACGGATTTGGGCAGTATGTAAAACGGTTCGTATATGAAAAAAAATGCGATTGAGCTCAACAATAGTGCCGTGGGTAGAAGATGCATTATCTGAACAATCAGTGCACATTGTTGGCTTAAGAACATCTCCAATCGGATTACAGCTGGATGCACCACTCTCTTGAGTCTAACGACAAATTTGACCATTGATTCGATGCGGAATACTAAAAGATATTTGTTCAACTTTGAAATTAAGTTTTAGAGAATTTGAAAATTAATGTGCTTGGTTTGTTGTGATTTGAATGATCTCGATTGGGGTTGTTTTGAATCATTTGTTAATCACGTCAGTCAATTTATTGGGGAGCTAATGCAAATGGAATTGCGGTTTCTTCATTTGGAAATAATAAGCTGCTTACTCTTAAAATTACTTCATCAATTGTGTAGACATTGGAGCGAATGAAGGGATATTTTGAAAAGCAATTAAATATATAAGTTAATATTTTCATTTAACTTGGTATTCTTTAATACGATAAAGCAACTGCTGCTGATTTTCATTAATTGTTTCCACTCTCTGAAATGTGTTCAATGTATGACATCAAAAAAACTCGATTCTCTTTTTCTATAAAATATATATTTTAGATATCAAATGTATAACATTTTGAAAGCAGACCCGATAACAAAATTTAGCAGAAAAATATACAAGCTTCGTATTTAGTATGCAGATTTATTCATTCATGCTGAATATGTTAAAGTTTTGTCATAAATGGATGACAATTTGTGTGTGTAAGACTTCAAATATAATTTAAGAGTGCTCCCCAATTCTGGTTAGATATATCATTGCATGTGCCACAAAAAACAATTCTCATAGAAAAGCAAAAATACACGAAAGCTGCACATAATAATAGAATGAACCACAATTGTTGCATGATATGTGGGATGGAAATGACAGCTGCATGTTTCTTGTACCAGTATTCAAAATACACTATTCTTCACTTTTCCGAAATGGGCAAAGTAAACTGAAGTAAAAATCCAGGGACTGAGAGTGCTCGACTAGGAGCTGCCCCTTAAATGGATCTCGAATTTATATGTGTATTTTTTTTAATAACTTTTTTTTTATAACAAATATTTTTTATATTTAGTTTTTATTAATTACAATTATTACAATATTACAATATTACAATAATTTTTAGCAATACGAAATTAAAATTTTAGTAATAACTTTAAGACTTATTCTGAATAATAATGACGAGTTTTCTTTACATAGCTTTATATGCCACATTGTCGTCTCTATGGAAATAAATACATCTTAAATTTGTTAAGCTGTTAAATAGACGAAATATGAACAGATGATAGATGATATTTTGCACATGTTGCTGTATCGAACTTATCATACCCTATTTTTTGTTTCAGGGTAAGCTAAAATATGCAGCGTGTCACTGGCTTTTAAACAAACAGAAACAGATGCTGGGGCAGACAATGTGATGGGGACACAGCCACTGAAAGCATCAAACTGAAAGAGAAACAGACACCGAAACAAATTTTGTCTATTTCGCATAAATTTTGTTGAATTATTAAGATGAACTACGCATTCCAAATGCGTAGCACTCGTTGAGCACGCGGTTTGGCATTTGAATTTGCGGTGCCTACCGCCTCCCAACCTGCCCGGCTAAATCATTTTTGCTTGAATGTGGCATTCACCTGCTGCCAAAAGCCAAGCGCTGCTCTTGCATAAGGTAAACACAGCTATGGGGAATGGGAATGGGAATGGGAATGTAGAGTTGGAGTTGGAGAGGAGCTCTGCAGTGTTGCCCACTTGATGAGTAATGTGTTTGAGTTGTTTGCACACACCAGGAGCAAACAAACAGTCGTTTTAGCTGGCGCCAGTTGCGCTGCGCTCTTACGCCGTATCCGACAGTCAAAGCAGTGGAAGAGCAGCGTTAGAGGATGTACACTGAAATAAATATGTGTCCAAGATCGATTGCGCAACCCGGTCTTAATTTATTTTAGCACTTATTCGCTTGAAAGTTCCGCAATACTTTTTGTGCACCACCAATTTTTTTTAGCGTTTTCAACAGACAATTATACTTATTTCCAGCTCCGATCAATTTCAGTATACTTTTTTATATCTCGAAAATTACCCTATTTGTAAAATAAAACTTTTTTCAGACCTTCTTTAAGCATGAATGTGACAGCTATAGGTAGGTGCTGCAAGCGAAAGCAAATAAGTTCTTGAGGTTGGCGCGAAATGAACTTAGGTCTTCAAAAGACGCTCAGCTAGCAATACAAAGTATCTGGTTTAATTTAGAATATGTTGGGAATAAATGAACCAACTTTTATCCAAGCTACTGTAATCTTTATTTTCCAGAAACTGTAGTATTTTTAAGAAAAAGTTTGAGCAGGTTTGCGCTTGATACAGTTTCAATTTGGCCAAAGACATTTATTTCTGTGTAGCTGCCACACTAATTTGAGTTGAAAGTCACAAACTGGGCGCAATGTTTGTCAACCTGTGGCATTGCTTTGTTAAACATTCTTTTGAGTTGACTTTGTGCGCCACTTCCAGTCATTAACATTCACTCAAACTTGAGTTTTGGACGAAATTCTTGCATAATTGCAGTGCTTGCTGCGGCTCCTGGAAGTTTTTGCTAATCGCTGCGCATTTTTTTTCTCTCATTTCATTATGCTACTGTAATGTGAGACGCAAGCATGTCGAAGCTAAAAGTTTTTACTTTAGGAAACAGTTCTGCTCTCAACTCTGCCCACAATGTGTTCTTTAATTTTCTGGCAATTACCTGGCGCCTGTTGCAGCCGGCGGTCCTACAGTTCCCCATGTAATTGAGTTTTGGGCAGAAAAATGTTTAAATTAGATGATGTCAAAAAAAAAAATATATATGTATATATATATATATATATATATATATTTATATATATATATATTTATAAGGAACAGGCGCCTTCGTTGTGTGTGCGGAATATAAATTAATAAGAAAACAAGCAAGAATGTAAAGTCGAGAGTGCTAACTAGCCAATACCCTGGAAAGAGTACCAACAATTAAATATGTAGCTTAAGATAAACGTAGATCAGTTCTGTAGTTTAAATTATTATACAACCCTCAATGGTGCACATTACGTATTCGCATGATAATACAAAAACAATATTTAACAGACCCCTTTCTCTGGCGAACGCTGAGAAAAGTTTCGTGCTCACCAGTTGGCGGTATTGTATACATTAAGAATTTCATTTATGATAATAAATTATACTTAAGCCAACAAAACTTTAAAGTAGAATCTGTGTTTTTCTCATACGATGTACGTACGAGAGTGGCGGGAAAATTAAAACTTTGAACTAACCAAATGCGTGGGTTTTTACCAAATTAGCACAGGGCTCGTACAGACTGCCGAAAGAATGTAACATAAATTGATAAAGCTCGGCTATATATTTGCTCGATTGCAGGGTATAGGCAGACATTTTTTCCAGCTGCTCAAAACACGTGTCTTCGACCGTCTGTCCTCATTCTGTTATTACTGTTTTTACTGTATTTAAAGCTTAAGCCACACAAAATGTTTGAAATTAGAGCGCATGAAAAATTAAAGCAGAAGCTTAAAACCTATTATATCTTAATTTATATTGCCATTTATCTGAGCCGGTGTCAGACCTTAAACTGCAAAGGGCCGCGCTGAGCAAGGAGCAGCTAGTAGACAGCAGCAGCTGCTGCGAACATTTATTTCAATGCGTCGCCACCTGGGCTCGATTTAGTGAGCTCGGTGTGGTCCGATTGGTCGATAAAGGAGGTATTTTAATGAACCATCAAAACGGCAATTGGAGGCAGCGTCAACGTTGCGAATGAGCGATTTCCCAATTTGAGCAGCTGCTGCTGCTGTTTCTGCTGCTGCTGCTGTTTCAGCTGCTGCTGCTGCTCCACAACCATCTTCTACAGCCAAAAATATGTGGGGCATTAAAATATTTGCCAGTTGGCACACAAAATTGATCGTCATTTGTGCAAATGACTTGGAACACTGCCACTCCTCACACCTTTGCTCCTTTTGCTTCGTTCTGCCCTTTCTGTGTGGAGCGTGCGACATATTTTTCTTGTTTCGTGGCATATTTCCGCTTTTACATATTTCCATTTTGTTTTTTCATAAATTCTTTCATTTTGTTTGTCAATGTTTTGCGCCTTTCGACATGTGTTTGACATTTGCACAAGCGACTGAAGTGTTTTCGCCCGAGAATGGCTAGCAGGTACGGATGAGGAGGGTGTTTGGGGGCGGGGACTGCAATTGATTGATACCCTGAGATGAAAAGTATGTTTTCCGATTCGCAGGTGGGCGTATTGGTTTTGAAATTGAGAATGAGCAATATCTTTGATGGGAGTTTTAGATTACATATTTGATTTGCTATTGGAAAACTGGATAACGAATCAAAATTAATTCATCAACTTAATTTTCAGACATGCTATAGCGTATCTAATAGTTCAGTTTGTATATATTTACCAATAACTCTTGATTTTGTATGTGTGTTTCTTTATTTTCAGTAGTTCTTCTCTTGAATTTGAATGTCGCACTATTTGCCATTTCTGTGTATATGTATATACTATGTAGAAACTGCCTTTTGAATGTCGGTGTATGCAAAATTGAAATTGTTTGGGGCGTATGAGCAGCACTGTGGGCGTGGCACAAATCCACAAGCGCCATCGCTTCGTTATGGGTTTTCATTAAATGTATTCATAGATTTATTGCCAAAGTTTTCTGATTACTTTTTGTGGCAATGGTCCCGGGCATATTTAACATGCCGCTGACGTTGCAAAAGCCGAATTGCTGATTGACTTGGTTGACATGGCGCAGATGTGGTGACCAATATACACAGCTTAATCAAAAAAAAAATCATACAAATTTAAATAAAAATAAATAGTTAATGCCAAAAACGTTGAATTTGCACATGGAAAATTACCAGTGGAGGTGCACAAAGGCAACACAACTATTTACAACTATTGCACAGTTGCCGGCAAAAAAGCAATTAAAAACTAATTACACTTGCCTCCACATTAGCAGCAGTAGCAGAGCAAGAGAGAGCGAGAAAAAGAGAGAGAGAGAGAGAGAGTGAGAAAGAGTGAGAGCATTTAACAAAAATTTAAAACTTAATTCAGTAAGTAGACGGCAAGGACAATGGGAGTGCCAGCAGGTGGCTGACAGCGCGGATAATTAGTGGAAAAGCAATAGCAAAAGCCAAAGCCAAGAAGACTTGTCAGCTCGAAGAAAACGGCATAGGCGATAGGGGCTGACAGAGGGGCATGGTTTACCCACCTGACTTTGTTTTAGTGTCGCGCAGCCAACGTGGCGTATGAGCAATTAGTAGTTAATTGTGAAGTTGCCTGAGGCGGTGAAGGGGTAATGAAACTTGCTATACTGCAACACTTGCGACATTCACGAGGTGATGCGATGCGAATGAAAATGCCAATAGCTAGAGAAAGAGACTGACAGCTAGAGAGGGAGAGAGAGAGAGAGAGAGACGTGTAGTAGAGGCAGCGGATGCGAATGTAGTGTAATTAAGAAGCAATTTTTGATACTGCAGCTGAATTTTTAATGGTTGGCAACACGTGTGCAGATGTAAGTGTGTGTGTGTGTGTGCAGGTGTGTGTCTGTGTATGTGCAGGTGTGTTTGTATGAGTGCAGATGTGTGCGCATTTGACAAATTATCGCAACCAATTAGCGTATCAATACCGTTTGATCAAAAGGCGCACAAGCTGCGCTGTGTTTGTGATAGATGACGCTGAATTAGCTAGATTAGCTTTACAAATATTTATAGTAGCTCATGTTGTGCACATTCAATTTATACAACTAGTGGTTGCCAATGGCATGTTGCAAAGAATTGCAATTAATAAAGAGCCAACATTTGCTCCAATCCCTTTTGCCATCACATTTTTCATTAGCTTTGCAATTTCTGACCGTTCATTCATTTCATTGAATGTGCTTCTCTCAATGGCTCGCAATTCTTTTTAATGCCTCAAATTGCTCGTTGTGAAAAGATGATTTGCTTCTCGAAACGGTAATAGGATTTGAGAAGCCCAGCGAAAGCTTCTTTTTATTGTAATTTTTTGCTGCAGAGAATAATATAAATATATATTTTCACAATAAGGATTAGTTGGCAAGTTAAAACAAACAAAAAAATTAAATCCAAACAAGAAGCGAGCTTGTTGGGGAAAATTAAACCCATGACAAGCGCATTAAAGAGTATTATGAAAAGATTTTGAAAAAAGCGATTATCAAAGAAAATTTGTAAGCCTTATAAATACCTCGCATGTTAATTAATTTATATTTAGTGTTAAATTCAATTTTATTTTTTATTTTTTACTTTTTGCTTAAAATGAATAAATGACTAAAGAGCTAAAAATGGTTAGTCGCAAAAGCCAGCGAAAAGGTCACAAAAATACTTCAGTTAGCTTCGATTTACTAGTACTACTACGATTAAGTTAATGGGAACTAAACACAAGGGAGAAGATGTAATCGCGTCTAATGAACAACTGTAACAAGTGATACATTGTGGCACAAACACTGACAGGGACACAAATGCAGACAAGCATCTGGCGGGGATGCAGAAGGAGTTGCGATTTCAAAATGTCAATTAAATGGATATCCGATAGATCTGTGACTACAAAGCGCCTAAGTGCCACTTAAACAATGCTCAAACTAATTGAAACCTAGCGCGAAGCCAAAGCAACAGCAGCAGCAGGAGAAAGGCAAAAGTCGATTAAAAGACCAACTAGCCGAAAAATGAACAATGCCAAATAAAAATCAAACACGCAAAATGATAAAACAAATGCCGAAGCTTTCGCTCCTTCAGCACTTCTATCTCTCTCTTTCTCTCTGTCTCTCTTTGTGTGTCCTTGTCCAATAAGCCACTTATGTGAGTAAAAGATGAAGCGACCAGCTAAACAAAGAACAACAAAGGGGAGAGCACTAGAGACCAAAAAGTCGAAAAAAAAAAATAAAGAAGTAACGGAAGAAACGAGACGGAGCGAGATAGAAAACCAACGGAAGACGCGTTGACAAAAATCAAACAATGAAAATGCTGTTCAATAACAAGAAAAAGAAAAAGAAATGGCAAACGGCGCAGATAAGCAAAAGAAAAAAACAAAGCAAAAATGGAAAGTGTGTGGGCGCAATGAAAACAAGCAAAAAGAGGAAAAAGATAATGTTGCCAGCTAATATTATGGATGTGGGATGTGCCTCCAAGTGCACAGGATGCGGCAACAACAACAGCAACAACAACAACAATAACAAGTGATGAAATATACAATGAGCTGCTTTAAGTACTTGCAAAAGCAAAGGCAACGTCAAAGGCAATGGCAAAGGCAAAGGCAACGGTAAAATCAAGTGCGAACACTTGAATCAATGGCCACTCAATGCGACAAACTTCAGCAGCAGCTCAAAAAAAGCTGAGAGAGCGTCAGAGTTAGAGTTAGCGAGAGAGCGAGAGAGATCGAGAGAGAGAGAACAAACTCAAAAAGCGCTCAAAGCAGCACAGCATCCCTTTTATTGAGTCTAAAAGAGTAAAACACTCAATGGCATCCCTTTAGAGCGCACTGAGCGCGAAAGCTCGAGGCGAAAAGCTTTCTGTGCATCTGCTCAGAGCGTAGCAGCCGGGCTGCTGTAGAGAGCGTAAGGCTTGCTTGCTCTTTTGCCAGTATTGCTCTCTTAAGCGTGGCTGCTGCCTTTGAGCCCTTTGCTTAATCAAATAAGTAATTGCTCTCGAATTTGCGCAATTTGTTGCAAGTTAAGCAATCGTACTGCTTTTTTCATGCATTGTAAGGGGCTTACAAATTTACATATATGAGCGTAGGCAGTCAACATTAGGATAGTCCTTTTTAGATATGGGCTTGGAATATATTCACTAAGTACAAACTTAAAATTTCTATTAAGAAAGAGAGTGCAAGAATGAAATCTTTATTAATATAAAATATATAAGATAATTTATATGAAATATCACACATATTAGTTTCATGAATATATTAAGAAAGTGCGAACTTTAAATTTTAAAGTTAATTTATATATTAAATTTGTCACTTCTAAGTGGAATGCAACTATTCGAATAAAATAAAATAAATAAATATATATAAATATTTTAACACTTATTTAATCCGAGTTAATTGACATTTACAATCTGTATTTTGTGGTTTAAGCGCCTCACTTTATTTGCTTAATGTTAGCCGCTCATCGATCGAATAAATTGCTCAAATAAATTCTATAATCATCAATGAAATTTAACATTTTAGTTCACTTCATTGCTCTTAAATCTTCATCTGATTGGCTTCCAAGAAATATGTCAATTATATAAGTACACAAATAAATCATGGCATGCACAAAATAATTAAATCTTGCTGAATTTCAAATTGAATTTCTCGTTATATCAAAATCCTTTGTTTATTCTTTGCATCAATATTTGGTGTTGAGGCAACGTGCGGTCGAGAAAAGTTGCCAAATAATTGGCATTACTCGAATGTAATTGATTTAAGTAACTAACTTGAGTGGGATTTCAATTTATTATTAAATTGATTAAATGGCAACAATATATATATATATATATGTATATATGTCTATATATATAAATTCATGTGTGTAGTTTCGTCATAGGTGTATATTGAATTGATTTGAACTATTGTTAATTTCACGGCAGGCGGACGACCTCAGTACAACACACTTCGAGCAATCACAGCCTACCCTTTCACCCTTTGGGTCATATCTGCTCCCCATCTCTCCCCCACTCCCCCCTCTCTCTGCCCTGCTATCCTTGTTTTCCCTAGTCTAATCTGATATAATCTTGTGCCGTGTTCTTTGAACTTTGCAGCTGTTGCACGTAAGTTCATACACACATTAGGGCACTCTTCGATGTCAGCAGCTTATTACACACACACACACACACACACACACTCTGTCCGACACACACTCAGCGAGCTGAAGAGCTGCAGAGCGCCTAAAAGAATGCTTTGTTTGCTTTTCATTAGTTGCGAGCACGCTGAAAACTTGACCTCACCCCAATCCCCCCAAACTACCCCTCTACCAGCACCATCCATCCCCTCACCAACTTGAGACTTATTGTCTTGTTTGGTTGCCACTCTTGTTTCTGTCTGTCATTGCATTTATTTACAGTACATACACATGAAACAATTGTTTTTTATAAATTCACTCGAATCTTGTGGTTTACATGACAGTCCCCAAAAGTGACAGCCACCAAGGCATGTTTTAAATTAAAATGAACCCAATTTTAATTTAAATTGAACCGAATTTTAAATTAAAATGAACTCAATTTTAAATGAAACATAACAAATTTTCCAAGTAATGGAAGACCAAGTTTGATTTTTTTGGACATGTCGTATGTCAAAAATTCTCAGCAGTAACTTTTTGACAGGTCAGCTGCGACGAGTGGCATTAATTAACTTTGCGAATATCCATTTTAAATTCGTTTCAAATAAGCTTATTTGGGGTGTCAAATGCTAATTAGGTGTGTAGGTGTGTATGTGTGTGTGTGTGTGTGTGTGTGTGAGGTGATGTGGCGCTCTTATCGATTGTTAAGCTAGTTGTACAAACGCACTTGATGAAATCATTGTACAAACTTGGGGGCAAGCACGCAACTAGCTTAGCCAACATCAAGTATACGCCATGTGGCAAAACTCATTGACTTTTGGCCAGACACACATGCCCACAAACACACGCACACACACACACACATAGATGCGCACTCACACAGGCGCACACTTAACCGAAATGAAAATGTTTAGTCAACTGTAGCTGACCTCGACTAGAGCCAAAGGCAGCTTCCCAGTTGCCACTCAGCTGCGCCGTTGAACAGCAAGCAAAACAGCAAAATGGCAACAAAAAAAAAACAAACAACATGGAAAACGCAAAAATGAAAACCCTTATGACGGTTATTTTTAAAACGTTGCGATGGCATGTATCCACTACGCTCATGGAAATTTCATAGATGTACTGGGACCGCAGGCGCTAGAGTTCAGGTTTCCAGCTGTCTAACTGCCTGAAATTACTCACACTTGACTCGATTCGAGGCCTTGACTCGAATGGGCAAGGCTTGCGGGGGCAGATGAGCCTGCGGCACAATCTTTGTTGTTTTGCTGCCAATCAAGCGCAGCACCACAAGTCACTCTTCTAGCTCTCCGCACTGAGGAAATGCCTTTCGGCGCCGCGTTTTTAATATTCAAAGATACCTAACGAAAAGTGAATAAATAAATAATACTTAAATTAAGTTACAATTGTTGTTTCACCTGTTCCTATGCCCATCAAACTGGCAACTGAAATTTGAATGTAGCTTTGAAAGAAATTAAGTTTATTTAAAACAGCATAAAATCCCAAGTGATCATTTTTGACAGAAACGGAAATATCAAACAAAAAATCTGTGTTGAAGTTAAGAGATAAACTACTTCTTTGCAATGCACATGTTTACTTATGTGAAACATCTCTCAAATATTAAAATCTTTCATAAATTCCAGCATTATTATACGACTGATCTACTACTCTCAGATCTGAAGAAGATACTTTCATCCGTTTTATAGTGTATAAGTTTAAAATCTATAGTAAATATATAAATACATATATGCTATTATAGAAATTAATTTTATGTATGAAAAAAAATAAAAAAAAAATAAAAATAAATTGCAACAAGTTAATCAAAGTTGAAATACATTTGACAGCTGACTTTTCCAATTAAACTGCTGCAACAAGCGACATCAAATGAATATATTTATTCAACTCAGAATTTGAATACAAAAATGAGTTTTAAGGCATAAATATAGATCAATTATAATTAACTAAGCCGATGATTTGCCAACTGGTTAAATAGCATTGAGCAGCTGGAAAAATCTTGTTAGCAATCTGGCTGGTTACTCTGCGTAATTGCTAATTAGTTTTTGTTAGTTTCCAATGGCAGATTTCAATGGAGACCTGCCCATAGCTACCAAATGAAGTCTATAAATTATTTGTGGACAGTTTTACGAGCATTGATACAGTGTATAATGTAGCTGAGAGTACGCCCATCCTTAGTTCGAAGTTGGCACAGTAATCGTAATGTCATTTGCTCGACTCCTCCCATCCTCCCCCCTCGTAACCACCTTACGCCGGCTGTTGCTGCCTGCAGCCTGCCGCCTGCTGAGGGCTGACCTATAAAAAGTACAACTTTGATACAGGTTATTAAGTAAATGTAAGTGGCACACAGCTTGCCACACACACAGGCAAGCACACACACACACACACACAGGCAAGCACACAAACATGCACACATAAACAATACTTTATTTACACTGTAATGGCATATAAAATGGCTACCATTTTCTTTGCTTGTGTGTGTGTGTATATATCTGGTTTATTTGCGTGTTTGTGTGTTGTGTGTGTGTGTGTGTGTGAGTATGTGAGTCCAGTTGTTTAATTTCTTCGCTTTTATTTTGCCACATTTTTGTGCTGCATTTGCAGGGGAGGCGTGGCTTGCGCCTTGTGCTGCTGCCCTGGCTGCTTATTTATTTTCGTAATAACAATAAATAACATTTTTCTTTGGTTTTTGCTTTGGGTGTGTGCTCATTTGCTAAGTTGTTTTCTGCTGCTGTCGCTTGTTTTCTGGCTTTTTGACATTATTTGGATTAAGAAAATAAATCTTGCTCATGCGACTCGGCTCCTAAGCACAACTTTTTTAATTTATCTATATATATTTTGTTGCTTTTTTTTTCTTGGCTTCACTTTTAGCCATCACAAAATAAATTTTCATCAAATTGCATCTGGTAAATGCTTTTGTGGTTTTTCAAGCTGCAGTTATGGCAAACACACTCAAGTGTGGTTCGATATGCAGTTTTAATTGAAAACAAGCAAACAAATAACCAAAATATATTGTAAATTACTGTAAATTGATTGGTTCTAAAAATCATCTCCTGGCTTCTTGTGGAATAAGGATATGTTTATGTCAGACTTTATTTTATGCATTTATACTGTTGATGCAGTAAAATATCGCAAAAAACTCATTTGCGGTAGTTTCAAAAATACCCTGTAAAGAGTTAAAAAGGGTATATATGTAGATGTACATTCAAGTGGCTCTATTTATATATATATATATATTATATAGATGGACATATCTTTCGTTCTTAAGATAACATTTTCAGCGTATTAAAGCATGACCTGATTCCAGGGCATCTACAAGTCGTTCGCTTCCCTTAAGATTACTACAACTTGATATATTTGAACAAATTATTTCATAATAAAATTTATGGAATTTCTAAAGAAAATCATAGAAAGAAAAATATGCATTTGAAGGTAAAGCGATGAAGTGTGAAAAAATGTTGAACAAATTTTATAAATAAATATAAATGCACGCTAAATGTAAATACATATGTATATATGTATATATATAATTGCACGCATATATATATTATATGTATATGTGTTTATTTATATACAAGTCATGTGTGCAATAAATATGTAAATTTCTCACAGCTTAAACCCAGAGGCAGCAGCACACAGTAAAAGGGATCCCAAATATTTCAGCACACCAAAAAAGCGAGGAAATTCAGCACATTTCGGAGCTACGTTTTTCCTGTAACAGACATCAAAAATACTTTGTGAAGACTTATTTATGCTTATTTATGCGTATTTATTTAAATGAGCTTCTAATGGAGTTGAGTTTTGAGAGTTTGAGAAGGGTTTTCCACACACGCACACACACATTATGTTGTGCATACTTCAATTAGAGGTGGCTAATAAAACATAAAAGATGCCAGGCCGCTGGGCATTTACACACAGACACAGACACACACACACACAGACAATTAACCGCAGCAGCATCAGCATCAGCATCAGCATCAGCATTAGTCGCAGCCACAGCCGCAAACGCGCAGTTGAGAATTATAAAGAGCGAATACGCAAAGAGCTTGGTGCAAAAATATTCCGCAACACATTCAACGTGGCCCCAAACAAAAGCGCAACACATTTAGCCTTTTGAGGCAGCTAACAGGGTGCGAAAGAAAAAGCAATAGAGGTAGCTGGCAAGTGACAGAGAGAGAGAGAGAGAGAGAGAGAGAGAGAGTGGGACAGAGAGAGAGAGAGAGAGCAATTCAAATAGTAACACATTTTTTTAATTGTGTTTGGCATTTTGAATGAGTGAAAAGGCAACTTGGCAGCTCGGCATTAAGGCCTGAATAGCGAAAATTGCTGACGCGTTTCCTGCTGAATGTGTGTGTGTGTATTGTGCACACACTCTGACGGTCTTTTGGCTTTAGCTTAATTAAAACTTTGAGCGAGCGCGAAATGCGAGCAAAGCAGTCGGAAAATTAACAAAATTGCTGAATGTGGAGTTGTTGTTGCTGTTTTTCCCATTTCCCATTTTCCTTTGAAATTGCAGCTGAAAAGTCGCAACGACATTAGCCTAAGCGGCGCATACATTTTCCAATTGCAAGTGCACCTGAAATTAAATATACATATATATATAGAGAGAGAGGGAAAGAGTCAGACGAGAGAGATAGTATGACTGCAGTCATAATAGTTTGCAAATTCGCAAGTAAGCCTAATGCATGCCATTGGCAGCCAGTTGATGTCTGTCTGCGTTGCATGCCACGGTGTCTGAGTTTGCGTGTGTATGTGTGTGTGAATCAGCTGTGCCTAGCCTCGCACTTACTCCCTACTCCGCGCAAACCACCAATGCGGCAAAAGTGTTTCGCGGCAAAAATAATGCCAGCCAGTCACATTATATTGTCTGTCAGCTTTGTTTACGCTGTCCTCGCTTGCAGTCAAAGCATTTATGTGTGTGTGTGTGTATATCTGTGTGTGTGAGTGTGTGTAAATTTAGTGTTCCAGTCAGGCAGGACATAAGTCAACTATACACACATTTAAAGTAAAGTACTCTACTATAAACAAAACATTGACAATCGTCAAATTATTGAAATCTGGAAAAGCAATCTTTTAAATTTAGGGAGATTTAGGTTTTCGCAAGTATGGGGCGCGAGGTGGGTGTGGCCACGAAATCTTACTAATCTTAAGTGGCGGTTCTTACAAATATACTTTCCAGCTCTAAAATGCCAAAATTCTTCTTTATTATTTATGGGGGCGGTGTGGGCATCCAAGAATTTTTCATGTCTATCTTAAGAGGAGCTTACCACTAATCTACCTGCTAAATTGACCGAAAATTACGTTACTATTAATACACATTTAAAATTTGGTAACTCTGCATCGACTTGCGCCATCACATATAAAGATTTTAGATGCGGGAATGGTCGTGATATTAAATGTTTTATCGATCTTTAAGAGGAGTTAGCTTACAGTTTATCAGACTAGTAAAAAAGATAATTAAAAGGAATCAGGATTGTATTTGATAGTTAATAATATATAATCATTCGATGTTGAACTTACTTTTCAGGCTGTTATCAATAACATTTTACTTTTAGCTGTAATTCAGATGAACAAACAAAGTTGATTAAATATAAATATAAGTTGCCATAAAATATAATTCCATAAGCAGTTGTCGTTGGTTAAGTGACCGAGTCTTGACCCAGTTCAAAACAATTGCTGACAATGTCAACAGTTGCTGCTGTTCCAAGCTGCTGCAATTTGAAGCGAGGCATCTGGCTGGGGGGCAAAATCGTTCAATGGACTTGCCGCACGCTTGGTGGCACATTGATAGATATAATTGGCCAGGCACACGGAGGGCGTTTCGGTGGCGTCGCCTGCAGCAACTTGTCTGTCAGCTGGCGGCTGCAAAATTGTTGGTCCATTGCAACTGCTTGTGTCGGGCTGCCAGGCAGTGGCTGGCCGCAATGGCTGCCACATGTGGTGCATGGCCTCTGCTTCAATAGCTGCTCCCCCGTGTTGCAATGGGGACTTCACACTGAGGCAGTGTCCGTTTATATGCAAAAGAGCTGCGGAACAGAAACCACATTGAGCTGAACTGGTATTGCCATCATTGGCCTCCTGCACAGCACTCACCTAAAGAGCTGCTCAACCACCAAATGCAAAGTAGCAGCTTCATCGTAAGCCTAAGCTCTAGTTCTGCTTTCTTTGAAAATAGTTTTCTAGATCAGTTTTTGAGTACTCGTAAATGTTGCCCGATTATTCCAAGGACTACTTTTGTTTTTAGCAAAAGTTTCTGCTGATCTTTTTCAGCAAGTTTCGACACTTTCTGCAGATTTTTCTTCCTGATTTTATTTGTTTGTTGTTTTCACTATCCAAACTAAACGAATTTTAACTGACGCATTGACAATTGTTTTAGCCATTTCATAGTACTTGATTGCCTCACAAGTGCTACATTTTTCTCAATGCAGCTTCTCTTTGAATTTGCCCAGCATACTTACTTTTTGATCAGATGCGTAACATAAAGAAAAAAAATGGATTTATTTGAAGCTTGGCAGATTCAGATGACTATATAGATTGGCTTTTGATTATTATTATTTTTTTTCTAATAATTAAATTTACTTATTAGCTTCATGTAGATCTTATATGCAACAAAAGGAGTAATCAAAATAAAATTAGATTGAGTTTATTTGTTAAGTCTAAAACCTAAACTAAGTTGAGAGCATAATGACTAATTCAGAATTCATTCTTTAAACCGAAAACAAGACAACGACAAACAAATTTGATTAAGTTAACCACAATTTAGAATTTGTTAAGATCCGAACATATGCCAGACAACTAAGGGTGTTCAGAATTCTGCCAGAAATAGATAACATTATTTTTCTACTTTTCGTTTTAGTATTTTTTGCGTTTGATACTTAACTATTTTGACAACTGCTCGTTGCAAATGTTGCATTGTTGTTGAGCTTGTTGTAGCTGACTGGCTTTTGGCTTAAAGTTCGCCTTGGGTTTACTTTACTTTTAGTTTATTTTTGAGTTATTTTTTTTACAGTATTTGGTACTTTGCATAGCCAGCAAGTCTATCAAAACATTCTCAAGTTGAAGTGCGGCTGCAAAAACAATGCGCCCAAGCCATCGATTTTCTCAAAAGTACAAAGCTGTAGAGTGGTTGGCAGAATGTGGATTGCTGTGGGTGCTGGGAAAACAACTCAATGCATGGCACTTAAGCAGCTCAAACAACAAATGCAGCAAGCAAAAATAACAACAACACAACAATCTTGCTGGCATTTGGTTAGGAAGGTGCAGAAACTTCAATGACAGCAGAATGCAATTTGCGTGAGAGGCAAAGTTTATGCAGCATTTACTTGCCACCGCCTGTTGTTGCCACAAATTGTACGTGTGTGTGCAACTGTGCAATCAGTCAAAGGCCAGGCAACAGTAGGGGAACGAACTCTGCCCAGCAGCTTAAGAACCTTATTGTGCACATATATATGAATAAGTTCGTATACGAGCTATGCTTGTATCTATCCAGTTTTCATTGCCTTAACTAAACATATCCTGCAATATTTTGCTCTCTCTTTAATTCATTGAAATACGAGCATTAGGCATCAGCTTCGCACATCCTAATTATGCAGCAGCAAGTGCCACTATGCATATGACTCTCCTCCACATTTGACACACATAGTTCTGCAGCTATGCGCGAGGGTGGTAAGAGAAGAACTAACAGGCAAAGAGAACGCATTATAACTATAAATTAATATTAACATGATTAATCCAATTTTGTACGATCATTACGTTATTAAAGATCCTTATGTTGAATATGGATCTCTATTACAATTTTCATCCGCATAAAGTATAAACTGCACAAAACAATTTCTGCTATTTGCACTTCGTTTTCTTAACTGAAAAACTAATCCAAGTTAGATTTACTGTTCCGATTAGGAGAATTGCAGATTATAATTATTTAATTGTAAATAGTGCCCAGTCTATTTTATATTATTATTTATCTATTACAACTTTTTCTTATATTTATTGCCTAATTATCTGCGAGGCAGATCGCATTTTGCCTGGGTTCGCACTTGGTATCATTGTAGAAAAACAAAAGTAACTATTTGAATCTAATAAATTGTGGCAGTATATAGCAACACAAGAAACCACCCACGTATTACTACTGTTATGTACATATGTATATACATGTAAGTGCTGGGATCTAGTAACGCTTCTCTGGCTAACTTATCGGGCAGACAGTCACGGAAACAACGCTGGCAAACGCTTGCTACGTGCATTTCATTTGATAAATGTTGTCGGTGTTGTTGTTGTATGTGGTGGTGGTGGTGGTGGTGATGGTGGAGTGGATGGTGTAATGGATGGTGGCTTAGGTGTCGTTCTCATTGTCGTTGCCGGCGTCCCGTCGCTGATTATGCAGCGCTGCTCGATGCGAGCACTCGCTGCCACAGCCAGTTATGCCTCTGGTGCCAAAAATTTGGCTCGACTTCCTCTTTATACCCAGGTCTATCTTTTTATTGCAGTCGCGCGCAAAAATAAACCACGAAATGAGCTAGACGTGAGAGAGAGAGCAGCGCTTTATTAGCTCTATCTCTGTCTCTGTCTCTCTGTCTGGAGGCGTGTCTCCTACTCAACGCTTAGTTTGTAAGCAGCGTCAGGTTTCGTTGTGTGTTAAATTTACGCTGACATGCGCTAACTAGCTGTGTGTGCGAGTCAATGTCTATGTGTGTGTGTGTGTTAGTGTGTGTGTCTGTGCCGCACGTTGCCATTGCAAGTTGCAACTTAAATGCGCACGTGTCGCTGCCTGCATTGCTTTATTGCGTGCACTGTTGAAAATTAACAAGGCTCTCTTTTTTCCTACCTTTGTACATGCCACACACAGTGTTTGCTGTGGCACAGCTCGTGGCTGACAAATATTCATTGAGATGTTTTTTAGATCAGTTGCACTTCTTGCTGCATGGCAACAACGTGCTGCCACATAAGTTGCAGCAGTTGCAGCAACTTTCTACTCAACTCCTCTACATTCTGCAGTCAGTTAATTCGTGGTGCAAGTAAAATGTTGTGCGGATTGTGCTGTTCTCTGCTCGAGCTAATAGTGACTGTCAAATTTAATTAAATTCATTCATTTCTGATCAAGTGACCAACTTATTTAAAATAACTCTCGTTTTAATCAACTTTTTTTTACGTATACGCAGCATTATTTTGGTCAACGGACAGCAATTAGGCAGCAGACTGAAATTGCAGCTGGAATGAGGAATTTTGTGCCAACTCCCAATAGAAAGTTGTGCAAAGCAAAAGAAATGAAATCAAAAAATGTGTGTGCCGCTCGAAAAGTTCGCTAACGCCAATAACAGCAGCGAGAACAGCAACAAGACGAGCGTTGACAACTTTGGAATTATAATCAGAAAACTGTTCGCAAACAGAAATTGAAAGTCAACATCGGAGTGGAGGCGAGGCGCAATGATATTGGAATCAAATCACGGCATCGTCAAATGCATTTAAAGCTATTTGCATTGCATTCCGGGTGCTGCACTTGAGCTCCAGCTGCAGCTGCAGCGGGTCCTTCAGCTCCAGTCATGTCGCCGTCGTCGCTTGGCATGTGTCTCTTAATATTTTCAGAAGCATCCCTCATCCAACTGGCAGCATGCCCTGACTTCCCGTCGCCGTTCTCATTGCTCCTGTTTGCGTGTCTGGATGTGGAAATTGATTTTTATCGCCTTGGGAGATGCTTTCGAGTGACTTGCGCTATTTTTTCATTTCGCATTTGACTTATGTTTTTGTCGTCGTCACAAATTTTGGTACCTACTTGTCTACAAAATACAATAAAGTAGTTGTGCTGGCAAAATAAATTATTTTAGTTATGCAAACATAAAAATAAATAAGTTCACATTTTTGCATTATAATATTTTTACAATTTAACTCTAACTTGGAACATTAATATTCTGCCAACACTTTAAAAATATGGCTGATAAAAAACACTTGCATGGATTCGAGGAGCAAGTTAATTGCAGTTTACTTACACAATTGTTTATTTATAAAGCATTTATTTTATCAGCTTTGCTTTTGCTTGTTGCGCTGCTCAATTGCGACAATCTGTTGACAATTGATGGGCACGTTGTATCATCGTGGCTGGAAATTAATAAAGCGCAGATCCTGTTCAGTGTTTCAGTTAACGCGCTTGTTAATAAATAAATAGCATCAATATTTCACACATTTTGCCATTTAATAAATACAAAAAGCAAACAGTAAAAAAGCAACAAAAAAGCGAATAATAACAAAATTGACAATAATTTACTGCTGCTGGCCGACACCCACAAATTAATAATGTAGTTGTTGCATAAGTATGTTTCAATTGTTGCACTCAATGGCTGTTCATAAGCACTTACAATAAAAACGAAAAAAATACATGAGGACTTTACGAGTTGAGGATGCTTGACAAAATGATACCCTGTAGACAGGTCTGAAGTAGTTAATCGTCTCTTATGCTGATATTATCGCTACACAAGTAGCAATATTAATTTGTGATTCCTTTGTGGATTTTCGCGGATCATACATTTGAAGAGGGCTGCAGGGTGTCAAAATCGAATCAACGCCATGCTTAACCGCATCGTTGTTTTTTTTATTTGATTCTTTTTGCATCAAGCATTGATAATAATTATTCGTTATTATGTCAGCAATGCATTAATGATGCCAGGAGCATTTGTATCTGTCGATGCAGCTGTATTTCATATATAACACATACGCCACATGCGCCAAGCCAGAACTACTTAATTAATTTGACTTTTTCATAGTTTATCGTATCAAAAAAAACAAACAAAAACATATCTATTCAAACATGCTGGTGCCATTAAATTACTCATACGCCATATAAGCCAATCTAAATATTTTGTTCCAAGCGATGGCATATTCAATTTCCTAAATTAAAATTACATTGCGCGCAACAACACAAAATTAAGATACAAAAGAAAAAAAGTGTTTTCCCAAACTGCCCCAATTGCTTCACCCCTCTGTGCACAGTAACCTTTTTAATTGAACATTTTTAATTTATGCATAATAAAAGTGATTTACGGCTTGCTAAAAAATGAAAAAACGTGCAACTCTCAACTTTGATGCTTTTTATGACTGACCCAAAAAAAAAATGATGAACCATAAAAGCGTACAAGGTACGAGTAAAGCTGTATGGGTGAGTGTGAGTGTGTGTGTGTGTGTGTGCCCCCTAAAAGACACGAGAAGCAACCAGAACCGACTAAGGCTAGGCTAAAGTTTTGCAGGATGGCGCAACTTTTTGATTTTAGTGCCGAGTGTTTGGTCTATTTTATGGTATTTAAGTGGCCATGAATTTTCCAGCCAGCGAACAGCAGCTTCAATTGAAGCTCTGGCCAAGGGCCACCAACGACCAGATACATGTGCACGTGCTACAAGGGGGCATCCCCTTATGCCACATGCTTCACAATTGTTGTTGTTGATGTTGTTATGGCAACACTAGCGCTGGTAGCGGCGGTTATTGCGGTCAGTTCAGTTTTGGTTCTGCAATTGGTTGGTTTTCCTTACCGCCAGCAGGTTAAAATCAAATTGGATTTGCCCACTTTCATGCGTATGTAGTATGTATTACAAATTGCTCTAGAGTTGGATATGCCAAAAAGTTTATAAATAAATTCAAATGCAAGCTCAAATGGAGAGATTCGATTTCATATTTTTGAATTGGAATGGGGTAAATATTTGTTCATATTTGAATATTCATCAATTTATTTGAAGGTTAAAATGCACTCACAACATTTGTTTGATTTCATTATTTGATTTGAAAGAATTTACGTTGAAAACGCTGTAAGCTAGAAATTTATATTCAAATAAATGGCTGTTAAATGTCCATTCCGCAGGACACAAAACACGTGCAGCTGTGGCTGCCTCTTGCGCTTGCCACGCTTGTCTCTGTAACGGCATTTTTATTATGCGCAACGAAATTAAAAATTAAAATTTGCTTTTCGCCTATGGGAACTGCTGATGCTGATGCTGATCTGCTAGCACGTTTGCATGGGCCTGACGCTTAACTAAAGCAAACACAAAATAAAAACAACAACAACAAAACCAATAGAAACATGCGAGGGGTTGTGGCATCCCCATGAGCTCTGCGCAATTTGCGAGCCACAAAATGCCTAAGGTAATCACTTGCCGCAAATTGTTGTAGCTGTTGTCGTTGCCCCCTGAATTCAAGTTCAACCAAAGAGCTGCCGTTTCTTTAACTTTTTCGTATTATTATTGTGCATTATACGGGAAATTGACAAAGAAACTTTTTGGCTGGAAAATGGCAAAGAAAACGAACACACAAAATAAAAGAGGCCAGCGCACAGTGGAAATTCGCCTTCGAATGCCACTTGAGAATTTAATAAAAATACAAATAAAAAATAAGAAATAAGAAATAAGAAAGAGAAAATGAAAATACAATGTAGGCACAGACAGACAACAACGAATCGAAACTGGAATTGTTGTGCACAAATGCCGGTTAAATATTTTAGGCAAATGCCTGTTCCGCATCCTACTATCACTGCTCCCACCCCCCCACAACAGTAACGAACGACTTGCCAGAGTTAAAATAAATCAGCTGGGGCGTAGGCACTTGAGTTGATTTATGTGCCAAGGGTATGGTAAGGGCAACAGAAGCAGCAACAGCAACAGCAAAAGCAACAGTAACAACAGCGATAGCAACGTCAGGTGGGTAAGGCCATTCCAGTGACAGTATTGCCTTTGCATAATACAAAACCAAATTGCTCGAGCCGAGCGATTCTCTGGAGATGCTGCTCGGGGCGACAGCAATTGACAGCAGCCACAATGGCGAAAGTGGGCAAAGGAGTGGAGGATGGAGAGTGGGCTGGGAGAACATTTAAGTTGTTTTGAAGTTTGAAATTCGAAGAACGCAAAACGAATCCTTAGAACTTGCTCCATCTCTATGACAGTTGCAGTTCATCAGTCAGTCCGGCCGTCAGTCACTTAGGCAGTCAGTGTGACAGTTAGTCCATTGAAGCTGCTTGAAAAGAAAACTTCAAGAAGTATCACGAGTAAATCTTCAAAGTACTGAATTACATCGTAAAGGCCATAACCTCCCTGCCACCCCCCTCAGGTCTGCCACCACTTGCCTTTTCCGCTTTGGACCATTCGCTGTCCGCATTTTAATTACAAAAGCCATTCAAAAACAAAATTAATTCTCACCGGAGCGCAATAGGTGGCCAGCTAAGCTCACAAGCTGTTGTCGGCACGTGGTTGCCAGCCGAACCTATACAAACGTAAAAAGTAAAACAAACACTTTTCTTATATTGAATAGCTAATACTCTAATTAGCGCTACTAAGTCCAAATTTAAGGGGTGTCGATAAAAAATAACGAAATTCACTTAAGGTCTACATTTTTCTTGGCCAAATTAAAAGTAGCTCGAGCAAATATATATATATTTACTTTTAAAAATTCGTTTTCTAAAGTACTTTTATAAGTACCTCCTTAAACAAATCAAAGTATTTTTCATTGAAAAATTTAAGATTGGCAAGTACAATTGAAATGGCAAAGCCACTCTTGACTTTAGATAGGGTATTCAAAATATTTATGGCTGCAATTAAAGTTGAATGTTCGTTTGGGCCGCCGAAAAAGAAGGCAACACAATTTCATGAGCCATTCGGTAGACAAGACAAATATAATTAAAATGGGTGAGATAATGGTGAGATCATAAAATGCCTATTAAATTGATAAAATTAGCGTTGGCAATATACTCGCCGACGACAATACACGAGAGGATAACCGCAATGATTGGCATTCTATGCAAACACACCTCGCAGGTTGAAGGGAATATGGAAAAAATGGAAAAAAGGAAAAAAGGAAAACAGAAATTTCATTAGACTAATGTGTTGCATGTCACATCAACGTCGGGCGCAGTGTAACAAGCGCATGTGAAAATCCCAAACAAGCAGCTTCAGCTGCCCAGAATGCATGGATACAAGGACACAGATGCCACTCTGGCATTCAGGATGAGCTGCGAAACAGTACATGTCTTATTGTGAGTGTGAGCTTGTGTGTATGTGTGTATGTGGTTGTCTGTCTGTCTTTCAGCTGCAGCTTTTGCCGGCTTGTTGTCACAGCAACATGCCTCCATCTCCATCTCTTTTTCAACCATACTGCCAGCCATGCATCTTCGTCATTTCACAGCACTTGTCAGCCTAGCAATGCAATGCCAAATGGCTGCCCAACTCACAGCTTCCAGCTCCTAGCTGCTAGCTCCTATCTCCTAGCTCCCAGCTAGCTGCCCCATCTAGTCGCAGAAGAGATGAATTCTTGTGTGCGCTATTTTCGTATCATTTATAATCGAATGATATATCAGACACTTGCACGAATACAACATGCACTCTGCAGCTGTCAACCTAATTACATATACATATTTATTCTTGTTCAATATAATTGTGTCAGGCAACTGGTTTTGAAAGTGCTTAATGGACAGAGATTATGTGATTTTCTGCTAGGGTGGATTTGTGGAAAAAATATATATTTCATTTAAAAATTGTACACTATCCAATCAATTTTATTTAAATGATTTTAATTTGCTTAGTCAACTTGTTTATTATCACTTAACATGACGTCCAAAGAACAAGTCAAACAATTAAATTTTATATTAATGTAATTTTTATGTTGAAATATTGTTGGATGGAGGAATCGATCCAATTGTAGAAAGATATTAAGATAAAGACTTTTTTTTTTAAATGAAAAAATATTTTTCTGGCTCCAGAGTAGGTGTTCTTTATTGTTACTCCAATTCCAGACCAGTCGAGACAACACACCTTTCGTGATACTAATAATTAATTAAGGATTAATTACTCTCTGCCCAAAATGGGTTAAGATAAAAAAGGTACAAAAATAGTAGCAACAACAAGAATAAAGATGGAGAAAAGTATTTGAAATTCAATTTGGTAGCCAGCTAACGAGTCAAGGCTGTATTTCAATTGAAGTAACTGTAATTATGGGCAAATTACGAGTGTTTTTGGTGCTGTGTGTATGTGTGTGTACGTGTTTAGGGGTAGGCGTGTGTGTGTGTGTGAGTGTGTGCTTAAGCAATAAGAGCACAGGTAAACTAATTACAAAAATGTGTTTCGGCGCAACTGTTTACCAAATGGAAAAGGACTCGACAATGGCACACACACACTCGACAAACACACACAACATCAACAACTACAACTGCAACTGCAACAGCACACAAATGCGGATAATACATGCAGCTAATGGCATTTTGATAGAAATTACTGTTGAGTGCAACGGAGGCAGATGAGGGCTTCCAATTGTTGACAGCTGCATGATTGTAAGTCGATTCTTTTGACAAGTAGCGCGTGCAATTTGCAACACAAACAAAAACTGTGCGCAAGGGACCGGAAATATAAGGGGGAGGGGAGAGCATGTGAGCGCATGTGAGTCAGCTGACAAGTAGCATAATTAATAGGGCAGCTACAAAGTGTTGTCATTTTGCATGCAAATAAGAACCAAGGAAGAGCGTGCTGCATACACTCAAACATAAAGCACAGATGTTCAAGCAATGAGAACATAACTGTAGTTGAAATGATAAATACATATATATATATATATATATATATATTAAAATGGATGGCTTATTGATAATGAAGTTATACTTATGCTGAATTGGGCTTCATGCGTCCTTCTACCAACTGCTGGTTGCAAGCGAGCTGAATCGATGCCGATCAGATATCGATATTCTACTGATATACATAGTTACTGACTCGATTACTTGCTCTCGATAGTATCAGCGCAGTGGCATCAACGTTGCCAGACTGCTTTGACCGCTTCTTGTTTGTTTATTTGTACTTTTCTAGCCCGCTTGCTATCTCCTTGACATCAATGCTGTATCTTCAATTTCAACTACACATTTTTATTTTTGAGTGTATTACTGAATCTCAGTATTTGTGGCAGGCACACACCCCAGCAGCACCAGTAAAGAGACACAAGTTAATTTATTTGTTTCGGTAAATAAACCTTGTACTATATTTATTTTTTGCAAAGTGTATTGCACTGCTCGGGAAAATAAGAGAAATTCTGCTGTCCTTCCTCCCTTCATGCCTTCCACACTTTTTAGTTTCAGAAAGTTTTTCTTTGCGCTGAGCTAAGACTGCAACTAACTGACATAGTTTTGAATTATTGTTCTTGTTGGCTAAGAGGTTGCGTGAACTGCGCTCGCTAAGCGTTTATCTTGGCTCAAAGTCTTGGTTGTTGCATGGCACCTACGGCGAAAGCGGTGCATTGAAATTGAAATCTGAGGTAATTCGCTGATGCAAACTTTGCCAAGCGGCGGCAGTCCTTGTGGAGAGCAACATGGGGCATTGAGCAAGCTATGTCTCGCCAGCAGGTGCCAAGGCGCAAGTGACTGGTCCAAGTGTAATTTACCATTTCTTTTTGCTTGCCAAGGCAGCAGCTAGTGCCTTGGGGCATGCAGCATGAAAAGTTGAAGCTGAAGTTATCTCTCGCTTCTCTCTCCTTTTTTCTCTGTGTGCTGTGTGCGATTCCCGCTATGGGAGGAATTCTCAGAGGCAACAGTTGCTCAATGTTTGTGATGCATAATTAAACAATTGTCTGGAATATTGTGTTGCAACTTTGACAGCGCCCCAGTGACCGAAAAGCAAACACATCCATGATAAATGCATCCGGATTTATATGCTTAGACAACATCTCGAGTCATGTAAATAGAGAACTTTGTCTTAGATCACATGTGAAGTACAAATATTTAAATGTTCTTCATTAGCGCTATCTAAAATATATATTGTGAATTTATCGTGATTGTATACGTTTTATTATTTTGATTGTATATGCATATGTTCAATCTTTAATTAAACTAATAGCAGATTGGCTCCACACAACATCAGTATTATTAACATTTTGAACAACAATAGCTGGAGCGATAACATCAGCATTAATTAATCTAGTGGTAATGTAATAACCGCCATTAAACTGAGCAAACAGAATTCTCCATTCGCCGTTCGCCATTTGCCGTTGGACATCAGCTTGTGTTGCCGTTGCGCATAAATTTCAGTTTGACGAAGGGCTTACATAACCAAAACCCCATCCACTTTCTCACCTCTGTGTGAGTGTTTGTGGTTGCGCTTCCAATTAAATGTTGGGCCGACAGCGAAATGTTGCAATCCGCAGCAGCCGTGGGAATTGTACCTTGCAAACAATATTGCCGGGCCAAATGTTTAATGATATGGAATTAATGTGCAAACATCATCGACGTCGTTGAGACATGAATCCCACACGCATTTATGCGCCAGGTGAAATGTTAATGACATAAGTCCCACACTCAGTTCATTTATGACTGTTAGCGTCCATATTTGCCGATTCTATTCATGCAGCACGTTGAGGCGTCTACTTAATATCAATAGACGCACTTGCTGAGTTGTATTTAATACTCTCTTCAACTGATGCTTTTTGTGCCCTGACCCCATTCAATGTGGATAAAAAGGGCACTGCGACCTATAAGGTCTATTATGCCCCCTTCTGATCCTCATCATTGTGGGCCGACGCACGCCGAAACGCACGGGAACATTGTGGACCGACGCACGCGACAACACACGCGTATATTGATAGCCAGCGCGCGCGTCAACTTATCGTCAACTCACTCGTCAACTCACGCGTCAACTCACGCGTCAACTCACGCGTCAACTCACGCGTCAACTCACGCGTCAACTCACGCGTCAACTAACGCGTCAGCGCGCGCGTCAAATCACGCGTCAACTCACGCGTCAACGTGAGCCTTATTGTGGGCAGCGCACGCTTCAACACACGCGTTAGAGCATATGTCATTGTGGGCAGCGCGTCAATATGGCAGTCACTTTTCCGATACGATCACTACACGAAGCACAAATGGCACAATTTGATTTTACAATGTGTATCTTCTAGAAAATTATATAGAAATTTGAGAAGAAATGCACTAAAAAAATTACCTCTTGTGTGCTGAATTCGAGTAAATATAACGAAAAAATAATAATAATAGAGGAAAAGACGCAAGCATTCGCAATCTTTCGGCACAATCCGTAAAGCACTTGAGTTATGCGATTTGCTTGTAAGCAGCTAAAGATGTGATTCCTTTCATCGAATTTTATGAGTCGGCTGTCCCGCCCAGAACACTCTAACAATTGGCGCCAGTTTGCTTGAATTTCTATCCAGCAACTCGTAAATAAGTATGTATTTTGCTTTTTAGGCTCTATTTGAGTCAACAGCAGCAGCAAGAACAACGACAATAATAGAGTTTCAGTTACGGTTTTGGGTTTCATTTTAGGGGCACCAAATGTTTATTGTCCAGCAAAAAGCAAGGAAATACGCATGAAATTAGATTTGCTCCATCGAATTGATTTCATTTGTTTTGATTTGTTTCCGAAAATACGCAAATTGGATACGAGACCAAACACTCACACACGCACACTGTTTGAGCGTTGAGTGTTGTTGTGTCTGAAATGAATACATTTCGGTCAAATGGTTGAGATTCAAGCATTGCCTTGAGTTGGGGCGTTGACAGGAAGGCGTTGCGGTTTATGTTGACGAAAACTCGAAGCAAACCCAAAGAATCCATCTCCCCAAATAAATAACCCCTTACCATTTTGGCTTTTAGTAGTATTTGCTGCTAGTCTGCTGCTGCTGCTGCTGCTGCTGTTGTTGCTTCTGTTAGCGATTGAGCGATCAACACTTGGCAGCTTGTGCTGGCATTAAAGTGTCAGCAAACATATATATTTGTATATATAAATATATATATATTTATATATAGTTTTTGGGCCATGTGCAGAATGTGGGCGATTTACGCCGCATGCGGCTTAATGTGCCAAGCGTTAAGATACCAACAAGAGCCCAAAACAAAACTTGCCGCTCAATCAAATGTCCAAATCTGAGCAACCCTTTTCGCTTTGGGCATGTCTGCCGGGGATTAACAGATCAGCGGCTGGAATGAACCCAACGCCAAGCAACGGTTTGGCTTTAAGTGCTGCTCCTGCTGCTGCTGCTGCTCCTCCAGAACTTTTGGGACGGCAACTTATTCAAGACTTTGCACTTGATGACCCAATTAATGGCTCTCCAACATTTATTTATTACAAACTTTTGTGTAAAACTTGTATATTTCAAGCTTTTCAAACGTATACAAACATAGATTTTTTGATTTATTTCCCAGTGCTCATTATAAATAAAAAATTCTCAGCAGTTGCCCAAGTTGCGAACCCAAACTCATTCGCAACTAATCATTATTGAAAACGTAGCCAAAAAACCAACTTTTGAGCCGCGCCCATTCGCCCAATCGCATTACCAGCCAACAAGGGCAGTAAGCTGACAAAAAGTCAGTCAAAACTTATAACGAAATAGCTTTGGTCAAATTGTTTTATTGTCCTTTTGTGTCCCTTATCCCTCGCTCCGCTTCTCCTTCTCCTTCTCCGGCTGCCTGCTGGCGATGGCACATTGTTTGACGCTAAAATCTCTCAAAGGATTTCCGTCCGGGGTTTTCGATTGCCACAGCAACCGAGTTCCTTTTATTTCTTTTTTTTTCGTACAGGATATGGGAAGGAGTGCATTTTGTATTGAATTACCATATTGTGGGCTTAAAATATGTGAATTTACATGACATTCATGTATGTCAATATATAAGAATATATGCCTGCCACGGATGCCATCGCAGGTACGGCAACTGTAAGCAAGTGCTGAGTGTTATAAATATCAATTTCGATTCATCTCTTCGCACACAATAATGTTACTATGGAGTACGACGCCAGAAGAATTTAAACACAAGAATGTTGTGAAAATGCAAAAGGGTGGATTTAAACTGAACTGAATTCATTATCAATGAAAATATTGACTTAAACATGACAACAATTTATTGATTTTTTAAAATTTTTCATGTTTTTTAGTATTTTAGAAAAGGTTTTAGATAATTTCCATATGCTGTATAAAAAATGGGAATCCAAAAACAAGTTCGTGTGGATAAACTTCTGTGCTTAGGGTATAACATGGTATTTATTTCACAAAAAGAAGGGAGAGTTTCAGGTGCTCTTTAAACCATTGCGTTAAATTGTGTGGAAAAGTTATGCGTTGTGCCTCATCGTTGCGCATCCACGAGCTCGTCACTCCCCCTTTTTGTGCGTACGTCTACTTGCATGGAGTACTTTATTTTTATTTTTCACTCTGAGAGTTGACTTAGCAAACTACTTGAAATGTAAATATATTTGAGTGGCAACTGGAAAGGCAAACTGACAGCAACTTTGAAAACTCACATAATTATGCGCATCACACAGCTGTCCGAGGCACTACAGCCACTCCTCCTAACACTGCTGGTCCTCCAGCACATAGCAGTCTCCTCTTCAATGGCAAGGCCCACCCGGCTGCATCAGATGGGTTCGAGTGACGACTCGAATCGAATGGATGATTTGGATGATACAGGGGGCAACGGTTGCAGCAGCTCAGGTGACAATATTAGTAACTCTAAATATGAGGACAGGAGAGGCATGTTGCGTCCATGCAATCCCAGACAGACGGCCACAAACATTGCCCAGAAGGCCGCCTCCGACGCAGAGCAGGCGTATGGAACGCAACAGACGGCCGCCGCTGAGGTCGCCCGCATGGTCAAGAAGCAGCTGGCGGATCGGGCATATGCAGCTGCCAAAGCAGCGGAGGCGGCACTCTCTGGCAAGCAGCAGAATGTGGAGCAGATGGAGCAGGAGATAGGCGAGGCAGAGGCGGCTCTGCAGCAGCAGGCAGACTCCATTACTGGCACGCATGACAATCTTAACGTTGCCAGCATGACGGTCAAGGATGCTCAGCAGCTGTCCCAATCCCTGAAGAAGGCCAGCAATTTAGCCCAGGAAAATCTGGCTCATGCCAAGGCTGTTGCCGCCGGTGCCCAGCAAGAGCTCGAGGCAAAGTCGCAACTGTTTGAGCAATCGCAGTGTCGCATCGATGGGCTCAAAAAGCGCCTCGGCGAAGCCCGCAGAGAGATGCAGAGTATAAAAAAATCCGCCTATAAAGCGGTCTGTGCGGCTGCAGAGGCCAGCAAGAAGGCCCGAGATCGCCGGACAGCCACTGAGAAGGACCGGATAAAACGGCGTATACAACAACAAATACAACAGCGGCAGCAGTTACACAATTCAGGCGTATTATGGTGAAATCGGTTGCCTTTGAATATATTTTCTAATTCATTTTCAATTTAATTGATATTCTGTCTAAAGCTCGAGCCAAGACATTAAGTATTTTCCACATATTTTTTAGTTTTTATTGTATTCAATTAAATAAATAAATAATTTATAATTCCTCGTTTTTCATGTTTTCTGCTTATTACACAGAATAAGTTATATTCTCAAGTGTTAACTTGAGTCTATAGTTAATGCCAAAATAGTAAGTATTTTCTATAAATGTTTTAATTTTTAAATTTCTATCTCAATTTGCATTTCGTTACAAGCCGCTTGCTCTGCAATTCCCAGTGTGACCAGTTGGCAGTTGTTAATTTATTCTTCACTTTATAAAAAGGAATGCTGATACTATATTTTTTACATAGAAGAATAAATTACATCTGGTAGATGTAACTTGAGTCTACAATTTAATCGAAAATTGTAAGTGTTTACTCTGCATTTTTCAGTACATAAAATTGTATCTCAATTTGGATTTGATTGTATTCGGTTTTCTTCAATTCCCAGTGTGACCAGAGCTGTCACTGAGTCACTTTATAACACAATAGTTTACTGTGTATTTGGCTCAAATAGTTTGTTGTTCTCTTGTTGTAAAATTAATTGGGCCATCAAAACAACGGCGGGTTTTGGTTGCCATCGACTGTTATTGGTGTCCTTTTGGCCTGATAAGTTATCAGCCTTATCGAAATGGCCAAGTTGTTTGCTTTGTCAAATCCCCAGACACTCCTTGCGAGTCCTTTTGTGCGTTGATCTGTTAATCCGAAAAGGGTAACCACCGTGCCGGTCGCAAACTTAGCTGTTCCATATGATTGAACGACGGCTCTTCGGTTTTTTACTGGTCATAAAAAAAGCTCAAGGTTTACGTTTATATTGGACGTTATGGTTTCACTAGAGACGACTTTAAGGACACTAGGCAGCAACAGGATTTGGGCTTAAAGGCTTTAGGGCTAGAAAATTTTACTACCAATTAACAGGGCTTCTGGAATAGTTGGATATATATTTAAGTGGAGTTGAGTTACAGCAAATGGACACTCGACAAGAGCCACAACTGTCCCAATCCTCACTTGTCCTTGCACCCAAAAATCATTTGGTTGCTGCTGCTGTTGCTGCTTCTGTTGCTGATTCTATGGCATTTGCACATTTATCGAGCGTTGCCGGCTTGTCCTTGTGCTCGTCCTCGTCGTCGCTCATGTCACTTACATGCGCCTTTTTGCGTGGCCAAGTACTTGTGCAGAAGTGCCCCAAATGACACTTCGTGTGGGCGATGGCATCGGTGCTCGGGGTGTGCCAGAAAACCGCAAAAAACGTACACGAAATCGATGCGCATAAAAATTTCGGCAAATGCACCTAAAAACTTCTAACAAAAACCAACGGAGTCGAACCCAAAATGCTCTGGAAAAATCAGAAAAATCATAGAATTATAAAAGCCACAAAGCATTTGTTTTGGATGAGATAAATCTTAGATAAATTACAAAAATTAAATAAAATAAGCATCTTATTCATATTCCAGCAGATTGATTGCCGTTCAAATTGAACAATTTCAACTTATTTTATTATTTAGATAAATTGCACCGCAGTTGTTAATTTCCTGTGCATCTTATTTACATTACAAAGTATAATAACCCCATGTTCGAGTTGTCAACCTTTACATACCATAGCATTGCACTGCCAAAGACATCAACAGCAGCAACAACAAAGCCTCAGCTATAATCAAAAACACACACACACGCAGATACACACACACACACTTATATACAGACACACAAATTCAATTTCCTTTCGTAGTTGTTAGACCCCCCAAATGGCATATACCATCATGCTGAGCTCCAGAACCAATGCCAGCCCGAATATAGTCCACATGCACTAACTGCTGCCTCTATGATCGACCCCACATCCCCTCCCCAGTCAGACTGTCTGTCTGTGTGTGTGTGTGTGCATATAATATTTATACCCTTGCAGAAGTGCTTATTGATGTTGCATCTGAAATTGAAATCTGGATTTTTTTTTCAATGCTATTTTTTTGTGGAGTTTCACCCGCTTGGATCGCTTACAGTTGAAATGTATCGATTTCGTTTTTCATATTTTGTGAACTTTCAATTAAGCAAAGTTGGCATTTTTGTAGAATAATATTGTCCGAACGGGCGAATAAGTTGAGCTGAAGTCGAGAGCAGAGTGAAATTTAATTTCCAATGCATAAGTAAATTGAATTTAAGCAACAGGAAAATTGCAAGGATACCACAAAAGGTGCCTGAGCACCTAGCTGACACGCCGACACATGCCACCCCGTCGCCCACAGTAAACGGAGCAGCAGAGTTTTTGAGTCCGACCTGACCACAAAAACCGACTCATGAAATTTAAGCATATACGAGACAAAAGCCGAAGGTGAGAGAGAGAAAGACATAAGCTGTAGATGAGTTTGTGGCTAAAACTTTGATCTTCGAAACGTAAAGGAACCACAAAAGAATTCAACAACATTCAGTTCGTTTTTACAGCTTTAATTTGAACTATTGCAAAGTTGGATGAAAGTGGTCAGGAAAAGAAAGAAAAGAGAAATGATTACTTTTGTGTTATCATGTAGACAAACTCCTCGTAGTTGATTTTGCCATCGCCATCAAAGTCTGCTTCGCGTATCATATCGTCGATCTCCTCATCGGTTAGCTTCTCACCGATATTGAACATAACGAGGCGCAGCTCAGCTGGCGAGATAAAGCCATCCTCGTCCTTGTCAAATATTTTGAATGCCGCAATCAGCTCCTCCTCGGAGTCATTCTCGTGCGACTGTTTGGACATCAAGACACAGAATTCGTCAAAGTCAATCTCGCCATCGCCACTGGTGTCGACTTCATTAATCAGATCCCTGAGCTCGACCTCTGTGGGATTCTCGCCAAGCGAACGCATCAGATTGCCCAGCTCGCGGGTGGTGATCCTACCCGACTGGTTCTTATCGAACAGCGAAAAGGCTTCCTTGTACTCGGCAAGTTGCTCCTCACTGATTTCAACGTTGTTAGCCATTGTCGAATATTTTTCGTAATTCCGTGTTTGTTGTTGAACTCGTTCTAACTGAATGTATGTTTAAATATTACAAACTGATTTTTGTTGTCGAGTTTGTCGCCCGCCTACTTTCTATCGCTCCGACATCATGGCCACAAAATTCCTATAAACTATATTGCCCTCAGTGTTTGAATCGCCATCTAGTACGATTTGATCGAGATCGTCATCGTTCATAGGATCGCCCATTGTGGCCATTATATTGCGAAACTCCTTCTCGTTTATCCAGCCATTGTCATCCTTGTCGAATACCCTGAATGCCAGTATTACCTCATCCTCGGCCGTTTGATATTCGTACCGCAAGGACATTATGTGCAGAAAATCGCTCAGATGCAACTCGTCCAAATTTTCGGGATCGTATTCAGCATAATAGTCCTGCAGCTCATTCTCAGGCGGCGTGTGTGCAACGGCTCTCAATATATCCTTTAGTCGCTTCATCGGTATAACACCAGTATTGGCTGTATCAAACAATGAAAATGCCACAGTTAGATCCTGTTCCTGCTCCGGACTTAGCGTGTGCTGACGTATAAAGCGTAACTCTGGCGGCGGTGTAGCAAAATCTTCATCGAAGTCCATGATGGCAAAATTATATCGCGTAGATTACTTCAAATTTGGCAAACAATTTCATATTGGAAAAAAAGGAGAATAATATGATTTTATATAATGCGAGACGTTGAAATCTTTAAACTTCAGCTTTAAATAGTTAGTAATACCAAAATATTGTAATTTTCAAACATTTATTTGTGTGGCATATGAATACATAAATTTCAAAGTTAGAAATCTCAGCTGTGTGCCAGAATATCGATGTAATGAGTATGCAAATGAGCAGATGAATTCAACTGGAACTATTTGTTGTTGCTTTCTGAGAGTGGTATTTGTTTGTTTATACTGGTTGTTATGGGGCGTGGTTGACGTGTTGTCTGATTACGGCCCAAACCAAAAACCCTTTTATAGGCAGATCTGAGATTTGCTGACAAATGCTTTGGGGCAGCACCAGAAACTGATGGTATATGTACACATTAAGATCAGGGGGGATTAAGTAAGTGCAGTTGCAGGTAGGAGTTCTCATTAGCTGCAGTTTCAATTAGGAATTTGGTGATTACAGCACAACCCAATTTGAGTTGTTTGAATTGTATGTCAGCCAAACCTGAAATCCAAGTCAAAGCGGAGGCCAAAAGGTATTTGTGGTCAGAAATGATGTGAATTGTGCAACTTGGCTTGCCAGCAACAACAGCTAAGAATGCTTTGCCACAAATGGCGGCACGTAATGAGCTCCGAAACGAAAATCTGCAAAAACTACAACGCCAAAATGCTAACGTTCTTAATTAAAGCTGTAATGACCAACTCAGATGACATTTGGCTCGTTTAAAAAAATAAAGAAATATAATTGTAAAGTTAATTAAAACAAGTAAGGGTAATCTAATTGGTAGGTATTGACTATGAGATACTCTGTGTTAAGTTTTTGTGTTCTTCATTCAATCAAAGTGAACATAAATGAATACAAAAAACGTTCTTGAATAGATGCCCTTAAATAGACTTCAATAGCTTAGACGGTTTCTTTATTGAATATATTTATCCACACGCCATTTCTTATGCATTTTGACAAAGGCACCCCGAATTTCTATGCCCAGAGAACTTAAACAAGAAATAAAGGAGAGCTTGCCACATTTGATAAACAGCCAGAAGCAGTTTCCTAAATTGATTCCGATTGCCCAAGCAGTTTCGAATATTGGGAATATGCTCAGTGTTCCTTCTCTTTTGCAGCAGTTGTGGAAATCGTTGCTGCACTGCACTCAGTGCCGATTTCAATTAAGCATTTGAAAGCAGCATTTGCAACACAATGCGGCACTCGGTAACAATTGGATGGGCTGTGCCAGTCCGCCCCTTATAAGTCCGGTTCACTCATTGTCAGTTGTGTCCAGTGGCTCTGGCTGTCCAGTTGCACAAGCAAAATAATGCCACTGGAGTTGCCAAACCGTTTTTAATATGCGTTCTTGTCGCTCACTTTGTGTATCTTTCTGAATGCAACCGGAAATGAAATATAGAGCAGGAATGCAGGCAAGAACACAGAAAGTGGGTGCATCGTTGAGGCAGCCTTTGATATGAACATTTTAAGGCAATCATTGTTCTGGGGCATGTGCATTTGGTCCAGTTGTTGGCACATTTGTTAATCTGCCATTTACCGCACAGTACAGCTGCCAATTTTGATTAAATGCAATGCAGCTTCGCAAAGTTAAGCCAACAAGAGCAGAGAGTATTTAAATTTTGCCACGAAATGCGTTAAAAATTATATTTCAAAAAGTCAAAAACAACAAGTCAACATTAACAGACAAGTCCAAATAGCCGCCTTGTTCAAAGGAGTCTTGAAGCAATTTAGAATTCCGTTTACATGTCAGCAGTTGGAAAACTTCTACCAGAGAATTTTTTGTTAATGTTAAAAGAAACAGACGATCAAACACGTGTGTCTGAGTGAGTGGCAACCTGTGGAAATAAGAGGTAAATATTAAGCATGCCTTGCAGCATACTCGAAGACAAAAGTCTTGCTACACCTTTCAATGCCTTCAACCTCAAGGGCTTTTAACTCTTTGAGGACAGGCGGCAGGCATTTCAAAGCAACCAATTGCCAGGATACAGGATACAAGTGTGAAGTGTGTTGACTGAAGTGCCAGGGCAAAGTAAGTCATCGGAGGTAAGTAATTCAACGGCTGAGTAAGTTGAAGCCCGGAGTCGAGCTATAAATAAAAATAAATAATTAATAGATAAATAATAAAATAAAAATGAACAGAAAGAAGAAGAGGAATGAATTATCAACTTATTTTTAGTTCTAATAATCATAACTTGGGCATTTTATTATCATTTCACGACTGTCCAAATTCAAAATATGTTTCCACTCTTAATTTATGGCTTTTATTTAAAGCAGCCAGCCATTCGTTGCATAGGGGATTTTCCTGGAGTCATATTCTAATTAGCTTATCACTTTCGATCCAATTCATATCTTTCATTAATTTGCAGCATTATACAATTGAGTGCTCAACAGAATCAGAATCAGCAAAAACAAGCGGTAGCTGCTTGACTTCTCATGTGTTAAATTAAACGGAAACGGAAACGCTTCTAGGTGTCCCCAATACTAAATTTAAGTGTGTGTCTTACATTTTGTAACCAGCCGATTAATGTATGGCTACATAATAAATTGAATCAAGATTTTTAAATAAAATTCAGTAACTTATCATAATGAAATAATAAACATGTTTTTTTTATACATTCCTATAAAGTACAAGTGAATCACAAAAATAATTATAATGAAGCGAATGCAATTTGCAGCTCACATAATGAACATAATAATTAAGTGTCAAATGTATTTACAATTCTTATTACAATTAATTAGCTAACTCCCTCAGGCAAACATCTTAATTAGTTTGTTCAATTTCTGCGCTGTTGACTTATTCTTAAATCCAGATACCAGGCGGGCACACACACACACACACGCACACGCACACACACGCACACACAGTGAATGTGGGAAGTTTTCTTGATTTTGTGAGACAGTCCTTTCGGTCATGTTAGTTTATTGTTTGCTTATGACACAAATTGCATTTGTGGATGACAACAAAAGCTTTGGTCATGCCAACAAGATGATTAAATTACTCATACGACCCATGGGCGTGGCGTGCAAAAGAGCGTTCAGTGGACTGTGAACTTTCTGTGAAGTTATTGTTTTTGTTTTAGTTTCAGTGTTGTCAGGCATTTAGTTAATTAAGTTTTACATCAGCTCGACAAGCGCTCTACCCAATAAACTTCTCCCCTCCTGCCCTCAGCCAGACCATTTAATTAGTTTTTAATTATTTTGCAGGATTTTTTTTATTTTTATTTCATCCGAACGCTTTTCAAACTGGACAACGAGCACATTCGTGGTATATTTGTTTTGAGTTTAGTTAATTTTATTTGTATTTGCTGAAAAACGCCCACAGCTCAACGCCTCCCAGATCGGAGCGCCGTTCATTCAGCACATTATACACGCTTTGTTTTAGAGCAGTTCGCTTTGTTTGCCATGCAGCCCACTTTTGTTGCCCGTGGAAAGTTTCAGATTAGCCCTATTCGCTTAATAGGCCAGTCGCAGCTTGTGTTGGGTAATTAAGTTTTGTTTAAAACTAATAAAATTTAAGCATGCCATCTAGCAAATCACTGGCTCACTGCCATTCACCGAGAATGGATGCAGCTAAAGTTTTTAATTGATATTTTGAGCATCAACAACATCATCATCATCATCATCATCATCTGCAATGGCACTGATTGAAATAGCCAAGCAAATATTGCACTTTTCTGCATATTTAAAGGCCACTGTGTGAATTTGCCTGCTGGCGTCGAGGTGGTAGCTGTGTAAATATTTACACAGTACGTTGGTTGTGCCATAAACCACCGCAAAACAATAAAATTCGCAATAAACCAAATGGAAAGCGAGAAATGGAAATGAGAAATTGGTGCCGGCGAATGTGAAATGCATGCAATGCCAAACAATGCAACAACACCACGAAACAACAACAAACGCAAGGAAGTCACAACAAAGCAACTACAAAACCAAAATTCAAGGAAAATACCAGGCAAGCTTTGCATACCCTTACCAAGGCCAAAATATGACCGAGTTGCATCCACATCAATAGTAGAAAATGCAAATGTTCAGTTTCCAATTACTAATTTTTGTATACACTTCACTAGGCCAAAATATCACAAGTTTATACCAAATTTATAATATTATATAAATACTCTTTTCAATTTATTAACTTTTTAATTAATTAAGCGATTCGTCGTAAATTTTCTCTCTTTTCAGTTACTCATTTCCACTGCTATAAAACAATTTTCCTTTTGTATTTATATTTGATTTCCATTATTATTCCTTTAACCTTAATCTAATAACTTAGAAAAAAAATTACTTATTTGATTCTTCGTTTGTATTTGTATTTTACTTTCAATTTTATTCCGTAAGCCTTATTTCTAATCTTTCTATAATTTTTTTATATTCAATATTACAAAAAGCCTTTAAATATTAAATATTTTTATACTTCAAGTCAAGTAAGCTTTATTGATATTTATTTAGGTATTTAATCAATATCAGTCAGAGTTGCCAACCATTGCAAAGTGAGCATTAGTTTCGTTATACTCCCCGTTTCACTGGTTAAGCAGTGTGAAGCTGAATGGATCGAGACAAAACGGTTTTTCATAACTTGAATTCCACAAAGACCAGAGTGCGACTAACTGGAAAATCAACACAAAAGCCGAAACAACACAAAAACATAACAACAATGACTACGAACTGCAGTTAACTTTGCTTTTGTTCTGACTAATGCAATGATACTGGTTTAAGACAAAGCAATTAGCAATGCAGCATTGAGGCACTGTTAGCAGACACCAATTCACAGCTGTATCTAGTAAAAACATAATCCTTCCATTTTAGTTTGTACAGAAAACAACTCAAAACAAGTTATTTTCCTGTCTCCTCATTCGACTCTGTCTCTTCAGAATACTCAGAATAATAATAACAATTAATCCAATATATTTACCTATCGTCTCCTTCAGAAACAGTTTCGAATCTCGCATTTCATAATCCATTGGTACATCATTATCTAAATTAGAACATATTCCATCATCTGGTATACATTTCGAATCAATTCTTATAAAATCTCTTACACAAAATATATATTTATCTGATGCCACCTGGTAACAGACAAGCAGCTCGTTTATCATAATTAGCGTCGCTGAAAAACAAACTCTAACGATTTCCCGGAAACTATCCGGAAACTACGCTCCTCCTAATTTTGTGTAAGTTCCTGCTGCTCACCAACACCTTCTAATATTGAGTTAGTTGCTTAAGCCAATTTCTCATTAATTGGTTTCAGTTATGATAATTAGCTTAACAAGTTATTTTCTGAAGTCAGCTTAGATACCATTTATTAGTTTGTTTATCAGTCAGTTTCGCGGCTGGATGCATTGCTTATTATTTATAATATATATATATATATATAAATATATAAAATATTTTTGCTTTTAAGTTCATTTGTTATTCTAATAAATTTTCAAGATTAGCAAAACTACTGCCATGAATAAAAAAAATATCTAAATACTTCCCATCTTTACATAATTTGTTTGCTTTTTTTTTTATTTTATTTTTTTTTAATTTAGCAATTTAATTTAATAATGACCAACCTACTGAAAGGTTATAAAATATTGTTTTGAAGATTGAATACATAATAACGGGGAATTTAAATTAATAACATAAACAAATAATTGGTTTTAACATATTACAATATTACGTAACATCAAATGTAAGATTAAAAATAACATTTATTGCACATTAACGAAAAATATTAACGCCCAACAGTCCAGAGGTCGCTGGTGTGGAGGCGCTTTAAGCGTCTGCGGGTTGTATTCGACCCTAGTGAGCAGGCCAATGGGTTAACATGGTTATGTAACCGGTCATTGTAACGACTTGTATGTCGGTTTATTTGACTAAAAACTGTCGGTACACAGAAGTCGTTGTGCAGCGTCAAATTGCCCACATAGGGTGGAGCACCAGAGATGTCTCTTAGGACCTTGTTCTGCAGAACTTGAATTTGATTAATCCACGATTACAACTTTAAATGTATGATTGATTTAGGGTCAAAACTATGATCAAAAAGCCATTGCTTTTTAAAATCAGTTGAGTTTTGACGAAGTTATGGCATTTTGAAGTTTCGACCTATGCCCATATATCGATACATCGATTTTCAGGCCATAATTTTTACTTGTCTTCCGACCTCAAATTTCGTTTTCAACTTTAAATGTACGATTGATTTAGGGGCAAAACTATGACCAAAAAGCCCTTGCTTTTTAAAATCAGTTGAGTTTTGACGAAGTTATGGCATTTTGAAGTTTCGATCTATGCCCATATATCGATACATCGATTTTCAGGCCATAATTTTTACTTGTCTTCCGACCTCAAATTTCGTTTTCAACTTTAAATGTACGATTGATTTAGGGGCAAAACTATGACCAAAAAGCCCTTGCTTTTTAAAATCAGTTGAGTTTTGACGAAGTTATGGCATTTTGAAGTTTCGATCTATGCCCATATATCGATACATCGATTTTCAGGCCATCATTTTTACTTGTCTTCCGACCTCAAATTTCGTTTTCAACTTTAAATGTACGATTAATTTAGGGTCAAAACTATGATCAAAAAGCCCTTGCCTTTTAAAATCAGTTGAGTTTTGACGAAGTTATGGCATTTTGAAGTTTCGATCTATGCCTATATATCGATACATCGATTTTCAGGCTATAATTTTTACTTGTCTTCCGACCTCAAATTTCGTTTTCAACTTTAAATGTACGATTGATTTAGGGTCAAAACTATGATCAAAAAGCCCTTGCCTTTTAAAATCAGTTGAGTTTTGACGAAGTTATGGCATTTTGAAGTGTCGACCTATGCCCATATGCCCATATTCAGATTTTCAGGCTAGAATTTTTACTTATGCTCCGACCTAAAATCTCGTTTTCAACTTTAAATGTACGATTGATCTAGGGTCAAAACTATGATTAAAAAGCCCTCACTTTTTAAAATCAGTTGAGTTTTGACGAAGTTATGGCATTTTGAAGTTTCGATCTATGCCCATATATCGATACATCGATTTTCAGGCCATAATTTTTACTTGTCTTCCGACCTCAAATTTCGTTTTCAACTTTAAATGTACGATTGATTTAGGGTCAAAACTATGATCAAAAAGCCCTTGCCTTTTAAAATCAGTTGAGTTTTGACGAAGTTATGGCATTTTGAAGTTTCGATCTATGCCCATATATCGATACATCGATTTTCAGGCTATAATTTTTACTTGTCTTCCGACCTAAAATTTCATTTTTTAACTTTAAATGTACGATTGATTTAGGGTCAAAACTATGATCAAAAAGCCCTTGCCTTTTAAAATCAGTTGAGTTTTGACGAAGTTATGGCATTTTGAAGTTTCGATCTATGCCCATATATCGGTACATCGATTTTCAGGCTATAATTTTTACTTGTCTTCCGACCTCAAATTTCGTTTTCAACTTTAAATGTACGATTGATTTAGGGGCAAAACTATGACCAAAAAGCCCTTGCTTTTTAAAATCAGTTGAGTTTTGACGAAGTTATGGCATTTTGAAGTTTCGATCTATGCCCATATATCGATACATCGATTTTCAGGCCATAATTTTTACTTGTCTTCCGACCTCAAATTTCGTTTTCAACTTTAAATGTACGATTGATTTAGGGTCAAAACTATGATCAAAAAGCCCTTGCCTTTTAAAATCAGTTGAGTTTTGACGAAGTTATGGCATTTTGAAGTTTCGATTTATGAAAATAAAATGCGTTTTTTTTACAAAATTATTGCTTTCTACTCAGACCATGTCCAACTTTATTTTGAATGCCTCATCAGAAGCTTATCCCTTTTGATGCTCTCACCTTGTGCAGCTTTTCGCTGAGTCACTTTAATATCCTGTTAAGAAAGTTGGTATGCGGAGAAGTTTGCCAGTTTGCCTTGATGATCATCATCACCATTGAGTGTGTATAAGGCGCTTTAGCTTTGATTGACCTTTTCTTGGTAACGGCCTTCGATAAGCCATGGCATCGTATAGTATTTAACAGATTTACTGTCTACCAGATTCACCTTTGAAGTAAGCTTTGCCACAGTCTCCATTCATGTATTGCGAAACATCGTTTTCCTCCCCTTTTGTTCAGCCTCATTCTGGTGTTTAATTTATTGCCAGCCGAAGCCAATTGGTTTGCTAAAAGGGGAGCGGCCAGCGGTCAGTTCTATTGATAAACGGCTTAAAGTCCTTGTGTGCTCTACTGTATTGTCCTTTTTGCTTAACTTTCATTTGCCTTTGTCCGATTACTGCCACAAAATTAAAGCCATAAAATGCAATTCTTTGTCAAGAGTAGGGCAGGAAGTCGTTAGTTGGTAAAATTCACAGCGGCAACAACATTCAGTTTTCACTGAAGTGTTTCACTTGTTGTCACAATGGTTGTTGCACTTGTTGTTGTTGGTGTTGTTGTTGTGTACTCGACGCCGTGTGCAATTATCACCTAGAGCCATAGAGCTATAGAGCTATACAGCAGGAGCAGCAGTGGCACAGGCAACAACAACAGCATTATGTGCTCAAAATGTAAATGTCATTTGTGTGCCAAGCAGCATTAACAACATGGCGACAACAACAGAAACAACATGAGCAACAACAACAACAACTGCCTGCAAGTGTTGCACATTTGAAAAATGTGCTACGACTGAAGTGCTGGCAGCAAAAACTAGAGAAACCCAAAGCAACCAGAGAACCCAGTGAAACCCAGTGGAACCAAGCTGTAGCTGCAGCTGCAGCTGCTGCTGCCCCTTGCTCTGAGTATGAATAAAGTTAAAATACAATCGAGAGCCGTAAATTCCGAGCAAGTCAGCAGGTAGAATAGGTGTGAAATAGAAAACCAAAAAATAAAAAATAACCCAAAGTGCACAAAAAGCCAGGGACTGAGAACAATGCCGGGCCCAAGGCGCCACGTCTAATTGGTATAATAAAATGTCATAAAGGGAAAGAGCATTGCGACTGGCCGTCAGACAAGTTATGCGGGAAATGTGCGACAGGGGTCAGGGAGTGAGGGGGAGGCAAGGCTGGCTGATTGGTTTCAGGAGTGTAGGGGAGAATGGCTGGCTAAAGTTTTGCAAGGACTAAAAGTTTTAAGTACAGATGGTTTTAGATCTGTTGTACACTTGAAAAATGCAGGAGAGACACATTCGAAGGGAACAGGAAACAAATTCAACACGAAAATAATTACAAAATATTTAAAAATTAAATATGGTATAATCAGATTAAATAATTTATTTATAGCTGTACGTTTCTCTATTTTTACTTAGAAATCTAGCTCTTAAGTTTCGCTCAGTGTTTGTCCATTACATCAGATAGCTCTTCTTTTTTTTGTTATTTTTCAAGCGCCTTTAAAGAAGCAATTGTCTTGTGACATACGGAGATATAAGACCAGCATTGGATTGAGCCCATATATCAACTGTCGATGCTTGTGCAATGCCTTGCCGTCACAATCAACAGAATTAGTTTCATTTCCAGCAAATGGCATGACAGTCTAAAAACCCCACCCACTCAAATAGTCAGCCCACATAACAAACTGCTCTGTGAGCTTCAGTCAGCTGTTTCCTACTCCCTCTCTCTATTCAATTTCGCCCCTCTCTCTCTGTATCTGTCTCTCTATCTCTATCTCTCGTTGGCCGTGCTTTGGTTTTGATGGCTTTCTGGCACTGCTTTTGATCTTTGTGAAGGTCTGATAAATGATAAGGTGCCTGGGTGAGGCCAACAGACAACGCAGAGGGAAAGAAAATAAATACGCCAAAGTGTGGAAAATTACGCCGCAGGTGTGTGGCTATCAGCTCGCATCAGCTGCCAAGAGAAAAATTGCAGCTACTGGGGCAAGTTTCCTGATTTCCTCTTTAAAGTAATAAATGCGCGCAATGACACAAATCTTTGCTGAACATTGTGCTGGAAAAATATTACTGTACATTTTGATAGACCTTCAACTACACGAAATGTTGCACAAACTGACAAGGGCAACAGTCCGTTGCAGCAACAGCTGTATGTCAGTATTAATGCTTATCGGCTGCGTGTAATTAAACTTGGATAAGTTTGTCATTTTTTTCTTGTGTTTGCTTTAATCAACCTTCAGTTGCACTGCACCATTAAAAGCGTTTATATTTGAGAAAGGCGCGCAGCTTAAAAGCCGCACACAAAATATCACGCACCGTGTTTGTGGCGGCTCTGGCAATGTTAACACAACTCTCCTCGCAGCGTGCAGTGCGTCAATATTTTATTTGCTGCCCTGGCTTTTTTTACACTGTGAGCAGTCCGTTACATATATATAAATAAGCATATATATTCCTATACACAAACAGCTGCACACAGATTTAATACGATGAAAAGAAAAGAATCGTTATCTGATAGCCAAAAACTTGTTTATCATTTGTATTCGCAGTGTATTTAATATATGTATAATTTGCAGATCGGATTGCTTTTGACAAAGATCTGGGAATAGCAATTTTAACTTTTATGTAATAATTTGTATTTTCAAGATCTCATGCTGAATTAATATAGATACAGCAATCCGCATCGCTCGATAAATAACAAAGAATTCGGTTTTATGATCAGATCCATTATAAAACACTTAGTTCTTAGGCACATCACTATTTATAAAAAATCAAAGCAATTGCTTTCAATATGTGTTTAAAATATTTTTAGAATTGGTTAAGAAATTCAAATATATTTTAAAAGATTGCTACAACGAAATTTAAGATAAATTCGTATACCAAATTGGATTCATTAATTTATCTATGGACTAAATGTTTTAAGGAATTTCTTTTCGGCTCAACTAAAACTAAAACTATTTTTTTCTTATAAATTCTCAGCTAATCCGGCTTGTCAGCACTTGTTGTCGTTAGCTTTATGACATTATCTTCGCGGGCTGCCACAACTGCAGAGCATTGCCACTTTGCTCTGCCACAGCTCTTCCATTTTGTGGCGCAGTTCTATTTTTTTACCCTTTTCTATTTTATTTATGGCATTTTATTGTCTCTTTGCAGTGGAGCACACGAAACAGGATGATGATGATGAGTTTGGTTGCTGGGCTGCAGCTTCTGTTGTACATTGGCATACACTGAAGTATTTGCATTTTTTTTGTTTTCTGTTTTCAGTTTTTTACCGACTGCAGCAACGCCCCTCGCCACCAAATCGTATTCAAGTACCGTCGCTTGTTTTAATTTTGTTTTTGTCTTTTTTCATTCTGTTGGTTTGGCAAGGGATAAGGTGCATCGTTTCGGCATTTTTCGATGACAACTCTGCAAAATTGCAGCTCAAATATTTTTTTTCTGACTTTTGATGCATTTCAATTGAATTGTCAGCGTTTTACACTGAAAATGGTGTCATAAAATGTTGGCTCGTTCTGATGTCACGCAACAATTTAAAGCGCTCCAATTAAAAGTTTAAAGAAAAAAAAAAAATATTTTGAACATTTCTTTTGATTTTCTGCGTTTTTTCTCGAATTTATGCGGTTGTTAAAAGAATTTTGGAGTTGTACTCGCAGAACTTAGCTCAAAACTCAAACGCTGATTTTTAAAGTGAAAGGTATGAAATTTTGACCCTATCAATTCATTATTATTTAGTATTGTAATTAAGTCAATTGGGGCATGAGAACATAGTTAACCTAATACGTTTTCATCAACCTTAACAATTATTAATGTTACCTCTCAAATTGTCATCACTCCCAATTAAGTATATTAAGAGCTTGTAGAGTAGCTAATGAATGGTCATGAAATATCCAATTGAATCGAAATTTCACCGCGGTTTATTTTATTGCTTTATTATAATGTACTTATGTTATATACATATTAAGTAAAATGGATTTTCGCTTCTGGACACATACAGCATGAGTTTCATGCGAAATATTTGGACATAATTGTCTGGTGAAGCGCATTGAGTGACAATTAATTTTCGACACTTAAAGCAAAATAATTAATGAATATTTGCACATTGCGCTGCTGCTGTCAACTGTCAGTTCGCATAACTTTGAACCAATTGAGCAACGGCGACAACATTAAAAGAAATAACTACAGAGTGAAATTTTCAATTTCCGGTAAGACCGATGTCGATGCTCAAGTGCAACTGTCAAATGCTATATACTCAAAATCGACCAATCGACAAGGATGATGCTCATTTTTCTCATAAAAGAAAAAATAAATAAAAAAAAAAATTTGAAAAACAGAGCCAAAAAAAAAATGAAGAGATAGAGCGCATTGGGCTAAGATAAATTGAAGATGAGGACAGCATAAGCCAAAGTTGCACAAGTTTGCCACGCTGCTTACGACATTATTTTCCATTATAGAGATAAGGCAAACATCAGATGCGTGCTGGTTGAGCATTTGAGAGAATTGTTGCCGGACTTGAGATGTTGTCTGTTTGCTGTGGCTATAAATAACTTAGTAAGCACTGACTAGCTACGGCTATGACTCTGTTGGCCAACTCACAGCCAAGCTGCAGTGGCAAGTGCTAGCCACAGGCGCCGCAACTAATCAGCCACATTGCAAAGACGTCACTTCGCTGGCAAATTGCAATTTGTGCTCAGTAAATTGGAAAGCGTATCCAGTCAAATAGCAAAAGCGAAATCTCTCAATATATGTGTGTGTGTGTATGTGTGTGTGTATGCTGTCAATTAAGTTTGTTTGAATGAAAATGGCACTGTTAACTCGTTCATTATGCACCACTAGTTGCACCAGCCAACGGTGCGGATACGCAATAATTTATAGACTGCTTTGGCCAAGCACAAAATCATTTGACCATCAGAAATCGATCAAAAGGTCACTAAACTAAATACCCACAACTGACTAGCTTTTGGGAAAAGCATTTCAGACTGCATAAAATATTTATGAAATATCAAAAATATAAAAAAATAGTAGTTGTAGAATTAATCGTATTCGATAGTTAGCAAAATGTATTCTGCAAAAAGTAGCTGAAAAATTGATTAAAAAAAAGAATTCTTTATTCAATATGGAAAAAAGAGCTCGCTTTGCGAAGTTCTCTCAGTAAATGCCAATAATTACCAAAATAAATTCAGGTATATGAAAATTAATTTCAAATTTAAGAGTATTTGCTGTGCTGCACAGTTGCGGCGCAAGGAGAAGTATCTCAATTTTTGGCTAAAAACCAGCTGAAAGCAAGTAAAAGTAGCTAACCGAATGAAGCTAATTAGATTGCGTCAGGCAACATTCAGGCACCAGGAGGTTGAATGGCAGCCTTCACAGGCAGGCCGACAGACGACAAGGAATTTCCTTGACGTGGCTAACTTTTGCGCTGGAGGGGGGTTGGGGGAGGAGTGAACGGCGAACGGCGAACGGCGAAGAAGAAGAAGAAGAATGCTTGAGGCAGCACACATCAATGGTAGTCGGCAAGTTGTAGTTGCAAATTTGATTAGCTACTAATTAATCTCATTAATTGAGACGACTCAAAGTCTAGTTTGCAAAAACTGACGACAGCTGTAAGCGGAAATTGTCAGAAATTGGCTGCTTAAAGCTACAGACAGGCAGACAACAAGAACATCCTGCCCGAACATCCTGCATGTAATTGGCATTAGTTATACCCTCTCTTCCGAGCTGTGTGCATTTATTTATTTATTATTTCGGTTCATTTTTTGAACTAACACAAATGCTGATGCAAACAGTTTATCGAGCTGACGCTGCGCTAATCTCTGCGGTTTGGTTTTTGTGACAAACAAATCAAAATGACAGAAACAGCCCAAAAACAAATAAGTTCGAGCTACAAATTGCTAAGCCAAAATTCTTACCAGAGAGCACACAAATTGCAGCAAAAGGGAACTGAAGAAAAAACACCAAATGCAAAATTGAGCTTAACATGCACAAAACTAGAATACAAACAGAATGTATTTCTTTGTATGTGTGAGTGTGTGTGTGTGTGTGTATGTGTGTGTGTGTGTGAGTGTGTGTGTTAAGGAAAAGCTGCAGAGTGAACTGTAACCAAATATGCAAAAACTGTGAATTTGTGTTAAATTTGGCAAAGGGCTGCAAAATGTTGCCAAGTGGATGTGCGGGCGACAGGTCGATTACAGTAATCCCCACCATCACTCCTCGTGCTCCTTCTGCTGCTGCTGTCAGCGTAACCAAACAGAACAACAGAGTTGCTGACCAGCCAGTGGACTGACACAGCGATTCGAAAATTGATCACCGGAACATCCGTGCGCTGACCGGAAATGCGCAAATGCAATTGCAACTGCTGTTCACGACGCGCTCTCTGTTCCCCTCTCTCTCTCTCTCTCTCTCTGTCTCTATGTGTATTGGCTGGCATTTATTTGTGTTTGCTTGTGCTTTATTGCGTTGAATATGAATAACTGCTTTGCATCTGATGATTGTTTACAATTGCACAGCTTTTATTGCTATTCTAAGCACTTTGCAATAGATATCTAAAACTATAGCTTAATATACTTTATGGAATATCTGCTTTTTTTTAGTCGCATTTAAGGAACAAATCAAAGTAGGGAATGCACCAACTCAACTTTTTTGGGTGTCTCTGTGATTTATGTGCAACAGAAAGTTAGTAAGCAAATGCCGGCCAAATTTCATTCTGCATAAAATCGATTTTATTTTGGCCAAGGAAAAGCATTTACCAAGCACAAGGCAAGCTTATGCGCTTAACAAACGTTTTTTTTTTAAAGTCATTAATTATTCCAAACATAAAAGACACCTGATTTGTACCAGCTGCCATTCATTTAAAACATATTTGTCAAACATTTAAATGTGATTATGCAATGCTTATTTTATTTATAGCCAGTTAAGCTAATTTTTAGGAACCCTTGCTAGACAGAACCTACAGCTGTGCTCTCCCCAGATCACTTTTAGCTTTTAACATAGATATTGCCCATTTCAAAAGATGGAACGTTACTGGAACCAACGTGGCTTTAGCTTCGCTTTACTTCTGCCCTTGTTTTGGAACTTTGTTGAGCTAAATTGTAAGTATGTGTGCTTGTAAATTTTAAATAAAATCAGCCAACATAAAATGCCAAAAGTTTGGTGCACCAAAAGCGTCCCAGCGGCGAGTTTATAAACAAAAGGCGAAAAAAGAATTAATTTGCAACGAGCACGAAGGCTAGGCACAAAGGGCGAAGGGTTGTGGCTGTTTGCTCCAAATGGCGCCAAACTATGAAAACTAATTTAAGTACTTAAAGGACGTGCAAGGCGCAGAGCGAGAGTGAAGACAAAAGAAAACACATTGCAAAATGCAAAACTTGTGTTGACACGGCATCTGGGTGCCACAGCGAACCCCACCTCCTGCAACATCTTGTTCACCTGGCTGGCAGTGGATTACAGGGCGAATGCATTACACAGACACAGCGACACTGCGACCCAACGACACAGAGTTAACATTTCTTTGACAGAGTGACAAACTTCGCACGTTGCACAAAAGACAGCGGCAAAAGTTGTGCAGATTGCTGCAACCCCTTCAACCCTCCATGTAACCCCTCGATTGGGGGCATCCATGAACTGTGGCTGCGTTTTTATGTGTTACACAAACCTGGTACTTAGTGAAAAGTGAAAAACCAGTGTTACAATGTTGAGCTTTTAACGGTAAATTGTTGCGCCAGAGACAAAACTTTATTTCTTCTACTTCTTTCTCTCTCTCTCTATCTCCCTCTCTCTCTTTCCTTTTGTTCATCTTTTTCTTTTTGCAAATGAACAGCAACAATAAAAAGTTGGCGAAGGGGATTGCAAGTAAAACGGTTTGCACTCAAGGGGGAGACGCTGGCATCGTCAGCCAAACAAAATGTGTCAAGCAAGTGCAATGCTTCAAGCTCAAATTTATGTAAAGTGCGCCAGTTTTTTGAAGCAGAGTGAATGCAGCATCCAGTTGGGGAAACAGCCCCCTAAGCACTCCAAGTGGATTGTAATTCGAATAGAGCTGCGCAAATTCTGGAGCACCAGCTGAAATTGTGCAGCAAACTTTAAGCAAATTATAAACAAGCAACAAAATAAAATTAAAAGAAAATTTCGATGCTTTAATACACTATAAAGAAAAAAAAACTTTAAATAAAATAATTTTTAATTGTTAGGAAATTATACGCTAAGTAAACTTTAGAAGAAAGATTTTTATTTAGTCTATTTTTATATTATTTATTTATTTTTGATTTTAGGTTCTTTAATATGAGTTTTTTGTGCGCACAGTGGAGATGAAATGGAATACAAATATTAAATACTAAGTATTAAAAAAAAAAGTTTTTGAATATATTTATATTTGAGTGATAAGTTATGTATTTTGTTTTCACATATTATATACCCCAATCCAATGCGACTCAATTATGCAAAAGCACTTTACAACGCTTGCAGTTTTCCAAAGTTAATCAGAACTTTTAATGGGTTGAATAGTTGGGGGTTGGTGGTTGAGGGTTGTAGTACGCCAGGCAGGGAAAAAAGACAAACCGCTTGTGACAAATAATGGCAGCTTAAACTTAACAAATTTATGAAAAACCTGTCACAAATAATGGCTGTTTAAACTTAACAAATTTATGAAAATCCTGCAAATACTGCAATTTTTGTGGACAAAACTCAACAACATATGTTTGTAGATGAAACCAAGAGATGTGATTGACTTAATCAGATTGACTGAGTATATATATCGTATATATTATGGGTAGCTTCTGATTATTATTTTTAAACTAGCGATTTGCAAGTTATTAACCAGAATGATGCAGAATATTGGCACACAACAGGATGAATGGCAATTTCTTTAGTCCGTCAATAGTTCCGGTTGCAGTAAATTTAAAAAAAAAAACTTTCTATTATGCTCCAATACCATTAGATCAATGGCTAAGTGAATATAAATTGAACGGCACACAAAGGACACTTTGACAGACGGCTTAAGCGGTGGCTTGTGGTGCAGTTGTTGGAACTGTGGCAACGTGGCACATCAAAGAGCCGCTGTCCAAACGTGTGTTCAATGTACTCGTAGCCGAGTAGTGCTAAAGGAAAAGAGAATTGCCAACGGCACAGGAAAAGCTCAAGCCAGGCTGACAAGCAATCGCAACACCCAAGCAACATGAACTCGATGGCGACGGCTGCTGCTGCGTCTGTCAAATGGTGTCGGGGCTTTGTATCCTTGCCACTTGACAGAGAGAATGAGCAAGAGATGCAGGGGTGGATGTGTGAGCACGTAGGGTGGGCAGGGTGGTCAATTGAGTGTAAGTAGCTAGGAGTACTCGCTGCAGTCTGTTGGGCATTAGGATTAGAAGTGTTTATGCAAATGCGGACAACTTTGAGTGATTGCCTCGTCGGGGCATCTCAACAGCACAGGAAGCTGACGCGACGCAACGCGACTACAACCTGAGCGCAACTCCGCTTACGAAAGCATGCAACCATTTAAATCTGAAAATTGCTGCTAAATCGTTTACATAAAGATTTTTATAAATGTTTAGCGATCCGCATACAACCAGCTAACAATTTCAGCTTCATGGCAAATAAAAACTTATAATAATGCATTAAGTTAATAGGTTAATAAATAAGTCAACAAATAAATAATTTAATAATGATTTTGCTTTTAATTTTCAATTATATTGTAAATATTTATTTAATCCGCTTTTTCATTTAATTTTTGGTATTCATTTTGTCATTGCTTAAACAAATGAGAAAATTTGTAAATAAATATATTTTTTTTAAAGCTTTAAGTTTTAAGTAAAAATTAGATTTGCCATTTCTTCTTTTTTTCGGTCTTCATCCATCTCGATTTGTCCATCTCTTTCCCCCCGTATCTTTGGTTGTATTCATTGCCTCTGTTCGATTTTTGCCTCTATCTACTTTCTTTTTCTCATCATCTTCTTTATCCTTATTTCATTTTTCCATTTCTCATTATCCCTTCCAATGGCCTTCCCCCGCCTTACCCACACTCTAAGATTGGCTTTCTCCTTTCCACTTGCCACTTGTTGTGCATGTCACGTAAACAGCACGTTTTAAATCGCCTACGTAACGCATTCGAGTTTCTTGCTTTATATGCCTCTGGCACCACAAAAATGTTGGCCATTATACGAATTTATTTGCGGTTATCCAATTTGGTCGCAATTGCAATTAATTTCTCACACTGTTTTAAGTGACTTGTGTTGCAGTTGCAACTGCTGGTTTCCGGCTGTTTCCATTTTGTTGCATTCCCATTAAAATACAAAATAAATAAATAATTACAGCTTAATTGAACAAGTTAAATGTGTCTAATTAATTAAACTAATCGATTAAATATACGAGCGGAAAGGAAATAATGTTAAATCGCTTTTCACTTGCAGACCATTAAAAAACCAAATCAAAACACGAACGAAATGCTTGACACAATTCATTTCGCTTTTTGCCCTGCTGTCTTTTGCAATCTTTTGCGCAAACAACCGTTAGGGGGAGGGGGGGTGGCAGGCTTAAACCGCAACAATGGAAATCCTTGGGAAAGTATTTCACTTTCACGCCGCAGCTGCAGCTGCTGCCGCAAGAGTCGAGACTTTGCTAAGTCTCTCCGCCAAGACGAGGCCCAGCCATCAGATTTCGAGTAAGTAATTGCTACAGTTCTCATTGCAATTCTCACTGCCACTTGCCACTTGCCACTTGCTACACAGGCACCACGACTGTGGCAGCCTCATACTCTGAGCGCTGCCTGCTACGTTTGCTTAATTGTCTGCAGTTTCCTTTTGCCTTTGCCGCTCGGCAAAAGTGAATTTTTTGCTTTCCTTCTTTGTTGTTGGCAGTTGGGCCATTGCGTCAAGATCGGTTGAGCCTTAAAGCAAATCAATTAAACTGAACACACAAGTAAACGCAAGGCGGCAAAGGCCAGTGGCAGCAACTCATCCAACTGTGGCTTTTAGCCAACAATGCGACTTAAGTGCTCTTCGCTCTACAGTTTATTTATCTTATGTGCACAGAAGGAGTTACTAGCGAGGCTTGCCCACAATATTACTTAGATGTGCTTAGGAATTAAATAAATTTGAATAAATAAAATAAAAAACATAAAAATATAAATCTAGGCGTATTCAATTATTAAATGATGCAACATTTATTGCAAGTGGAAAAACCCAGAAAACTTAGTAGTAAGCAAAGTGAGAGGCAGGGATAAAGAGTTAGACAGCAAATAAAAAAATAATTTAAGACTTAACATAATGTTATACAAAATCAAAAATAAATAATAATATTTTGGTATAGGTATAAAATTAAATACTTTAATATAGGTATTAAATACTTTAACAAATATGATTAAAGATTATGTTGACTAAAAAATATTTGACGATCAAAAACTGAGCATATTTTCAAATGAACTCCCATAAAAAATAAAAGAGTATTCATGCTCATATTAACACATTTTTAAATATTAAATATTTTCTTAAAATGGCAACTGCAAGTAATAAATTGAAACAAGTTGAATGCCTTTAAATTTAATCAGCTTTAATCAAGAGCTGACAATCAGACAGCAATTGCATTTCTTATATTCACTCACACACAGAGAGGCGTCGCCGGGTGTGAATCAATTGAATAGTTGACCCAATTGGGCCAATCAGGTAGAATACAGCTGGCGCTACAGCTAGCTGATTAATTTATGCCAATATGCAATTTTCACACCAGCGAGCAACGGGCAATGACAGCTCAGGCGCATAATTGCATGGCCTCTGCTTATTTATGGTGCCATCTGGCTGGCTGGCTGGCCGGCCAGAGGGTGGCCTTGCCACGGAAGGGGGGTCGGGGTCGGGGACAGAAGGAAAGTACTGCGGTAACGCTATGGCAAATGCCCCTGAGTGCAGTCGAAGCTCATAAATTGAGATGTCAGCTGGCAAAGAAGTTGCATAAATTCATTAAAAGCCATAAGAGGGAAAAGTCGAATGCAGTCGAAATGCGTTAAGAGGATATCCATTAATTGCACTTCTAGCGTGTTGCAATGTGTCGTGAATACCATTTTCATGCAGAAAAGTGGAAACAAAGAAAAAGCGAATTGGGGAATTGGCTAAACTGCAAATTTATGCAAATTGCTAGAAAATGCTAAAGCACTGCGAAGTTCACTTCAAGTTGACTGTGTTCTCTATCTGTTGGTTGCTATCTATCTCTCTCTATGTTATTATCTGTGTTGCCATCTCACTTGCGCTCAGTCTGTAGACGTGTGCGCTTTATGGCCAACGAAAAACTAAAGCGAAATCTATGCAACGTGCAGAAGCTGGCCTTTTGATTAAGTCGACACCTATCACAAAAAACGAAAGCGAAAATTGTAGCATACATTTGAGGGCAACCAGATTACACATACGACGCCTAAGCCGCAGTCCCGTCGACTGTCAAATGAAATCACAACGACTCGGACAATGAAAGCGGCAGCCACAACAAGAGGCAGACACCAAATGTCCAAATGTCAACCGCAAAACGACTGGAAGAAGAAGAAGTCCAAGATTCTGCACAGCCGAACTGTGGATGTCCTTAAAAGCACTTACTTATGTGGTATGATTTGATTTTGATAAAAAACGTATCCAAAAAATCGATTGACTAGCTGCCAAATAAATATAGAGCTTCATTAATTTAAATGAACTGAGAGCTCAGCTCGTTTTTCAGCTTAACTAAATATAGATATGTGGGATACATACTCAATGATCCTTGTAAAGTTTTGATCAGGACGTTACATAACTAATGACAATATCATAAGCCCCTTTAACAAAACAAAGTATGATAAACTCTGGACAATTTGCCAGACACAAAGCGCATCCATTCTAGCAGGAATTGGCTTGGATTGCTCCTGCTCATGGAACAATCAATGTCAGTCGTCGGCAGTTGCCGTCAGATTGCGTCAGTTGACAGCTCACTTGATGGCTGATGGATTTACCAGGGCTGCACATGTGTTAGACATACGCTAATAAGCAAAACCACAATGTGGTCCGCATATGACAGGCGGTGGGTATAAACACTTGAGAGTGAAATTTAGCTTGATCTCGGTTTAAAGAGCCATGAAATATACGCCTTGACAAATGATGCTTGAAGGCCAAGTTAAACGGGTCGTTTGCGGTTTTTGTTTCTTTTCTCTTTCTTTTCCTTTTCCTTTCCCTCCTTTTTTTTGTGGAATACAAGCAAAATGTATAAATTTATTTGAATTATTACCAGCGGTTTCTTGTTTACGTTTTAAACCTTTTTCTTGGCTACTGCTGGCGGCCGACAATCTTTCAACACGAAATTCGGGACATTATAAATAATTGTGGATACTTTTTTACCATAATTTATGCAGACTGAAAGGTAAGAAATGTGTTTCAAATTTAAGTAAAATGCTCATTATTGAAAGTTCTAGCTAGAAAATTGCTCAAAAAGAAATACAAACAGCTATAAAAGAGCTCAAAAAGAACTCAAAGCTCCAAAATGGCAGCTGCGCAGTGGGTCTTGAGTCCCTTCTTGCACTTGACCATGACCAAGTAATTGTCGTGTCTCATGTGCCAGTCATAAATTGTGTGCAACATCTACATAATACCCTTTATGTATACATATATAGCTAGGCGTAGGGTTGTAGGGTTGTGTGTGTGTGTGTGTTTGTGTTTGTGGTAGGGCTGTCGTTCATCGCCATGCATATTAGCGCAGTTTAACGCATATTTATAACACCTACCGTTGGCTAATGATCAAAACGTGCCACATACAGGCATACACGTACGCGCTGGCAACGATTTTTGGCCCTGGCCAAGCGATGCTGGTAACATGAATATGCGAAAACACGAAGGAAACGCATTAATTAAATTTCGGTTTCAAAAGGCAAACCAAAAATACGTAACTCTTATTTACGGCACCCCAAGAAGAAAGCGAAAAAAGGGAGGCATAAAGAAAATCATGTTTCGTGCCCGCACATTACAAGCGCTTTCAGTTGCGGGATATGTATGTATGTTTATTTGTGTGTGGGTATGTGTGTATGTGTGTGAGTAGTCCCGACATTTGATTGAGAATTATGTACGGAGAGCGTGTAAGGGAGAGCAAAGAACTGGAGAAAGCTCTGCCCATTAAAGACGAGCGTGAGATGAAACCAAAGGCAATGCTTGCATTATTTATCAAGCCAACCCGCCTAACAAGACGAAAGTCGCAGCAAGCCAAATAATAAAGCCGCATAAAAATTGCCAAGCAAACTGTTGGTAGCTTAACCATATTGCGGATATTACAAAACAAAAGATAATCATATAATGAGCAAAAAGGCGAAGAAACTGAATTCAATTATGTGCGATAAACAGCAGTCATTAAATATTAAAGTGCTAATGGAAATGGAATACACAATGCAAACGAGTCGGGTTGAATAAGCTCACGGCCAATTCACAAGCAGAAGGACTACCAGAAATCAAAGGGAAGAGAGAAGTGGCAAAAAAGGGTAGAAGAAGTCGACGGTTAATAAACAACCTATTTCTGTGCTTCGCATCTAATTAAAAACATTTTCATTGCTGTGTTCTGAATTCCGCTTCTAGCTTCAATTTGCCAACTATTTATTTATTTGAGAAGCTACTGTACAAAGCACAGATTTAAAATGCCAACCGTTTTTAGTCAATTTGATTTTTGCTCACATTTTGCGAAAGTGAAATTGAGAACACATTTCGCGAAAGTGAAACTGAGAACACGGCTTATGAACAAATTGCTTGCGGTGCTGTGACGGACAGACATTGAGCAGAAATACTTAAACTACAGCCAAATAAATAGCAAGGAAAACAATATCTGCAGCAGCAGCAACAACTCAGCGAGCATCTTTGTTTGCTTATGCTTGTATCAAGGAAAATGTGTGCAAGAACGACTGGCAGATACACTGGCAAACATGTGGGAATTAATATGCGTGACAGCGCAATTTAATTTTATGTCGGAAGCAGACATAACTCACTTTAGCATCGAAGCTAAAAATTAAACCATAAAACCAATATACTCTTTTGTCTTCGTTATCAGTGTATAAAAATAAATGCAAAAAAAAACTACTTGTCGCTTGTTTACCGTTAGCCTTAGCTTATGCCACACACATGGCGCTACATCCTTGTGGCATATGTGTTTTATATGCATATCTGAGTGCGGCCAGGTGTCTCAGCGCGAATCTGTGTGACTGCGACTGTGTGCTGGGTGTGGCACTACAAAAGATGGCGCACACACACACACTCACACACACACACATTCAAAAACTGTTTTCGGGCTTAAAGTTGCGCTCGGTTTTATCGCGTACATCGACTCGAGGGAAATTTGAAGCAATTTTCATATATGTTTTGCGCTGTTTAACTTTAATTTATTTTATTATTTGTCGCAAAGGTTAACACTGGCCTCTGGTGCATAAAATTATTTCAGTTCCCGGGCAGTGTGCAGAGCATGAGAGGGGGGGGTGGTGAAGCCAACTCTGGCCTCTGAGAGCCGTTTTGTGGCCGTTACTCGTATGTCGGCTCGGCTAAGTATTTGGGGCTAATTTTACGCATTTCTAATTCAATATTATGCGGTGTTATGCCTGCGGTTAGATTATCTTTTTGTCTGGCGTGTTGTTTGCGCTTATATTTACTGTTTTTAGGTTATGTTGCCCGGTGCGTTTTGAAGTTTTCGGCACGCACAGCCTTCAACATAGTTGCGTCATTAGGTTGCCAAGTTGTGCGCTTTGGCTTTCCAGCTATTTAGGGATGGGGCAGATTAGGCTTTGGCTTATTGCTAGCAAGTATTTGAAATTTTGAGTTTGGATTGTCAACCGTTTGAAGTCAGATTTATTTTGAATTTGAGCTTAGACTGTGAGCACTGCATTAATTAAATGCTTAATAAACTTATGAATGTTTAATTTAACTTTGAATAGCTTAAAATATTTAGTTCAGCTTAGATTGGGTGTAATTTATTTGTAAGTCGTGCCCAAAAGCTGTGGCGAGAGTCTTATTAGTTAAATTAGTAAAACTAATAATAAATTATACAAGAAAATAAAGAATGCTTTTTTTATACTATTTTGGACTTGAATATATTCAATAATCACACACAACATATTTTTTTTTAAATGTATTTTAACAATGTCATTTTGTGTTCAAAAATAAACACGTTTTTTCCCCTCTCTGTATTTAATTTTAATTTATTTTACTTCATTTGTAATCTAATTTCGGAACTAAACAAACCATAATTATATATTTATTTGGTTGGTAATCAACTATGCATTGCGTCCATTACACATTTTGTATTTTACATTTGGGCATTGTGTGCAAGTCGGAAATAGAGCCACACGGCCAAAAACCACTCAACATTCAAATCAACTGATGCCTAACAGAAATGTGGGGCTGCAACCGCAAACAGCTGATGTTATATGTTAAATATAACGTGTATTTGCGCGAGTTTTGTATAAACAACATTTGCGGCATGCGTTGAACGGGTCAAATAATGTACAAATTAAATGCATGGCGGGAAACTACAAGCTGCTAACATGAGAATCGCCCAAAAGCCGCCTAAACCACCCCAGGTTTTGCTCTGCTCTGGTAGGGACTGTAGTTCAGCCTTTTTTTTTCCCATTTTTATTGTGTTTTTTGAGTCGGCGGCAGCGAATTTTGCTCTATGCTTTATTTATGCCATGAATAAATGCAAATTTACCAACACCGTCGCAGATTTTGCAACAGGATAACAGCATGAGTCGCTGGCAACGCGTGTCCTTTGCATAATAATAACCTGTAAAATGTCATGTAGCGAGTGTGTGTCTGTTTGTGTGTGTGTGTGTGTGTGTATGTGTGTGGGCGTGTGGGTGTGCGCGCGTGTGTGTGTGTTTGTGTTTGTATGAGTGTGTGTGTGTGTATGGCATTGCTGCGCCTTACTTTTGCTTGGCCACGGCCGTGTGCCGTGTGCCGTGTGCCGTATGCCGTATGCGAAATTAGCATTTAATGCGAAAGAAAGAGAAAGCGATTAAGAGAATGAGAGACAGCATGTGCCATAAGGGCAGGTGCATTAAAATTGCTAATACGCTCAGTGTTACACTCATTTATATTGCAGCGCAGGAAATGTCTGAATTATAAAAATATCATCAGAAAGATTTCATACGTAAGGATTTTCTAAAGCACAACATTAGCACACAAATTAAATTGCGTTGGCAGGAAAATGAATGGGCGGCAGTGGCAACAATGCTGGTGGGAGGCGTGGCTTGGCAAGCTGTGCGAGTAAAAGCACATTAAAGTGATGACAGAATTAAAAAAAGGCAGCTAACTAAGTAAAGTTTGATCACATCATCTGATTTGAAAAATGATTTTTCATTAAGATATATACCCAAATAGGAAATCGGTAATTTAAGTCTGAATCAACTTTTGGTAAGTTTCTTGCTGCTCTTATTTTACGAAATTTATTAAAAAGAATTGCATATATATAATTTTATATACATGCTGGCTTGCCAAATACTTTAAACAATATTGAACCACTAAGTTCAGATAAGCTCTCTTCAACAAATTTGTAATACTCTCCACTTAAAGACTCGAGACTTAAATCATTAAATATTCAAAGGAATTTGATTGAATTAAGTTTTTTTTCTGTCGCCCTCACTTCCCCATTTTGTCGCACTGATTAGTTGCATGTATTTTTTATGGCGCTAATTGACCGGAAAAGCAAATACAAAAGAGAAAAAAAAGAAATTGATTAGTTCACTGCGAGTGACATCAATTTCCAGTGGTAGGGGCAAGAGAAGTGCCACTGTGGCACAGTTCAGGAGTCAGCGTAATAAATCTATTTTCCAGGCTTACGACTTGATTGGCATTTGCCATAAAAAATATGCAGAGCTTAGTATTGAACTGAAGACCAAATCGATTTAGGGGCAAAAATGTCGAAACAGTCAGCACATTAATCCAAATTAAATATGCTTAATTTAAGCAGACGCGATAAAAGACAATACTAATGCTGACCAATACCAAAACTTGCTATCATCATTTGTGATTACGCATACGTCATGTTGCCGCGTAAGTAATTAACATTGTGTGGCATGTGTATGCATCAATTAAGCAGAATACTCGCCACTAACTGTGTCTTAGTTAGTGAACGCATTCCTGTTCACTGGCTAGTGGCATGATTTCATCTTAGTTAAGTTTGCTGCAATTAAATTGCGAGCATTTTACAACATTCACGAATCACTATCCACACGGCTGCATTTAAAACTCAGCTCCCCAGTGCCTCCAACCAGACTCAACCTCTGCACTAAGCTGCACACAATTTCAAGCTGTGAATAGAATTCGAATGAAAATGTTTCCAGTTTTTAAATTAATTTAATTTTATAATAAAATGTAAAAAAGATTTAATCGACAATATACAGAAATAATTATACGATTTAAGAAACAATTTTCATATATATAAGTATAAAGATTTTGCTTACATAATATCTTCAGCCTTACAAGATATTTCACATCCAACACATCTGTTAAATTTCTTTTGATTTTAAATTTGTTCGATAGTGTAATTGACACCTGACTGGCTGCAGCTGTGCTGCTTTTCAACGGCTTAAACTGAAGTCGCGCGAGAAATGGCGTATTCGCTTCTGGAAAGCATCTTCCGAAACTCTTGCTCAATGCGAGATGCGCGTGTTTTCTGGTTTGTTCCACAAATTGCATATAATGACAATTTGTTGCTGCCCCAGTTGAAGAATTTGTGTAGATGGCAGAAGAGAAGAGAGGAGAACACATTTGTGTGTGCGATAACACACACACACACAAAACAAGAGATGCAGCTAGATAAAAGCCATTTAAAAACTATTACGCCCACGAGATTCATTCAAGTAGTGCGGCATTTATAACTAAAATGCCTTAAAAAAAAAGAAAATAATAGTAACTGTGTAACTGTGTAACTGGCAGTAGGAGATCGAAAATCAGTGCTGAGCAATGCTTCATAGCAAGACCGTATGTATCAGCGACGAGTAATAAATGACTGGACGTGGGACCATAAAATAAACTCTTCCTTCAAGCCACAGAAGCCATTGAATGTGTTCGCCACACACGTTTGCAAGCATTTCGCAACACTTTTGCCAGCATTTCGCATCACTGGCGGGTAGGCTTGGCAGGCAGGAAGCAGCAGAACAAAAATGGCAACACAAAATGGCGTTCTCAATGCTTCCTTTTTATTAGAATGTGTCCATGGAGACGTGGTGCGCCATTGCCATTGTGTGCTTCGGTTCTGGCTGCGGCTCTGACTCAGTATCTGCATCTGTTGGTGTATCTGTATTTGTATCTGTATCTTTATTCGTGCCTGTATCTCAGTGTGTGTAGTTTGTTACACATTTCTTAGCACGTAGTTATCTCCCGGCCAACAACAATAACGGCATCAGCAATGGCAACCACTTGAAACAACAATAAAAACCTTGAGTAACTACAGTAACAGCAACAACCACAACGAAATGTTGCCAGCTCCCGAGGCTGGCATAAAACTTAAAACCCTGCGGGATAGGAAGTCATTGCATGGACTGATAAAAGAGCTATGCCTACATTTGGGAAACATCTGCAAGTACGCAAGGAGTCACAGACATAATCATCTGTCCTCCACAGGAGTTGTTTACATTAACAGGAAGTACTGCTGAGGGACTTGCACTAACTGAAATCTAGCCAAAAATAAATTGCATTTTTTCAAATTTATACTAAGAAGGGCATATAGTAAAAATATATATATAAAATTTTGCCATACTATCTTTGTTAATTGGGATTTATCATTTATGTTCAAAAATAAAAAAAAGTTTGCCTATTTTTAAGGATTGTCTTTCAAAATGTATTTAATTAAAAGTTGTTTCTTTGCTGCTTCAATTTGTTTTGTATTTCTGCCAGTTGGCTCACGCACTTGTTAAAAACAAAAACAAAGAACAAAAAGTTGCCTCAAAGCCCTAAATTAATAAGTCGCTGCTGTAGTTGTTTTATAATTTCTGCGGCAGCTGTCCAAGCTTGTACTTTTTTGTGTACACAGCAAGCAAAAATTAAGAACTAATTAATTTTCTTATTAAAACAGTCTAAATTACCTCCGGCTAATTTTCGTTTGCAGACTGTTTAAAGTGCCGACTGCTTTGAGTCAAAAACTTCACTTTTGCCTTTAATTGTGCACACAATATCTTGTGTACACGATTCGCCATTAATTTATTCATGATTTCATTTTTTGTCGTTTTTTATTTTATTTTTTTGTGACTGCGAAGAGCCAACTGCACTGCGAACTAATGCAAAAATTTATTGTGACTTTTGCCACTGACAGCAACAGCTGCCGCACGTTATGTTTGACTATACATATATATAGTATATAGTTCTGGCAAAACCTAAGCCAGCCAGGCAGCACCAGCACTCCAGAGGCTACCGAAAAACACTCACAAAAAACAGCATAAAAAACATAACGCACACACATGTGTCTCCTGCTTTAGTTTTATCTGGTGCGCTGCACGCAGCGCATTTGCATAGTTTTTATTTGGTTCATTTCATTTTCTTTTATTAATGTGGAAAATGTAATTTCCAGGACTTGCAACTGGCGTGGCAACCGCTAGAGGCAGACAAGAAGCAAAAGCAGGCGCCCCAAAGAATTGGCATGTGGAAAATTGCACAAGCCTCGTGGAGTTTGCGGGGCTGCAAAAATTATTTGCGGCCTGGCACAAAAGTTCAATAGTTGCTTGGCCCCTATAAGGTAAGTGGGTGCAGAGATCCTAACGCCAAATTAAAATGTGTCAAGTTGAAAAATTGGGAATAACCACTTTAAAAGTGTTGCCACAATAAATTCCAATAAATTGCAAATCGAAAATTCAGTCTTGCAGCACAAACAAATGTTGTTGAAGTCTTTAGTTGGATGAGTTTTAAATTAAGACAGAATTCGGATGGCAATCAAAAAAATTAAATTCCACATAAGCTCATGCTTGATGAATGATGTTTTCAACTGCAGACAAATAAAATAAATAAATTAAGAAAACAAAACAAAAGACAAATTTAAGAAAATTGATGGCAATTTTTAATTTTCAGCTCATCCGTTTGGGATTGAAGTTCATGCCACAATTTAAAGGCTTATAAATACTTGATAAATGTCATGTGTGTGCACCATTTGGCAAAGCTTTTCGCTGCAAACTGATTTATGGCACATTGATTACAAATTGATGTTTATTGCATTGCCGATAAGACAGCCAACTAACAAAGCTGAGACCGTCAAGTCGGCTGCAAGCGACTGCGTTGCCAGCCAGGGTTGCCTTCATTTGCATTTGTTACGCTCGTTAGAGTTTCTTAATTCCCATTAGTCGAACGTAATGCGTAATTTGATATGTTATGGCATTCACGTGACTTCAAACTTCGTCGAGTCGTACTTATGCCACCTCCAGAGGCAACCCACTCTCTCTCTCTCTCTCTCTCTCTCTCTCTCTCTTTCTATCTATTTGTCGTGCAAGTTGCAAGTTGGAGCTGAAGTTGAAAAGGATGTTTTTGAGCTTGCAACGAGCAAAGTTTGCCACTTATAATTTATTTATATATGTTATACATGTTCTTTAAAGTAATGCACACAACAGCTCAAGAACACATACGTAGAATCGAAATACTAAGCAAAGAACTGTGCCAACTTTTAGTTTTACTTGGCAGCTGGCATTCACAAATACATTCATATGGAACAAGTACCGTAAACCAAATCCCTTGGATCATCTGCATAAGTAGTTGTAGTGTTTCGAGTGAGTGAGATACGGCTTCAGACTTCCAGTGTGTATTTTACAAAAAAAAAAAAAAAAAAGTGTCTAACAAGTGTTTTCTAGCTATAATCAATTTCAATTTAGTTTAGGATAAGCACATGATGCTTTTGACTATAAATTGAATTATATATATATATAGACTATATATAATACTTAAATGTAAGAACGCAGCTTCAGCTATCAGAAAAATTAAGTTTGTCTCACGATACATTTCCAATAACTGTCTGATGAGGATCTTACAGATTTATTCAGATTGTAATAAAGTACATACTGACCGTTGTTTAGTTGCTTAACAACACTAATAGAAAAGGCATAAGTGTGGTAAATTAGTTGAAGCTGCTGCTTGCAACATATTTACGATGGGGTTGATGGTAATTCCTAATGCTTGCTGAGGCACTAAATGTATGCCCAGAATGAGGTCGTTGCATTATTATTATTATTATTATTATTATTATTATTGTGTGGCACAACTATATGCATGAATAGGTTTTTATATGCGGATGCATGCAAGGAAGTGGCTGTGGGCTGTGGCAGCCACTGTTGCACCACCTTTCATAATCTTTTGCATTTTATGGTCGCTGCGGTGGCAAACAACACAAAAGTCGGCAGCCAAAATTCAAATGAATAGTAGATTGCTGTACCGCCAGCAGGCAGCGAGTGTGCAGTGGTGTGTGTGTGTGTGGGTGTGTGGGTGTGCGAAGGCGGGTTAGACTACATGGTGCGGAAACAGCTGTTTCCGTTACAGCAACTTTTGAGCGAAAAACCCCACTAAAAACGCGCTGTGTGATATTATTACTACATTTTATGCGAATTCAACGAGTTCTGTGTGTGTGTAGTGGCCAGCGGGGCAACAACAGTTGGCGGGGGGTAACGCCAAATTTGCATATGCCTTGCATATGATAGTCTGCAGTCTATATCTTTTTGGCCTCGACTACCAGCACTCGGTTAAGTAATTTCCACAACGCCGTTTGCTTAATTAAAGCCGCAAGCACGTAAAAAAAATACGCATATTTTCAAAGCACTAAAGTGTGCACTACAGAAACCGACGCGAATTTCAAATACCCTGTAAATGCAAATGGTGGAGAAGTATATCAGCTAGGCAAGATGAAAGCATAATAATGAATCATTAATTATTTACTTATTAATACTTATTTTAAATGTATGTTCAATAAATAAATATGTTGAACCTCGTTACAGGGTTTCAACTAGCCTATCAGTTTAATATTTCATTTATTTTTCAAATATTATTTATTTAATAAGGAATTTATAAGTTTTCTATATAAGAGTAGAAATAAAGGACTCTGAACCGATTATATAATTATAGTACTCGAAAAGGATAGTTTAGTAATAATATTACTAATTATTACTATAGACACCTTAATATTTCCCACAGTGTATCTCTGGACAGGCTTGCGCCGGAAGTTCATATTTTTGTAATTCGCGCTTGGGTTTTACTTAGAAAAATTTGTATAAGGATGAGAATGGGGCAGGCGCGTTGGTCCAGTGCAAAATTAATGAGCGTCAACAGAAGACAAAGAAAAAATAGAAAATGTCACAGTCTGGCAACGCCGGACACTGGACTCCGGCTAATTTCGTATGCGACGCACACAAATCTTGTCATTATTAACCCAAAAGCAGGCTACAAAGTGGAAATGGTAGTGGAATCGCAGATGAAGTTGGAGTTGGAGTTGGAGTTCGAGTTGGAATTGTAACTGTAACTGGGCTGCGTCTGGTTTTTGGTCGTTTGATTTGCTCCATTAATTTCGTGGGTTTTTCGAGGGTCCTTTGGCAAGCGCGGCAGGCGTGGCAAGCGTGGAGCTGCTGCGGTCATTGGACGTTTATTTAAGCTGCTCTGACAAGCGCTTTGGCGGCGGCGAGTCGTTTGCTTGTTGATTTGTATGCCGCTTTTCTGGGTGATTAACTCATCCATCAGAGCCAGCAGCAGCAGCAGCGGCAGCAGCAGTGGCAGTAGCAGCAGCGGCAGCAGCAGAAGCGGCAGCTGTAAAAACTGTGCGACTTTCTTTCTGCTTCTGCTTCTGCTTATTTTTAATGAAGCGCAGCGTTGCGGGCGGCCGCGTTTACAAAATAATTAGAGGCCTGTATCGCAAATGCCCCTGGGGATTGTTCGAGCTATTTGAAACATCAGCTGCTGTCTGCCCCTGCTTCAATCCAATGCCGGACCCGTGTATTAGCTGTGTCCAGTTTGCAATTAAAAACTTTTTTCTCTCTCTGTCTTTCAGAAATTGGCGTTGTCATCATTAAGCAATTTCGTCAGCTATGCAATACCTGGCAATATGCCGTATGCGTAATTTGGCAACAATGATTGCGCATTCTACCTGAATATAGTTTCTTACTTAAGCTACACTCAAAAAAAAAAAAAACTAACGCTTATCCTAGGTAAACTGAGCAGAATAATATATATTCTAAGACAAAGTTTGTTTTTTAATTAAAAAATAAAATAAAATATAGATCTGCAAGCAGACAAGTCTCTTACATATTTTGAATTATTAAAATGACAATTAATTTATGAATTTATTCCCTAAATACTACATTTAATTAACACACTTTACTTCTTAAAAATTAATCAGTTCTTAACTAAAGCACAGCAAGTATCTCTTTGTGAGAATTCTTGCTATTAATAACTTGGCTTAAATAGCCTCAAAGCGCTGATTATTGAAATTAATGAGCATAATGCTAAATGTTGCTCAGCAACTTGTGGTGGTGCCACATTGAGCGCAAGGATTTGCTGCGACACTCTAATAGCTTGCTTACCACATTAATAGACAAAAATGAGAATATTCAAGGCAAATGTAAATTAAAATTACCTTATATGCATCACTTGGGTGTCCAAATTAATAATTACCATCGGCAATCATAATTAACGTTCGTTAAATTTCGCGTTTGTGACAGAATTAACATTTTCAGTGTATTATATCAGTCGATGTTATATATCGGAATCATTGATATACCGGATTTGTGGAAATATATGGGAATTTTGTATTATTGGCCTTCATTCAAAATATGTATTTAAATTGTGGATGAATTCAATCGGCAACTGTTTAAACATAATATTTACAACAAATAATAAATCGAAAATCGATTTGTATCAATATTTGCGAAACAGGTGAAGTTATCGATAAAATAAGATAAACTGCGTTATCCAAAAACATTTATTCTAAATTCGAAGTCTCTAAAAGGATCTCAGAGATTAATTTGATGATACATACGGACAGCTAGACGGATATTAGTAGAACGACTCGGCTTTTGATACTGATCAAATTAATATATGGCTTATGTGGTCTGAGATGCTCCATTCTGCCTGCTACATACTGTTGCACGAAACATTCTGCCCTTCTTTTTAATGGGAACAGGGTAGAAAAACGTCCAAACTAACTTAACTTGTTTCCATTTGCAGCTGCAACTGCTCAACTGATCCTTATAAATAATTCTTACTAGCGAAATTTGCATAAATATTACATTGATTGAGATAGAGATTTATTTTCACGGAAACTCGGGCAATTCTGAATATTATCAAATGGAGGAAATTCGTGTCTTCAGGCGTGACGCGCAGTGCCAACAAAAAAGGAAGAATTGTGTTGAACAAAGCGAAAAATATTGCACGGTAAAAGGATTATGACACGTGCACGTAGCACACACGCGGCTGTCGGCGTTGCACGTAGCTGACGGGCGTTTGTTATTTTATTATACATATACATACATATATATATATATGTGTGTGTGTATGTGTTGGTGTTAATTTCTAGCTGCTTGTTGATTCCTCAGAACACATTTGTTGCCTGGTTGCTGTCTTGAACGTGTTTCTGGCAGTGTTTCTATTTTTTTTGTATGTTTGTATCTGTAATAGTTGCCAGTTCGTATGTGTGTGTGTGTGTGTGTGTGTGTTCTCTGTCCTGTTTTCATTATTAATACGCTGTCTGCTTTTGTTTACGACACTTTGCAACTTTTTGTTTTGTCATCTTAGTCAAGTTGTTTCGTTGCCATTGTTTCGTTTTCGTGACACAAATTATTCTTGTTGACACATAAAAATTGTTAACCCTTTTTTCCTTGTCGTTGTTGTTCTTGTTCCGGCATCATGAAAAATGACAATAGATGATAAAATGCGCTTAGTGCTTCAACATGTGTGTGTGTGTTTGTGTCTGTGTGTGGCAGACATTGATGTATTTTGGGTCAAACTGTGCAAATAAATAATAAGCAAATATTTTCGGTTCACAGCTGGCTGCGAGCCTCGCTGTTTATATTATATTTTATTTATTATATATTTTTTTTTATTTGTGGCCACACCCACTTTGACTGTGTGAATTATGTATTTTAATTGCATTTTAATTGCTGTTCTGTGTTGCCCAATAAATTGGTGTTCATTATTTAGTCGCCGCACGTTTTTCGGATGCTTTTTGGGTAAAAGTTTTACGCGTTTTCATTAATTTTTTCTTTTTTTTTTGGCGCGCCGCCTCATTTGGCTAATAGAGTTTTCATTAGGGCGCTAATGAAGCATAGTTTAGAGTTTGGTAGCGGGCAGTAATTAGCCTAGCGGCGCCTCTTGTGCAACTGCCACCGTTACAACCCTACCACCCACCAGCTCACTCCCCGAGCGGTCATTACAACTAATGGAAGTGGGAGGGACGGAGCCCGGATATATCATTTGACCAACAAGCCAAACAGGCCAAATACCCAAAAAGCCATGTGAATAAAAATGGAATACAACAAACCAAAAAAAACCAAAAAAAACACACACGCTTTTGGCTCGCATGTTGGCAAAACCTGCGGTCACAAAAGAGCTGTAAATTAAAATTTACTCGACATGAAATTGAAGCTCTCCACAGAGCCCTGCCCCAGCTCAGCTCAGCACTGTTTGGAGTCAGCTTTCATTTTTTTATTTTCGGTTACTTTTTTGCTGCACTTGCTTTGCCATATCCGCCTTCCGTGCGCGGCGTGGAGTGGGTGGTTGAAAGCGAACCTTTCAATGTTGCACTCAATGGCGCTGCACCGCATTCTGAGTTGCATGTTGAGTAATAAATGGAAACTCAAATCATCCAGTGAATATTTTAATACAAGATAAGCTCTTTTTATTACTTGAAATATTATTGTAATTTTTAAAAGAATTTTACTCATATTTATATCTATCTTAAATTCATCTATTTATTACTGTTATTATTTCACTTATTATTACATTATATTTTTTATTTTAATTTGTAAAAAAAAATTAGTTTTTGAATTTAAAATTTGTTTTCATTTGTTTTGTTGTTTCACGTAATTATTCATTGAATTGCTTGCAATATATGTTCTTGAATCCATTAAATATTTTATTTAAATTTAACTTACATTTTTGCCAAATAAAAAAAATGAAAAATAATAAATAAATTTCGTTGAACTTGGCAAATTGAAAACCCAAAAATTATGTGGAAAATCAAATAAAGGCTCCAATATACATTTGTATAGCTCATCTGGAATTCGTATCAGTCTGGCAACGCCATGGCCATGACGATGGTTTTTTTATGCAATTCGACTGGCGTTCGCGTATTTTTTTTTTTTTTTTTTTTGATTTTTTCTTTCGTTTTTCTTTGCCGATTCTTTTTACATTTTTTGCATTTTTGGTTGATTGTGTTGCGGCTGCTGCCCGGGGTGCTCGTATTTTACGTGGTTAAAGTTTTGCACTACGCCAGACTGACAGAGCAGGAGGCAGGGAGCAGGCAACGGGAAGCCGAGGGCGCTGGCAAAGCAAAGCTGATTTTGCCACGCGCCCAGATTAAGCGCAAAAATTACAGGCAACAAAAAATATAAAAATAAAATAAAATCAGGGCAGAAATAAAAAAAAAAACGTTGCTAACCAATGCGACTGCATTTCGTTTCAATCAATTAGCGCAGTTTTCTTTCGCTGCTGTTTAGCCACAAAATCGCTGTTGAATGGCAATTTGCGCAGCGATTATTCAAAGTCAAATCGCAGCAAAAAAAAAAAAATGCAGCAGCAAAACAAATATATAACAACGAATTCCGACGAGCGCAATTAAATACATTCAACTGCCCCGCCCATTTCTGTTGAAGCTGTTAATTTAGGAGTACTCACACTCGAATTTGTTTTTATTTTTATTGCAAACATTTATGTACATCAACTCCAACTGCAGTGTATCTGTCAAAGTGACGGGCAGCCATCGAGCCGTGCCACGCCCCCCCTCCCGCAGGAGATTAAACGGATCTGTCGCGCACGGGCAAATAAATTGTATAAACTGGGTTTAGTTTTTCGAAAGCCAAACCGCTTTAATTGTAAAATACACAACATATATTGCATATACTGCATAAATTAATGCAGAAAATGTATTATTTATTGAAAACCATGAAAACCAATTCAAATTTAATTAACTTGATGTTCATACAAGAACTTAACTGGATTTGCAGTACAATTATAAAAAGACCAATTAAAGATCCTAAAATAAAAAAAAATACATATTTAATGAATTAGGAATGTATCTGTTTAGTTGTATGAAAGAAATATTCCATACCATATCATATATATCACTGAATATTGAATATATTCATTAAGTTCTTGGAGACTGGAGATAAGTGGCTGACTCTGATTAACTGATCTTAATTGCAGCCCAGAGATCGAAATATTATTATACTTTAGTAGGTTATCAACACATTGAATTTACATGTTCTCTGTTTTACGACTGGCTGTAAGCTGAATTTTCCACATTTAAGTATTTATTATTTCTACGCCTAACTTGAGCACGATTGTTGTGGCTTGGTTTCTAAGGCCAATTCCAACAACAACGTCGAACATGAAGTAGCACAAGAAAGACAACGACGAGCAAAGAAACAACGACGAGAGCGAATTCGCAAGACGGCGAATTTGCTCAAAGCAGAAAATCGGCGAAGAGGAGGAGGAACATACGATGACGACGAAGGGGAAGTTGCCTCCAGACGAGAGAACAGTTAAAAACGATTAATTATATTGTATTAACATATATGGGTAATAAACTGCTTACTACGCCAACACGGCTTCGTGTTGCAATTCAAGTGTGTTGTAAACAAATTTGGCAGTTGGCTTTAACAGCAGCGGAAACTGAATGATTGTCGACATGGCTGACATATTTCGGGTTAATTGAATTGATGGATGGCAACAGAGACAACTGTGCGGACACAATACGGGTTAATGGCCTACTCATTTCCCCAGTCAATCATCCAGCATGTATGCACAAATATATATATATATATATTCGTCTACCAAGTACTGTTGCGTAATTCATTACGCATATTGTACAAGTTTTATTTAGGTAAGCTAATAAACAAAAGAAGGTTTTGTACACATGAATTCATTTTTCGACCAATTGTTTCTCGATTTTGGTGATGCATAATGAAACTGAATTAACATATCCTGACCATCTGCTTGCATATAAATTGCAGCAGATTAAACCAAACAATAAAAAATAAACACATAGTTTTTGACAACGTTCAACAATTTAACGTTGATTTTATTTTGCTTCAATGCAACTTGCCAAATTGGGCATTCATTTAAAAACAAAAAGAGATTAATTCGTATCTGTTCATGTTTTTTCTCACTTAATAATACGTCAAGATCGATTCTTGATTTCATTCAATGTATATAACGATTATTATATATGGGTTTATATAAGATCTGCAACGGTCTGGCGTTGAGTTTCAATATCTTTGAGATGCATTCGTTAGACAAAATGTGAAAAATTATAAATATGCACGTGCTACATATGTAATCAATACATAAATTGAAGTTTAAAACTGCTGCGCATTGCTCGGAGGAGCAGAGTGGCTACAGCACGGCTGCTGCTGCTCCGTCATACGTCAAGATCGATTCTTGATTTGATTCAATGTATATAACGATTATTATATATGGGTTTATATAAGATCTGCAACGATCTGGCGTTGAGTTTCAATATCTTTGAGAGGCATTCGTTAGACAAAATGTGAAAAATTATAAATATGCACGTGCTACATATGTAATCAATACATAAATTGAATTTTAAAACTGCTGCGCATTGCTCGGAGGAGCAGAGTGGCTACAGCACGGCTGCTGCTGCTCCGGCGACAGAGGTTCCTCCTGGATGGCAAGCGATGCCTGCACAACGTACTGCTGCTGCTGCTGAGCTAATAGACATGGCGATGAGGCTGAAGTGGATGTGGACGTGTAAGAGGAACCCTCCTCGTAGGTGCTCGAATCTTGGGGGGAGCAGGGCAATCCAGAGCCCGTGTCCCCAATTTGCCCCACAAAATCATACTCCGAATCGCTGTCGTACACATCCTCCTGGCCTCCCAGCTCGATGAGAAAGCATCGCAGGAACCGCAGCTCCTCGTGGGCGCGGGCCACCTTTCGTTCCAGCGCCATCATCTGATCCTGTGGTATCAGGGGGCAGTCGAGCATATGCAGAATTTCCATCAGTGGATCTTCGGGCGGCGGATCGAGCTCCACCAATTCACTGAGTATGTAGAGGAAGTACGCCAATATGCCGTGTTCATTCAGATAATTTGTATACTCCTCCTCTTGATCCATTATTTTTTTTTGCAAGTATCGAAGGCAATTTGTGAAACGCGCGCTGAAATATTTCGAGGAAACTGCAATCACATGATCGTGAAAATAACTGTAAATGTTCTCGTATGAAGTGGCGCTCCTAGTGTTTGGATGTGGTACTACAAAAGTTGGTGGCTGCATTCGGTAACAGAACAGTGTTGGAAGTGCGAAGCAGAGCTAGCTCATAATAATATGAATCCATGAGAACTATCGCTCAGCTTAAATAAAATTTTAATATATATAAGTTGCCATACATAATATATATATCGATAAAACGATAGAATGAACGATTCATGAAGAACTAATTTGAAATAACGCATTCCCCAATTTTACTTTTTTATTATATATCATTTAAAAAGTGAGCTCATGAACTCATATGAACCAGTTGTCACTACTGAGCTAAAGTACAAAAATATATATCGATAAGTGAACTCCTGCGAACTAGTCGTCAATATTAAGATTAAGTACAACAATATATATCGATAAATTGATCGTGTGCGTTCAGAATTGTAAAATTTTGTGAAATCTTGTAACACAAATCCAAACAACGCGTCCGTGGCAAGCAGCAAAATAAATTAAGTTAATAGAGAGAAAGAAACAAGCGATAAACGATGTCCTTCTTCGGCACACCCACAACGAACCCCGGTCTGGGTGCAGGCGGCGTCGTCCCCGCAACAGGCAACTTCAGTTTTGGCGCGCGACCTGCAACAAGCGCCCCGCCCCCCGCCTTTGGTGCTGCAACGGCCACCATGAGTCTGGCCGGAGCTGCGAGTGCTGCCATAGGCGCAGCGGCACCCAACTTTAGTTTTGGCTCCACCGCTGTCAGTGCGGCGCCAACGCTTGGCTTTGGCTCGCCGGCTGCAGTGGCTCCAAACGCAGCGGGCATGATGCTACCCGCTTTCGGAGCGACGACAGCGGCGCCTGCATTTGCGCCCACAGTAACGTCTGCATTTGGTGCACCCGCAGCAGCACCTGCCTTTGGCGCACCCGGATCTGCGCCCGCCTTTGGTACACCAACAGCGACGCCCGCTTTTGGCTCTGCAGCTGCAGCGCCTGCATTCGGTGCACCGACAGCAGCTGCACCCGCCTTTGGTACGCCGGGATCAGCCCCAGCCTTTGGTACGGCGACTGCCACAGTGGCGCCAACGTTCAGCTTCTCGGCGCCGACGACGAGCGCACCGACAACAGCGCCGCCCGCCTTCGGCTCCACGGCGATGCCCGCCACATTGGGCGGCGGCGTAGGCGCATTCTCCTTCATGAAGCAGCAGGCACCGATGGCTGCCAGTTTGAACTTCAACACGACCACAACGACGGCTACCGCGCAGCCTTTCAATACGAACCTGCTTCTGAGCGGAAACATGAACCCGGGCCCCAATCCCAGTGGCGGCATCTTTGGAAAGCCGTTGACAATTGGAGCACCGGCAGCATCAGCACCGCCGGTCTTTGTTGGCCTCGGCGGCATCGATGTGGGCGCCATGCAGCCCAAGGTGGGCGACAACAAACAGGATGGCATCAAGGTGGGTACAAATAATCCCAAAGCAAAACAGCTAAAGATTAGTTGATTACTCTTGCAGATTAAGGAGACCCAGGTGCCGGAGGAGATAGTCAAGACAGTGGATGCACTCAAGGCGTACATTAAGCAGCAGAAGACCATCGCCTCAGATATTGGACGCACCTCGACGTCCAAGCGGAGCAATGTGAGCCATGAGATCACAAATCAATGCTGGGTACTGCAGAACATGGCCAATTCGGTGGATACCAACAATCGACGCATCAAGCAGCTGCGCAGCGAAACGGCCAAAGCCATTCAATCCCTGGAGATGGTGCAGCGGACACAGGACACGCCGGCAGGACTGCAATTTGAGAATACGACACCATTCCAGTACTTTCAGTGCCTGGTAACCAAATACGAGGAGGAGCTGATTGAGTTCCGGCAGCAAATCAAGCTCACCGAAAGCCACATGCAAGCGTTGGCCAATCCGCAGAGCGTATCACCGAATGATCTCAAGCGTGGCTTTCACCAGATCAACGAATCCTTCGTGTCGCTGTCCGGACGCCTGCATGAGCTGCATCAGCGTGTCGAGGAGCAAAAGGAGCAATATTTAAATTTACGTCGCTATCGTCTGCGCGATGCCACCAATGTCTTTGCCAAGCTCGACAATCCGCCCGTGCAGCTGGTGGAGCCGCAGCGCATCAGCAGCGGACCGACGCCCTTCTCCAGCATCTCGGCGATAAGCACGCTGAACAGGAGCCTTGCAGCCGCCTCGGCGGCCACAGCCAGCGCTGCTGCTGCATCGAAATGATACGCAGCCAATTGGTTATCCAGCGAGCATTATCGGATTTAGTTTTTAGTTGTTATCATGGAATCGAACATTCAATAAACTTATTTTCAAAGACACCAAAATATGAGCAAAACAGAAGCCAGTTTTGTGTAGTAACCTCGCGTTCACATCCTTATGGATTTCGAAAGGATTACATTTTTATGCTATCGATCTGCATTCCATGCTAGTTCTACATTTGTGCAGGAATTAGGTCGGAAAAAATTGTAAAAACTGTGTACTTGACCATCTCTGACCAACTCTGCGGATGTCTAAAAACAGATCTGCCATATCCAATATTGCATGCAGAAGTTCAAAGATCCCTTAAGCACAATGATATTTTTTAGCCGTATCCATGTTGACCATTTCCCAAGCGAATCGAACTAATTAAGAGCATGAGCTGACCAAAGAACAGCTTAATTGTTCTGGTAGTTTCCAAGGATTTGGTCTAGCTCGGAACTTGTCCAAGTGATTCCTCTAATCTGTAATTTCAATTATACTTGTGATTCCAACAATGTCCTTCAAAAACTTGCAAGGATATGTATGTATATATCTAAGCTATTTGCTGGCTATTAAAAGTATCATTTTGGCTTTTCCAAGACTAGTTTGAACCTTAGATTTAATAGTTCACAGTTTTCGATTTCTCGAGCAGGTCTTGATTGATCTTGGTTTTTAATATTTCACCCAAATTATCGAAGCACTGCGTAAAACCTGAAACTCAGCAGAAACAGTTACGCACACATCTAAAAGACAATCCTTTCCAGATGATACATCAGAATCAATCAATTTATATATGTAGAATAGAATATATATTTCAACGCAATTGATGCCAACAACAGACAACAACAAGCAGATGAAGAAATGCAGCTGCGTTGCTAGCGATTCACTTCTTGACCACCTGAATAACATCCTCGTCGGCCATGACATGGGCGATGCCCACGCGCTGTGGCGAGTATTTCGTTGATGTGCCCCACACCAGTCCGTATTTGAATTGTGCGGCCAACGTTCGATGAATGGCATGGCACACATGCTCCACGCTGACTCCCTGTGGACCAAAGACACAATTACAAATTGAATAAAAAATTCTATTCACCAGTTTTTTTACTTGCCTTTCTCAGAATCAAACCATCATCGAAATCTGGCGGCGCACCGGGCTTCTTGGTGTACACCCGAATTAGCTGGAGTGCCTCCCAGAGCGCCTCCAGCATGTAGTCCAGATTGAGCTTCATGTTGCAGCTGACCACAATAGAGTTGGGCTCTCGCGCCAGTCGATCCACCTCCTCAATGGAGATCTGATCAATCTTATTATACACATACAAACAGGGCAGATAGACGCGATTGGCAGTCACCACATCGATGAACTCATCCTCTGTGCAGTCCTCGCGGAACAACACCTCCGCATTGAAGATCTTGAACGAGTGTAGAATCATTTGGACCATTTTCTCGCTGCACCGCGTCAGGGTGCAGGTGGAATTAAAGCTGAGGCCGCCGCCCTTTTTCTGTTTGAAGTAAATGTTTGGCTTGCGCTTGTTCAGGCGTATGCCCACCGATTCGAGCTCCCGCTCCAGCAGTTCGCGATGCACATTCGGCTTGGTGGCGTCCAGCATCATCAGCACTAGATCCGCAGTGCGCGCCACGGCAATCACCTGGCGACCACGTCCCTTGCCCTGCGCAGCTCCCTCAATGATACCCGGCAAATCAAGCAGTTGTATATTCGCACCCTGGTATTCAATCACGCCGGGTATGCAGGTCAGCGTGGTGAACTCATAGTTCGCTGCGAAATGGATGTTAATTACACTATTAAAGTGATATGCAACAAAACTTTGTATTCAGATCAGGACTCAACTACTTTTCAAAATTGTTGATTTGACCCTAAGAATATCAATATTAGATTTTCATGAGCTGGCCACAAAATAGCGTTGTTATTTGGAATATGATCAGCGCAGTCATCGCTGGCAACTCACCCGCTTCCGATTCGGTTTTGGTCAGTGTGGACAACATTGTGGACTTGCCCACACTGGGAAATCCAATAAGAGCGACACGCGCATCGCCGCTCTTCAGCACATCGAATCCTTCGCCCTTTTCGCCCTTCTTCGACGGTTCGAGCAGCTGGGAGCGGTACTTGGCTAGCTTGGCCTTTAGCAGGCCCAAATGGTACTCAGTGGCTGCAATTGCATTGAAATGGCAAATGTGAAATGAATTCTAACCCTAAATTCCGATACATTGGCAACGCCATCGCCATTGCCATTGCCAGCACTGCGAATTCGGGCGCCGCGTTAGCTGCGCCGGTTTTCACTGCTCACCTTTGTTCTTTTGGGTGCGCGCAATTTCGCGCTCAATCTCCGCAATCTTCTCTAGAATGCCCATGCTGATGTTCTCGTGTGTCCTGGGCGTAGCATTAAGTTAATAACAATATTTAGGCAACTGCGGCTTACTTGTTGTTGTTTCAAAGTGCCTAGCTAGGGATGCAAAAATGTATCGATTATGCTCTTCGATAGTTTGAATGAACGAAGTGCAAGGAAAGCGTAGCTGAACTCACTAAATAGATAAACATAAAATTTTAATATTAACTGAACTTAAATTGCTTGATTTAATTTTAGTTGATCGCAAATTGTACTTATTATAATCCCATAATTCTATCGACATATCGATACTTTCTTGCGATATTTTCCACTTGATTTGGCTCGCATACTTAGGCGTTGCCACCTTTCATTTATTATTTAAATCTGGTAGCTGAAGTGGAAAAGTTTGCATGTTTCAGCACTCGATGAGTTCAATTAGTTAAGTTTAATGTTAAAAAGAATCATAAAATATACACAAATACACATGTAAACACTAATACAATTACAAGAAACAGCCACACACATAAATGACAATCGATTAATTACAATAGTTGGAGTAGAGAAAGATTTATAGGATAGACTTAGATATTTAGTTGGCATAAAAGCCGTTGCCCTCGTTGCCCATAAACTCAGTCCAGCGCTGTGCCTCAATCGGATCCAATTCGGAGCACACCTCGCCCGGTTGCAAAGAGCGGCAGGTGCATGTTATCCCAATTCTCGTGATTATCAACTGAGATTCGTATTTGGGCAACGCGGGATCTGCGTCCACGAGACGCTCGCTCAGGCACTGCTTGAGGAATTGCTTGCGCAGCACGCGCAAGTTGTCGGCGGTGTAGCCTGCAAGGGCGATAGGTATTAATTAATATTAACTAGCCGATTTTAAACTTCCCCACTACCCACTTTTATAGGCGCTAATCTTCTCCTCGACGCAATTGAGATCCTGCGGCGAGAACAACGGTGGATACGCCTCCGATTCGCGTATGTTGAGCACAAAGGCAAAGTCCACAGATGAGGTTGCATTGTTCAGCGCCTTGAGTAGCACGCCCGTTGACGAAATGGATGCCAAATACCAATCCTCTGGCTGGGCATCCTCTGGCCCCGCTGGCGTCGCGTCCTCGCCAGCATTATTGCGATTTGTTGTGGAGGCACTGCCACTGCCGGTGCTGGCACTGCTGGAGTTCGCCGCCGCACGCTTGCGCCTGCGATACTGCGACTGTCTGTTGGAACTGGTGACTGCTGCAGCAGCTGCAGCTGCATCCGCTGCCTGCTCGACCGCCTCATTGTCCAGTTCCAAATCCCATAGACTGAGCGGCGATTGTGCGGAAAGTGGCTGACTTGTGGTGGTGAAGCTGGGTGTGCTAGTCGTGCTTGACTCGAGTGTGCCGCTGCGCACATCTCGATTACTGCCACTGGGATACTTGCTGCGCATGCGAATAGGACGTTCGTTCTGCTCAGGCAACTGCTGTGGCAGCTCATCATTGTACACCAGTTCGTATTCCTCCGGCTGACGCATCGTATTCGGATTCTCCGCAGGCAGCGCCAGCGGATCATAGTCCTTCTATTTGGACATTAGGTGGTTTATAATAAGAACGATCATGTTTATTTGAAATCAAACTCACAAATTCCTTGTAGGGCTCCTTGATGTAGCCGCCGCCAAAGCTGGGCAGCTCGTTGTCCGTCTCCGATTCGGGCAGCAGCTCCGCAGGCAGCGGATGCTTACGATGCTTGGAGTGCTTGACTGGGTCGGTCAATTGCTCCTCCACTGCATCCACTACGGCCGCCTGTCTGAGCAGTTGCTCTCGGCTCGCCAGCAGTTTCTTGAGCAACTTTGGATGCTTCAGCGGAGACTGTTTGCCAGCTGCAGCTGGTCGCTGTGTGCGATTCAGGTGCACCTCGATGTCATCCGTGCTGAAGAGCACCGCACCCGGCGGCTCAAGGTGCCGCGCAATCGCATAGAGCTTGAGCACCGTGGACTCATTGTAGCGCAGACGGCAGGTATCAGCGCGTGCCTGCAGAATGATGTCGCTGTCCGGTACAAACTCGTAGGCATCCCGGGCATTTTGCTTGTTGCGGCACTGTAGCTGCCAGTGCAGAAAGAAGTCGCCTCCGAAGCTCTGCGAAATAGAAACACCGCCTAGAAGACTGCTCGCACCGCCAGCATCCGTCATCATGGCATTCAGCAGCGGCTGACCAGTGCGTCCGTCCAGGATCGTCGTCTGCGAATAGTAGTAGACGGGAAAGCCGGGACCAGTGTTATACTTGACCATAAAATCGGTGACATTGTCGCGATTGAAGTGACCCGGTACAATGGCGCTGACGCACTCGCTGACCGGGAACGAATAGTTCCACAGTGTGCTATAGTTGTGACCATCAAATGCATAGACGCTGCTATTGAATGCAGCCACGACGACATCAGCGATGCCATCGCCATTGAGATCGCTGAGCACCGCCGGCACCATCAAACCCGATCCCAGCTGCTGATGCAGCGGCGTGAAATGCTTCTCGCTGGTGTGCGCCATGAGCGACAATAAGCGCAGACTATAAATGCCACCGGGCGTATTCTGGCCACCAGTTAGCATCAGCAGCAGCTCGGTGCCGTCAGCGCGCGTCAGCAGCTGTATGGGCACAAACATCTCCTCGCGATGTGGCGTTGGAATGCTGCGCAGCACCTTGCCCGTCTTGCCTGAGATCAGTTTAACGTGGCCCGCCTTGGACTCCTCGCGCTCCTCGAGATGTGCGGCTATCAGATCGGGCACCTCATCGCCATCCAAATCGCGCAGCACATTGATCGTATAGAGATCCATCACAATGGGTGAGTTCGTCTCCACCTCGAGCTCGTGAAAGGTCCAGATGACCTGACCAGTGCGTCCATTGATTGCAAAGATCATCTGCAGAGAGTGAATAGAAATTTAAAATCAAAAAGAGAGTTCAATAAATAAAGCATATAGTTTTATGATCTGTCTGATACTATATCTAATATCTCTAAAATATATCTTTTGTTTTCTGAGACGTATATATAACTATATTTATGACTAATAACTATATATCCATAACTAATCCTCTTGACTTACGCCCAGTCTTCCGGCCGCCAAACAGTCGATGCCACCATCGCGATCGATGTCCGCGTTGCAGTGGAGCGAGAATACATTGGCCACGCTCCACGTTTGCCACAAAATGGAGCCATCGCGACCATTGAGAGCGACGACGCCACCCTCGCAGGGCACATCCTCGCCGCCTTGGGCCGACTTGCAGCGCGGCAGTGGAATGCCCTCGTAGTGTATGTTGTCGTCGACGCCATAGCCAAAGATCACATCCTTGATGGCATCCCCATTCAGATCGGCGGCACGCAACGGACTCTCGCTGTTCATGCGCGCCAGGCTGCGTGTCCACAGATGCTGCACGCGAATCTGTGTGCACGGCACAAACTCACTGCCCAGACTGCTGCCATAGCTGGCGCTCTCAACGGATATCGTTGCCAGCTGTGCATCCTCGCTCCACCAGTGATGGATGCGCTGCATCGGCAGCGGAAACAGCGTCAGCATCAGTGCCGCCAAACTGAGCACGGCACAGAGCACGGTGAGCGCCGCCAAAATGTAGCAGAAGGGCTCACAGCAGCGGCAGCAGCGACGACGCTTGTGCTGCTTCATGATGGGTGTGGAGCTGCTCCCCGAGCCGGAACTGTGTTTCCGACGCGGCGCCATCAGCGGACGCTTCAGGCCCTGCTCTTCGCTGCGCTATAGTTGAATATTAATTAAATATATATATTAAAAGTAGCTATAAATTCCCGTTCCGAACTGTAATCAAATCTTGGCGAATACATTTTCAATCAAACAGATTGCTGCTGCATCAAAAAATACTCGAAATTTATGCTAAAAGTTAAAAAATGTTTATAAATTCAAATTATGTTTTTTGCTGCCTTTAATTGATTAAACATAATAAAAAACACTTCACCTGCAGCCAGCAAAAAACATATTTCAATCATAAAAAGCGGTCAGCGATTATTTATAAAATCTTTTGCGACTTATTTGTGTTTGAAGCAGCAGAGAGCGGAGAGCAGCGACTATTTCAACCCCAACTTGTCGAGCAGTTCACAAATTGGAATTTGCACGAGTTTTGTAATTTTTCACAATGATTTCGATAAAATGATTCAAATCGTTATTTAGATGAATGATGTGACTCACCTTGGCGGAACGGGCATCCTTGATGAACACCTCGTCGTCGACATCGTCGCTGATGTCCTCATCGATGGATGACTCCCGTATGGCGATGCGCTTAGAGGGCACATATGGTCGCAGTTTGATCATTTTGGGCCAAGCTGCCACGTTTGCAGCGCCCAGCGCCTTGTCCTACAAATATTATTGTATATATATATATCTCGTTAATGTCTTTTTTCTTTTTTTATTTCTTTTTATTTTTAACTTCCGTTCACAGCACAATTTTTAATGCATTTTCTTTTGTGCGTGCGTGTGCGTGAGTGTGTGTGAGCGTGTGCGTGTGTGTGTTTCGCGAAATGAAATGCACTGCAGCGATGCGTGTCTTCTGGCCGTGTAAAAATCGATAGCGACGTCACGACGCAACGCAACGCTCAGCTGGCAGATGGATCGGCGCATGCGCCCTTGAGTGGAAAACCACCCCCCTGGAATCAACAGCAGTTAACCGCACACGTGTTGGAACAATGGCGGCTACAGGTTTGTTTATCAACAATTGCGACAATGACGCACTCGGTCGTCTCCACCTGGGCAACTGTTGCGTCGCCTGCAACCCCTAACGGTGGGCCAACCCCTCTTCCCCCCGTCCCATACTCAACCCTTAAGCAAGTTGTGGTTGGAGCAGAACTCCCTTATTAAACATTTCGAAGGCAGTTCAATGGCCTTGCTTTCATGAATGAAGCGTCGTTTACTTTCCACTTGGTGGCGTGGGGGTTGTGTTTTGGGGGTTGGGAGTTTCATTCCATTCAACAAAACTCTTCCGCATATGGGGGCTATGTGGGTCACAAGAACTAAGCAAGTTGGCAGGAAAATGCATTTTTTTATTTTGTCGCATGACTTATTAATTTTTGAATAGATCCCATGCAGATTCCACAAATTGCTTGCGAGCTCACCTGAAATAGCTCCGCATAATCCATGACTTAAAGAGCTCCTCTTTCTCTAGACCTTCGTTTACTGGCAAGACACAACTTTCGTATAACAGGAAAGTTTTATCCTTGGACTCATATCTTAATTTATTTTTACAAATTTTCAATGACGCATTGCTTGTCAAAAAGCCTAACAACAACAACAACAACAGCAGCAGCAAAGAGCTGTAAAAATTACGACTATTCAAGTTAAAAGCGCGCCAAAAACCTTAGCGGCTGCCCCGCAATCCCCGGCTTAGTGCGGCTCCGCCTGCTGCCATCAGCAGAAACTTAAGAGCACCACTTAGGCATTGCTCTGGTGGTGCGGGTGGTGTTCTGTTCAAAAGCGTGCATTGCAACTCGACAGGCAGCCAAGTACTTAGGTCAGGTCCAAAAGCAGCGTCAAGCTCGAATGCATTCGAATAAACTATAGAAAAATCAGCGGCTTTTTATAGCACAACTGTCGACGAGGAATGTGGGGTGGGTGTGGTGGGGTGGGGTGGGGTGTGGCGAATCAGAGGTTCATCTACGGCAAGTAACCTAAGTGTGTTATTATCTCATCAGAGATAATTTAATAACGACGCTGATGGCGTAGCTGTTGTTGCAGTTGTTGTTGCTGTTGCTGTTGCGGCAACGGAAGGCCAAAAGGATGTGTTGCTCAAGTGTCTGCGGCAAGGCGTTGAGTGCTTGGCCTGTGGGCGTGGCATGGGGCATGTAGCAAAAGAAATCGAATATAAGTATACGTACTATGTACACACACACATGGATTCTGAGATGTGTGCATGGGGACACAAGTTTGCTTCAAGGTTACATTCCGTCTTCGTTTTAATTATGGCTCGTAATAAACACCTGACTTAATTACGATTTTGCCCACATCCAATATTTATGCTAATAATATAATATGGTAACTGATATTAATTGAGATTTTTATAAATATTGATTTTTTCTTTTTAGCAATAGGCATTTTTTCCATTTTTATCAGTTTTCACTTCGATTGATTAATTGTTTTTTAATTTTTTAAATCGAACCAAGTTTAAATTAAATTAAAAAAAATAAAATCGAATTTTTAGTTTAATTTATTTTAATTATCCAATATAACAACAGAAAAATGTTTATTATTTTAATTTAATTATTTATATTATTTTAGACAGAAGTCAAATAATAATTAATTTATCGGAAATGTTTTACAAAAATCAGAGGAAACTCCAGCCGCTTTAAGAATAGTTTTTAAGGCTGGATTGCTACAAATTTCGTTCGATTTGGTTGATTCATGAACTTGGCTCAAATTCTATAGTATTTTCATTTTGACTTTGTTCTGCTTGACGTCAGTGGGTTCATTGGATTATCGGGAGATTGCATTCCATTAGCAGCCATTTGGCAACTGCGCTTCTCCTCTGCAGTAGGCGGATGCAACAACAAAAAGAAAAAAAACAAAAATAATCTGTCATTGTTGTTGCTGTTGCGACAAAAAAATGGCACTTGGGAGCCACTTGAGAAGTTGTTGGCTTGTTTCGTGTGCGACTAACAAGCCAATTGATTGGAAAACTAAAGAAACACTTTCGCATAATGCTTGGGGACAGTTTTTCACGCTTACATTTTTCTATTTGCCCGCACCGAAATTCGATCACTTGGGGGTCCAAGGCAATCAATATGAGGCAGTGCAGCTAAACGCACAGAAATCTGGCTGAATGTCGCCAGAGCGGGTGGAGGTGCGGAGGGGAGACAGCAGGAGTGGGTGGTGCCAGGGCTCATCAGTACAATGACGATGACGACAGAGGCCCGAGCAGATTATGTGGAAAGGCAATGCCAAAGTACTTGACGAAATTATGTTAAGTGACTATGGCAAAGAGAAGCACACAGACGACGGCAGCACTAAACAATAACATACTATATACATATATAGTCGATGTATATATATATATGTATATATATATAAATGTCTATATATCACACATACACACTCATATATGTACTTGCCTTAGAACAGTCTGCATTAAAGACTTTTCCCTAGTTTCTCAGAGCTTTCACTTTTCGAGCACTCAAAGGTTTTTAGCGACTCAACCACATTGTCTCAATAGCACACACACACACACACAAAGGCACGCGCACGCACACACATGCACAACTATAGATGGCATCAGTCAGTGCATCTGGTATCCTGCATCCTGCGCCTTCGTTGGTGAGCATTTTACTGCACTCGCCTGGCAACGTTTTAAATTCAAATTGCTCGGCTCCAACCGTCAGTTGTCAGCGACTGTTCGAACTGCGAAGACGTTCAAATCGGCAAAACATAAACCAATCCATTCAAATATTCAACTTCAATTTAAAGTGTTTCAAATATTTACAACAAATAAATCTTAAAGTCAACGAATTCCAAAACTAAACGATATAAATAAATTATTTATATTTTGGTGAAATTAATAGTATTTTAATGATCTGCAAAATGTGCAGCGTAGCGTCCAGCTGATGTTATATAATCGTTGTGAGGATTTCAAAATCTATAAAGCGCATTAATTGCCAATCTGTGCCAGTTTTTAACCACACAAAAAGTAAATGAAATAAAAGCGTATTTATTTCATATTCCACACATTTTAATAGAAGCCTAAAACTTAACTTTAATAACTTTTTCTTTCTTTATTCAATATTTTAATTTCTAATTAAACAAACTCATTTAAATCTTAATTCTAGAGTATAAGGATTGTATTTTTTAAAACATATTCTACTTTGGAGTATATTGTTTAAATAACAAATTACAGAATCTGTAGTAAAATCCATTAACAATTTATTAGTCCTAAAGTAAGGAATTTTTAATTCAAGCCGTACTTTTACCTCAAAGAGTAAGAATTAATACAAAATTCAGTAAACTTTCGAATGAATTAATTGATAACGATTTTTTCGACTAACTCATAAACTTACATAACTTTTGGTTTTTTGTATATATTTGAAATAACAAAAAGGTCATAGTAAATATATATTTGTAAATTTCACACAAATTTTTATTTAATTTTTTTAAATCAATTTTGGCCTAAATAATATTTGAAGACAATTATAGATCATTTTAATATTTTTATACTAAGCCTAGATTACTTTCAAGCTCTCATCTCCCATAGTCAAACATTAACAAAAACGTTTTCTCAAAAAAGTATTTTCACATATTCGAATTATAACCAAATCTATAAATTTCTCTTACGCAAAATCAGTTAAATAAAAGTGAAATTTAATCAGGCATGTTGGCCTAATAAGGCAATGACGTCTTGTAGACGAGTACTACACACATATCCACATACATAGCTGTGTACACACACATACATGTGTACATCCATCTACCATGCGAATTGTCCTTGTCTATTGCATCCGTTGCCTCTGCTGCCTGCACAATCCGTCGCCGTGTCGCGCTCAATGGGGCACATTTTGTGCGGCATCGGCATTGCACAAAAGGCGCACGGACCACTTAAAGCTGCAGCGTCCCTCTGCCCCCGATCCTGCTCCTGCTCCTGCTGCTGCTGCTGCTCTCCTGCGCGCCCCTATTTGAATCCGCCCACGCGGTCGCTTCGAGTGGCTTTAATTGTGAATTAAGTCGGTATTGTGGCCTCCATGTGTAGACAGAGTGGGTCAGAGAGAACGTGCGATAGAGACAGAAAGCGCAAGAGGGAAAGAGAGAGGCAAGTAGGGTTGCCAATGCCGAGGCTATTGTGCAGGAAGTGCGCTAACTGTCCCCGCCATTGTTCTAACCATTCACATTTTATTTACACCGTTAAGCAGCATAATTGTTGCTATTTTCGTCAATTGACACAACTCTCGATGCATTGTCAATGCCAGTGACACCGTTCGAGAGTTTTGCTGTGATCCGGCAGCAAGGTTGTGTCACGGTCGCATATCAATCTAGACATCGGCTTAAATACTCAACGCGTGTCCTTTGTCTCCTTTGCAGAGCGAATCCCTCTGCTTACAGTCATGGTCGCGCAAATAATACTGCTCGTCATTTGCAGCATTTGCCTCAAGCACTATGCAAAGGGTGAATTTCAGTGAGTATTGCCCCAGCACCCTATCTACAATTTGCCTCGTATTATAACGCATAAACCCATAGGCAAAGTCTGGCCATAACCGATATCTTACCAGAGGATATCAAACGCTATGATAAAATGCGTCCACCCAAGAAGGAGGGACAGCCAACAATTGTGTATTTTCATGTTACCGTCATGGGCCTGGACTCCATCGATGAGAACTCGATGACGTATGTGGCCGATGTGTTCTTTGCCCAGACCTGGAAGGATCATCGTTTGCGTCTGCCCGAGAACATGACGCAGGAGTATCGGCTGCTGGAAGTAGATTGGCTGAAGAACATGTGGCGACCCGACTCCTTCTTCAAGAATGCTAAATCGGTTACCTTCCAAACGATGACAATACCCAATCACTACATGTGGCTCTACAAGGATAAGACCATACTCTATATGGTCAAGTTGACGCTGAAGCTATCCTGCATTATGAATTTTGCCATCTATCCACATGATACACAGGAGTGCAAGCTGCAAATGGAGAGCTGTAAGTCTGCATCTCTAGGATTCACTCAAAATAATAAAATAATGTTTTTATACTAAAATAAATGTGATCCTGGATCATTTATCTATCCACTAAGGATTCCCCACGTGCACTTTAAATAGAAGTTCCCTCATAATCCACATACTGTTTTTCTAGTATCTCACACCACTGATGATCTGATCTTTCAATGGGACCCAACCACACCGCTGGTGGTGGATGAGAACATTGAGTTGCCACAAGTGGCACTCATACGCAACGAAACCGCTGACTGCACCCAAGTCTATTCGACGGGGAATTTCACCTGCCTGGAGGTGGTTTTTACGTTGAAGCGTCGCTTGGTGTACTATGTATTCAATACATATATACCCACCTGCATGATTGTGATCATGTCGTGGGTTTCGTTCTGGATTAAGCCGGAGGCGGCACCAGCTCGTGTTACTCTGGGCGTGACGTCACTGCTAACGCTATCCACACAGCACGCGAAATCGCAGTCATCCTTGCCGCCCGTTTCCTATCTGAAGGCAGTGGACGCATTCATGTCCGTCTGCACGGTGTTTGTGTTCATGGCTCTGATGGAGTACTGCCTGATAAACATTGTGCTCAGCGACACGCCCATACCTAAGCCCATGGCGTACCCACCCAAGCCAGTGGCTGGCGAGGGCGGCAAGAAGGAGGGAGAAGCAGCACCACCCGGTGGCAGCAATGCAGCGGCCAATAAACAGCCCACAATGTTGCCCCTTGCGGATGAGAAAATTGAAAAAATTGAGAAGATTTTCGACGAGATGACCAAAAATAAGCGAGTAAGTTCAATGATAGAGAAAATTTTGTTTAAATCAATTTTTAATTGTTCAAAAGTTTCCTTTTTCATTTGATTTATATTTTTATTATTTTCATTTAGTTCAAAATAAAACTAAATCGTAGCTAGCTTTCTCTCAGTGCACTGAGCTTTGCATGCACGAACACATCTTTGATTATGTGAATTTTTTGTGGACTTAGATTGTGACTACTACTCGTCGCGTGGTGCGCCCGCCGCTGGACGCCGACGGACCCTGGATTCCGCGACAGGAGTCGCACATCATCCTGACACCGACCATACGGCCACCACCACCGCCACCGCCAGCACCGGAGCCGGAGATGCCCAAGCCGAAGCTAACGCCCGCCCAGGAGAGACTTAAGCGCGCCATCTATATCGATCGCGCATCTCGTGTGCTCTTTCCAGCACTCTTTGCCAGCCTTAATGGCATCTATTGGATTGTGTTCTACGAGTATCTGTAAGATATGCGAGTCCGGCGTCGGCTCGGTTGTAAATATGGCTATCCAGCTCGCCCTCACTGAACCTAAATTTCTCAGCAAGTCGTACAACTTTATTAAATGTTAATTGTTCACAATATTATAATATATATATATATTTAAAAACAAATATTTAATCTTAAGCTTTCGCGCACAAGCTTTAAGTCAACGAATTTTAAACTGAATGAGCTAAAGAACATATATATATATATATATAATACTCTCTATATATATCACTTATTGATAAAGTATATATATATATATACATACATATATAAATGATATAGTATATGAATTCAATTCCTAAATGCTTAATGTTTAAAAAATTCCAATGACATTGTAGTTGTAGATTAATTCTTAAAAATGCTTTTAATTGTACATAATTCAAGTAAATTAATAAAAAAAATTTGATTATAATAATTTTAAAGTGTTTTCAAATCACTTTGGCACGTTTGAAAAATAACGACTTTTGAATCGTTTGAGTGTAAGCAGCTGTTATGAAGCTTTCAAAGTTTTGAAAAGTAATAAAAGCACATGCTCATTGCTAAAAGCTTAAAGTTCATTTTTAAGCGCGAAATTTAAATTGAAGCAAACGACTCATAAAATTACAATAAAATTTCTATCCACATACCTTCCTACATTTCCATACAATTTGTACACATGCATATACATTTTATCCATTATAATTTACACATTTTCTCAGCCATTAAGGCAAGATATGAAACGTATAAACATTTTTGTTGCTACATGTAACATGCTGTTATTAGAGTGCTGTTGTTGCTTTCCTTTTAAAGGTGTCAACAGTTGGCAAACAATAGTCTCCATAAAAGAAAAAAGTTTTCTAACTTTTGCAGTTGTCGAACAACTTGGGGCTCAGGTTCGCATGAATACCCAATTAATTATGTTGGTCACACGCTCCACACTTTTGTTTTTCATGGTCGTTAGTGACGCGGGCAAGTTCCCCCAAATGAGATGCAGAAAACTAGAGCCAGAGGCTTGGGGTTACTATATCATATTCATTCAACAGTTCAGCGCTTGAAACATAAATAAAATGCTGAAGTTCTTAATAAACCAGTTTTGTGTCCTAAATCTTTTGTATGTGGTGATCCATATTTTGTCAAGAGAGTTCATTTTGAGCCACGTTAGAAAATATGGAATTAAAAATCGTACAGAAGGGTATGTGCAAATGTTCAGGGAGTTTGTGTCATTGTCTTGTCATAACGATGAAATCATTAAAAAGTATTAATATAGTGGTCAAGCTGTGCTGTGGAAAGTTTTGCCCATCTCTTTTGAGGATATAATTTGAACACGAATTTCGAGCCAGAAACGCGATTCCACCTTGAAGGAGGTTAAGCAGGTTAAGCCATGATCAAAATGCCCTGGATTTTGAAAATCTGATCACTTTTGACAAAATTTGTCCTGACTTTGACTTTGCGAGGTAGAGTAACAAAATTTATTTGATAAATTAATGAAATTTCAATGGTCGAGGAACGCCCACCGGCTTTTGCTGTTTGAAACCAGCTATCGGAGTATTCCGCAGTCGGCTACACACAACTGCGATGCTCTCACTTGTTAAAACATTGATAAATAATTATTATTATCTTACCTTGATCAGCTTTAAAAACAAATCCCTCAAGGACTTCTGTAGAAAACCATCGTATGTTTCTCATTTGGGTTTTCCACATCTTAATACGCTCGCAACTCTATTGAACTCTATTGAATAATATTTTAAAACATGTGCTTAAAACTTCGTCTTCACAAAAAACATCTTCACAATCAATCCACATTTTAAGTAGGCCAAAAACGGTTGTGGGGGAAACCACGACAAAGCGCATGAATCACCTAAAACAGCATTGAGAGTTCCCTCAATAGTCCAATGCAATACAGTAATTTTCAGCTAAAAAACAAAAAACAATCGAAGGTTGCGCAAAAATGTTGACTAAAAATGCTGGGGATTACCTGAGCACTGAGCCTAAGTAAGCTGATGGTTAGGTGGGCGTGTTGCCACAATGTTTACACGACCTAAATGAGGTGCGGGTTCATTGGGGTTTGCGTTGAAGGTGCACAGAATGAGAAATAGTGGAAACAGCTGGAGGCATCTTTTTTCTTTTTGTTCGAAAACCTTTAAAGTTAATTACAGAATTTAAAGCTCAGCATGCTCGACGAGGCAATCCATTAATGCAAAAGGCGCAAAGCTGAAAGAAAGTAAAAACCCAGTACGTCTCTTGGCTACCTTCGTGGTCTTAAGTCCACACTCTTTGCACAAAAGCCAAACGAAGAAAGATCCCCGCTCGCCCGACCGCAACTCACAACCCCTCAAAGCCAAGCGGTTTTATTGTGTTGCTGCTGTCGTTGGCGATGTTGTTGTAGTTGTTGAAGTTGTTGTTGCATATGTTGTAGTTGTTGCAGTGTCTGCTTTATCGTTTTGTCTTTGGCCGTTTCAGTTTCAATTTTAGTCGAACTCGGGCAGCAACGGCACACGGAAGCAGCCGCGGCGCAGGCGCAACACCAAAAGCAGCAACAAACCGTTTACAATTTAAGTGAAAAATCAATAACTTAAGTTTTTTCGTGGTTTTAAAGTGAAATTTAAGTTGTTAATTTTTACGCAATTCTTGCGCAATTTGCAAAAGTAAATAAACAAATTGCAAAGTAAATAATTATTACCGCATTCGAGATATTAAACAGTTAACATACATAAAAATAATCATAATAATAAATGTGTTTCAGTTTCTGAAGAAGAAAACAACTTATTTATATACTGCGGCATTCAACACTTTCATTTTCATTCAAAGCTCGCTGCATGTCGTTTCGTTAAGTTCGTCCAAGTTGTCGGTTTCGTTGAGTCGTGTTAAATAACAATAAACAAACAATAACAACAACAAAAAGATTAACGAAATAACATACCAAGAAAGTTTAAAACCAAATTAGATATACGCCAAAGTTTAATTTCATTGCAAATGAAATAAAAGTTATTCGGATTTGGTGTGATACAGCAAACCAAAAGATGCATTTCAATGCATATTTGTTGTGCCTAGGTGGGTATTCGTAAATTCACACAAAAAACAATATATTTTGTAATAATCGTGAGTGCTTTTCTGTGCTAATATGTTGTGGTTGCTCTCAAAAATCATTTTGTTGTTTCCATCGATGTTTAAAAACAAAAGACTTAGGCAACGAACTTGAATTAGTAATGGGTGCGAAGTGGCCAATCGAATCAGTTCAGGCAGCTCTATAAATAAACGCAGTGCGGCTTAAAACTGTTTCAACACTTAAATTGAGCTACATTTCGTTTAGGAAAGAGAAAAAAGAGATCAAGTTTTTAGTTACTTTTATTTATCTTTCATCTTATTTCATTTTATTGTAAAAGTGAAACCCTAATCTCAAGTTCAAGCTGAAACGCTTTGTGGTCTCTCTCCTTTTCAAATTAATGACCAAAAAAAAACCATAATGCGCATCCGAATCAAATAAAATGAAAAAAGTGGTAAAAAACGTGACTAAGTCTGCAACTTTCTTTGGCAGCAACCGCTGCAAAATCTTCCGCCAAGTGACGTCACATCACAAAACCAGTTGCCCGAAATGCAAATTGCGCACTCAGCCGTCCAAGGCCAATCAAATTGTCGCTAGCAGCTGTCCAGCTACTGCACAAGATAGATACAAAACCCATCAATCGGGCACGTTTTGTAGCCGCCTGTAAGTGTATATTGGTATTACCGCAACACGTCGGCCTATCCATGCACATTATGCAACTAATACAAGAAAATGTTGCGCTGTCATCGCTCGCTGCACACAGAGCCAAACTCTGTCGATTTGTTGTTAATGTGCGCGATGTCCACAATTTAATGTTATATTTATCCATTGCTTCGGAAGTTATTGTGGCTGCTTTGTCTTTTATTGTCCGCGTCACAGCGTGACCGTTGCTCAATTGCAAATATTTTTCCAGCAACGCTGACAATTTATTTTCCCCAGCCGGTTAGCCGGGATTTTCACTTTCGTTGGCATCAAAGCAATATAATAATAATAGAAACAGCTGCTTGATTGCTTACTTGCATTTGTTTGCGGGGGTTTTCATTTGGAATTCAGTTTGTTTGTTTTTTTACGCGCTGCAAAATCAATTTATGATAATTTTCCTACAAAAATTTTTAGTTTTGATTGAAAAAACTTAACAAAATTGACTTTTTTTCTCAGTTATTACTTTGTATAAGCAGTGTGGGAAATTAAATTTTTTTTTAGCAGAATCATGATATATTTATTTTTGAATAAGTTAAGATATATGTATTTTTTCAAAAAGAAAATAAAGAGCGTTTTGAATATGATAATAATATTATATTAGTTTTTGGAAAATATCGAATATTAGATGTAGAAGAATATAAGATATTACATAGGAATATAATAAAATTAGGAATATTCTCAATCAGCGTTTTATATGATTATATATAAGATATAAGAGTAAAAGCTTAAGTATTTAATTGAATACCAATCAAGAACCGTTTTTACCTTGACTATTGATAAAGCAATTAAAATTATATTATTTCTATAACTAACTGGTCAAAAACTCAGCACTTTAACTTATGCATAGCTCCGTTGCGTTGGGTAATGCCACAAATTGGCGTTACGCATCTGAGGTACTACAACCAAAAATGAGAAAGTATGTCGCTGGTACGTCTCTCTCTCTCTCTCTCTGACTCTCGCTCTGTCTCACTCTATCGCTCTGCCGATCTCTGGTAGTACCGTTCATGCATATCCGCATGTGGCTCTTCAACTGAAGCGTTTAATGTTTATTTACTTTGCTGTGACATAATCGCAGTTCGCATTTGTTATGCGCCCTCTAAATGACTTGCGATATATTGGCTTGTGGCTTTAATACCCCCCGAGTTATGCAGGAATATACAATGAAACTGATTCTGTATGCAGAGGCAGAAGCTCAAGGTCGCCTTTAGATTTCTCCTCGCCCCTAAAAATAGATAATATCTTTGATCTCTACACAGCCGATTCGGGTTAAGCTGTTACAGTTTGACTTAAGATTTTGTTTTTATTATTTTTGTTTTTTTTGTTGATTTTTTTGCTTTTGTTTTTGTTTTTTTTTGTGCGCCACTCATTAACATTTTTCGAGGCGTGCACTGCAACTTTGTCACTTTCACTTGGGAATAAAAGTGCTCATACCAATGGTAAAATGCTTTTTGTACTGCTTATATATATGTATATATATATATATATACATTTTTTTTTTTGTAGCTGCTGTTGTATTTTCTTGCCGCTGCGCCACACAATGAAATATTGGCCAATTATACGACAAGCCTTTTTGGCTCGCATATAGAAATGATTTCGTATGAAAAGTGAATGCTCCATTGGCAAATGGCACTGCTCAGCACATTTCGCATAGGCCAACAAATAGATAATTGTTTGATGGAAAATAATAAAGAAGTTATTATATATATATATTGTATTTAAAATGTAGGTTACCAAAATCAGAAAGCAAATCATTGATTCAAAAGATGTCTGCTCGCTGTGATCAAAAGAACTTTTATTTAAAAATACTCAATAATGTCTGAGCAAATGAATTGATAAGAATATAATATGAAAATTATCACAAAATATATATATATAAAAGTTGGATATAATGATGCTTGAGTCCACTAAAATACTAAACATATTACACTTCTTAGTGTTTGTGTATATGTATATATTGTTGTAAACTGGGCAATCTGGGCAAGTGGTATTATAATGGGAAAAGCTGGGCTTCATCTGAAATCTATTTTTGATTGTTTTATTAAAATGACATTTAATTTGATTGCAGTGCTTGGAGCTGGCATCTTGATGCAGACCCAAGGTTCCACCGAGGACGATGAGCAGCCGCTGCATTTGACAAACGATGGTAAATGTTTGACTTTGCGATTTGCTAAACATGGGCATTCATAACTTTAACTATTAAGGCAGCGTCTTTCTTTCAGCCGCAATTGCACGACAAGCGCCTCGGACGCCAGCTGGCCGATGATTTGGTTAATGACGCGAACTCAGCGAGCAGCATCAGCAGCGCCAGCAGCAGCAGCAATGCCAGCGAGGATGATGGAGAGGATGACAGCGAGTATTACGACAGCGATGAGGATCAAACGGCGAGTGGCAGCGATGGCAGCAATGAGTCCTTGCCACGCCTGCTTTCTTCCTCGACATTTCATCGCATCTCTGAGACGCTGGGCGCTCTAAATACAGTGGGTCACATGCTGGTGGACATGACGCGTGGCGGCCAGGAGGCCAAGACAGAGAATGGTAGTAGTAGCAGTAGCAGTGGTGAAGGGAGCACAGCCACCAGCACCATTGCCACAGAATTAAGCGGCTCAACAACTGCAACTCCGCTGTTCAAATCACAATCGCTGCCTGGCATCTCGGGCAAGATACTGGACACCACAACGCAGACACTGTCCGCAAACAGCTTGCTGCCAGCGGGAAAGCCGGCAAATTTGAGTGCCATTCAGGTGGCCACCAAGCGCATTGGCCAGGCGGAGGGGGTGGCGCCGGGCAGCCCCATGTTCGTGGAGAACAAGGAGGCCAAGCAGCAGAAGAAGAAGCGCAAGAAGAACAAAAACAAGCAGAAAGTGAAGAAACCCAATGAGGAACTAAGCCAGGCCACACCACAGTCATTGCAGAAAATTAAAATACCCACCACACCACGGACAACCACCACCAGCGGCAGCAGCATTAGCATTATTAGCAGCACCACAACGCTGCGGCCACTTGATCAGCTGGCCTTGGCCAGCGAGGAGGCTGCCACGGCCAAGGATGCGGAGAACTATTGCAAGACGCCCAGCGGACGTCCGGGACGTTGCGAGGATCTCAGCAGCTGTCCTGCTCTGCTCCTGAACTTAAGCAGCCTGCGAGAGTCGCTCTGCTTTAAGAGTCTCTTTGTGCCGGGCGTGTGTTGTCCCTTGTCCGCTGGCGCCTCGGAGACCTCCACAGTGCTGACCACCCAGCGACCACTGAAGCTAACCGCAAGGCCACCAATCAGCAGCACCACACTGGCCACAACAAAACGACCCACCACACTGCGACCCACTGCCAGACCCAGCTCCAGACCCACTTCCGGCCTGGTGCTCATACCACAGAAGAAACCACCGACAACAACAACGACAACAACTACTGAGGAGCCACTGGAGCCAGAGGATCTGGATGAGATTGCCAATAACATTGTCGATCCGGATGAGTGCGGTCAGCAGGAGTATTCAACGGGTCGCATTGTCGGCGGTGTTGAGGCGCCCAACGGCCAGTGGCCCTGGATGGCAGCCATCTTTCTACACGGCCCAAAGCGCACGGAGTTTTGGTGCGGTGGCTCGCTAATTGGCACCAAGTACATCCTGACAGCGGCGCATTGCACCAGAGATTCCCGACAAAAGCCGTAAGTTGAAAATGCTTAAAATTGCCAAAATAACTTTGCACTTTCAAACCATTAATTAAAATTTATAATCAAAACAATATTATTATTTGCAGATTCGCTGCACGTCAGTTTACGGTACGTCTGGGCGATATAGATCTGTCCACGGATGCGGAGCCCTCCGATCCTGTCACTTTTGCCGTCAAGGAGGTGCGCACCCACGAACGGTAAGTGAGAATTCTCAGCTCAACGGTTCAGTTAAATAATTCATAATTATTTCGCATGCAGGTTCTCTAGAATTGGGTTTTATAATGACATAGCGATTCTCGTGCTGGATAAGCCTGTGCGCAAGTCCAAGTATGTGATACCCGTCTGCCTGCCTCGAGGGGGTCGTATGCCGCCAAAGGAGCGGTTGCCTGGTCGACGGGCGACTGTGGTTGGCTGGGGCACCACCTACTATGGCGGCAAGGAGTCCACCAGCCAGCGGCAGGCCGAGCTGCCCATCTGGCGCAACGAGGACTGCGATCGCAGCTATTTCCAACCCATCAATGAGAACTTCCTTTGTGCCGGCTACTCCGATGGCGGAGTCGATGCGTGTCAGGTGAGTGGGAATATAATCACCATAGATTGGCCAATTTAATAGCTTCCACTCTGAATTACAGGGCGACTCTGGTGGTCCCTTAATGATGCGATACGACTCGCATTGGGTGCAATTGGGCGTCGTCTCCTTTGGCAACAAGTGCGGCGAGCCCGGCTATCCGGGCGTCTACACACGTGTCACGGAGTACCTCGACTGGATACGTGATCACACAAAGGATTAGGCCTCTTAGTTGTAACTGTAGCTAGGCTTATGTACCCGCTAGTCTATGTACGTTTAATGCTCTCTTCCTCTTGCTACTACTCTATATTATACAACTACTGATATTTGTGAGTCCACCCATCCCCCCAAAAACTCAATTGCTATCCAATTGCTTACCATATTATGCGTAGTTGCGAACAGCATTTGTTATTTAAATTATTTAGACCTAAACGATAAATAAAAAATAAAAAAATAAATAAAAAAGTAAATGCCCCAAAGTCGAAAGTGTCTGGTAATTGATAGTCATGAATGTTTGGCCAATTTTGCATACTTGTGTTGAAGAGTCTTCAAGATAGGGTATACCATATAGTACAGCCTTCGCTTTTAATATATTAGTATTTCTGATATAAAATAGAAAAACTTCAGAGCTTATGAATGTTTATTAAAAAAAAATTAAAGTTTACTATTCTGCATTCAAAATATGTAGCTGAAGAATATGCGCGTATCTCCTATTTATAAAGATAATAAAGCCAATAAAAATCAATAATCCAAGCTAAATACGGCTTATAGATTGCAAACCATAAAAAAAAATTGTGGATGAGATTGCAAAAAAAATATAGTATGACATGACTAACACATTACATATAATATATTTGTATATATAATAATAATTTGCGCTATTTCACAAAGTGTGTAAACCGATTTGTGTTATATTTCGACTGCGAGCTGTGAATCAACAAAGTGGAAGAACTTCGTGTTCCCAATATAAAAAAACATTAGTCGGAAAAGGGTGAGCGGTGGAGCGGGCGAGGGGTGAATCAGAACAAACAAATATTCGTGGCAAGTTCAACAAGCAACCGGGGCAAATTTCACTTTTAGTACTCGTTACGTTCTCAGCGCTTTCGAACGCTTCAGTTTTGTTTTGCCTTTTGCCGGCAACGCGCGCGCTTTTTTCTGCTCGCTTCATTTGACAACTGTTGAACACCATCGATTAGTTGATGGGTAACTGTAATTGATTCATTAACAATCAATCATCGGAAGCTAATAACATTCATCTTTTGATAACACTGATAATCATTTTTGCGCTGTAAGGCAAAAAAACTTGCGGTTCTTGTTTATAGAGAGATTTCAGTGCATTAAACGCGTGGTAAGTGCGATACTCAAAATTGGCTAAAGCTCTCTCTCTTGCGTACGTAACGAGAGGGATAGTGAGAGTGTGCTTGACAGAGAGAGTGAGAGAGAGAATGAGTGAGAGAAAAAAATAACAACATCCGCTTAGTCAGCTGTCAAGGGTTGTGACTCAACAAAAGGGCATAGGTAGGTCAAATAAAAGGAATTATAAACTTTGGCTTTATTGCTGCCAAAAGCAATATTTAATAGTTCTATTGCTACGTAAAATATCCCAGACAAGTAAATTATGTATATGCTAATCATCGCCTGTGGTGAAATACGTAATCACGACTTGTAGCTTCTTAAGCTTTTAGCTTTGAACTTTGTATGTTGTTATGCTAAATGCTATGCGACACAAAAGCTTATAAAAGCTCTATGCTATGCTAGATATGTTGTTTTTTTTCACGTTTTCAGTGCGATTTTGATTATTGAGCAGCGTTCTTTAATTGTATTTAAACCAGTATTTGATAGAAATGCTTCTTGAATTAATCTAATATGGCACGATATTGAGCTAATGCCTGATAAAATAATTTAAATCATAAAAAAAATTCATGTTCCCGCCCGGGTTCGAACCGGGGACCTTGTGCGTGTGAAGCACACGTGATAACCGCTACACTACGGAAACTCTTGGAACACGAGCTGCCTAAGGCTGTTTAAGAGCAGCCCTCATGATATCACATTTTTCTTCAATTTAACGTCCGAGAAATGTAATAACAAACCACAAATATTTCCAAGTCATGCGGGCGGTCGTCATATAAAAATAAATATTAAATTATTAGGAAGCCTGAGCAAAAAGTAAAGAAAAAAAATGTTTATGCTGAATGGTATGATTTTATAAAGATAAGGCATTTATTTATATCCAACTAGTATATGCATTCCAGGGTGTACATTGTTTTATTTAATTTAAATTTAAGTAAATATTTAATTAATGTATATATATAAATGCAAAATAAATGGAAAAAAAGCTTGTTCCCGCCCGGGTTCGAACCGGGGACCTTGTGCGTGTGAAGCACACGTGATAACCGCTACACTACGGAAACAACTGGGAGTTGTCCTGCTTAATATGACTCAATAATGCTTCCCACCACCCATTGAGACAATTATATTCTTGGTCCATTGAGGAAACTATGAATTGCGCTAGAGTTTGACAAACTCTTGCCACGCCCAGTGTTAATTGGCGTCTTGCCAGGCCGCCCACTTTCAATGGCATCTGAATTGGAGGAGAGGGCACACAAGGCATTCAAAGCATTTTGTTGGAGTTGAGAAATGTCTGAAACATGCACACAGATTACCAAGTCATGTTTCCCCCCCTCCACCTCTCGGTCGCCTTTAAATAAATTTGCTCACGCTGATCCTTAATTAAAATTCCCATTGTCTATGCTGGCCTGCATAGATTTTTACCTTGCCCTTCCTTCAGCGGCAACAACATGTCTCTGGCCCTGGCACACAATTAATATGCAGGCCAAGAACGTTTTCTAACTGCTCGTACTCGTTATAATTACGCATTTAAATTGACACAAAGGCTGAGACCGGTGAAGAAGCCCAACTCCTGGCCAGGGATATGGCCAGCTTTGGTTGTGAATGTTGAGTTAGCTCTATCTGCCAGCGATGCTACTCTAGCCCAGGGCATTTTTATTTTGTCTCGAATTGTGTCGGTTCATTGGAGTGGATATCGTTGCGATTATTAAATATATTTATGTTTTCTCTGTTTCTCATTTGCCTAAAAAATTAATAGATAAATTTCGATTTAATTTAGTTCGATTTTCAATAGTAAAAACAATTAATTTACGTAGTTAATGGAAATAAAATATTTTATTAAATCGTCATTAGTTTGACTTTCTATTCTTAAGAAAACTATTTGCAATAATCGTCAGAAAATCGGCGTGGTCCAGCTTAGATCTGAATTATATTTAGTCTATGACATACAGCGTATTTAATCTTCGGCCGACCAGAGATAAATCTTATTTCTAGTTGTTGTTGCTGCTGTGTTGGCTATTGTGGCTGTCTCTGTGGCATGGCCCCATAAATTTGGGTCAATGGGAAAAACGTCAGAATTGAGTAATTACAACATAATTTTCAATTTTGCAGTTTACGTTGTAAATTAATTTGCGGTCGACATTTGCAAAGCGCGCCGCGCTCATTCTGTGTGTTTGTGTGTGTGTGTGTGTGTGGCACGGCTTTTAGGCAACGCCTAGCCAGCAGAAGCAGCAGCAACAGCCGCATGCAGCCCACAGCATGCTCCCCCCTGCAACAGACTTGCCTCTCTCTTCAGTCTGTGCTGATGAAGCGCACAATCGTGAATGGGCGCGGCTGTGGAGCTTGTGCGGGGTCACAACAATTATAGCAACAATTAAGGGGCAGCTGGGCAGCTCATTGTTGGATTTGTGTATGATGGTGGTGCGGTGGTGGGGTGGTGCTGCGCCGGGGTTTTTGTTGGCGACGCCGTTTGTTGTGCATAATTAATTTGCAGTTATTTTGCACGTTCGTGTTTACGATTTTTTTCATTTCCTATTTTTTGTTGTTGCTGCTGCTGTTTAGGGGTGGGGGTTAGGCGTGTTTTGGGGTACTATTTGAGGTCTGGCAAAAAGTGTTTACGATTTTACAGTTGAGCGCATTTTAATTGAAAGAACTAAGAGACAAGCCAGTGTCAACGACACATGCGTCGAATAAGTAAGGGGCAACATGTGGAGTGCCAAAGAAAGATGAAACGGAATTGGCGGGGGGAGGGGAGGTATTTGGCAGGGGCAGGGGCAGGGGCAGCGGCAGTGGCAGTGGCAGCGACAGGGTCTGTTGTCAACAGCTGGAATCATGTGGGGTGGCTTATGTAGGATGCAATAAAAAATTGACCCGAAAATGTGTAACAAATGCTGTGACATATTTTTGCCAAACGCCCAATGCCTCGCCCCGCTGCCCCAGAAGCTCCACACCAAAAGACCCCCAAACTGCCCCGCACCCCGGCCAAACTAATGCGCCGTTAAGTTACCCGCTGCCAATGATCCTGAAAAGGAAACAGCAGCAAAGCGACTCACAAAAGGGTGTTCAAATGGGTGCTGCGTAGTTGGCCAAGGGGCGTGCTGGTTGCGAGGGCGCTGCTGCGGGTGGTTGTGGGGGTCGGGGGGGGTGTGTGTATAGTGAAAATCGGTTGCGGGCAACATTTGTTTTGGGCTACAGCACAGCAAATGTGCAAAAATGAATATGGCACAAAAATATAAACAGCAACAAAAAAAAAAAAAACAACAACATAAAAGAAGGAAAAAAAAACAAAATAAGGCAAATGGCAAAAATCTGTAACTGTAACTGCAACATGGCATGAACTTAATCTGCTGCCGATTGTTTTTGTTGTTGTCGTTGATGTTGTAGTTGTTGTTGTTGTTGTCGTTGTTGTTGTTGTTGTTGCTGTTGCCAAGGGTTTGTTGCTCAATTTGTAGCCCGTGCATGGCAGCTACTTTGTTGGCAAAGGGGGGGTGGAGTTATAGCAGAAGCTGGAGCAGCAGCAGCAGCAGAAGCAGCAGCAACGCCAATCCAAACCAAATACCGCCGCTTTTTCAATATTGCGGCAACAATTTTCATCGTTGTTTGTATTTGCCAGCGTTGTAATAATGAAAGCAACGATTGGGGCGTGTTACAATCCCTGCCTCCCCCTAATCCCCCTTCAATTTTGTATGGGTTTCGGGTTGCGGCATTACGCCGCTGCAAATGGCGGTTAACGGCTTTTTGGGGGCAGGCGTCGGGCGTTTTGGGTGGAGGTCAGCTCTCTCCCCGGCACGGGGTGTTCATTTAATTGAAAACAGCGAGGCAGCACTTAAACTGAAACCGAAAACAGATGGAAACAGAAAAACTTGCAATAACTGCTAAGAAGCCGCTTGAATCGACTCGAGATCCCAAAGTTCCAAGTTTGCAGCAGCTAAAGTTCAACCCGTACTCAAGGGTGCAACTAATGAATTCTTCATAGAGTTAAATACGAAAGTTATTGGCCAACTCTCTCAATTAACAGCACATTAAAACATGCAACCGAAATGAACAGAATAAAGGGCCGTAAACAACATTTAAACAAATCCACTCGGATCGAATATTATATGGACGGGTAGATAAATTGAATTAATTATTAAGCAAGCATTTTTTGCAAGCCATTCATTTTTTAATAAAATTTATATTGACCAAATTAAGAGGATTTACCCAATTTCTGGGTTTTGCAAGCCATTCATTTTGAATAAAATTTATATTGACCAAATTGAGGGGATTTACTCAATTTCTGGGTTATGGAGATAAAATTTAAATATTTTAAGCCAAATATTTATATTTTCTATATTTTTAAAAGTTGATTAATTCAATGGATAAAATAAAATTTGATTGGGACAAGGTAAAATCAAGAATATTTAAGCATTAGTTTTTTAACGTAAATCAATCACATTTGTGGGAAATTAACCAAAAATATTTGAAATATATAAATGTCTATATTAAAATATAATAATATTGGCGTATTTTCCATTACGTGTATTTGATGATTGATTGATTGATTAAGTAAAAGAGTCTTTCAAAATATATTTCATAAGTATTTCAACATTAATTTCGAATGTTTTCGAACTACTTTAAAGGTTTAATTTTCTATTGCACTAACAAATATCTATGATATGTATTTCAGCATTAGTTTTCTAATGTTTTCTAACCCTTTTAAAGGTTTTGGTTTCTATTAGAAATTGTGGTAGCTAAATCAACAGTTAAACTTGGCGAGCCGTTAGAGAAACGCTGAGAAACCAGATCCCTTCACAGAAATGTTTCTATATTTATATCCATTTAAATGTGATACGAGTCGCCGAGTGCTTACTTAAGAGCCATTGCCGATGTTACAGTTGTGAGTGTAACTCGATATGTTTGCTTGTTGCAATTGGCGCCGTTATTCCTTTGTGCAACTGACGCCTACACATCGAGCAATGCGCTGCTTGTGGCGCCCCTCTGTTGCACACACAGTTTTATCTTTGGCCCTATATGTATATTGTGTGTGTAAATGTGAACCCCTATGTGTAGAGCCCGCTTGTAAACAAACAGCGCAAAAGGATACAATGGCAGGCTGGTCGCTTGGACACACCGAACGGTGCAGACCCACTCCAGTGGGTGGTTTGGTCTGGACAAACAGGCCAACCGGCGGCGAGTGGCAAGTGCAACTCAGCTCGTTGAAACGCATGCCATCCGTTGTTGCGTTAATGGCAAACAGTTGAGCTGGGGCTGTTTGCCACCATATCTATTTGCCCTTATCCCTTACGCTGGCCTGCGTTGGCAGCAGCAGAAAACCAATAAGTCAAACGACCAAAAAGGCTTAACGGACTATAAAAAGCAAAAGGCAACACGAAAGAGACTCAGCACAAAATTACAACGGTTGCAAGAAGAAAAAACAAAATAAATAAATAAAAAAAATTAAATAATGGCAATGCGTTGAAGAAATAACCAGATTGACGAAAACTTTGCTTAATCCCACGAAGAAGAAATGCTCTTAGCAACTGCTGGGCAACTTGAATAAATTAAGTATTCTTTAAAATAAAATAAATGCTTATTTTATGAGTATTTAAGGTATTTGGAAATTAGACTTGTTTTCATTTAAGAAAATGAAACTCGAATAGAATATGTGTTCGCTAATAAAATAAAATACGTATCCACATCTCAATTATCAAGTTTTTTTTTTAAATATGGTGAATATTGGTGATTCTACGAGCTGAGCTAGCTGATAAACTGCTTAAGAAATTCAATTCGTATTTTTTTGTATACCAAAAATCCGTATTAAAAAACTAAAGCACTTTTCAAATATTTGTTGGATAAATCCTTATTAATCTAAGCAAGCAGTTTTCATATATATTGAAATGGATTTTAATCCTTCTAAACTTAAATTAAATTTAAAAAAAGTTAATTTTTTTTGCTTAAACCAATTAAGTATCAAAACTTACATTTTAACTAGAGACAAAATTATTATTTACAATTTTGTTTAGTAATATTTAGTGCTAGCATTGGCGTACATTTACATTTTATATATAGAGAGAGGGATATATCTATCTGATTCACAACCTTTACTAGCTGTATTAGAATGCCATTAAACTCGGCGAAAGGGCATCGCTGGCAATAATAACAACACGTGCTGTTGTTGACTGTTTTGTGCTGTGATTGCCGTATAGCAGTCAAGATCTATGAGCTGCCGTTGCTGTTGGTTTTGCTGGTGTTGCTGCTGCTGCTGCTGCTGCTGCTACTGCTGCAGCTGCTCGGGCTGCTCGGGCAGCTCGTCCAGCGACCCATTTGTGCCGAGTGTGTGACAATAAAATGTTTACTGATAGGCAACGGCAGCAACAACAACAAGAATGCGAAACCCGGTCGAGCAATTGAATGTGGCACAAACTGCTTGCCGGATGGCTGGCAATGTCTCACTGTGTATGTGTGTGTGTGTGTGTGTGTGAGTGTGTGGATGTGTGGGTGAGCCTGTCATCTATTAAAAAAGGTTGCAAAAGCAAACTAAATTGCAAGCAAAAAGCAAAGTCCGGCGACTATTATAAATAATAAATGCTGACTGGCCAAGCCAGCGTCGAGTCTAGAGAGTCTACAGTTGAGTCCTTATGCAACCCACACCTCCACAACACTAACCCACACTGCAGCAGCACACTGCCGCACCCCTACTCCAAGTCAAACCCAAGGCGCAACTTTCGGCGCCGGCTGAGCAAAAACAATTTGCCATTTTTCTTTCTTTTTGTTTTTGTTGTTGTTGTTTTGGTTTTCTCTTTTTTTTCCCGGCTAACGCGCCCTTGGCTCATAAATCTCAACCAAGAGTGAAATAAAGCTAAACGTAGCGGAGCAGATACGACAACTCTGGGCTTTGGTTGGGGTTTGGGCTGCTTTTGGATGCTAGGCACCTGGAAAATTGATTTGTTGGTTTATTTGGCTACCTTTACAGCCCGCCCTGCCCCTCACCTCACCACACACCCAACCAATGTCTCTGTGAGGGCGAGGCCTGCTTGTGTCATAAAATACGGCGACGGGATGTTATATGAAGTGTCCTGCCCCAAAATGACATTACGATGAAGTGTAGGCTGCTGCAGGCGGCGCTATAAAGCAATTTACAATTGTCTCCCAACCCTCCAGAAGCTTACAACATGCTAGCGTTGCCCTTGATCGATTCAATTAGACGGCCAGCCGCCTAATGTCTTTAATTTAAATCAATCAATCAATCAATCTAGCCAGCTAGTCAGCTAGTCAGCTAGCCAGCTCTCAATCCTCCACCTTATTGTTATTTTAGTTTGGAGGTTTTTCTACTGTCTTCCTTCCGTTTTGTTTATTTTTGTTTTTTTTTTTCTTTGGGCATCAGCTTATCTAGCCTTCATTTTTATTTGGCTGCTTTTAGCTTTGGCTGGGCTTAGTTTGAATTGATTGGGCCGCCTTTAGGTTTTGGCCCTGACCCAGTCTTTCCACAGATGCTTATGCTGCTGCTTAGTTTTAGGCTGTAGCTTACGCATTTTGGTCCTTTTGTCTTTTTCGGCTAAGCTACTTAATTTATTTGACCCTATTCATGTGTCTATTCTGTGCAAATTTTTAAAGCGATTCCTCAGCTGATATCAAATTGCCAGCAGCTTCCAGTTGCCACGCCCTCTCAATAAAAGGTGAAACAGCACATGACCTGCATTTATATTGTCCCTAAGACTCATGAAACTGTGCATGTGTGTCTGTGTGTGCATGTGTGTCTGTGTGTGTGTGTGTGTGTGTGTGTGTGCTTAAGTGTGTTTGCTCAGGTGTATGTACTCTGAAGTCGCTTTATCTGATTGCCGTTTACATTTTGTAGTTTTTGTATTTGGGATGTTTGCATTAAACCAAAATTGTGAACTCTTTGAATTGCTCAACTTGGCTGAAAGTCAGTTGGGGTTTTCACTACTTACTTAATTATTGTTCAACATGAATTTGTTAACATTGCAGCTAGATCAAATATAAGAAAAGTATTTTTCTCTATCATTTATCAGAATAAATTCTTTGCTTGAAATTGAGTTGAATTTTATAAATGGAACACTCTGGCAATTGCATGACTTGCCTCTTCAGTTGTGTGTCTGTGTGTGTGTGTGTGTGTGCTGCAGCATGATTTTTCCTTTTATATTCACTTACCCTTATTTTCAAAAAAGTAGTTTATTTGATTTAAACTCGAATTTCGATGTATTTATTATCAGCCTTAAAGGCATCTAAAGCATGTTATTTTTTGCCTGATTCTTCATATATTTTTTGTTCTAAAGTCTATAATCAATTTAAGCCTTTAATAATTTGGAAAAATAAAAAAACAAAATACAAAATGTTCAATTTATTTGATTATTCATTTTGCTGGCCTGCTATTCTTTTTTAGTAGTCTTCATGGCACTCGAATAAAATATTATTATTATTATATTTATTGATTCATGTGCATGGAGAATTTAATCGCTTACTTTATAAAATGCAAATAGCTGCAAAAACTAAATGTCAAATCACAGATTGGCTGTCGAAATGGAGACGATTGAGATTTGGAGAACGTTGTTTTGATTGCATGACCTGCATATATGCAGCGACGCTTCGCTTGCAATCTTTCAATAATTCATGATGCAATCAATAACGTAAACTAACAACACGTGCCTCTAACAGCATTCGAAAGGCGGACATGGATTGAGTTAGGAGTTGGATGGATGGTTACCATTCTTAACCGTTTGCTGACTGGCATTTTGTTTGCATTTAGCTACGATTCGTTTCACTTGCATATTTTGCCAATAAATTGCCGTGTGCTTTGTGCCTTGTGCTCGTGTCCTGTCAACCTTATCCTAACTTTCATCGATGTATGCCTGTATGCCGCATCGCTATCAAAATGTCAAAGTTCAATGTGCAATTTAAATGCAGCACACTGCAATTGGCTTTGCTGCTGCTGCTGCTGCTGCTGCCTCGTTGCAGGTGCACAGTACAAAAAAAAAGAAATGTATGCAATTTGTATTTAAATGCGCTGCAATTTGCCGCAGCTGCTCGAGGGAGGAAGGACGTGGCAGATTCGCAGAGCGGTCGACCAGGAGCAAGGAGTATTGCCTGTGGCCATTTTTAATTGGCAAATAAAAATGTGCACCGAGCGAAAAATGTATGCATTTGAATTGCATGAAATGTGCGCTGCCCAGATGAGAATTGAAAATTGATTGCAAAAATCAACACTGCTCCCATAGGTATGCTACGGAAAAGTAAATAGACTGCAGCACACACAAGCACACACACCAACAATAACACACACACACACACACACATAGAATGAGCGCAGGAAGCATCGATTATTCAAAACATCCGCAATTGCGCTAATCGACAATAGCGCCATCTATTGCCAGCTAGTCGCAGTTTGTCAAAATCATTTTGAGTTTGGTTTTTTTGTCGTTGTTGTTGCTGTTGCTGTTGTTGTGGCCCCTTTTTTGTACTGCACAGTGTGTTAAGGCTTAGTGTCTATTGTCACACACGCACACTTAACAAAACACACACCCGCAGAGCACACACACACACATACCCTCTTCATTCATATGCATGACGATGTGTCCATTTTTGTGGCTTGTCATTAATGCATAAAAAATGCTAATGGGGCCAACGTTTATGGCGTCGCTTTTGGCCAAAAGGGAAAAAAGGTGTAAACTGTTCTTGCCAGTTCCTTTTGTTGTTGTTGTTGTTGTTGCTATTGGGGTAAATGTGTTGTCGTAATGCCTTTTAAATGAAGTTGTGCGCCATTTGCCATTTGAAGTTTTTTTTTATTTTGTTATTTTTTTTTTTTTTTTGGGAATTTTTTGCACCGTTTGCACTGATGGCCAAAACACATACAGCCAAATTGACTTGCGGGATGGAATTATCGTGAATGGCAGATTAGTAGCAAGCATCTTGTGTCCGACTCTTGTAATGCTTAAGGATTTTTATAGCGTAATTCCATGTGAATTGGCACTTTGACACTCAGTTACGGCTATACTACTAAGTAGTATCTGGAATAATGCCAGCACATGTCCGACTGTTGAGCAAAATGTCTTCAATAATGCAAGGGGCTCGGAAACTCAACTAGAGCCAGAGATCGAAATGGATTACACAGAGCACAAACACAATTGCTAGAACATAAAAATATTTGTGTGATGTGCGTATATATTTTTTTTATGGGATGATCACATAATATTTTAATTTGTACTTTGCCATAAAAGTAATGGAGTAGAACAGAATTTCGATTTTTCTAATGGCTTGTATGTGTAATTAATAAATTACGAGTATCAGATAATTTGGCCATATAATTTTAAGTGCTTTGCACGTAACACATTGTTTTTTTTGGTTTTTGTTTTTTTTTTTTGATTAAGGCTTATTTCGGTGCTGCTTTTAATACACGTTTTTGGCGACACCATTTTAATGTCATGCTGACTTGTACCCAAACAATGTCCCAATGGAATACCAAAAATAAAAAAGGTTGTTCCCAAAAGGGCGATATTCAATTTACCTTTTGCGACACTTTTAGGTGGCACATTTCCAGTTACTGACCCAAGTCAGTTGCCGTAGCTCTATCCTTATCTTCATCTTTAAATGTATCTGCACCACTGTAACGGCGCTGCAAATAAACATCAAGCCGCACCACAAAAAAGAAAGAAAAAGATCACCACAAACCAACAATAACAACAACAAAAAAGAAGAAAACAAAAGCTTTTGCTGCATGTGCATGCTTGTGCTTATTCCGTCGAGGTGTGTGTGTGTGTGCGTGTGTGTGTTTGTGTGTGTTTGTGTGTGTGTGTGTGTGTTTGTGTTGGTGAATGTTTGTTTTGGTATTATCTGTGCATCAGCATCAGCGACGCGTAACGCGAACATTTTTCAAAGCAACGCAGCAATAACCAACAATAACACACAGCTCAGATACAGATAAAGGACACGGGCGATGGCGATGGCGATGGCGTTGGCGATGGCACTCCTCACATGCAACCCGTGAGTGGAGTTGAACCAGTCTGCCTTTTTATGGGCGTGACACGAAGTTTGAGTTTGAGTTTTTCTAGCAAAGTTTTCAATAAATGCATTTAAACATAGAGTTGAGCACTAGTTAGCTGACTTAGCGAATAGTTTTCTAACTCAACACAAAAAGTGACTCAGTATTTGTATTATTTATTATCCACAATTTTTAACAACTGTTTTAAAACATAGCTATTTCAAATTAAATTTAATGTTAACATTAAAAGGCAGTAGTTAAATACAAAATTTAAAATATAAAAATAATTAAAGAAAAGTTTTTTATTTTAATGTCTTTTAATATGCATATCTAAATGGCAGTCAATAAATATAACTTTGTCGATATTATTTATATAATGCGTATATCTTTTGCTTGAGAATATGCTTGAAAATAATTGATATGGACTATTGTCTCTGAGTTCTATCAAATATTTCGAAATGTACACCTTAAAAAAGTCACATTCCTTATATGCAACAACAGGCACGAGCCCAGCTCTGAAGCCTAGTTGTTAGTTCAGTTTTGGTCCAAACCGTGGCCCAAAGTGAGTGCAGCGCTGAGTTCATTTTACATGGAAGTTTTCGATTTATTTGCCGCTGCGCTGGGCACGAGGTCATATGGCTGAACGGAGTATGGGGATAGGTGTTAAGCGGGCAGCAGATTGGGGCAGGAGGTGCAGTTCGTGGTGGCAACTTCAGTCAAAATGGCAATTTATCATTTTGTGCTTAGGCGTGCGGCAGGTAAAGAAATGAAACGATACGAAATGAAACCAAATGAAATGAAAGGCGGCATGTGCGCCACGTATTTTTAGATACTAACAAGTGATAAAAGGCCAGCACGCAGCTGGCTTAAACACACACATACACACACACACAGGTGTATGACTGACAAACTGAGGTACAGCTCTGGCACCTACTGCAAGGCAGGAGAACTGTTAATGGCCAGACCACAATCCACGTGTGGATGAGTGTGGCAGCTAAAGGCAAAGGCAAGGGCAAGAGCTGAGCTGAGCTGCTGACGTGGCATTCCACGCTGCGTATCCATCAATGTCTGCCCCATGTCGTCCTCATTGGCTGCTCTGCTCTCCTGTCTGCTGCTGCTGACGTGCCTGCATTAAGCAGGCCCCACAGAATACGGCTCTAAAAAAAAACATAATAAAAGAAATGAAAGCGAGATAAAGGAAAATATAAAGAGCGAAAAAATTGAAAGCCTTTTATATGCGCCTGGGTTTGAGTATAGGTTTTGGTTTTTGCGCAGCCCCAACAGAAGCTGCTAAATTTTTTGGCAATTCAATTGATGGCTGGCTTCGTTACCAGCCACCCAGTCAGCCAGGCAGCCAGACCTCAACTCAACCCCAAACCAAACTGTGCACGACCTCGGGGCGTTTGCTTTTAAATGCGCCGCGCCACTTAGCGCCTGTTTCCTGCTCCTGTCCTTGCCACTGCTCCTGCCACTGCCTCTGCCTCGGCCACTGCCTCTGCCACTGCCTCTGCCACTGTTTCTGCACCGACCCGAAACGCCCCACTAGCCTGCGTGCATTGCGTGGTTTATTAGCTGATCCCACCGGCTTGACAAGCCACTTTTGACGCCAGCAGCTCTGCCATCAGCGGCGTTCCCCTCACAAAAACAGGAAGTCTTAGGCGGTAATTTACTTTTCAGTGCCCCAACTGGCAAATTATGCAAGATTTTGCCTTCATCTTCACACGGATATTGCCCCTCGCTTCGTCTCTGCCACGTTTCGCTGCCTTTGTTGAGTTATGTTGGCAGCTTACAGTTTTTGCGACAGCCTTGATGAGGAAGCACTAAAATTCTTCAAAAGATTCGCCACTCTGATTTTTGTTTATTGGGGGCCAGGCCAAAAAAAAAAGGCTGACTCGCTGACGCAAGTGATTACGTAAAGGAAATAAACGTTTTTTGGCTTAGTTTTTTGAAAGCCATTCTTTATAAACTATGATTACTGTTTTGCATAAGAAACTGATTTGAAATTATGACTAAGCAACTTGTCAGATTTACTAAGGTGGAATCTCTGTGGAATACACCTCTCTTTAACGAATATTAAATATATTTAAATAGTGATAAAAAAAATGACAAACTGTGTCATGCAATTTTGTTTCACTGCCAGCGACAAATTATAAAAAATCATATTATTGTGAGCCACAGGTAAGCGGATTGGCTCGCTGGAACTCGATTTGAGCTGATAAGCCGTATGACATTATATGCAATATTCACATATTCCGCAACTATTTGAACTAAAGTGTATGGCACTAGACAAACTTAAGTGGCACTCACTGCATTCCTATTTGATGTGAGTATCTGCTTTTAGTTTTATTTACTTTTTTGAAATATTTCTAAAGCACTCTTGAGTGTTTCATAACAGAATTTCCAGCTATAATGGCACATTTCAGTTGGCATAAAGTTGAGCTTAAAGTATGCTCCGCATCAGTTTTGGGTTACGGTTTCAGCCGGCAGTCGCAGTCACAGTCAGGCAGCCAAGATTAAGTTCTTCTTGGGCGTCAAGTTGGGGTGTCACCCTTCGACTGTCGTCTCACCTGGAGCACACAATTTCGACACGTGCGGGCTTCATTATTTGCCAAAATTGTCAAAGTTTTTTTGCCCCTTGATGCGGGGATGCGGGATGCGTTGATGAGGGTGTGGAGGGGGCGGGGGAGTGGGTGGGGGGTTACTGCTTTCACTTTTATGATGCTTTTTATTTAGTCAATGACTTTGACGTCGACAACTTTAATCGAAAACAATTGGAGCTCGCTCGGTGTTCAGGCCTGGTAAGGTGTGCGCCTCTTGCGTTTTGCTTAATGCCGCGTAAATTGTTTCGCAGCAAAAGTTTTGCGCATTTCGCGTTATCCTCCATTTACATATTAACCCAATGGGCTCCTGGGAATAGGGGCTGTTTCCAAAAATAGTTTTCAATTAGTGTTGTGGCGCCTGTAAGCTCAACTCCGATTCCTTGCCACCACACCCAACCCCTATACCTTAGGGAGTTGTACTTAAGTTTATTTGGCCAAAAACTTTTGTCGAGCTCAGCGCAAATTATGCGCATTTTTATTGTACATCGGGCAGCTTAAGGACCACACACACATATATATATATATATATATATATATATATATATACATACATATATATTTTTTTTTAGTGCCCACCTAGCCAGCCCCTTTGGAATTGTTTGTTGTTTGCTATTTGTTGTTTGTTTATCTGCGGCCAAGTTTCTAGTGAATTTAAGTACAAGTGTTTCGCCAAATGAAACTAATTCAAAAAGCAAAAACTCTCCACATCCAGGCTGTAATCATTTATGATTTTTATGTGCTGGCTGCCCTTTTGTGATTTTTACTGCTGATTCATGTGTGTTAGTTAGAGTGGGGTTTTTGGGGGTATTTGGTGTCGTAGGACAAGGATTGGTTTCTTTACGTGGCATAAATCATGAGCAGAGCCCCAGCTTGGCACATTTGTTGTGCCATATTTTTATTTTATTAGACCTTCTCCTACCTTGTGCGTAGGGAAGGGCTGCTGCAGTTTGCTTCGATCTGCCGCCTGCTGCCACATATTGTGCATAAATCTTTAATATTAAGTAAACATACATATAAATTTAAATTTATTGCTCACTGCGCATTAGTTCTCATATGTCGGAACAGAGAACAGAAAAAGTAACGGCCGTGTTAGCATTACTTTAAGTTAAATGGAAATCTATGGCTTTGTGGCTTATATTCTTTTATGCTGCTGATGCTGCTGCTGATGGGAGTGATGGGGGTGTTAGCTGGTGTGCAAAATGAAGGATTAGACTGCTCTGAGATTATGCTCAGTTTTAGGTGAATGCGAAGCGACATTAGTGAGGCAATGTGAGTAAAACATAGACGGATATCTAAATAATAAATAATAACTTTAAACCCATGGGCATTTGAAGCTTTGGCTGAAGTATTTTCAAACCAGTTTTCAATATTATAGTTACTAATAATAAAATGATGGAAGCTTATCTTTAGCTCAGAAGATATGGTAGTTCTTAATCCAACATAACGTCTTTAGTTCCTGCCAGAATCGAAGTTAATTTAAATAAATTTTAATGTTTTGTTAGCCGAAGCTATGCCTTTTTTTACTATATAATTTTCAGATATTACATTCGTTAACTTCATATGATCCACTTTACAAATTGCTGCAGCATTGCTTAACAACTGGCAGAGTTGGACTCCATAAACCTTATTCAAAACTTAATATTTCACTAAAGCACTGCCCGAGTTATGTCTGCTATTTATCAGTTCTATGATTAATCAGTATTTAAGCCTGCTAGTTACTTAAAGTAAGTCAAGGAAAATCTATATTTAGTTAGGTTGAATATCGCCCAATAATAATATTCGCATTGTCACTCCTTGAAGACCAATCAGAAATGGCGGGCATTCTTAAGAATCGGGTGAAAGCCAGTCAACATGCCAACAATTGGCCTTGTTAGTTAGCGTCAGCTCTCAAGAACTTGGTCTCAACTCGGAGTGGGGGGGTGGGGAGTAGACCCATTTAAAGAAGCGAAACCTATGCCAATAACAGACCGGGCCGAAAACTTGGTAAGTGTGTGCGCAACTGTACTTTTGACGCGTTCAGAAACCGCCTTCACTCACATATCCAATGAATCAGCTCCGGCGCAATTGCAGTGGATTCGCCCGCATTTTGTTGTTGTTGTTTTTTGTTGTTGATTGTTAGCGAGTTTTGAAAGTTTGCTTCAGCTTTTGGCATTTTGTGTTCGCCAAACTGCTGCAAAGGTATTTTGACATTTAGCCAGGTAGAAAACAGCAACAACGACAACAAAGGGCATACACAATGCGCACTTTTTGATTAGGAAAAAAAAATGCGGCCAGGTAATCGTCGCTGCGGGCGCAGCCACAAAAGCCGCTCATTCGCTTCAGTGAGTCCGTGATGGGTGGGGCGTGAAATCAAATAAATAAAATAAACCACAAGATGACGTCGTATCCATGACAATGGTGCGAGTGGTGCGGGTGATATGGGTGGTGCGGGCGTGGCTTTGTTTATTCGATAAATCTATTGCAAGGCGGCCATCGACGAATCGGGCTAGAGAAAGTGGCTCAGTAACTGGCGGGCGTTCGAGCTGAGCGGGTAAGCCGGGAGTCAACTCCAAACTAGTCTCAGCACATTTTGGCAAAGGGCAGCAGGGTGACTAGCTGTGTATGTGTGTGTGTGTGTGTATGTGTGTGTGTGTATTACAGTTTATTATTGATGGCTTCACTTTAACTTGCAGTTGGCTTCGGCACTGGTCTTCATTAAGTGGCAGACTCGGTGAACCCGCACCCAGCGCTCAGGTTGTGTGTCGTTTGGGACACGTTGGCAACGTTGTCACAGTTATGGATTCACCAACACCGCCAATTGTCATCGACGATTCGAACGGTTCAGCAATGGACGCCTGCTTCACGGCATTCGACAAGGATGGGTGCGTATGAAAGTGACAGCAAACAGTGACCAAAATATTAGTTAATTAAATATTCACCGACGTATAATATGAAAATAATACGCGGCTTGAAAATAATAATAACATTATTTTTCACTTGATTAGAAAGCTAAACATCTGTTTGAAGTATTGAAAAATAACAAATTGTTAAAAAAACGCGGTTTGCATTAAACTAGAAAAACACATGAAACTAAATTGAATAAAACCACAAAAACAAAGTGATTTGCATTTAAAAACTTTAATTTTTGTGTATATTAAATAATTGAAGGTATAATGAAAAATTCAAATTAAATATACATATACAAATAATTTAATTCAATGTTGAAAATTGCAAATTAAATATCTTCGATTTTAAGTAGTGTGTTTACAAATACATATTTATATATATCATATTAACTATTGATAAATACATGCTACGCTGTGAAATGCAGCTTTTGTTAATTAACAAAACCAGGGACTTCAAATAATACAGAAAATTGATTTTAATTGGTGCCGTTGGCTTCGTTTCAAAGTGAATTAATTGCTAAAAAAAATAATCATTTACAAATTATTAAAGTGTTAAGCTTGTAAAAACAAACCAATTGTTTGAATAAATAAACTAAATTAAGTGAATTAACATCGTCAAAAAACTGAATATTAAATGTTGCGGCAAATGGCTGCATAAATTACATAGCAGAATATACATTGAAAAGTGTTATTTAAAAAGGATGCCAAGCAAAAAAAAATAAACATAATCTAAATTATATTATTAATGTGCATAAGGTACAAAACCAAGTATTAAAATGTTTCATAAATAATTTCTAATTGACATTTTCAACAGTTTTACGGTGCCATCCACTTAAGCGCAAATCAATAAACGTAATCGCATTAATTTTACATTAATTAAACCAACTCGAATTGAAAGCATCTGATGTTTGTGGGGAAGGGAAGTTCACCCCCCCCCCTCAAAAAAAAAAGTATGCTATAAATAAGTGAAATTTAATCGAAACTTAAAGTAATTCTACCAAAATGGCAGTTGCCTGCAATGGCAAACAGCCCCTCAGGGCAACTACAGCAACTTTATCCACAAACACTCCCCCCACAATCCCCAATCACTTCCTATCCCTACTCAATTCACCTGCTATAAGAGCCGCTCTCATCTGATTCGGAATTAGAAACTAACTTTATTTTCCTGTCTGTCTGTCGTTTATTTTCATGCCTGATTCACCTTTGTCACCGTCACCGTTCCCATTGCTATTGCCTGGCTGCCTGGCCTCAACCCCCACAACTGCCCCACTCTGTGCAGAGATGACCGCTTGAATCTGGATGAGTTTACGCTAATCTGCCGTGCTCTGTTCCGCAACGACAAGGGCCACATCTACGATGTGCCACACGAACGCCTCGAGCAAATATTTGGTGTCTTTGATACAAACGGAGATGGCTTCATCGATAGGGAGGAGTTTAAATTCTGTTGGAATCAATGGATAAAAACGGTAAGCAAGCCTGCTGCTCGTACTTAAGATATATGCCTATGTGTGTATGTTTGTGTGTGTGTATGTTGTCTGGGTTAAGCTTTAGTCCATCATCCATTATTATGAAGCGGTGTGCTGCCTGTGTGTGTGAGTGTGTGTGTGTCGTCACTCAGTGATTCATATCCGGGGACTCATAAAATCATAAAATGTGATAATAAAATATTTGTCAACGTTTTGCCAACGCGGAAGCTGCGTCATAAAAACCCAACACACACACAACCCCACACACACACACACATGTACACAAATTCGCAGTCATTCGCAGCGTTTGCAATCAAAGTGGCCGAGTCCCGGATTGTGTGTGTAATTCAATCCAGATCAGTCCTTGTTGTACGGTAAAATGTCGCTTACAGCAAATGTCACACGTCAGGGTACGTCTGGGTCTGGGCCTGTGTCTGTGTGTGTGTGTGTATGTGTGTGTGCATATTGGGGATTGCTTTCATCAACGTTGCTACCCTACACATGCTATATGGCATATAACATGCCCCCAACTCCTTCAACTCCCATATCATATCCCACTTGCTTTCGTCATCGCCGTCGCCGTCGTCATCGCCATCATCATCGCACTGGCCGCACTGTCATGAAGCGTCGCCAGCGACAGCGGCGTATGCAAATGTGATAATCTGATGCTGGGACTGTCGTACACACACACACACACACACGCACATTCTTATACACTCCCAATGCCCGCACGTAAAGTGATAAAATCGCGTGACAAATAAAATGCCAGAGCAAAGCGATACGGAGCTGCATTCATTTGGTTAGCTTGTCGCTTGGCCTTCGCCGTCCGCATTGCCAGCATATTAAAATATAAAAAATACAACAAAAAAAATGTTGAATAATTTTATTGTAGTCTACGACTTGCCGACTTCATCTGCTGTATGTGTTTTTTTTTTGTTGTTGCTGCTCAGCTTGTGCCTTGAACAATTCTTTTTGCATATTTCGTGCCAGCGCCACAATGTTCCCCACAGTCGCTGTCATAAAATTGCGTACGTGATGTGCAAATTTTTTGGTGTTGCATGCCCCTTAAATCTACTTGAAAGTTTTCGACTGCTCTCTGCAATTGACACAGCTACCAAGTAAATCAAAGAATTATAAAAAGGTCACAAATCAAAACTTGGCAAATTTTAGTAAATTCTTGGCCACATACTGTTCGCATAGAGTGTCCTTGTCTCGGGCTTAAAGTCTCATTTAAACAAAATAAAAGTTTTCGTCGTTTGCGGTGGCAGATTTGGTTCGTTAATGTCATTTTAATATAAATTACAATTTAATTTTAATTTAAACTGAATTGTTAACTTAGAAAACCAGAAAAAGTTTCTGATATAATATTCACTCTTGGGTTTTTATAAACAACTTTATTACATATATTTCTTGAATAAATCATGATAAATATGTTAAAGAAAGAAATTTGTATAATATATAATAATTTTTGAATAATTCTCGAAGAGTTTCCCATCAACTTGCCTGAATAAGAACTTTCTAGTAAGAAACTGTTTCAAACCAACCAAATATTTAGGATATTTATTTTATTTACAATAATCAAGGAAATCTGTGGAAATCTTTAAGGAAATCAAGCTACGTAAACTTATCCAAATATAATAGACATTTGCAGTGATAATGATGTGCACGCTTCGAATTTGCCTTAATTTTATAAGGGAAACTTTGAAACTTTTGCAAATTTGCTTTAATTTATGCGGAAAAGTTTTCTTTGCATGCCACTGCCTCAATCTGAAGTTAAAGTTCGCACCATGGCAAGCATGTATGCTTCTAAAGGCTTGATTTTCCTAAAGGTGTGACCTCCCATTTGTGTGTGCCCCAGCATATTACGCATACGCGTGGTGGGCTGTTCGTTTTGTTTGGCTGCCTGTTGAACGAGCAGAGCAGAGCGTTTGTCACGCGACAAATTATTTCACAAAAATAATTTCATTTTTGATATGCCATTTAAGCGATGATGATTCTCGAACAACAAACCGGTTTCCCTCTCCAATCGCACCACTTCTCCTGCCACCAAGCCAACGCTTGCAACACTGAGCGCCTGCCAAATTGTGTAATATTGCATAAAAATTTATTAACGTATAAAAAAATCTTCCGGCAGCTGATATCATAATAAAGGGAACACTTAAAAAATGGCAGACCCACTCCCGTGCCTTCGCCCCCGCAGCCCTTGCACCCACAGTTTATTTTAGCGCTCGCTTGCCAAAAAAAATAACAACAAGCGCAGAAAAATTACTTCCCATAAAATTGACTTTTGTTTGTATTTCCGCATGAATTGCATAAATGGTAATTTTGCAGTTTAATGTTTGCGTGAAGCGCTCACAGCCAAAAAAAAAGGCAGAAAAAAAACAGCAACAGAACCGAATAAAAATAAAAATAATAATAATAACAACAAGGCAAACGATATTTGCATAATAAACAAATCAAATGATGGACAAGCGGAGAGAGAGGAACTTAGAAGACTCTAACTTGTGCCACATTCAAATTAAATAAACGCATGAATAGAACATTTAACGCCCGTAAATCATTTGCACTGCGCTCTAAATGTTTTTCGTGGTTTTGCGGCATGCTATGTGTGTCTGTGTTGTGTATGTGTGTGTGTGTATGGGGGTGGGTGTGTGTGCGTGTGCGAGTGTGTGTGCGTGTCCATTTGGTAGTGAAGTATGAACCGATTGAAGTGTCGGAAATGGAAATGAACGCAAATTTATGGAAGTAATGCGACTGGCTTTCATGTCCGTGCTCAGAACAATCAATTGAAAGGTAGACAATAAAATGATAAAATGTTGGCGTGGCGATTTATGCCTAATTTTAAAGGCATAATTCAATCGAAAATTATTTACATTTTGATGATTTTATTGTGTGTTTGCATTGCAGTCACTTTGTAAAATGCGTAATTTATGTGCTCAAATGTGCAGAAAATGCGTTTTAACCAACTGCACAAAAGGTGAGCCCAGAGTGTGCCTGTTTCTGTATGTGTGTGTGTGTGTGTGTGTTAGAGTCCTGCTGTGCTTCGAAGCGTAAAATGCTGCGGTCTCCGTAGAGCAGGCCACAAGAAGCAGCCAAGCAGCGCTTTTGATGAGGGACCTAGTGCACGAAAGTAACCTTTTTAACTGAGAGCTTAAGTGCTGGAATTGAAGGCGCCAGCTGATGACGAGGGGTTGAAGTATTTCAGTGGGATGGCTTTGTTGAAATATATGCTTATTAATTGACAAAGAAAACGTACAGCAAATTAATTTTCCATTTTGGGTTATGAACGACCTTTATTGAAGTAATATGTGGGGAAACTTGAAATAATAAAAATGATAATATAAAGTATTTTAAAGAATTTTCAAATATCTATAATATATAAAAGTTGCGGAAAACCTAAACAAAAATTTGTTAGCCTAATAAAAAGAAAATAATTAATTTCCAATATAAATTTAAATTTATTACCTTAACTGCAAATATAATTACATTAGTATATGAGATTAATGCTAATTTATCTCCAAGTCTTTAATCTTTCACCTATCTGTACAAAAACTCCAAGTGGACATTTATAATAGATCTGAATTTGTCTGAGATTATTGCAAATGTATCTTCAAAATGAATCTTTAACCAATCTCCATAAAAATGCGTAGCAAACTTAAACTTTATGTTGGCATTTGTAAAAGACCCACATTTATATGATGTTATTATAAATGTATCTTCAAAATGAATCTTTTACCAATCTCCATAAAAATGCGCTGCAAATTTAAACTCCAAGTTGACATTCATAATAGACCTGTTGCATTTAAGTATGTATTTGCTTGCTCATTTGCGGGCCATAAATGTTTTAACAGCTCGAAACAAAAGTCCAAAAATGCTGAGAATCGCATAGAACAGCAGCTGTTGTTGGCAGTTTGCTTTTATGCTTGAGTTCAGCTTGAGTTCCCATATCCTTAAACAGTTTTATCTTCATATAATACATTTATTGCCACCTGCTCTTGTGACATCGCGTAGTCGTAAATTGCCACCGTTTATATCTATAGAATATATATATATATACATATATATATATTTGTATATTTGTAGGTTATGTGCGCGCTGGCGCATTTCGTGAACCGTAATATATCATAGAAGGCGCGTCATCATATAGTTCATTGAACCCCCAACCACAAAGCGACTTAAAAATCTTCAACAGCTTTAAGTGTCTTACAATGTCTACCGTTAATCTTGGGCGCACTTACTTATACCCAAGCACACACATGCGGGGGTGGTTTTGTGGGTGTGTGTGCGCGCTTGTGTGTGTGGTTGAGGTGGGTCGCGCTCCAGCATCGTTTATAATGTCTTCATTTATGGCACATTGTGCCACTGTGTTTTTTTGTGCTCAGTTACGCACCGACACCGAAATACATGGCCACAGGTTCTGGAGCAGCGAAATGGGGGGGCGGGGGGGGGGGGGAAGAAACACCGCCGCACAGTGAGTGCCAAAAGTCGCCCTACGACTTGTCTGCTCATCGAGCGGAAAATAATATCTTGCTATAAATTTCGCTCCGTTTTTGTGTCGCGTGTCCAGGACGCTTAATTTTTTTTTCTTTTCTTTTTTTGCTTTCTCTCTGGTTTTTTTTTCGGGATTCCCAATCCCGAATGTCAGCGTTCACCGTTCGCGTCCTCTACTGATGAAAGTTTAACGACCAAAGTTGACACGCTGCGGCGATTATTTAGAAAGTTAATGACTTATAACATACAAAAAGCACCAGCTATGAGAGAGAAAGGGAAAGAGAGAGAGAGAGAGCAAGAGAGAGAGGGTGTAAGGAGATGAAGTTGATTTAGAGGCGCTAGAGTGAGAAAATTGTTGGCAGCTGAGCAGTTTTTGTTTAATTGGATTGGTCAGTTGTCTGACATGAAAAATGTTTTTCCAATAGAAAAAGCTTTCCAGTATTAATCAAAGAAGCAGATAATGGTTGAAAGAGATTGGAAAGTGGTACTGTGATGATAAAAATATAGCAAACTAATGCCTTAACAATCTAAATAGAAACTCTTCTGATTTTGGTGACAAATAGTGGTTCGTTAACATATGTCAGATATTATACATAAAAGGTTGAAACAGATTTTAAATCATTACCAAAATCGATTACAAATTTTAAAACTGCTTTTTAGGATGATGAAAACCGTCATTATAAATAAATACATCATTTTTAAAAGTGTTGCATTGAAACTCATATTTTATTATACTCAGTAAATGTTAGATTAAATATTTAAGAAATATTTAATAAATTTAAATTCTGATTAAATATACATAAAATGCTATTAAATTATTAAAGAAATAGTTTGTAAAAATGCTTAATTTTATTTTTAATAGAAAACTGAATTCTGTTTGACTTGAAACACATTGAAATTGTTGTAAGTAACCTTAATATTTGTTATATGTCAGTTGTGATAGCTAAGATGACACATCAATAACCAAAAATGTGATTGGTCTGATGCTGATTATCGGAATAATTTGTACAAAAGTTTTCGCTTAAGCCGCTTATTGGCGCATGAGCTTGTTGGCTTGTTGGCTCGTTGGCTCGTTGGCTTGGTGAGTTCGTGCCAGTGATATGTCAAAGTCCTTTCACATACGTATGTATGTACATTTGTACATAATACCCAACTGAAGTAAAGTTTGGAATGCGCAAAGCTTATTTATAGTTAGTTTTCGCTAGACGCTCGTCAGGGAGTTGGCCAACAATTTCTGGTCCCAGTCAGCCGCATAAATTGTATAATGTAATTTTCTGCGCGTCCGCAAACCCACAAACTGTCAGCGACAATGTTTCGCTGCTGTCTGGCCTGTGTATGTGAGCAGTATGCCAAAAAGGATATATACTCGCATATAACTGTATGTAGCGAGCGGAGGGGCGTGGCGGGCGGGGAATGGGATGGATCTGGCAAAATGGCAGGCATAGAACCGCCAACTTATGCAACAATTTCAAAACGGAAATTGCTTTAGCACCTGCCTCACACATAGGCTTGAATGTCTGAGAGAGCACCCATGTATGCTTGTGTGTGTGTGTGTCAGTGTGTGTGGGTGTGTGTCTGTGGGTGTGCCCGGGCACGTTTTCCTCTTGGCACATACTTCAATATCACGTTGAATTTCATTCGAGTCGTGAACCTTCTCCTCGATTTTGGCTGCTTGGGACACGGGTCCTTGTCGACGTCACCATTTGCCGTACTCATTCGTTTAGCTTGCCAACTTTTTTGGCACTCACACACACACACACACTCAAGCACACGCACACACACTCACACGCCGCGCACACTTTGACAGTTTGTCAGCGGCTCACAGAATCGAATGCGCAGTAAAAAAAAGTTTGACTTTAAATTCAATTCGAATTGATGGTTATCTTATATAAAGATTGCTATGAAATTAAATTTCATTTTAACATTATTTACATTTAATAACACAATTAACTTATATATTTGAATATCGTTTTTTCTTAAACTTAAAAAGTTTATTCTCTTAAGAACATTTTTAAGAAAAGTTTATCATGAGTATTTAGTTTTTAGTTGTTAAATTACTAGTTCATGAGTCAGATAATTAAGTTATTTGTACTATTATTTTTATAGTTATACATTTATTAATTTTAACTGCAAATTTTTTGCCGTGTGCAGGATAAGCAGCAAGGGCAAACCCAAATATGTCGGCGCTTTTGGGTTTTACGGATTTTGAAATTTATTCAGCACAGAAATTGACTAGAAATTTTGTATGGCAACAGCAGCCAAATGACTGAAACTTTACTCTACTGTTCACACATGCAAGCGATACATACATATAGAGAAAGAGAGTCAGAAAGACAGAAATAGAGAGAGAGAGGATGGTGGAAACGATTGGTAGGTGTACCAAACTTATTTCAATAACTTGTTCCCTTTGTTGGTCCTGACAGAATCGGGCTGATGTGTAATTTGAATTTAAGATTTGCTGTGGTTACCAAAAGGTGCCTCGCCTTGTCTTGTCCTCGTACGCCGTAGCCGGCACACCACAACCCATTCCCCTGGTGCGGGTGTCTCATCCGCAATGTGTCTGTGGGTTCCGTTCTCGACGCTCAATAATTAATTTAACCGTAACATATTTGCCAGCGAAATGAATGAACAGAAACTCGTCCCAATTTTCCTGTTGCTCCAGCACACTTTAAGGTGTAGCACTTCTCGGAATTTGCCCAGCACTTTAATCAAAGATTCATAGTTTTAACTTAAAATTAAACTGTGGTGACAGTGGGTCGTTCAAAACATGGAATGGGCGGTGGCCATAACAATAAGTGCTTGGGCCAAGGGTCAGTTGTTTGCATTCGCCAACAGCAAGGAGCGAGAATTGTGTGGATGAGGTGCGTGTTAATTTGCCAACTTTACTTGAGCAAGGGGAAGGCTCAGCTCATCAGCAACATCAATGGCAGTGGCAGCTGCGTCAAATGGTTCATAATTGGAGGGTGCTGCTGTGATTTCTTGTGGACACAATTTTCAGGAGCTGAGCGAATTTCAAGTGTAAATTGTGGCCTTAATTGAGACACACAGATTTTGACGCCTAACTAAAATGTTGAGGAACTAAACGATGAAAGATTCCTTGTTAAATTAAGGAGGAGATTAGAGGAGTGGGAACTTGGAGAAATAAAATATTAAATTTAATAATTTATAACGATTTATTTAGATCAATTGTGTTACAAAAGAGTACATTTAAGAAATTATAGAAAATATATATATATATATATTTTATTAAAAGTAAAAATAATAGCCTGAAAATCGGTATATGGGCATATGGGCATAGGTCGAAACTTCAAAATGCCATAACTTCGTCAAAACTCAACTGATTTTAAAAAGTGAGGGCTTTTTAATCATAGTTTTGACCCTAGATCAATCGTACATTTAAGGTTGAAAACGAGATTTTAGACCGGAGCATAAGTAAAAATTATAGCCCGAAAATCGATATATCGGTGTATGGGCATAGGTCGAAACTTCAAAATGCCATAACTTCGTCAAAACTCAACTGATTTTAAAAAGTGAGGGCTTTTAAATCATAGTTTTGACCCTAGATCAATCGTACATATAAAGTTGAAAACGCGATTTGAGGTCGGAAGACAAGTAAAAATTATAGCCTGAAAATCGATATATCGGTGTATGGGCATAGGTCGAAACTTCAAAATGCCATAACTTCGTCAAAACTCAACTGATTTTAAAAAGTGAGGGCTTTTTAATCATAGTTTTGACCCTAGATCAATCGTACATTTAAAGTTGAAAACGAGATATGAGGTCGGAAGACAAGTAAAAATTATAGCCTGAAAATCGATATATCGGTGTATGGGCATAGGTCGAAACTTCAAAATGCCATAACTTCGTCAAAACTCAACTGATTTTAAAAAGTGAGGGCTTTTTAATCGTAGTTTTGACCCTAGATCAATCGTACATTTAAAGTTGAAAACGAGATTTTAGGTCGGAGCATAAGTAAAAATTATAGCCCGAAAATCGATATATCGGTGTATGGGCATAGGTCGAAACTTCAAAATGCCATAACTTCGTCAAAACTCAACTGATTTTAAAAAGTGAGGGCTTTTTAATCATAGTTTTGACCCTAGATCAATCGTACATTTAAAGTTGAAAACGAGATTTTAGGTCGGAGCATAAGTAAAAATTATAGCCTGAAAATCGATATATCGGTGTATGGGCATAGGTCGAAACTTCAAAATGCCATAACTTCGTCAAAACTCAACTGATTTTAAAAAGTGAGGGCTTTTTAATCATAGTTTTGACCCTAGATCAATCGTACATTTAAAGTTGAAAACGAGATTTTAGGTCGGAGCATAAGTAAAAATTCTAGCCTGAAAATCGATATATGGGCATATGGGCATAGGTCGAAACTTCAAAATGCCATAACTTCGTCAAAACTCAACTGATTTTAAAAAGTGAGGGCTTTTTAATCATAGTTTTGACCCTAGATCAATCGTACATTTAAAGTTGAAAACGAGATTTTAGGCCGGAGCATAAGTAAAAATTCTAGCCTGAAAATCGGTATATCGGGCATATGGGCATAGGTCGAAACTTCAAAATGCCATAACTTCGTCAAAACTCAACTGATTTTAAAAAGTGAGGGCTTTTTAATCATAGTTTTGACCCTAGATCAATCGTACATTTAAAGTTGAAAACGAGATTTTAGGTCGGAGCATAAGTAAAAATTCTAGCCTGAAAATCGGTAAATGGGCATATGGGCATAGGTCGAAACTTCAAAATGCCATAACTTCGTCAAAACTCAACTGATTTTAAAAAGTGAGGGCTTTTTAATCGTAGTTTTGACCCTAGATCAATCGTACATTTAAAGTTGAAAACGAGATTTTAGGTCGGAGCATAAGTAAAAATTCTAGCCTGAAAATCGGTAAATGGGCATATGGGCATAGGTCGAAACTTCAAAATGCCATAACTTCGTCAAAACTCAACTGATTTTAAAAAGTGAGGGCTTTTTAATCGTAGTTTTGACCCTAGATCAATCGTACATTTAAAGTTGAAAACGAGATTTTAGGTCGGAGCATAAGTAAAAATTCTAGCCTGAAAATCGGTAAATGGGCATATGGGCATAGGTCGAAACTTCAAAATGCCATAACTTCGTCAAAACTCAACTGATTTTAAAAAGTGAGGGCTTTTTAATCATAGTTTTGACCCTAGATCAATCGTACATTTAAAGTTGAAAACGAGATTTTAGGTCGGAGCATAAGTAAAAATTCTAGCCTGAAAATCGGTAAATGGGCATATGGGCATAGGTCGAAACTTCAAAATGCCATAACTTCGTCAAAACTCAACTGATTTTAAAAAGTGAGGGCTTTTTAATCATAGTTTTGACCCTAGATCAATCGTACATTTAAAGTTGAAAACGAGATTTTAGGTCGGAGCATAAGTAAAAATTCTAGCCTGAAAATCTGAATATGGGCATATGGGCATAGGTCGAAACTTCAAAATGCCATAACTTCGTCAAAACTCAACTGATTTTAAAAAGTGAGGGCTTTTTAATCATAGTTTTGACCCTAGATCAATCGTACATTTAAAGTTGAAAACGAGATTTTAGGTCGGAGCATAAGTAAAAATTCTAGCCTGAAAATCGATATATCGGTGCATATGGGCATAGGTCGAAACTTCAAAATGCCATAACTTCGTCAAAACTCAACTGATTTTAAAAAGTGAGGGCTTTTTAATCGTAGTTTTGACCCTAGATCAATCGTACATTTAAAGTTGAAAACGAGATTTTAGGTCGGAGCATAAGTAAAAATTCTAGCCTGAAAATCGGTAAATGGGCATATGGGCATAGGTCGAAACTTCAAAATGCCATAACTTCGTCAAAACTCAACTGATTTTAAAAAGTGAGGGCTTTTTAATCATAGTTTTGACCCTAGATCAATCGTACATTTAAAGTTGAAAACGAGATTTTAGGTCGGAGCATAAGTAAAAATTCTAGCCTGAAAATCGGTAAATGTGCATATGGGCATAGGTCGAAACTTCAAAATGCCATAACTTCGTCAAAACTCAACTGATTTTAAAAAGTGAGGGCTCTTTAATCATAGTTTTGACCCTAGATCAATCGTACATTTAAAGTTGAAAACGAGATTTTAGGCCGGAGCATAAGTAAAAATTCAAGCCTGAAAATCTGAATATGGGCAAATGGGCATAGGTCGAAACTTCAAAATGCCATAACTTCGTCAAAACTCAACTGATTTTAAAAAGTGAGGGCTTTTTAATCATAGTTTTGACCCTAGATCAATCGTACATTTAAAGTTGAAAACGAGATTTGAGGTCGGAAGACAAGTAAAAATTCTAGCCTGAAAATCGATATATCGGTGTATGGGCATAGGTCGAAACTTCAAAATGCCATAACTTCGTCAAAACTCAACTGATTTTAAAAAGTGAGGGCTTTTTAATCATAGTTTTGACCCTAGATCAATCGTACATTTAAGGTTGAAAACGAGATTTTAGACCGGAGCATAAGTAAAAATTATAGCCCGAAAATCGATATATCGGTGTATGGGCATAGGTCGAAACTTCAAAATGCCATAACTTCGTCAAAACTCAACTGATTTTAAAAAGTGAGGGCTTTTAAATCATAGTTTTGACCCTAAATCAATCGTACATTTAAAGTTGAAAACGAGATTTTAGGTCGGAGCTTAAGTAAAAATTCTAGCATGAAAATCGATATATCGGTGTATGGGCATAGGTCGAAACTTCAAAATGCCATAACTTCGTCAAAACTCAACTGATTTTAAAAAGTGAGGGCGCTTTTTAATCATAGTTTTGACCCTAGATCAATCGTACATTTAATGTTGAAAACGAGATTTTAGGTCGGCGCATAAGTAAAAATTCTAGCCTGAAAATCTGAATATGGGCAAATGGGCATAGGTCGAAACTTCAAAATGCCATAACTTCGTCAAAACTCAACTGATTTTAAAAAGTGAGGGCTTTTAAATCATAGTTTTGACCCTAAATCAATCGTACATTTAAAGTTGTAATCGTGGATTAATCAAATTCAAGTTCTGCAGAACAAGGTCCTAAGAGACATCTCTGGTGGTCCACCCTATGTGAGCAGTTTGACGCTGCACAACGACTTCTGTGTACCGACAGTTTTTAGTCAAGTAAACCGACATACAAGTCGTTACAATGACCGGTTACATAACCATGTTAACCCATTGGCTTCGTCACTAGGGTCGAATACAACCCGTAGACGCTTAAAGCGCCTCCACACCAGCGACCTCTGGACTGTTGGGCGTTAATATTTTTCGTTTAATGTGCAATAAATGTTATATTTAATCTTACATTTGATGTTACGTAATATTGTAATATGTTAAAGCCAATTATTTGTTTATGCTATTAATTTAAATTCCCCGTTATTATGTATTCAGTCTTAAAAACAATATTTTATAACCTTTCAGTAGGTTGATCAATATTAAATTAAATTGCTAAATTAAAAAAAAAAAAAACAACTGCAAATTTAGACATCTTTCATCATATTCTTAATAAAGTTTTTAAGCTTATAAAAAAAATGCTTAAAGATTTATCAAAACTTTATTTTTATTTAAGTGGAATCAATCAATTATTAGTCAAATCAATATCGAGCCCTTTATAAAGCGATAAATTATCCTGTTAACCGCCCTACTTTACTTACTACCTGGAGAGCAGCTCTACTTTGGGCCACTTATGGGCTGTTAAGCCATTTGGAGCACGCCTAATCCCATGTGTGATAAATGTTGAGAGCAGGAGCCCCTCACACACACTTAGGCATACGCATGCAAAGGCACGCAGAGTGCTGCAAACTTGCAAATTGATACATTAACTACCTCTATCCGGCCATTATCTCTAAGTATGCTAACCCAAAACTATGCTTAAAATGCGTCCTATGCTCAACATGCAAATGTAAATCACTTCCGCAACTATGCGGCTCCACTGCACCGCTGCATTACGATGATGCAGAGGCACTAATGCTTACCACTGCCACTGACAACGGGCGATAAATCATCAACTGCTTAAGCGTAGTCTGCCCCATAACAGCAACAACAACTAACCTTTCACTACACCGTAAACCCCCCCCCCCCCCCCCAAGCACCCCTCAAGCAGCCAAGCAGCCAACAGTTTCATTTGCTTGCCACCTGCTTCTGGCGCTGCTGCTGCTGCTGCTGCTGCTGCTTACTCACGTTGGCCGCTTTAAAGCATTTAGCTGGGTGACATATTTTAAACGCTCTGCCAACAGTTGCAACAGCAACACAAATCACGGCTGGCAACAACAAGCGACACACAACTGATTTCTAGCGATGGTAAATTGTTATCCGGATCCTCATATTCAAAATGCAAAATGCAATCTAAATTAGACAATTGATTTCGAAACTTATATTTCTATTTTAGCCTAGTTAAGCGATAGAAACATGCAAATTTAATTAATAATATAAGCTATGCATATTTGGGCTATATACTTTAGGGATAACTTGTAGTATTCAAAATTATAAATTTGTTGGACTCTATATTATATTCAAATAGTTAGCCAGAGCGTGATCTGTGTACAAATATGTATATGTTAAAATATAATATAATGAGCATTAAATACAATCAGATAAGCAGGAACGAATAATCAGCTGATATTCGAAATTTGATCACATTTCAATGAATATTGATATTATTTTAATTACTTGCAAACTTTGCGTGTCACGTGCCCACCACTAACAGACGGCTGCCTGCAACGTGCCAGTGCTCCTGCTGCTGTTTCTATTTCTGTTCCAGTTCCAGACAAATGTGTCTGTGTGTGTGCATGTGTGTGTGCGTCTGTGTTTGCGCATAGATCATAATCATTCATAATCAGCGTGCACATAAATAACAAATTAAAAGCGCTTCACTAATTTTAAATATGCTCGAACATAATCAGCTTAGACGACGAACGCTGTCAAGTCTGCTGTTGTTGTCGTGGCTGCTGCTGCTGCTACTGCTCCTGCTGATGATGATGATGATGATGATGAGAGACTCTTTCTTAGTAGGTACTCTATACATGGTTCTCCATACAGCTCTGGGCTGCCAGTCAAGATAGCAATGGCGAACCCTAACGAGCTCTTTGCTCCCATGTGTGCGGCGGGTTTTTTTTTCGAGAGGTTTTTTGACTGGCTTTTACTTCATTTAAAACGCATTTATAATGGGCGGCGACAAGAAATAAAAATGAATAAAATGAAGAAACTCATCAGTACACACACAAGTGCACACACACACACACACACTCACAAACATGCGCCAATGCACATGTATACAAATTTCTTTGTAGATTTTCATGTTTGTGCTTATGTACTTTGGCCCGACGTCTTTTGTGGCGTCTGCTTCACTTACTTTGTCCATACAATTTTTCTTAAAATTTTTCGTAGCTGCTCATGTTACCATCTTGATGCCCTATCAAAGAGGGTACTATAAATTTGGCATCCAATTCAATTTATTACAAAAATAAAATATGTATTCTGCATGCATTAATAAACTTTTCAGAAATGTTTGTCATTTATTGTGCATCCCAAAATTGGGCTATTAAATTGAAAATATTGACAAATATTATTGTCATTTAAAATTAAATGCTAATGAAAGAGTAAATGATAGCTAGCTTAAATTGGTTTTGTCTTTTTAGTACGGGAGATATATGAGATATATATAATAAAATTCATATTGATTTGATGTAAGTATTAGTTTTAGTATTCACATAACTGTAGAGCATTTATGGTTCGAACTTGCGGAGTTTAGAGCGATACTTTCATGAATTTTGTTTGCTCTTTCTAATTTTACATATTATTATCTCGCTCTAACGTGTTCACTTGCTCTCTCTCTTTCTCACTTGCCTGGCAGATTGTGCGACCGGTGAACGCGTTTCTCATTGTTGATGTACAAAATGATTTTATAAGTGGTTCCCTGGATATAAGTAATTGCAGTGCACAGCAGCAAGGACATGAGGTGAGCCCTAGAGAAAAGAAGAGAAGTGGAGCTGGCAGCTGCGACCCGTGAGTTGTGGCCACAGACAGGGCAGCTTAGCCCTGCTCGACGATAGAGTGTGTGTGGGAGCCAAGGGTGGAATGGGGCAGTGGCAGGTATGCGGCGCTGGCAGGTATGCGGCGACGGAAAGACATAAAACGTAACAAGAAATGAAAATGGAGGCAGCGAAGCGAAGCGCGGATGCGAATGAGCCAAAGTCATTGCCGCCGACGAGGATGAAGATGAAGATGAGGCTTGCTCCGGCATGCTCTGCATGTCAGCTCAGCTCAGCTCAGTTCAACTCACCTCCGCCCGCTGCTCCCACTCTCAAAAAAAAATTAAGGAAGAAGAAGCTGTAACTGTAGCTGTTGCTGTTGCTGTAGCTGTAGCTGTGCATGTACTCTGTAACTGTGTAGCTGTGTGCGTGTGCATAGTCGGAAGCGGATATGCTTTACTTAAGTCACATCCGCGCTGCGACATACGCCGGATGTCATCGTCAGCGGCAGTTGCTCGCCGAGCCAACTAGAGAGCATCGGCGTCGGCATCGCCATCGCCATCGACATCGCCGTCGACATCAGTTCTTCATGGCACTGCCGTCTGCCGGAATCAGCCTCTGGTTATCGTCTTTCCCCCACTCCACCCCACTGCCGCTTACAGCAGGCCCACAGTGCTCCGTCGCTATCTGTGGTGCACTTGTTGGCCGGCACTTCACTTGCTTCATCCGAACATGAAAATTTGTCAAAATTAATAACACACACTTCCGTCGTCGTTTTATGGACTCAAATCTCAGACGTTACACCATCCGCACATTATACAGCGATATTTTGCCCCCTGTTCTACTCTCTCCTCCACTCTCCATCCCCTTTTCGTTATCTTTGGGGAGTGTTTGCAATAAATGCGCGACTTTCGCTCTCTTGCAGATACTTGAGCCAATTAACAAGCTGCTGGATACGATTGACTTTGATGCGGTCTTCTATTCGCTCGACTGGCATCCCAGCGATCATGTCTCATTTATTGACAATGTCAAAATGCGAGCCATGGATGAGTCATCTGCGGTGAGTACGGACGAAGAGTAAATTAAAAATGCAACTTAAATAAATTATTATATTAAGTAAAAGTAAACTGTAAGCAAAAAAAAAAACACAAAATTTAAAAGAAAAACATCAATTTCGACACAGTTGGACGCCGATTCGGCCAAGGTATTCGATACGGTCATCTTTGCTGGACCGCCGCCGATGAAGCAGCGCTTGTGGCCACGCCACTGCGTTCAAGATTCGTGGGGTGCTGAGCTCCACAAGGATCTGAAGGTGGTGGACAATGGCATCAAGGTGTATAAGGGCACCAATCCCGAGGTGGATTCATATTCTGTGTTCTGGGACAACAAGAAGCTGTCGGATACCACGCTGAATGCACAGCTGAAGATGAAAGGCGCTACGGATATCTATGTGTGTGGATTGGCCTACGATGTGTGTGTGGGCGCAACAGCTGTGGATGCACTATCCGCTGGATATCGCACCATTTTGATAGATGACTGTTGCCGCGGCACCGATTTCCACGACATTGAGCATACCAAGGAGAAGGTGGTCACTAGCGACGGGGTCATTGTGCACACCAATGAGGTAGGTTGTGTGGATGAGTCTAAAGTCATTTCTATGAAGCGATAAACACTTGATAAATAATTCAACAGGTTAAGGCAATGGCTGAGGGCCGCGACCGTCGCCCCGAGCTTGGCTACAAGTTGGCCATGGAGCTCAAGAGTCCCGATTCGGTGCTATCGCAACGCAATGGCTTCAGACCAAGCTACTAAAACTTAAAGACAACACTACTAACAATAACAAAGAGTACACCAGCTAAGCAATCACATAAGGTTAAAATACTTAGCTAAACAATAGTGCGTTATAAGTTAAAACACCTGTCAAGTGCCTTTCCTTAAAGTAGTTGAGCTAGCTTTTGCTAAAGTTGTACGAATTTATCGAAATTTGTAAGTGCTTAGATGATTTTGGTAACGTGTTTAACCATTTTTGATCTACTTAATACAATCGAATGTCAAAAGTTGACAAACATTTTTTGTCAATTGATAGTGTACTTAAATGAAAACCAGCTTAAGTATTACCGATACAGAAAACTCTTAATTCTCGCACCTCAATGACAAATGTTGTATGCGGCACCTGTTTGAAGAAATACAAAACGAAACGTTTCCCAGTTAATATAATATAGAAAACTATGGATTATCTCAAGCCACAAAGACATGACATGAGCTTCAATTGTAAAAGTACTTAAAGAAATGCCGATGAACATAAATAAAGCAATTATTAAATGATTTTACTTTAAATTTCTGTTGCATTTACTTGATGGCTTCATATAAAAGGGGAAATTAAGACGTGTTCATCTTCGGGCTAGCCAATTACTCCTATTTTGTGAACTAATTGCAGGTAAGTTCATTTACATAACGTTGATAGTCATTGGTTTCGATATCAATTTGATTTTGCTAGTTGCACAAATATCTTTTTCAATTGTCTGCTGTTGTTGTGATAAATGTCGATTGCATCTTTCTACAATCCATTTTGCGTTCATCTTGCTGCACGCTCAATGGACGCTTACATGAGATGACATATAGCGTTGCACAATGCCAATTTCGAAGGGAGAAACTCCAAAACAAAATAAATAAATGTCTTGCCAAACGAGTGTGCACACACAGCCGTACATATACTTCCTGCACAGACTGTTAAACGAGTTTTTAGCGACTCGGCTTGGATGCTGGTCAAGAGTAGAATTTAAAACAACAAGGCTGACAACAAGGGAAACAATTCATGGAACGTTTAAGGAAACTTTCAACTTTCTGTTTTATGTATGCACATACACACACACACACACACACACATACTTATATTTATCTGTGTTAGTAGTCTGCTACCGCCACAGTTTTCTGCACATTTTTGTTTGTTTTCCATTTTTTTTATATATTTTTTTTTTTTGTTAACAGAGCTTCTTTTGCCAAGCGACTACAAACAAACTTTAAATTTATTAACAGATGGAGAAAGTAAGCGAAGCATCTGACCACTGGGCGAATTGTTTGTGTGGGCGTGGTCTGTCTGCATCTGAATTGTGGCAAGTGTAAACTGTAAACTGCTGTTTCTCACATTTCAGCATATTTTCTATCTTTTTTTCCAAGAGGCATATTTGTTCACTGTTAAAAAAATATTTTTTTTCTGCTGCTTTAAAGTCAAGTTAACAATTACTAATTTGTTTTGCTACGTCCATAAAAATCAAACAACAACAGGCAGATAAAAAAAAAGTGACGGACACACTTGAAAAAATGTTGAGGCTTGTTTGGTACAAATATTATGCATCTTTTTTTAATGATTAAATTTCTGCAATTTGTGCTACATTTGCATACTTCTCAATTTAAATTTAAAAATTTAAAGTAACTATATATTGAACATATTGAATAAATGAATAAAACAATGACTTTTATTTTTAATTACATTCATTTTCTTTATTATTGGCTGCTTTTTATTTAAAATGTTGACTTGCCATTCAGTTTTTAGTTGGTAACCTTTTGAAGAGTTATTTAACTTGTAACGTCGTATCTGGCAGTCAAGTTCTTCTTGTCGATATTTAGAAATTGTGAGAGGGCTGCAAGTGTGCAGCTTTAAGCCTAACGTATTCACTGCTTGCTAACTGGTTGCACTGTTATGGTAAGCACTGTTAGCATGTCCCATAAAACAAAAAAAAAAAAAAAAAAAAGTGCTGGGCTCGGAGTATCCCTGGTTGTGGTTGCACTGGGTTTTGGTTGCTGCTCGAGCTGGTCACAAATCGTTTACCTTTTGAGGCGTAGACAATGAACTTTTCACCATAGATCCGGATGGGAAAGCGGATACGGATGCGGACATGGACATAGTGCAGCCAAATGCTAAATGCGTTTGCCCAGAGATTTGCGCAGACTTTGTTGTCCTGTCCGTGGAGAAGGGAGGAAAAGGGGGCGTGGGAGCAGCGGTCAGGCACTAAGTAGAATGTTCGTCAGAGCTGTCAGTGGCAGCTGTGGTAAAAAAAAAAAAAACGAAATGGAAAAATAAGAAAGACGAAAGAAAACCAACAAAAAATCGCTGATGAAAATTGCTTGCAAGTGGTTTCTGTTACAGTCCGCCAGCCCATGTAATGCTCACTCGTTTTGCTTGTGAAACTTTTGGATTATTGTCAGTCCCATACACACACACACATACACGCTCACACACACACACACGCACTTACTTACATACACATACATGGGCTGGCCATGTGCCAGCAGGGAAAACTTTGCTCCGGACATTTGGACATCGTGGCAAAGTCGCGTTTGCTCCGGCTCTTAACGGCAAATTTTCGCATATTTTTCTCGGCTGCTGCGTAGGCGTCGCCACGTTGTCTTTGGCCTGCAACTGAATTCAACGGACTGCAGTTGGAGTTGCACACACACACTTACACACACACACACTAACTCATGCATACACGACAAGCTACACAAACAACTGCTGTTGCTGCTGCGGCTGCTGCTCTCCCTTAGGCAGCTTGACTTGCAGCTTGTAAACTGGCGGTAAGCTCCATTGTTTGAGGCATGTTGCTGCCAGATACGGGGACAGGGATATTCGGGGTTTGGCAGGTGGCACCTTCGCCTTTGGCTGGAATTACAAGCTGATAACCTTACAGCGAGTTTGCACTGTAAATACCATAACAATTAGGTGTTGATACTGCAAGGACACCAAGCATACCAAGGCATACCATGGACACCATTAGGAAGCAAGACACGTATTTAAGTGGATAACGAAAACTAATTCAAAATAATATAGTAAATAAATAAATAAAAAAAATATTGCTGCTTAAAAATTAAACAAAAACAAAATTATTGTTACACATAACTTAAATATTAAAATTTCTTTTAAAATATTTGTTATTGCAATTTTTGAAAGACAAATCAAAAATAAAAGCATTAATATTCAATTGTAATATAAGCATAAGGTGAACTGTAATTATCAGAAGATTTTAATAAGTAAAGCAAATAATTTATATTTAAATGCAATAATCTCAACATATTTATAAATGCAACAAATACTTAAAAAAAAAACAGAATTTCGTTTGTGGTTTCATTTTCAACAGACAACTACTTAAAGTAAGCTACATGATGCATTGTATTGTTTCGATGCTCTGTCAGATGACAAATTTATTTATTTACTTGGGAAAATTGTTGTTGACTTTGTAACTGCAGCTGCAGATGGCACTTGGCGGCAGCAGCAGCAGCAGCAGCAGTAGCAGCAACAAAACCAACAACAGTAAAATAAATAAATAACAAATTTCAGAGAAGCGGGGCCAACGAGGCGCATGCAATTAGTTTTACGTGCGGCAAGCTTATTGAAATTATAAATTGTAAATTAGCAGCTTGGCAAAAGTGTCAACGCAATTTGCGACGCGAAATTTTCGTCGCTTATTAGATCGCTGTCAGGGCTAAAAGTTTTTAATTATGTACATGGAAAATTTGTTGAAATATAATTCAATTTCGCAGGTAACAAAATCAGGAGACGTGTCTTCAACAAGCTGACTTTAGTTAAATGTTCTTGTTGTTGTTGTTGTGATGAATATAACTGACTTGGCAACAAATCTGCAATTGTAAAAAGTTTTACTGTTGACGCGGCGTATGCGTTATACAATTTTTGCTTTCATGTCTTACGCTTAGTGTTGCGGCTTCTGCGGAAATGCGGCTAAAAGTTCTGATGCCCTCTTGCTTTCCTTCTTACTAACTCTATAGCTCTGTTATTCTCTCTCTCTCTCTCTAACTATATCTTTTCTCTCTTCTGCACTGTGTTAATTTTAATGCAGTCACAAATGAGTGTGTGTTCTGGCTGCACGTTAGATATGAAGTTTCTGGCTTGTGGTCTCCCTTCCCCTTTCCTACTTGGCCATTTTGTGCAGCAAGTGATTATGAGGTTTCCATATCTCATATGTCTGTCATCTAACTGCTCGTTGATGTGTGTTGTGTGTGCTGTGTGTGTGGTAATAAAATGCTTTGCTGATTCACAAAGTTTTGTCATTAAGCACACTTGCCGCTTATTCAAGCATTCACTTGACCCCAAAACTGCCCAATTTAAGCCACTCCCCTTCTTCAAATTTGTCTTGATAATAGTTTTGAATTTCGTGAACATTTCACAATCATTCAGTTTCTGTTTGTTGTGTCGTCGCTGACAGCTCAAATTTCTCGACAGTTTGGTGAAAATATTTCGCAAACATTTATGACAAATGCTTATGCATTTTATTATAAATTTATCTCTGTGGTTGCATACAACAACGCAACTGAAGTCCGTCCTGAATTGTTGTTGTCGTAAAAGGTTCAAGTTCCAGATGTCAAGTGAATGATTATGCTTGTATAATGTTTAAGCCATTCAACTATGTTTTCGGAGCTTAAGAAAAATATAAATTGATTTACCTCTGGCAGATTAAAATTTATCATTAAATAATTGCATCATGTACATGTCCATGTACATTGCTTGTACGACGAACATCATTTTTGGAATACCACTTTGATTAGAATATTCATAAAATAAAATATATTAAATAGAATATATGTAGCAAAACATATAAAATACATATATTTATAATATACAAATAATTTGCGTGAATAAAATACGTGTGACAATTGTCAAAACCTGAAAAAGAGGAAAAGTTCGTGTGGAATAATAATGATGTCAATTAAGATTTAAAAATAAGAAAAAAACGTTTTTTATACGAAAACTGAACAATACAAAACTTCAATAAATATGTCTTATCGCAGTGCATAAATAATGAACGTAATCCAGTTGCCGAAAAGAATGCTGAGCTTTAAGAAAAACTTGACTATTGTTGGCTTAATAAAGCAGCCAAATATGCTTAAGACACAGCTGCGTCCGCCCCCGATTTTCCTTCCCCACCATGATGTCATTATTCAATGGCTCTTTATGTTGCCATTTACAAGAACTCCTCCCACTTCTCCTCCACTCCTCACTGCCATCATAAGCCATAAAACGGCGCAGAAATAGCGTGGGGAGTGCGTGTGGGTTTTGAGTCGTATAAAATAAGTTGGGAGACCGCTCAAAAATGTCCCCATAAATAGGCAACAAATCGCACCCCCGGGGCTACATGCGTCGTATACGTGATATTTTTTAATTACATTGCAAAATGCTTTTTGTGTGCCTTTGAAAAATGTCGCTTTGAATGCCCCTTAGCCACGCCCAAGACACAACTAAAACGTAGAGAATTTAAACGAATTTGGCGAATGCAAATGAGAATTTAATTAATGCCACTTCCGACCAAAATCCAAAAACCGAAATCCACACTGAACCGCTGCGCAACACCAGCTATCAAAAATATGAGAAAATTCCCAATGAATATGGCAAATATTTTATAGTTGCAGCAAAAGTTTAGTCCGTATGTGTTTGGTGAGTGGGAGAGGGGGCGTATGAAGTCTGCGTGTAGGTGGCTGTCGACGGTTAGCTTCTGTGTGCCAGCGCTTAAGTGTCGCTTTGGAATCATTAGCTAAAGCGCTAAAAGATGTTACCAGGACTCTTTGGTGGCAAAGTTCTTGCCGTTCTTGTTCGCAATCAAAAACAAATATGGTAAACCGGCATATGGCAAGTGGCAAATTGGGAGTTGGCTGGGGTCAAAGATCAGAGTCAACACTATTCAATTTAATGTGAAGTGAAATTTTGTGGCATTTAAGCGCAAATGGAATGAAATTAGCGACGCTGTGGCAGCTGGTCGGAGAATCAGATAGAACGAGAGACAAATGAAAAGGCATTTAAAATGTCAACATGACCGCAAAACATCGTGTGCAAAATGGTCGAAAAAGGTGTACAACGTGTGTGTGAGTACAAGTTATGCGTGTGTGTGTGTGCGTTTGCCAGTGCAGAAACAACTTTTGCGGTTACACAGAAGCAGCACAGAGCAAGCGGGTCGAGTGAGAGACAGCAAGAGAGAGAGAGAGAGAGGTTGAGGTTATGGGCCAGGGTTGAAGCTTAAATGCTTGACCACGAAAAGGCCATTAGAAAATGGCCAACGTGTGTGCGTGTGTGTGAGTGTGCAAGTGTATTCTTCCACGTTAAGTCGCAAAGGCAGCCACTGCGACAGTTGAAATTAAGCAAAACAAATCCAAAAAAAAAAAAAAACTAAAAAAGGCTAAAACCCAAAAACTGAAAATGTTCAGCAAAACGTAACCGAAAAACGTTTGCCAACACGTGTAAACTTTTTGAAGTTTCCGCCGTAAGTGAGTGCAAATGTGTGCGAATCTGTCACAGGGTTGGGCAACTTATCAGACACAGTAATTATCGTTTAGCCAAGGAGATTTAGGCACGAATTACGTTCACCAAAAATATTGGTGAGCTCATCAATTTGCTGAATGGAGAGTGATTTTAAATAACTTTTCAAAACAAATAAAGTTCAATGTAAATAATGTGAATTGTTTTTTTTTGTCTTGTTTGGAATACATTAATTTAAGCAGTTCTGCGTTTACTTTAGAGGGAATTGAAAGTTCTGAAGATAAATGACAGAAGAAAAGTAAACAACGCCTGCTCGATTGATATTCTTTCAATTGCATAAATATTATGAGTAAGTAAACACATACAAATACTGTCGATACATAAATAATACCATCATGAAGATAGGACAGTAATAATAGTTAAGCCTGTAAAAAGTAGCCCATTGTCTTATCTATGAATTTGAAATGAATTTTAGATGTGATACTTCACGCTAAAAGCAAATCAGGCATCTCTGTCCAGCACTAGCTGCACACACTGATGCATGAGCATGTGTGTGTGTGTGTGTGTGTAATCTTTGTCGCAGTGCCGTGAAATGTGCAATAGCGTAACCTGACTTTGGGTTTTGGCTTTCACGTTGCGTGTTAAAAGTTGGTCACACACCTGAAACAAGCAAAACATGTTCATGGCTGTGGTCAGGTAAAGCAAGCAATGAGAACAACAATGTGCGGCAATTAAATGTCAAACAGGCGCTTTTGATGGACGCTTAAAATCAGTGCAACTGTCAGCTGTTGCAGTAACTCCAGCATTTTGCCAAAGCACACAAAGCTCACAAGCAGCTACCAGCTAACGGTCACGAAACGGTCACACACACACATACACACACTTAGGTGTACATGCACAGATGTCACCTGGCGTTTAAAATGTACACCCATAAACAAAAGTGCAAACAAAGCCATAAACAAGCAGCGCGAACGAACGCATCTCTTTGCCCCTTGTGCAGGACACGCTAATGTTGGCGCTGTCGTTTGTTAGTTTTGCCTGCTGCTGCAACCAAACACAAAACGGCAACAACAGCAACAGCAACAGCAACAACAACAACAACAACAAGGTCTACAATTCAATGGGGTTGACGCTTCATTCCGGTCGCCGGACGCCTCAGTTTGTTAGCTTTGCTTTGTGTCGTGGCTTTTATGGGGTAGTCAGTCGCTGTTATGCGCCTCCCGTTGGCTGTCAGCGTTTTTCTGCGCTTTGTTTTTAATACATGTACGTGGCGCATCATTTATTATTTTTAGCCACAGCATCAGCAGTAGCAATATGACGCATACGCAGTTCACAGTCACAATTACACTGAGCAAACTAAATAAATAAATGCGGCAATTTAAAAAATAAGCTTTTCTTTTTGTAATCCTCATTGACGAACACATATTTTTAATTGACAATAAAATCTACTTTGAAAATGAAAATTCGACTCAAAATATCTTGAAAAATAGCTTTTGGTTTTCTCAGTGTCTGGCTACGGCTTGGCCGGTGTCTCCATGTCACGCACACATTAGTAGGTAAGCACGCATCGGCTACACACACGTTCCATAAACATTTGGACATGTGTTATGTGTGTGTGTGTGTGTGTGTGTGTATATGCGTGAGGGTTTGGGAGGCGTGGTGACGCGTGTGTGCCTCGGATTAGGAACTAAATTAAATTTTTACATCAGCATTTGCGCTTCATTAGAGGTAAGGGGCCGAGGCGCCACAATGCCAAGTGTTGCTCCACTGTTGAGAGGCCACTCGACTGGTCGCCTCTGGGACACGCAGAGCAGGCGATAAGCAGCCCGTCCAGATAAATGCGTTGAGTGTTATGGTGGGAAATAGCAGGCGGGTAATAGCAGTAAATTTAGCCGAGCCGAGGTGTCCGATAGACCAAGCCCCTGCCCCATATTTGTATGTATGTGCATATATATTTAGTATATATAATAAATTTACTCAAAGAACAAGAAAAACATACAAATAGAAAAAAAATAATTGTAGAGCTGGGCTGGCCAAGCAACTGTATAATTATATACAGTCGAGACAGCGTAGGAAGAGGAACGGAATGCGGAAGGGGAGCTTATTCATTGCAAATTGAGCTAGTTAGAGTGTGCATTTGATATTAAAAGGAAAAGTTAAAGGAAAAAGAAAACGAATTCTGTGTTCTTCATTTAATACAAAATGCATAAAGCATACCGAGTTTCAATTAAGCAACTAAGCTAACCGTCGCTTACCGAGATATTAAATATTTATGATTTAATAAAAGTAGTTTCAAACAAGTAAGAATACTCCAGTCGAGAGAGCTCGACCAGCAGCTACCCTAATCCCAGCTGTTGTATATATTAAATCGATTAAAATACAGATTCTGTTTAAATTCGTTGCTGCTCTGAAAATATGTTTTGGTCACGTGGGTGATTCTTATCCAATTTCGAATATGTCTATCAACTAATTGCTAGACTATATATTGAATCTGCCAACATTTACGAGAGCTTATATTCCAAATATGGAGAGGGTAGGTCTTCTCTACAACTTGATTAAATCCCTTTTACCCATTTTCAATGGGTTCAGGGTATTAAAAGCTTTTTGAGAGTTGTGTTTTAAAATGCTCAATTAAACAGGCTTACAGTTTTTTTTAAGCACATTCCAAAATGTCACGACTCAATGTCTTAAGGAATAGATTACTGAGCAACAGAGTTTTAGTTTAGTTTAATATTTTCTTAAAGCTGTTGTTGAATAAAGGATGTTCTTATTCCATGAAACTTACTTTTTAGACAACATTATTTTTGTTTAAAATAAATACAAACCAGAAAAGGATCAGAAATTGAAATTGCTTTTATGAAATCTCAACCAAAAACCAATTAGAACAAAATCCACTTGTGTTGCATCCACATCACATGCAACAGCTGATTGCTTGTCTGAGTTATTGTGAGATTAGTCTGTGAGTTGGTCTCCAGTGCTGAGTTTTGCTATTCAGTCTTCTCATTCAAATAGCAGCCCACTAAAAATATCAGCAAATAACTTAAATTTAACTTTAAAATGATTAAAAGTTGAGTGAATCTGAAATGGACTTATTTCTTGCAAATGTAGAATTGATGAATTGTTTTTTATTTTGCAATCTACAATTATTAATGCTTCAAGCAAATTATATGCATTTGTAGAGAAGAGATAAAAGTCGCTTGCCAAATGCCATGTGCTACTTACAAAATTCAGATAAAGCTGCTATCATTTATAACAATTTAAAAATATTGATTGGGAGCACTTGGAAACTGTCAAATATGTAATATGATGCAAAAGCTCAAGAAAAACTGGATGAAACTTTAACTGAAGCATCAAGTTGGCAGTTGGTGGACAACGGGATAAAACGAACTTTTGGCTTTTATTGGGCATGTACTATCAATAACTGATAGCCACCAATTGCAGCTGCAGCCATTCAATTTTCGACCAAATACAAAACCAAACTAACAAAAAGCAAGAAGAAGAACATGAGAAGATAGAAGCTGAAAAAAACCGATGCAACTTTGAAACAGCGCGCACAAGCCAACTGACAGCTGGCACCAACTTATAATTCAGACGGCTGCCCAAGAGAGGGAAGGAAAGAGGAAGGGGGAAGGGAGAAGGGAGTGGTTGCCCAACTGGAACTCTGTCTGCACCCTAAGGGCAGCTGCTTTACCATGAAAAATACACACACGAACACACTGGCCAAGGCACAGCCCCAGAAGATACAAAAAACTTGCAAAAACAAGCAAAAAAGAAAAGAAGCAGAAAAAAGTTTCAGTTACGTGCTGTTGCTTTTAATTGAATTTTTTTTTTTGCTGCTGCTGCTGCTGCTGGTAACTAGTCGCTGCGGTGAACCAATGCTCAGGCCAGCACATCCGCATCCGTCTAGTGCTTCCGCCGTGGCATCTCTCATTCAGCGCCGGCAGAGAGCAGCAGCAACAGCAGCAGCAGCAGCAACAGAAGTCGCGGACTCCAACTCCAGCTCGTACTCGGACTCGTGGCCAAGTGCTACAACTGACTGGAGGCAGTTTTCTTGTTATTTTGAAAGCGCCAAGTCGCAAGTCCTTAAGCGGTTTATTTTCCTTCACACTGATTTGTAGCATGAGAGGTGTCCCACGTAATGGTTCCTTTCATACCCTGCAGCCTCTGGCCAGCAAATAGGTTGAGTCATTCCATTCAGCTCCTAACTTTGCCCATTCCCCGCTTAAGTTGCGTTTTCAAGGCAGATTTTAAATTGTGCTGAATATTATAGGCACACTTGGCGATTATCAATTATCTTATTCATATAACTGATATAGCTATAGATAGTATTGACAGCTAAAAACATCCATAGTCCTGCAGCATCGATATAAGCACTTTTGTGTTTGCACATCAGATTCCCGTACAGGTCACTCCTGAGTCCATCACTTCCGGCTATGGTCGCCTTAATGCTGCAAGTTTTTAATTAAAATTTTATATTTGACGTTGTCTACAGAGTGCACTTTCTGCCCGGCACTGCTATCATAATAATATTATTTCCTCACTCACTTAGCGGCTGTGTTTTGAGCCAGGTTAGCTCGGCAATGAGTTAACTTTCAATATTTTTATTCCGTTGGCTTCATTTGTAATTCATATTTACATCTACATCGATCACAATAAGCGCAAATGCCTCTGACTAGGAAGACAACATTTCTGCTGATTTACTTGCTGATTGTCGGTGAATGCTTTGGCTGTCGATCCGTCTACAAGCCACGTAAGGTCCTAAATACGCCAAAAGATTCTACACAAATAGAAAAAATTTTTATTTCTGTTTTGCAGCCTTGAAATCGTGTTTCAGGATGGGCGGCAGTTGTCGTGAGATCCACGCCTGCGAGCCCGATCGGCATGCGACGGTTAAAACGAACTGTTTTTTGAGGCGAAAAGTGTGCTGCATGAAGACTCCCCAGCAGTGATGAAACTCCAGATAACGGGACGTGGTATATACCTATACACTCTGGATTCATACATATCATACAGGTCAGTGGTTGGCCCCAAAGTATCACAGATTCTATTAATAATAAATCCAATATAGATGTGTAGACTTTGAAGGGAGTTCGAAATGAGTCATGCTATTTAAGTGAGCACTTGTGCATATTGCATATTTCCAAATTTTAATAAACCGTTTAGATATATAAATGTTATTAAAATTGATTTTAATATTATACTCTTTAACTGTTATTTAACCTTTTTGTTTTCCGAACTATTCAAACTAAATAAAAGATTACATTAGTTTGAATTTTGTTTAAGCTTTCATAATTCCCAACCAAAAAAAAACTCACATTTGACAAACCGGAATCAGAACCAGAATCGGAACCGCATTTTTATCGCACAAAATCGGAATCGGAATTAGAAGCTATTCCATTTAATTTCTGGTACGCCAGTTATCAACAACGAAAAGTCGTAAGCTTGGAAAATTACCAGAATTTTCATATACTTTTGCATACCAGAATCCAAATCGGCAACTATGTAAATTAAACATCCTGCCATTTTCCCTAAGAAATACAATTTGTGGACTGGCTAGCGCTCTGGATGGATACACACATCTGAAATGGAACTTTTTTATTTGCTATTAAAAATAACTAATGACTGACTGTCGTGGCAGATATTGTTATTAATTTATACGAATGCGCTAAGCTGAGAAACGGCGGGTGTTCAGCTCCTAAGCACAAGTGCCTCGCATCGACCTATTTACAGCATTGCATTTGTGTATATAAGTGTACGTATATTCGGCCAAACGAGTATGCAGTGGCAGCAGCAGGTTGTGGGCCAGATGACGTCACTAAAATCAGGTCAACACCAGGCGCTGGCTGAGCACAGCAGAACAACACAGTCCATGTGCGTTTTCGGGCAGCAAAAACAGCAACTCATCCGTGCATACATATATATATATAGTATATGTATATATGTATGTGTATATAGTATACTTTGTATTTGGGTGTGGGTGCAGTCACTTCCCTCGTCAAAGGTTCTCCCTCTCATCACGCTCACTCACCTTGTCTTGGAGTCCTGGTCATTAATAGTCGAGAGTTGGTTTTATTTTATGCTTTTTTCTTCCTTTCATTGCTCGACCGCCCGCTGCTGGCAGTCTTCATTTTCGTTTTGGGAGGCGCTTTTGACATTTTGCAATTTTTGCTGCGTTTGGGTAAATTACTTGTAAATTCAGATTATGCCGCCCAGCAGCTATAAAGAGAGGGAGAGAGAGAGACAGAGAGAGGGGGAGAGCTAGAGGGCTAGAGAGAGAGAGCGAGAGAGAAGACGCGCTTGTGAGCGAAGGCGGGCAAGAGAGAGCTCTTAACTAGATTGGTTTGGCGAGGAGAGGTCAAAAGTGACTGGCATTTGTTTTCCATATATTGATTGCTTTTTAATGGATTTTTTGTGGACTCCGCCATAAGGTGGCCATTTATTCAGCGCGCCCACGCTCACAGTCGACCCCACAGTCCCACTGCTCTCGTCGTCAGCTTTTCATCTGTGTTCTTTGCTCATATTAATTTTATTTACATAGTTAAATGGTTCAATTGTTTGACTGTTGATTTACTGCTGGAATTTCAGACAGCAAAATTAATTGTTTGATTTGTGGTCAAAGCTGGAGATATATACTCTATAATGGTATATCTAGGTCAGCTGCTCTAGTGATTTACGGATTTTATTTGCACACTTTATAAATATAAAGTGACAGGCGTGTTGTGTGTGTGTGTATTTGCCACTGGCAGCTGCCACTCTCGTGGAGTTTTCATAGAGTTTCGTTTGGTCGGCTTTCTATTTTCCTCTTTTTTTGTTTTTTTTTTTGCTTAAATTGTTGTGCATTAGTTTATTCAGGACGTCAGTCAATCAGTTGTTGCGTCTGTCAATCAAGCAGGTAACTGGCTGCAACTAAATGTACGCCACACAAAAACAACAATGGCATACAAACAAGCATATTCATGTAAAAATACTCACCACGCTCTTGCTCTTTGGTGGCAGCAACTCTTTGGCTGACTGCCTGTTGTTGATAATGTTGTTTTTGCCTTGGTTGCTGCTGGTGCTGCTGATTCGGCTTCTGCTTCTGCTTCAGATTCTGCCACACTCTGCCTCTCTTTGCTGTTGTCGGCTAGAGAGCGTGCCACAGACTCTTACGCGTAGACATGGCAACAGCAGCACAGTCACGGCAACGTCAGGCTTTCATCTTTTTTTTTAGCACACGCGCCTGACTTGCCGCTGCTGCTGCTGCTGCTGCTGATGCTGCTGCTGATGCTGCTGCTGCTGTGGCCACCCTTACCCACCCCACAGCTTGCAGCCATCCCCATGCGTTGGTCGCCTGTCGACTGTCAAATCAATTTGTCAGAAATCACTGACAGCTGCTTACAGACAAAACACACAAACATGGCCCAGACCAACCACAGCACCGAGCCCGGCTCAGAAGTTCACACACACACACACATACACTCTGAAAAGTTGTCATGGCAAAAAGGAAAAAAATAAAAAAATATATATATATATATACATACATATACATATATACAGCATACAAATACAAACAGCAGCAGCAGTTGTTGCCTGGAGTGTAAATTATAGCGCATATTTCCATTTCTTTTTGCTTTCTTCAAATTGCTTTGCAGATTGCCGACATTTGAAAATTGTCTACGGCATATCAAGCACTTTCGACATTTACAACTCATTTCTGTGAAATCTCTACGCACAACGCTATTTCATTTTTTTTTCAAGTTCGAAGCTGACAGACAAGCGCCTTTGTTTGCATGCCCCTCACACACACACACACTCAAATACAAAACATACAACACACAGAAATAGGGCAAGCTGCTGTGTGCTGCCAGGCGTATACGTAATTTGGCAGACAATGGCAGCCCAAGACGAAACCCCAATGTAAGATATAAAAAAAGGGGAGAAAAAAATGAATAAGAAAAGGCCTTTGACTGAGCCTTTTAGATTCCCTAGCCGGGAGAGCAACCTGATATTTTTGACAATCTGTTTGTGACTCCATAGGGTTAATTATAAGCAGCAAAGGAAATTTGCTGAAAGGAGATATTAAATTAGCTATAAACTTTTTTTTTAATTTTTGTTACCAAAAATTAACACTCTTAAACTATCCTTCATAGCATAGGAAATGGTTGATATCCTTAGTAATTTTAGCTTGTAGACGTAACATTTTTATAAAAGCCTTGTTGTTGCTGCTTTCAATGCGACCTTCAACCATGTTCTGCATAATTATTAAAGAGCATATCAAGATTATTTCACATATATGAATTCAAATTATTGAATTGAGAATGCAGGTAAATTTCAAACTACTTTAGCTAAACTGATTTCAAAAATTGATTTAAAGCAAGATTGGGAAACGTTCGAAGTAGACTAGAAAATATATAATTTTATTTGAGCATATTATGATTTATATTTGGTGTACCATTAAGTTTGACAGATTTTGTTTTCTCTAAATATTAAATATGAAAGTGTCAATTTATTGCTAGGCACTATCGCTGGAAAGAGCATTATAGTTTCGTGGATGCCCAGAATTATTTGACATAGTGTTTCCTTATATTTTGGACACGCCAGCAGCAACACCAACAGAAGCAGCAGCAACAATACGCAGCAACAAAAATCAGCAGCATGTTTGCTGCTGTTGCTTTTTATTTATTTTTTCGTTAGTAATCTCTACCCCTTTTTCGTGCTTTGCTGTTGTTGTTGTTGCTGTTTGTAGCGTCGTTTTTTGTTTGACCAACAAGCAACATACAAGCTCATAAATAAGTAGGCAAAGGCTCAGGCCCTGTTTGGCCAGCCTAGTCTTTTTGGCAAGAGCATGAGTACCACGCCCAGAGGCTGCCAGTCAGCCGTCTCTTTGCTTATAGCTGAAAATGAAAAATGGATTTCTGTGTCAGTTGGTTGCCATAATTTCAGCTCGATTCGAGACTCAGTCTCCTGCTTTGATGCGAATTCATCATTTGGCATTCAGTTTACATTTCTTCTGCTTTTGATTTTTGTTGCTTTTGTTGTTTTTGTTCTTTGCTATTTGTTTGCCATGTCGCCCCGTTTATTTAATTAATTATTTTAAAGACTTGTCGGCCTTTTTCGCTTTTAATTAATTTATCAAAAGTGTAAATACAAATTGTACGCCCAGGGTCCTCGAGTGTCCCTTTGCGAGGATTTTTTTCCCCTTTTTTTTAATGGTGTTTTCGCTTTTCATATTTTATTTTTAAATAAAACAAACTTTAAATTATCCCCCGCGCGTATAAGTGGGGTTAAGCTGCGTGGCGGGTTAAGCCAAGGCCAAAGTTCTGAAAGCAAAAAAAAAAAAAATTTGCTTTTATACTCTAAGTTCGATTTGAAAAGAGTATATAAGGATTGAGCTAGAGACTTAGCAAATGGGATATAAATTCAGATATATTCGACAAAGAGGAAAGACTCTTAAAGAATGAGAATACAGAATACAGTGTTAAAATAATCACTTAGCTCCGAATTATTATTGCACTGATACCAGAGAATTACTCAGTCGTTTACTTTAGAGACTCAAAGTGCTACTCTGTTTTTTATAATCTAATATTTTAATATATAAATATATATATACATATATTTTATTATATATATATATATATATATGTATAAATTTGTTGCTGTACTTTGCTGGTGATAGGTCTAATAACTCCACTGGTTTCTGTAATCCTTTGGGCCACGTCGCCGGCCCCCTCTATTTGCCTGGCTCCTGTTGTTGCCCGGCCTAATGGACATGGCAAGTCACGTAAATGACGCTGATGATAATGTTGATGCCGCTGATGATGATGTTTATGCCGCCTACGTGTTCATTTCTGTCACAGCGGGCTATAACTTTTGCCCCCTCATCCTGTAACAATTACTCTTTTTTTTGTCGGTGCGTCTTCAATGTCCTGTGCTGCGTATGCGTAATATTCAATGAGTAGTTGGCAACAGCAGTCGAGAGTTCTGTGTCTGGTTGCATTAAATATTAATTTGTGCAACGTTGGCGAACACAGCTCAATTCTCATTGACAGGCGGCCCAGTCCACAGCCCACTCCACCCCTTTCCATATCCTCACTCGCTGTCGGCCAGGCGTTTGCATATGTGTACACATCCTGTTGCCGAATTGCCAAAAACGGAAATTAGTTACAGAAGTTATAATTAAATTCCTTCGAGTAACGGACAACCAGAAACCTGTTTGCATGTGTGCGTGTGGGTGTGTGTGTGTGTGTGCAACAAACTGTGCATGTAAACAGGCGATGTAGCTGCGTCCGGAGCAGCGTCGCCATTGACAACACTTGACTGCGCAGAAGGCGACCGTCCATTTTGAAGAGGCCACCCAAAACACAAGCCGGTCCCCAAAGTCTTAATTAGAAACAGTTTGAGGCTGACTGATTGCCGGTGGTGAGCACATCTCTGTGTGTGTTCCTCTATGTGTGTGTGTCTGCCTGTATGTGTGTGTGGGTGTATGTGTGCGAGTGGCACTCTTAATATAAGGTTGTCTATGTCTGCATCTACGTATATGTGTGGGCGAGTGCCTCGCACTGTTGACTTTCAGTCATTAGCAGAAACATTTTATGCTCCAGAAAACCTTCAAAGTTATAATGTCTGGCAAACTCCACAGTTGTTGCCATTATTTGCATATGTTTTTACGGAACATTATTCCATAATCAAACAAGCAACATGAAAAAAAAAATCTATATGCAACATGTTGTATTTGATTCAATTATTAGGCAGCCAGGCAAAGTGGTTTCCTGGCAAGTGCCATTGTCAATTATTACTTAAATTTCAAAGCACAAGAAAAATCCAATTTGTCTTCTTTTCAATTGCATTCCATATATTTATTTTACTTTCTTTAACAACAAACATTTAATTTAGTCTTTTAAACACAAGGCATATTCATTTTATTCATTTTTATTTGAATTATTTCAAGTCTGTGAGAAATTGCAATTCCCTGGGTGTATTTGTTTCAGTAAAGTAAAGACGCTCCTGGACAACTTCTTTTATGCTGTTGTTTTGTTGCGTTCCCTTCCTTTAATTGTATTCTCACACAAATTAACTTTCTCTTTTTAATGTTATTTTTGAAATGCAATTTCCTTTGATTTATTTTTTTTCAGCTGTACACATGATATCATCCTGGCCTTCTTTCACTACTTCTGGAATATCTTTGTAGCCACACCCTCATTTTTTGGTGGCACACACCCAGAAGCACTCATACATTTGATCTGCACGGTTCAGCGCGCTATTTCAAGTTGCGTGCGTCGATTATTGTAATTGATTTCCACAATTGAATGGCAGGCGAGAACTCGCATAAATCACACACAAATACAAACACACGCACATAAACAGGCAGACACGCATAGCACATGTGCATCAATTATTGAAGTCTGTCGGCAAGGCTGCTGTGCATCGAAAAAACCAACAAAAAATATAGATAAAAAACAACAAAAAAAGAAGAGACACATACATACATATGTACACAGAAAGAGGGCTCCCGCTTGAGGGCTGACAGCGATATGAGGTCTGTCACGCACTGAAGTTTTATTGTTTAGCAAATGCTCAAATCGAATGTCTGTCAGCCGATTACGACATGAAATTCCCGCTGCTGCGATTCGCGCATCGTTGCCGATCAATTATGCAAATGGGCACGGCGACATATTCAATAATAAAGTGGCGTCGACGTCAACGTCAGCGGCGGCATTAGCGTCAATGGCGACGATGTCGCACGCATGTCACAGCATTTATTAAAAGCACTCACATTTTGAGTATTACGTATACGCATTGTGTGTGCCACCAAAAACAACACCAACAACAACAACAGCAACAGCAGTAAACATAACAGAAAGTTAAAGACAAAAAGCAGACCACAGCAAAGCGTATGTGCACACACACACACACACACCCATAAGCACACACGCGTATGTGAACAGCTGTTCGAGTGTCGAGCAATATGATATCATTCCAAATGAAGCTGTAAATGCCGCAGTCGCTGCTCCAAATTAAGCCATTGAATTGACAAAAAATTGTCGCCCAGAACTAAGCAGCTTCGGAACGGGCACTGGCATATTGTGTATACGAAGTGTTGACCAGGCAACCGCTTAGGGAATTTAAGCTTGCTTTTAAATTACACTTTGTGTACGGACTACAGTTTTGCAGTCATTTGCTGACTAGTCCTTTACTACGAAAAATATTTGGCATATGAGGTGAAACCACGTGTTGATAAATTTTATTTCTAATTTACTAAACAAGTTACAAAAAAGTGAAAAAATTAGTAGATCTCGAAAGAATAGTTATTATTAAAATTTATTTTTCAAAATGAATATATTATTTTTAATTATTTTATTTCACGTTTTTCTTGACTTTATTATGTCCAGCAAATCTCTGAGGGTTCTTAACTGTGGTACGCTCATCACACTCGATAGGCTAAGAGATTTGCCAGTCATTTCTTTATTTTCTTGCTGACCTTTTATCTCTGCCTTCCGAACGTTTAACTGTCCTTATGACTAATTTTTGGTCTTATTGGTTTTTTTTTATGTGTTTTCCCAATTCTTGCAATAAATGTGGAACCATTTTACATTTTAATAGCACCGGATTTATTATATCATTTAATTTATTTTTATTTTTATTTCTTCCTCTTAGTTTTATGTAATTCAATTCGTTTCCCTAATTTTAATTATATATCTAATTTAAATGTTTTTGTTTTGTAAGCCGCTTTTTGTGGATTGTTTTTATTCCACATAAAAAAATCAATAATAAATAAATATGACTAAAGAAAAAATACATGTAAATTTGGGAGTCCTTAGTATTTGGTTGGTACGTAGAAATATTCAATAATATTTGGAAATCATTTTCTTTTCATTTAATTCCTATTTTTAAATAGATTTGGAGACTTTAATACTAAGCACTTTAACTCCTGTAGTGCAATAAATGTAGCTACAAATATATTTTCATTATTTCTGCATTTACTTATGCCCATTAGAGCATTAGAAAGCGCTTGTTCAAATGTTTTTTTTTATTGTATCTTTATCGTATATCCATTACTCACACTCCAGACGCCTCTGCAAATACAAAGTATAGTATTTATTTACCTATCTGGCAGTCATTTAGCCGCAATTACCAACGCATCCAATTGTAATCAGCGGCCCACCCAAGCCAATGTTTGAGCTACAGCGCTCTCCCCAGAGTGAGGCGCGTCAATTACTTGAAGTTTTTGTGTTTATTACCAATGGATAGGAGAAGAAGAAGAATGCCTGCAGCTGCTACAAGTCAAATAAAACATATTACAAATGCTTCGCAACACAACGATCCCCTAACACCAGACTCCATCTCCCGACTCTCTTCAGCATCTGGGCGCTATTACTCAGACTTAAGCGCCTCGAGATGTGCCAGCAATCTGACAAATTTCGCACAAATTATGCGGCCAACGCCACAAAATGATGACGACTATGATGACAGGACACCAGGACAAGACGGCAGGACGACGCTGCTCGATGCTCTATGGTCGATGGTCGATGGTCGATGGTCGAGAGATCCCCGTTTCGAGCAACAAAAGGCGACGAAATTATTATTGCATTAAGTGGAATTATTAAATTTCATCGGCCAACGAGGCAGCCGCAACGGAAACGTAACGACGGCTCAGCACAAATAAAAATAAATAAATCTAATCAAAAATAAGCACACAAATAAAATCCACAAATGATAAAAATACAAAAAAAAAAAAAACTGCTGAAGAGGCAGGCAAAATAAATCAATAAAAGAGACAATTGACACAAAAATGCGCTCGAGAACTCGAAGTCGAAGCCCGGGGACAAAATCAGTTTCAGTGTCCCGTTTCAGTTTCAGTCTGGGGCGCAAAGTTTGGCGGGGCCACTCAAATCAACATAAAGTTTGATATATTGTGCCGCATTGGCAGCGCCACGTCCTGCCACGTCCTGCCTCGCCGACAACCCTAAGGCAGCTACCGAACGATGGAGGAGCAGTAGCAGTGGTTGTAGTAGTTGTAGTTGTTGCATAGACTGACGAAGGCAGGGTGGGAGGGAGGTAGGGAGGAGCTAACACTACCACACTACTTATTACGGCCGCTGCTTGTCGCCATTGTTGTCAATTTGGTCGTGTCTTTGACAGCGGCGCTACTCTGGGCCGTCGCAAGTGGGTTGCGGCAAGAGGGGTGGGGCAGGCATTCAAATTGTAGTCGCATCATCATCTTTATGGCTATTGTGATTTCGGAATTAATTGCTGCCGCTGCGACACACAATCGGCGCCCGCTAGGTGGCGCCACAGTGCTTAAAAGGATTTGTACATATTTGGGCAGACCCACAGCACCTCCCCACAATCCTCCATCCCCCCCCACCCGTCTGCAACAGTTTTGACCGCTTTCGCTTGGGTATGTGTGTGTGTGTGTGTGTGTGGCGTCTGCTTCGGTTACTTGATTGCCCTCAAAAGTATGCAATGCTAATAAATTCAGTTTTATGTGTGGTGGGTGTAGGCAGCTCAATTTTCGGCAACTGCCTTTGGGTTTGTGTGTGTGTGTGTGTGTGTAGCTTGGTTTGGTTGCTGTCTCCGCTCCACTTTTATGACAGATCATTAAAATTTCTTCGCATTTTTTTTTCACGTTTAAGTAGCCTGTTTTGTCTTATATTTATAGCGCCTCGATTTGGGGCAACCGGCTGTTGCTTGTGCTCTGCTCTGTGTGTCAAAGGGTGCATTAATATTGAACTTTATTGTCTCTGTGGGTCAGTTCCATTTCAAATTTGAGCAGTGCGGTTCAGTTCGCTTGACTGCCGCATCTAGAGCGTTAATAGGCCATGTGGCCCCATGGTACTTACTGAGCTCACTCAAATCTCCTCGGGTTAGCTACATTAATCTGAATACTGAGTGAGTTGGCAAATATGGTGTGGCCGATTATGGGATATCGCCTAACAGAAGATGTGACATAAATTTCTTTTTTTTTGGTTAATAATGGTTACAACTGTGCTCGAAAGCGATTAATGAGCCAAACAGTTACCCAAACAGTATATTCATTTAGTTTATGTCTTGGCTTATTAGCTTAGTTATATGGTGAATCGAGTTATATACATATATATATATTTTTAATGGTTAATTTTTATTAACGTTTACATCTTCATTTATTAACATTCCATTAATATAGGGATAATTTGATTTAATCATTATGGTTCTTTATACTTACCGTTTGGACCGCGCTTCAGCTGAACACTTTTTAATTATCTGTTTAGCTTTGGCTTCTTTATATGGTTATTATTATTTTTGTTTTATTTTCAACATTTCTTTTTTAATTTACGAACAAATCTTGTATATCGGATTAGTCCGAAATCGTTTCCATCTGAGAAACTTTCAACGAGTTTTTAATTTTCCTTAACTAGCTAAAAATGAACCATAATTCACAATTATGCTTCAGTTAATTTAAACGTGTTTGGATTTCTATTGGAAATCAACTTTAAATATTTGGTAATGTCGCTTCGAAGCCATTACCCACAAATTTAGATAATTCTGGATGCTGGAAACGTGTTGACACACAAATTTGTAGTCAATTGATGTAATCTATTAGTTGTAGATGTAAATGTCAGAAGTACTTAGGAAAGCATCTCAATTTCTTCCGCTCGTGGTCGGTAAATGTGACATTTATTTTTATCTTTTTTAGCATTCCAATAGCAATTTGACTATTTTTTTTTTTTTTTTTTCGTCTTATTTTGTGGCAGGCACGAAACAGCAGCGCTTAACTTTCTAGACAGACGACTACCTAACGCACCTGACAAACTTACTTTAATGTATGTCAAACCTCAGCAGCAAACAACAACAACCACAATAACAGCTCGGGCAAGGCGAAGCCGAGGAACCACAAGAAAATGCGGCCTCTTTTCGACATTTGAGTGACATTATTTGTGTCAACAATAAAACACTCAAAAAACATGTCACCCAACAAATGTGAGAGCAAGAGACAGATAGAGAGCGAGAGAGATAGCGCACAAGCGGTCGAGCCAAGTGAAGGGTGAGAGGGCGAGAGAGTGTGAAAACTTTAAGCAATAGAAACAGCAGTTTCTGTAAGACAAACGGAACCAGAAACTGAAACAGAAACAGAAACGGAAAACAGACGGACAGGGGTACAGTACAATTTAAAATTCAATAAAACTTCAATCAGCGTTTTTAAATGTGTGTGTAAGTATGTGTGTGTGTGTGTTGCCTGGGTGTGTGTGTGTGTGTACACAGCAACGACAGCGCCCAGCAATTTAAACAAATTGAAAGCAAGCGCAAATAAAAAACAGTTTGTTGCCACTTTTCACATCAATTACGCACTTCAGCCAAAATAGACGACGACGACGACGACGTTGGCGTTGGCAACGACGACGACGACGAAGACATAGCAGAACCGAAGCAGCAGCCGCTGCCGCCGTCGCTGTTTTAGGCATAAGGACGAGACGACGAGAGATGTCCTCGTTGGCGGCTGCTTCTAGCACAAAAATAACACTTGAAACTAAACGCGCATTCAGGCGGCGACGTCGCTGCCGGCAGCGCTGTGTTGCTGGGCGTGCCATAGCCCATGCCAACGCCCCCTTCCTATCCTCTCGCCACTCGCCCCTTTCTCGCCACTCGGCACTCGCCACTCGCCTCTCGCCTCTCGCCCGCTCAAACACTCTAGAACAACAATTTTCGCCTGCGTACACGGCGTTTTTTATGCGCCAACTGGCAGCCCCTGGGCTCTACCTACCTTCTCTGCTTCTTCTTCTTCGACCCCTTAACCACATACCCCCAAACCTTAACAATTTGAATACGTGTACATTGGTATGTGTGTGTGTGTTTGCTTGTGTGTGTGTGTGTGTGTTTGCCTATGTTTTCGTTTGCGAAAAGCGAAAGTAAATGTTTGAAAATCGTAAGGAAGGAAAAATCAAGTAAGCATCAACGCAGGCTACAAAAAGAAAAAAAGCGAGAAAAAAAGGATATTTATCTTTGGCGAAGATTATATGCCCTTGAAGGCAAGAGTCTATTAAAATGATTGAGCATTTACCGAATGCACGATGGATATTTATGGCTTCTTATTAACCAAATGCTAACATTTTTGCATAAGAAAAATATTTATCATTTTGCCTTCGGGCTTTGCAAATAATTCATTGATAAGCGTTTATTTTGTATACAACCAAAAGGTAACTGAATTTGATTTGCTTATAAATTATAAAATAGACATTTGTGAAAATTGTAAAATATGACTGCAATTTAAATGAAATTTGTTGTTGAGATTTAAGTTCAAATGCTATTGACATGCAGTTCAATTACTAAACCAATGAAAGTTAAGATCAGTGAGACACTTTACATTATACAAACGAAAATTGGCAGACACAATCAATGAAAAAGGTCATGAACTGTCGAATGACTTCGCTTAATAGCCACTTCTATTGACACATTGCCAACTCCAAGTCAGATTCAGTGTATCCTTTCGAAGAGTATACAGACGGCAAGACAGCGAAAATAAAATAAAAAAAAAACCAAAAATCCAACTTGGTTTTTATTGCGCGTGATAACAAGCGGGGAGTTGAGTATGGAATGGGAATTGGAGTAGAAGTGGCAATGAGAATGGGAACGGGAATGGGAATGAGATCCTCGTACTGCTGCTGCGTCTAGTACTAGAGACTCAATAGACGTGGGCACTGGCTTTGCCGGTATGCCTGGCTGAATGGCTGACTGGCTGGCAGGCTGGCTGGCTGGCTGGCTGGCTGGCTGGCTGACTGGCTGGCTGGGTGCTGCTCTGGACAGCGCTGTTTGATGTTATTATAGATGACGATGATGGCGATGACGACAGCGTGTGGCACTCACAGGATTTCAACGATGATTTTTACCTTCTCTGCTGCCTCGGCTTCGACTTTGACTGCCTCGAAGAGCTGCCAATCAGAGGCGAAGCGTCAAAAAGTCTTCTTCATCTGCTGCTTCTGCTTCTGCTCCTTCTGCTGCTTTCGCATGTTTCAGGTTGACAATAATGCTTCAAGCACAGAACAGCCAGCAGCATACATGTATATGTATATGTGTATGTGTGATTTGGCCATTACTTTGTTGCCAAGGCTCCCATTGCTATTGACAATAATTCTAGGTAAGTTAACTTGACACTGTCTGTTTAAGCTATTAAATCTTAACAAGGCTGCTGTCGCTCATCATTTAACTTTAAGCAAAATTACTATGAGAAGTTTTCTATCGAAAATATTACTAATCATAGCTTAAGTAAAACAAACATTAAAAGTCTGCTTGGCATAAAATAAAACATTTATTCATAAATGACATAAATAATAAAATAAATAAATCAGAATTAGAAAAGAAAAGAAAACTGTTTGTAAGAAATATTTAGTCAGAAATAAACTAACTATCGGAACAAATGTTAATTTATATATTACATATTTTTTATTTATTTATTTAGAAAATTTCAATATTTGTACTTTCTATAACGAAGACTAATTTGAAGTTATGCAAAAGTCTGCGATAATTACCGCATGAGTTATTCTCTTCTATTACAAACCCGAAAATTTAAATTAAATCCATCCAAAGGAAGCCTTTATTATGCTGTTAACTACTATGTACTAATAATATACAAGGTTGATTGCATAACCTTAAACTTTTCATTTAATTAACATTAATTCTAATGTGCCTCAAATTTATTTAAATCAACCTAAACTGCGCTGCATAAACATGAACTCAAATAGTGCCAAATTCCCATAATAATGCGCTATGCTTAAGTAATTATTATGAAAAGCTCGAGCACATTTCCATAGCTTCACTGCTTTCGTGAGATATTTTAGTGATTGCTGCTGAAACTTTTTACCTGCTTCTGTTTCTGATGCTTTGTTTAGGCCGCGCGCCAAACAGCTCAAAGTTGGCAGTGGGTGCTGCTGCTGCTGTTGGTGTTGGTGTTGGTGTTGGTGCTGTTTCTTCTGCTGCTGCTGAACAATATGCAATAATAACAATTTACATATTCATGAGCCGCTTACGCATACAAACACACTGAAAAACAGGCAACAACAAGGCCAACAGCAACAATAACAACAACAACAAAAACAACACTGCGATAGGCAGAGGCAGTTTGCATAAAGAGCAGCAGCCGCTTAAAAGAAAAAACAGAACCAACTCCCTTTAGAGCACAATGCGAACGCGAAACAGCCCCCACCTCACCCCCCCCCCCCCCAGTCACCAACCCCCAACCCCAGGGGCTAGTCAGGCAGCCCTTTTGTTAAGCCCAAACAGCGGAGCGGTAACTGTAGCTGACCAAATATTTATGTATGGCCGCCTCATTTATTTATTTTCATATTTTTTATGATATTTATTTAAGGCTGGTCTTTTGTTGGCAATTGAAAATTATACACAATATGCGTATATGTATATTTACATACGCACGTATACGTATCTATATCTATGTGTGCCTCTGTGTGTGTGTGTGTGTGTGTGTATGCTCTCAATTTTATTTGGGATTTGTACCTTTGATTTGGAGCAGAAGCTACAAGTACTGAAAATTGCGTTCTGTGACTCTGGGGTTTGTTTTATTTATAGTTGTCAACATGAGTTAGCAGGCACTGTATATCTATGTGTGCGTGTGTGTGTGTGTATGTTCCTTGGGGAGTTTCTGGGTCAGCGCCGATGGCTATGAATTGCAAATGAAAGGCAATTCTCAAAATAGCCGTAGTTATGCGAAATTTTCGAGGCTGTGGCTGCTCGATGCTCTTAGCTTTTGCTCTTTGCCAATCTCAGCAGAACCTACCACAAAAATAAATCAAAACAAAAGCAGCGACGCCAGCAGTGACTGAGGCGTATACCAGGCCGCAACAAATTTCAAACGAAGAGCAGACGAAGATGTTGTTGATGCTGCTGCTGCTGTTGTTGTTGTTGTTGTTGTTAATGTTGTCGTTTTGCAGCATCCACATGCCGACGGCGTCGGCGCTGGCATCGATTTTGCTCGCGTTCTCTGCTCTCTCACTGGTTCGTCATCCTCTCTCGCAGCAGCAGAAGCAGCAGTAGCAGCAGCAGCAGCAGCAGCAGCAGCAGCAGCAGTAGCGACCAGCAGAGACTCACTGGACTCGATGTTCTTTGGTGCTCCGTCAGTCAGGTGCAGACAGTTGACGTGTACGGTTTGTGCAACGGCAGCACGCAACAAAATAGCAGCGTTTCGAGAAAGACTAAATAGAAAAATTTTTGATTTTGCACCACACAAAGAACCACAGCTAGAATAAAAATAAGCAGAAGAAGAAGAAGAAGCAGAAGCAGAGCAATGCAAGCAACTACGACAACAACAACAGTGTGTTAAATGTTAAAAATGTGAAATGCAAACAACAGCAGCAAGCAACTAACAAGCAGAAGCACCAACAACAGCAATAACAACAACAACAACAGCAGCACATCAGAATCGCGCGCGTGTGAGTGTAAATTGTGTGTGTGTGTGCGTGTGTGTGTGCGTTGCGAGTGTTTGCGTTGCGTTGAGTGTGTGTGTGCGTGTGTGTGAGAGTGCTGCCCGTCACATATCAGCCAAAAGAAGAAGAAGAAAAAACGGTTCAGTGGAAAGCGCGCAGCGCAGCAGCAGCAGCACCAGCAGCAGCAGGAAAATTTGTTCAACAGCAGCGAAGAACGACAGCGACGCAGGCAGCGACGCCAGCAGCAGGTAGGGCACAGCTTTTAAATTTACAGGCAGCCAGAGCATAAGCAAGCCAGGCAGCAGCAGCAGCAGCATACTCACCACACCCTGATCCTGCAGGAGACGTCGCAGCAGCAGCAACAGCAGCTTCAGCAGCAGCATCAGCAGCAGCAGCAGCAGCAACAACAGGCAGCAGCTGCGCAAAGAGCAGTTTGCTCTCTCATTTCTAATACACTCACTCTTACTGTCTCTCTCCCTTGAGCGCTCTCTCGCTCTCTCTCTCCCTCTCTATCTCTCTCGCTCAGCTGCTGCACGTGGAGTCTGTGCAAAGCAATTGGCATCCAAGTTGAGTCAAAGTTTTTGGTCCAGTTGCCTTTTGTAATTTTCCGTAGCATACTTTTATGCTGCTGCTGCTGGCTCAGCAAATTCTTAGCTGCTGCCAGCGCTGTTCATTGTCACTGTGAGTGTTTCTTTCTCTGTGTGTTTCTATGTCTGTGTGTGTGTGTGTGCTAATTGTGTTGGCCAATTTTTGAGCGCTTGACTGCTGGGGGCTGCAAACGAAAATTGATACAATGTGTAAACAAAACTAAACAATTACGTGAAATGAAATTGAATTTCTGTTTTTGTTGTTGTTGCTGTTTTGTCGAACGCTGGCTGACCTTGTGGGCGAGAGAGATAATGATAACAGACTGAAATCCAGGCACAATTACGCCAAGCGGGGCGGCTGCTTTAAATGAGCGCCAATAAAAAATGTAGGATAGTGTGTCAGCAACACACACGCACACTCAAACACACACATACACCTGTACACATACGCAGAGATTGGCATGCCATGTGCGGCTGGCGTACGTGTAAATGACCGGAAACTGTGCTCAAGTGCCAAAGACAAGCCTCCATCCCCCTCCCTACACACACACACACACACACACACACTCACACGCACACATGAAGAAGACTGCTCCTAGTTGCTGAGGCTACTTGTCAGTTGTCCCGGCTCAGTTCTCAGTTTGTTTCTTTCTGCTTTTTTTGCACTTCAATTGTCAAATTGTTCTTGTTTATTGTTGCAATAGTTTTGTTGATGGACAGGTTTGTTGCCAGCCTCCAGTCGCTGAGCCCCGCCCCTCATACCACTCTCTTGCTCCTTTCACTTGTTTTTAAAGTGATTTTCGCAGACGTAGTCGCTTTTATGGCGTCGTCGTCGTCGTTCGCACAAGCAAGCAAAACAAAACAATCAACACGGAAGTCTTTTTTCGTTGTTTGCTTGTTGTTATTCTCATTCTCGTTCTTTCATTTCTTTCTTGCTTTTTTTCTTTTCTTTTCTTTTTTTTACTTTTTATTGTTGTTATTGCGCTCGACGTGTGTGTTTGTGTGTGCGTGTGTGTGTGTATAAATCAACGTGGCCTAGTGCGCTGCTTGAGGTTGACGTGCACGGTCTTTTGTGTTTGTGTGTTTTGCACCGCTGCGAGTTTTATGCTCAGCTTGATTGTGAAGTGTTTTAGCTTTAGCGAGTTGACATTTCAGTTTTTTATTCTTGTAACTCCAATCCCCTGCACATCCCACCCCCATACCCCGTATTTCCTTCATACCTTTATTGATTGACAAGCAAGCAGCAGCTAACCAACTGACAGCCCACAAAATATATAACTCTGTGGCAACACTTTATTGCTGGCTTTCCCAAAAGTGCTTCAAAAATATTACAAAATTTATGTGCACAACTCAAACACTACTAACAGCTTCAGTTTGTTTCTGATTTAAGCGAAATACCTTTTTGGAACTGCGAAAAATATAAATTTGGCTTGAAAATGTGGGAAAATTCTCGCAGTCCGTATTGAAGCCAATTTATTTTATGTTCAGATAATGATCACTTAAAAAGGGATACGATTTTAGGTAAAGTTACGCAAAGCAAATGTAACTCAATGATTTCCAATAGTGTCCTAACTTATCAAGTGTAATTTCACAATGAGTATAATTCCGCTGTAAACTAGTTAAAGTTACCAGAAAGTAATGTAGACAGCTTGGTGTGGATTTCTGAAGTTTAGCATATGTTTGTATATTATTTATTTGTTGGCAAAATATATTTGTTTTTAAATTCAAGAGATATCTTAAGCTAATAAGTAGAAAATGTTTGTAAATTTCATGGTACAATGAGAACTTCTATTAAGCTAAGAGACTCCAATTAATAGATTTCAAGAAATTTGTTTTTCTCTCACATTTATTTTCATGCTACTAAATCAGTTTAAGCTAATAAACTAAGAAACAATTCAATTAGTCAAATAAGTTAGATTGTGGCATATTCCTTTTCAGTTAACCACAATATTGTTTTACTGTCAATAATTGCAATATGATTTGCCAATGAAATGTGCATTGATGTGGGAATTTTGAAAGGAGCAGTTGGAACCACTTCCAGCACTTCAGATGAGCTGTGAAAGCCACTTTTATTCAATATTAAATGAGCTAATAATGATGTCCATATATTGCTCATACGCCACGTGTCTGGCTTTGCGAAACATATTGAATTCAATTTGAAATTCAGTCGAAATCGACGAAGTGGCATCAGTTGCATTTGGCAGGACGAAACCTAATTGAAAAGGAGACGCTACAGAGAGCAAGAAAATGGCAACAACAAGTGAACTGAACTGAATTGGGAAGAACAATCAACAATTTTGTGGAAAAAGAAAAAATCAAAAAAATAAAAGTTGCCTGCTAAATATGTTGCGATGCTTGAACCAGTTTCAGCTGCAGATACAGTTACAAAGGCACACAGATACAGCTACAGTTACAGATACAAAGAAACAGATACTTGACGCTGGGCGCAGACAAAGACAGAAGGCAATTATAGAAATATATATACAGATAGAAAGTAGCAGCAACAAATAATAAAACCAAGTTGCCATAGACAATCACAACAACAACAACTAAAACAACGATAATGTTGTCGGCGTCGACGCCGACGACAAGTAGCTGCAAAAGTTCTGCAACGTTTTTCGCATATTAAACAAACTTCAAGTTGGGCCGACGACGTAACGTCAGCGTCGACTGCGACAGCGGCAGCGACGCAGCCACACAGCCTCATTATTTATTTGATTGCCCGCACAGCCAACGTTCAAATTACCCCCAGGGACAAAGCAAGCGGAGCCCACAACAACAACAACAATACAAAAAAAAAATAAAACAACAAAAAAATGAAAGGAAAGAAAGACAGAAAGAAATAATAGTCGGAGTCGGCAATGGGCATAAATGTAATTAATAAGCCAAATTAATGCAAACAATAATACAAATTCATTTTCATGCACAAATGAAACTAAATTACAACAACGTGCGCGCAGCAGCAGCAGCAGCAGCAGCACCAACAACAACAACCATTTAAACAAACAACAGCAATACAGAATTATGCTCATATAGCAAACTGAGTATACCGAATCTTAAATAGGCTTATGTTTCGAGAGTGCTTTCAGCTAAGCTCACAAATTGATAATAAAGAAACTAGTTGCCAAAGCAGACAGAGGTGCCTCTGAATAGTAGAAGGGCAGTCTTAATATTTCCTAAAATAATAATAATAATAGAAGAAAAGAAAACAGTTCAACTTTTCTTGTTTTGTTAATCAGTTTAAAGCTGTTTGCTTTAGTTACTGCAGCAGTTGAGAATTAATGCTCGAATTACTTCAAACTGTTACGCATATTGTGGCAAGTGTGTTATTTATTTTATTTATATTTTACTGCTTGCGAAAACCTATTCGAATTCGACGCACACTTGCAACTTGACTTAACTTCACGACCTCAATTCACAAATTGATGAGCAGCAGCTCTATCTTTCAATTCCGGGTTACAACACATATTTTTAAATGTGAAATAAATATCGATTGTAAATATAATAAATGAATATAAATTTATTTGACTTGGCAGTAATGGCGTCTTTAGACCCATTCAATATTCTGAACTTTGAAATGAATTAAAAAGTGGGTCAAGTTATTCAGTAATTTATCTGTAGGTCTTTGGGTACATAACATTATTATCCATCCATCCCCGAGGGTCAGCTCTCTGCCATATTCATTTTGTATTCCACGCTCAACTATTACACATAAATATTTGATTTTATAGTTACTTAATTTGTTGCGAACAAGTTGTTCGAATGGACTATACCCATGTCGTGTGAGCGCATAATAAATGTACACTAATAAGCACAGGGCAGACACACATACTCTTGCAAACACAAACACAAACAAAAACGAAAAAAAAAAACGAAAAAAAGAAGGAAAACAGGCACACTAACACATCGACAACTAAACAGTTCGTTGAGCATAAAAACGAGGAAATCTACTTAATCACGTTTAATTAAGGTGAGTTTATAAGTAGCTGTGTGTGCATTAGTCCGGCACATACAACTGTGTGTGTGGTGTGGTGTGTGTGTGTGTAACTACATACATTTTTTGCGAATTGCTTTTATTGCCCTTATACAGAGCTAAAGACACAAAAGAGCTCGCCAGGTAATCACAGAGCCAGGTCCAGGGTCTGAGCCCCTTCATAAACCAAACAGCTTCCGTGTGCACATAAATGCAAATTAGGGTTAAATGTTGATGTTGACTGTATGTGTGTGTGTATGTGTGTTTGTGTGGGTGGGTAGGTGTTGCTCCGCATGTGTGTGTTTACTGAGTGTGTAGTGTGTGCATCACAGCGGATTATAATAATAAGCAAGTGCTTAGCATAAATGGATTTATTGGCTGCACATTCATCAAGAGTCAAATGTTGGCACTTTGTTTGCATTAGTCGCTTAGTTGGGCATTTCTCCAGTTATGGATGGATGTTGTTGTTGTTGTTGTTGTTGTTACTGTTGCTATTTGCTGTTATTGTTGTTGCTGGTCAGCTACTTAGGCATGGCTCGCTGGCTTTGACTTTCCCCCTTCTGATTATTTTCAATTAATCGGCATCCTTTTGCCGCTACGTACTAAGCTCTGATGCATTTCGCGCCCCCTAACTGGGCAGCCAGTAATATGAAACCATGTTTTCATTTAGAGTTGCCTCCAATAGCCTCTTGTAAGTGCAGCGTTCAATGAATTTCTGCAAAAATGTAAATTTGAAATACTGAAATATTATATTTTACTTTCAGACTCAACTTGCAGTTAGTGCTAATTCTTGTTACCTTGTTAAACTAAAAATAATTGGTACACATTTCGAGTAATAGTTATGTTGAAAAAAACAAATGTGAACAATAAAATAAAATATAAAATATTTGGGCATATTAATATTAATATTGACATTTTTAAGCAGAGAGCTACGACATAAATGTCTCTCATCTACATTAAATTCATTAAATTTAATTTATCTTAAACTAAATGTGCCCTCCTTTCACATTTGTAGCACTTTTCATGAATATTATTAAGCTTAGCTCTTTAAATCATACCTCAGCTCATTTGTGATAATGGTGGCAGTAATCTAAATGATTTGCATCCTTAAGTAATAATTTTTGTGCAACGTATTTGCTTGCTCATTTCCACAACCCCTCACCATCCATCTCTCAATCTCTCAATCTATCTCCCTCTGTGTCTCACTCTGTCTGTCTGTCTGTCTGTCGGTTGGTTTCTCTGTTGCTCATTAATTGTGTGTCATTGCTTTGATTGTCACATATGCACCATCTCTCAACCGAAATGAGCTTGGGAACTGAACAGAAACCCTCTCCGCATTTGGTTAATTGAAAAATCATGATGGTCCTCATCATTAGCAAAAGCTTCGTGACTTTTGTCGTTCCACAGTACCAGTTCCACAGTACCAGTTCCTCCGCCCACCCGCTTGGCCCCGTTCCCGCTGTGCTTCCCATTTATGTAATCGATGCATGTCAAACAGCAAACACAACAACTGAATGGCGTGTGTGTCTCCATGTGTGTGTGTGTGACACAAGTGCTGAAAAACGAAACGAACAGCGCATAACGAAACGAAACGAGAGACAGGGAAAAGCAATGGAAGGAGGAAACTAAAGCGGGACACAAAACCTATCAAGTTGCAGGCTCGTTGATTTCAATTTCTGAATTGCAAAATGCAGTCGCATTTGCATATTGCTCATACGCCATGTGGCACTGGCCTCAGCACGTACTTACCAAAAGAACCAGCAACCAAAAAAAAAACCGTTTTCTAATTAAGCGCCAGAATAAATTAAAAAAAAAGATAAAATAGTGACACACACATGGCTTGCTTTTAGTGGGATACTTTTTATTTCCTTCTTCAGCGATTCTATTTTAGTGTTGGAGCCGACGCTGGCTTTTTTATTGCATAAACAAAATGCGAGGGTTTTAGTTTGTCGCTGGATAAAAAGTACATAAATTTCAAATAAGTCACGTTTCCGGCATTGTAGCCTGCCCCTAACCCCCCAAATTAACCAACACACACACACACAGATGCCGCCATGAAAATGTGCTTTGTTGTGGCTCAGCGTCTGCAGACAACGAAAAAATATTTATTTGTGCATAAAAATAGTCAACTATGGAAAACAAAATGGCAAAATGAATGTTAAATAAAAGCGGGCAAAACAAGAATGGACGCTGGGTGTGCTTGGGGTGGTGTAGTTGGGCTTATTCAGAAAGTTTTTGATTTGTAAAGTTGTACGGTTCAAGTTGTTTGTGGAACTGTGATATTTTCAACGTACCTTTTAAGCTGATTTACAGATTATTATCAACAGCAGCAGTGGCAGCAACAATGAAAGCATCACGACCGAGTCTAGTCGTTAAAAATAATGTACTACATAAATACTCTATTATGCCCTCTCTCTCTCTATATATATATCTCTCTCACACACATACTCTTCCTATCTATCTCTATCTTTTTCACTCGAGGCAAGAGTTTAATGACGCCATCTGTTGTTGTACTTTAATTGGGCAAGAGCTCGAATTTCCATTAATTGTAATTACTCGTTCAACATAACAATAATAATAAATATATGTAAAAATATATAAGTCATTCGGAGGCAATAATTTATTTAAATTGATTTACTTTGCACACAATTTATGTATTTTCCCATCTCCATAAATTCTTAGCTTATCACAAGTTTCGCATAATTAAAGTTAATTTTATACATAGATAAAGCATAAAAGATTAGAGCATAATAGCTAGTGATTTAATCTTTTGTCCCTCGACCCCATGACCAAACCTGTGAACTTGCATACCCCACATACCCTGGAAAGTAAAACTTATCTCTACACCTGACCGTTCACCCACAGGCAGCAAGAGCAAGAGCAGCAGACAACAGACAGCTTATTTTTATTCACCGCATTTTCATTCTCCTATTTCACAGAGTTTATTGTACTGCAAACACACTCTCTGCCCACCAGTTGGCCAACAACTCCCACCACACCGTGCACCTCCTTGCCCGGCATCCGGATTTATTATATACGCTTTATGCGCATATTTGTATATACTCTGCAGGAGGTCATTGTAATTTAGTCACAAGGCACGCAACGCATCGAAACGAGGCAGCATAAAAAGAATCAAATATATTTATTTTCTGTATGCATTAATATATTTGTTGTCTGTCTGTCTCTCCCGCTGTGTTGCTGAACCGCCTTTTGTAGCATCTCAATTGGGAGACGTTGAATTTGATTACAATATCACATAGCTCGAGATTTAAATTGTTGTCTGATAAGCTTTTTTCTCAGCAAAAACTTTCATCCCCATCCCATTTCCATTTAGCGAATATAGTTACTCGGGGGAAAAGCATTCAAAAATGCAATTGAAGTTGGCTATTCTGATAGGGTATCTTGCATTTGGCCAACTCTTATCTGGCGCTTCTTTCTTGTTATAGTAAAAAGTAAACTCGTGGTAATAACGCATTTTCTGCTCGCCATTTGCTTTGCATTTTAACGACTGGAATTTGTCGTTCGTTTGTTGCTGTTTGCTTCGAGTGAACTTTAATTGAATAAGTTTTAAGCGGATTTTGCTGCAAGCCCGGCTGCTGGCAGCTGTTGATGCCGTTACTACTGCTGCTGCTGCTGCTGCTGCTGCTGTGCCACACGGTGTATATGGCATGTTTAATTGAAATATTCCAACAGCAGACTGTGTCCAGTGATTTTTGAATAACAAATGCCCTCCAAACCCTGACTGAGCAACAGGAGGTGATGCAATTTGATTGCATCTCTAAGCGAGATTTGCATTCATAATATGCATTCATAAAAGCATTATGAGCTGCGAACAGCGTGCTTTAGCATAATTGGCGTTTTTGCTATTGGATTTGCGTATAGATCACATAAATAATTTGCTCTCATCTGAATTGTGTAGCATTTTTTGAGCAAAGATTAGAAATTGAATAAAGAGATTAAATAGAAAACAATTTAAGCGTGCCTAACTGAATATTCTTCAAAACATACTGGCTATAAAATAATTGTTGATTGAAATTTTTATTCTTTTTTAAATAGGGAGACAATATTAAAGGAATAATAATAAAAACAACCCTTGAAAGTAATCACTTATTCGAAATATTAACAATCCCTATTTTTTGGAATTTGTAAATGAATGCAGGATCCGTTTACAATAAAATATTTGGAAAATAATAAAACGCGATTAATTAACTGGGTATTCCCCGATAAATAATAATTGCTAATAGTTATTTAACTTCTGCTCGAAATAAAGAAAAAATAATAAGTAAGAAATTATTCTTAACAAAAAGAAATGAATGTACCGAATGATATTTTATACAATATTTAAAACCATATTTGGTAATTTTAAATCCATTATCCATTTTGGCAGCCGTTCGTTGCTCAATGGAGTGACCATTTCCGGGGCACTTCCCGCCAGTGGAGCCTCAAGTAGATCGTAATAAGTGTGCAATGTGCACGGCGCCAATTGCAATGATGTGCGCAGGAAGGCGGCCATTTCCATATCCTGTACTCGGTCGCCGTATTTCTGCTCCTTTTGCTCTTTTGCCGTTTTTTTCTTGAATTAAAAGTAAAAATCAAGCAGCATTTGCCTTTGTGCGTGGCCTACCTTTGGTCCCAGCACATTCAAGCACACAACACACACACACACACATACGCACACCCAGAGAGAGAGTCACACGCACGTCGAAATGTAATTTCATGGCACACAAGTTTTTAATTAAATTTCATGGCAGACGTTGCAGCCGAAGCAGGAGCAGTGGCAGCCTTTTAACATGCAATCAAAAAACCACTCGCATGCATATAGGGCAGCTGTACAAGTGTGTGTGTACATTGCAGCAAGCTTATGCATGTATATGCATATGTATATCATATAAATGTATATATATATATATACAAATGGCACACAAAACTGCAGCCTTAATGCGTTTTTCAAGTGGCAGCCGAGCCACAGCCGGAGTAGTAGAAGCAGTAGAAGCATCAGCGAAACCAGCTGGCAAAGCGGCCATTTTGCCAGCAACCAACGATCCACATCCGCAACCGGACAACCTCTGCTGCTATGCTCACCATCCCTCTCTCATTCACTAGGTTTTCCCTTGGCATACTCTGGCTGCAATCATCGTCACGTAATTTTATTAAGCTCTTAGCCAGACAGCGGCCATAAACCGAGCAGGTTTTCAGTTGCATCTGCTGCTGCTGCTGTTGGTGCTGCTGCTGCATCCGCCAAACTGCTTCTCTGTGTATGCCTGCTGCAACATGTTGTTGTTGCTCAACAACGTTGCAAGTGGTCGAAAGGCACTTCAGCACTATGTTTGCGCCCTGCAGCTGATAGCTTCCATAGATTATACATGGATTGATTATATAGCTTCTTTAACGAGCAACCTATCGGCTTATTGCCAGAACTGCAGGTTTTTCTTTGCTCATTTCATATCTTCATTCAGTTAGCAATAAGAATTGTCAACCAATGTTAGTAATTGCAAGCAAAGTTACTGAACCTTTATTTCAAACAATAACAATAATACAACAATAATAACAGAAAACGCTGAGTAAACAGCACACAAATTGCAAATAACAAATGATAAATAACATTTTTCAACCTAACCGCAAATAATAATTTGATTTTGCATTATGTATAGTGAACTGAGTAAATTATTGCATACGATTTTGAGTTATTGTATTTAATTTATAACTTTGAGTAGAATTTATTTCAAATATATATTTTTACTATATTTGAATATCGCTTTATCTCACATTTGTTTGCTTTTTCAGCGAATAGACGAAAATTAATCACTCACAACTATTGCATTTATTAGCCAGAAATTATTTACTACCTTAGGTAGGCTATAACCATAAATCATATTCAAGCTGTCAACGCAACTTGTACAGGGTATATGCACAGCACGGCAATTAAGAGGAAAATTTAATTTTCTCGTTTTAATTATGCACTTGGATGACTTGCAGTTGACTTTCAGCTTTCAAGCTTACTGTCGGTCAGCTAAATTGCATTTAAAAGCAGCCAATAGATGATCTCATGGCCGGTGAGACGGCGACGGGTAAGGAGGCGCAGACGTGGCTGACAAGGCAGGAAAGGTCGTGGCTTTCATCTCTGATATTTATTTCATTAGCCGTTGCAGCCATTGTTGCTGTCGTTGTTGTCGTTGTCGTTGTTGCTGTTGTTGTCGTTGTCGTTGTCGCTGTGGCTTGTATTTGCTGGCAAATCAAACAAAAATGCTTGTCGAGTTGCCTGCCAAAGACACTTTGACTTTGTTTATGGTAAACAACAAGCAATGTGGCCTTCGGCGCCTGCCCTGTGGGGCATGGGCGTGGCACACACACACACTGATATAGACATATAGTATAGCTAATGCAATTCGCTTCTGGCCTTGTGTGTTTGTTACTGACGTTGTTGTTGGCCGTAGTTCTTAGACAGGCGACAGCCGCTGCTTGTAGCTCTGTGCCACGGTCGTCTGACTGTGGCATACCCAGCACATACTCGTTCCCTCCATAAACACACACACACACTCACGCACACACACACCCATGTGTTGACATTTCGGTGGGCTGTGGCGGGGCGTTAGCGGTGCGGTTTGCTGATGCGCAACAAGTTATGCAGCCGCAATTAGTTGGCTCGTCCCTCGACCAAATTTCTTGGCACTAATGCCAAAACCCAAGCCACACAGCCGACGACAACAACAGCAACAACAACAGCAGCAGGAGCAGCAACAGCAACAGCAACGCGTAATATCGGCAACGCTGTCGGCAGATTTGTGTGCGGTGTACGCGGCGTATGCGTTATGCAATTTGATGGGCGCCCCCCCAAAACAAACACACTCGATTTAATGATATTTATGTGTAAAACACATTGAATACCTATCGAATGCCTGAAATGGGCATTTTGGAAACAAAGCTCAGTTTGACATTCTGATGTGGCTATAAAAATACAATTATATTTAATCTACTTATATGCTATAATCATATCAAATAATAACATGTTCATAATATATTTCTGAAATCCGAAGAGGCCAAAGGAATTTGATTGAATCAAGAAAAAAATAGCAATATTTGCTCAATTTATGCGAATGCGAATAATTATAACATCAAGCACTTATCATTACGATTAAAACATAATAAATCCGACCCAGACCTGGTCACGTACATATTATTTTACACATTAGTCCCATTAGTTTTCCAATTCAATAAGAGCGTGCGAAACATGAATATGATACTAATTATAATACACATGTGAACCTCTATTAAATAAAGTACTGTCTCTGCCATGTTAAGTACATTGCTCATGTGCTATTAAGTATTTATATCCATTAGAGATGACCTTTAAAAGTGGCCAACACAACGACAAAAGCAACAGCATCAACAAAAATAGCGTGTGCAAAAATTTTGATTGCATTCATTATGCAATATAAATATTAAGCAAATTGTGTGGACAACACTTTATAAATAAATACATACATATATATATTCTCAGTTTTGTTCTTGTTGTTGCTACAACAAGTTTTTCGTGTGCGTTGGTGTGTCCAGCAAAATTTATGTGGCAATTAACAACACGCTCTGGACTCAAATGCTACGACCCCAAAAATATTCATTAAAATTTTCCATTGTTTGGTCGAGCAGATTTTTGTAGATTATCGCAACTGCAATGTGTCTTCAGTTTTGTGAGGACTCTTGTGTAAATTTAGAAATTTATAGTTATTTAAAAATTCAGACAGACACACTCACACACGAACACACACACACACACGTCGGTAGTGTGGCTCTTATGTAGCCAAATATGAATAAATTATCGGCCCATTGTTTGCTGCTTGAAACGTAACCAAATTGCCAGTGCCCAGCAGAGAAGTTTGGGCCAAGACTTTGGCCATAAGCCACACGAATGCGCAAGCACAAAACCAAACACACACTCATTTATACTTAAATGACACTCACACACATACACAAATATAGTGTAAAACGGCATACTAGGATATAGCAGTTATAGTAGTGTTAGTAACAAGGCAGGCAGAGCATTGTCTTAGCCTCACTACCGCCCGCAGTCGAGTGTATGTGCCAACCCTTACAGATGCTGTTGACATGGCTTTTGTCATTTTCTGGTTACGGCCAAGCGAACAAAGCCAAAACTCGAAAGGAAGTGCCCTAGGGAGAGTGGAAGAGAGAAAGAACGAGCGAAGGGGGGTTCGGGTTGGGAGATTTGCGGCATGTGTCCACATGCGACGTGAGCAAACTTTGACTACAGTTGGCGCCGTGTTGTTTATTTTGTATCAAATTTAAAACACAGAAAAAGAGCGAAAGGCATAAGCAGAGAGAGATAGAGAGAGAGAGAGAGAGAGAGAGGGAGAGAGAGATACTGAGCGTGTGAGTTTGATGTCGACCTGTGCTCTTTTGGGGCATTTAATTGTATTGACAAAAACTATTGCACTTATTTAAAAACTATAATTAATTGAGTTGGCATGGTCAGACATAATATTAAAACCGTGATTTCAATTCCATTTGTGCTGCATACAATAAATTGTGCGCATTTATATAACAAATACACAAATGCCTATAAATGAATATTTATATTTCTAAAGGAATATTTGTTATTGTTCACTTTTCCAAAGCTGACATATTTATATTTGACAATAATATAATTTAAATTCGATTGCATTTAACTTTTAATTGTAAACTAGATGTTGCTAGGGTAATGAGCAAATTATGAAACGATTTTCGATGATTTATTGTTATTACCAATATTCTTTGTATTGTGTGGAAGCATTCATATTTGAAATATGTTTTTTGCTATTTTGGTCAGGTGTTTATTATATGTAGTTGGAATATTTAAATATATTTATATTTTTTGTTGCATTTATTAAAATTAGTGTTTCAATTTAATTTCCAACCAATAATTAAAGTTGAAAACTAAAATTTAATTTGCAATTTTAATTGTTCTTCAGAATTAGCAAGTTATTTCTCAACTTTTTAAGAGTCTCAAATTATACATAAAACTATGAATAAATCTCACTCATTTATAAGATGCAACTATTTCTTGGCAAATAATTTAGGTAATTAAATATATTTTATTTTTATTAATTGTTTGGTGGCCTCCTTTTAAAATTTAATGTTTTATGATTTTTTTGAATTTTTGGTTGATTGAATAAGCTGTTTTATTCATACAACATAGTAATTAAGCTTGGTTACGATTCGCTGCACAATCAACTCAATGGCTACTTCGAATAATATATATAAAAACAACTTTAAGAACAGCTAAAGCCAAGTTCAGCACTTTGCGTTCTTGTTATTGCTCTTGTCGTAGTTGCTGTAGTTTGGAAAGTTGTCCAAAACAAATGCAGCATTTCAATTAAGTTCCCGGGCAGCCATCTGAAGATTGAACGCTCCATCGGGAGTTGCGTGTAAAGTTCTCCCAACAAAAATGCTCCAAATGGTTGGAGCCAGCCGGAATAGCATAGACCACATTTCAGGGCCAAGTTGCCCAACAAAGTTGAACAGCTAGCCAAATGGGAGGGCATTGCTCATACGCCCCCATCACCATTCCGGACTGAGCACTGTGCACTGTCCACGGTGGCAAAAGGTGGCGCAGCCAAGTGCTCAAGCAAATGGGCAAATCGTTAACGTTGAGCCAACTCACTCAATGGACGGATTTTATGGCTGGCTCTTGGACTGGGCCAAGCTACCAAATTGCTGACTGCCTGACTGGCTGACTGACTGGCCTGGCTTGCATGAGTTGCCTGAGTTGGCCTGGTCATGGTGGACTGTCTGTGGGGTGCGCATCGCATTTCGGTTTCATTGTCAATTGACACTCTTGCAGCTGCAGCCGGAGCAGCAGCGACAGCATCACCTCCTGTGGCAGTGGGGCGCGTTTGTTTTATGGCCCAGTGGCAGCTGCTTATTGCTATCGCTTTGCTTCAATGTGGCAACGTGTACCGTTGCCGATGCGCTTACCACTTTGTTTACTGCCCAACTTTCGAGCGTTGCTGCAAATTGAAACAGTTGCAATATCTCAGTGAGTGTGTGGTTGTGTGCCTGTGTTTTCAAGCACTGCCTCAACGACTGGTTGCACTAAGCGTATAAACCTGGAATTTCATAGTTTGTGGAAACCCTTGAGGTTTATATTTTAATCTGCAGAGCATATTGATATTTAATTATACTCTTGACTCGCTGAATCACTCTAAATTTTCAGTACCCTAGAACGGTGCCTTGTTCTCTCAGTGTACTGGACACAGGTGCAAGAACAGCTTGAGCTAATAAAGCGCTGAGTGGAGGGCGGAGTCTATTGCTTGCACTTCCGCTAATTAATTGACAAAGGAAATTAATATCAACTTTAATGTGTTTAGTCTTGATTAATGAATAATTGATGGACAGCTGCACTAAATGACTGGCTGGCTGGCTGACTGACTGACTGACTGACACAGAGGCTGACGATTTGTTGATTGGCAGGTGCGTTGGTTCAAAAACAAACTTGGCTTTACTTTACGCAAAAAAGTTGACATTTTTAGATTCATTAATCATTAAAGCGGGTCGCACAGGTCTACACGGCACATACAAACGGGGCAACAAGCTGTGGGTGACCGAGGGTAAGTGCGGTGGATGGTGGAAGGGTAAGGGTGGCAGAGACAAGGGCAAACGGCGCCAAAACTTTCGTGGCCAGATTATTAATTACACAAATGGCATGGAGCCCCAGCAGCCGGGCATTTGTGCAAGTCAACATTAAGTTAAATAAACACCAACAATGGGTTGAAATGAAATAAAAATACGAAAAATAAATTCCAACGAATTTACTCAAGTATCGTTAAATAAAGGCAATATAAGCATTTTTCTACTTACAATAAATACGTATTTCATTTATACATATTTACATTTCGACTGCGATACTAAAGCTTAAAAACGAGTATTTTAAGACTCTTTAATTGAAATACATATTTAACATACAAACAGCTCAAAAATGTTTTTTTTATGGCACTTTAAATGATATATAAACAGGAATTTCCCATTTTGTTAATTGTGTGCAGCGTAATAATTAATATTTAATTTTTTTATAAATAAATAGAATTAAATATTTTTCTCTTATTAATAAACTTTAAGGAATTCATATTCCCATATTTAGATTTTTAAACAATATTTCATTAACAATAAAATACTTATTACTCATCACGAAAACCTCATAAATGTGTTGTCATCCCATACAAAATATGTTAGTGGATATTACAATAAAATTCATATTCAACATTCATATCTCAGATATAGTCTCATGATCTTGATATGAATGTCATAAGTATGATGTCAACAAATTAAAATTAGAAATAATGCTAGCTGATGTTGTAGTAAGTCCGACTACAGTAAAATACTCCAGCTGCCACATGCAAATCTGTAATCTAATTTAGACAGCCATAAATATAAGCTCTGGAACTGAATAGACAATGATTATACACAATAATTTATATGCCATAATGAATGATTGAAGCAGAACTACGAAAATGTATATTCTGATAAGCAAAGATGGAAATCACATAGCCCTTTCCACAATCACCGCTGTGTTATTATTACAAAATTACTGCTACATGGCATTAACAACAAAATGCACTTTGGCAGCAGCGTTGGCCCAACTAAATCCTCCACTGAACCAATGTGCCACAATTTTGGGCAATTATTTATTTTGGTCGGAGCCGAGGCGAACGCTTATCTTGACAGCCATTAAATGGCCGCAGAGCGTTAGGAATGCCTTTGATTTAGTGTGCGTGTGTAAGCTCCATATGTGTACTAATGCGAGTGTGTACGTGCACTTCTGGCACGCACTGTTGTCAGCCCGAACTAGCTGGCAACATGCAAGCTTACTTAGACTGCTTATCGCGCTTATCACGCGACTCTGTTTTGCTCTTTGCTGGCCAAATCGGTGTATCATTTTTATCGTCTTCTGCTGCTTTCGGGCAAGTGTAGAGTTTATTGATCCACACGACAACTAACTAGGTAAAGTAACAGGCTGGCAATTTGTAAGCGGCTTCGATGAGCCCATAAATTTTGTAACCCGGCTGTATTTTTCGGGCTACACACAGATTTTATGCGCACTAATTTTTAGCTAAGATTATGATTCGACAGAGTTGCCATTGGCACTTGCTTCCAAAAATAGAACTCACACACAAACACGCCCATACACACACACACACACAGAGGCACACACACACACGCCCTTTGACATGCGTCATGATAGATGACTTTGCTCTTTGGTGCTAATAATAGCGAAGGGAGTCTGGAACCGGCGCTTCTACTCCTGCTTTCTGGCGTTCGTCCCTTTTGCAACACAACCTCCATTAAAATTTGCGCCTGGACGCAAACAATGTATTGACATTTCAATTAATTAGAAGCCTGGCAACATCGGTTGCTGCATGCTTTGACCTTTGCCTGGCTGATGTTTTAGCCATCGTTGACATTGGCGAGATGTGTCCAGAATGTTGCCATAATGACCAACAAAGCCTTTTCCCGTATTAAATACATTGTTCTACCCAAATGAGAAAAATAAAATTAAGGAAAGTCACGCCCTGAATATAATTCATGAAATAAAAGGGATTGCGTCTTGATTTTGGAGGGTTTTCTGATTAATGCTCTTTGAGAACCTTTTTTTAACATTTAAGTGTTCTTTTCATGTAGCATACCAAAAAAAATATATATATAATAGTAAATAATAAAATAAAATATTAAAATTCATCTCTTATAATTTTTAAATTTCATATTTTCCTAAATTTCTACACTAATTGAAATGAATTATTAGTTTAAATATTTGCATATTGTTTTTTATAATCTAAAAATTAAGAAACAGTTTTTTTGCTGTGGAAATATTGTCACCCAATTTTGTGGCGCATCTCGTTGATAACACCTTTGACTTTAAGCGAACTCGTTCTACGTGACAGCCACCTACTGCAAGATATCCGCACGCTCGCCGTTTGTGTGAAATGTCATTCTCCAAAATTGTATTGTTGTTTTTGTTTATTGTTATATATTATTGTTGGCTGCTAGAATAAATGTTAAAGTTAAGTCGCCGGCTGAGGTGGGCTTTATGTAAATCCTTGCGCCGCAAAATGTCACACACACGCACACAATCACACGCACACACAACTAAACGGCAAAATGCTACTAAGCCCACTTACTTACAATTTAGCGAGAAACAAAAAAAAAATGAGAAAATCATAATAATAAAAAAAAAACACAAACTGCGAAAACGAGAGTGTAAAAAAATTTTGCATACATAAAACGACGAGCGAAACGGGCGAACAAAAATGAATCCAGCTTTATGGCACGCACACACACACGCAAACACAAACGCACCAACACACACACACACACTCACACACAGACACACACGCACACACAGAGAAGCACAGTTGCATATGTAGATACAGATACACTCACACAACACTTGACTTTATTTCGGTGCCAGCAGCACAAGTGCCTTAATAGTGTGCGTGTGTGTCTGCGTGTGAGTGTGTGTGAGTGTGAGTGTGTGTGGACTACTTTCTCGCCGTTATACAAGCGGGCGGCACAAAATCCAATCAACATAACGAGCTACAAGCGCCGCTGAGCGGCATAAAATGAAAAAAAATAAATAAATGTACATATAAGCACATATGTATGTATGTATGTGTGTATGTTCGTATGTACGTATGTGTGTAGGTATGTACGTCTGGTCGTTTGTATGTAGATACATCAACATAGTATATGAACAGATATGCTGCGTGTGTGTTTAACTGGGTGCGTTGAGATTGCACTCACAGCATGCTCAACACGCCGTTTGTCAGTGCTGGGAAACACACTGCGCGAAATCAAGTTGCTTGGGGTGACTACTGGTGACGCCTTAAGCCAAGTGGGAGCCCACCATAAGCCATAAGATACCAGAGCCGGAAAAGGGGTATGCCCAACCAGAATGCCAAGGCATTTCGGCATTTGCGAAATCATTGCCAGAATAATGCCTTAAGCCATATGCACTCTCTCTCTCTCTCACACACACACACACACACACATACACTCTCTCTCTCTCTCTCTCACTCTGGCTTGGAATTTTTGGCAAAACAAGCAAACATTTTTGTAGCTTTAATAAAGTCATTTTTCTTATGCGACAATTACTTTGGGGCAATCAAGTGTTAGGCCCAAGAGCGCATGAAAAACTTACGGGAAGTGGGAGCCTTATCCGGAAGTCAAATCCTGAGCCTTGCTAAATAAATTCACTGAGTCATGTGGCATGGCTTTAATCATTTATAATATTGTCTGATATGATCTACTATGAGGACGGCGTGCTTCACTCCGAGACACCTTACAAATATGTCAAGTATTCCTATTTAGGTATTAAACAAGCCATTTATTATTTAGTTCGAAAGTAAAACTTAGTTCAGCCATAACATTCGCTATAACATTTGTCCCTTATTAGACAAATTTAAACTTAAGCCGTAATTTGCTCTTTGTAACATATAATTATGTATGCTTCAATTGGCCAAAGTAGCTGGGGCCAACAACATGTAAAATGAACAACAATACACTTAAATTTAGAGGCAATTTTATTTCTATAAATAGCTAATGCTCCAACTGACATCCAGCTGTGCATCCACTGACTGTCCACCCTCATAAGACCCAACTCTATATATCTTTTTGCTGCCCATTAATATTGTCCACACGGAGCTTTTTGTACCGGGCGTTCATTCAACTTATAGCAACAACAGCACCACCACCAACAACAACAACAACAACTACAACAACAACAACAACAGCAGCAGCAGCAGGCCTTGTGACAAGCGAAATGCAAAAAAAAAAATAATAATAAAAAGAAAGCAAAGCAAACGGCCTGAAACTGAGACGCAGAACGCTGGTCTCTCTTGGCTGTGGGACGGCGAGGTGGTGGGGACCGAGGGGGAGATAGACAAAAGTGTAGTAAAAACTGTGCGCAAAAGTGTGTCGACTTGGCAACATCAACAACAACAGCACGCTGCAACAGCAACAACAAACAAATGAAATAAAAGTAAACCCATTTACACCACAGCCGCCAGTGGAAGGATGAACAGCCAACAGGGCGAAGGGTGAAGTGGGGCTATGGTGACGGCGGCTGCTTGGCAAGCGGCAAATGTGGGGCATTTGGCAGTTACAGTTACAGTCACAGTCACTGTTGCAGACGCAGTTGCAGTTGCAGTTGCTCCGTCGCATTGTTAACTTTCTTTGACAGCGGGCCAAAAACTTAGAACGCCCCTGGATTACTTTTGGCGATGGACGCGTCTCATTTGAATTCAAAGCGCACACGAGACGGACACGAGGCACACATTTTTTCTATTTTTAACTATTTTTAGACATAACTAAATGAGTTTTTTCCAAATGTTGTTGTGGTGTCCATCAGACCTGCATAAAAAAATAGGTTCACACATTTTTTGAAATTAAAAAAAGGTCAAACTATTTGTATGAAATTAATATTACTTATGAACTAATCTGTGAGGGAGAGTAAAACACCTTGAGAGATATTTATCAATTATATATTTGTTGAATATATAAGAAAAGTTACCAATAATAAATATTAGTTATGCAATATTGATGAAGTTTCACCAGTCACCAGTCACCAGTCATCCATAGCGAATAGTTATTCCTTCATTAAAATTTAAGTTTCACTTCGCTCGACCCTTCAATTTATAGTAAATAAATACAAAATTAAATCATATTGAAGTAGGATAAGTCGTGCTCTTATGTTACAATGCCAACTTAACGAGAACAATATTTATGAAAGTCATACGATATTTCTACGTGTCACGCAGGATAACGCGACAAGGGTTCAACTCTAGCTGTGCTAAGTCTGTGTGTGTTGGTGGCTGTTGCTGTTTCAGTATCAGCTGCAAAACAGTCAACAAGAATGACATGGCCAGGCCAGGGAGTGCACAATAACACAATGCACAACAACAGCAACAAAAACTAACAACAACAACAACAACAACATCAACAGCAACAGCAACTTTGTATATTTATGGCACGAAATTGCGGGCACAGCAGCAAATTAACACAGCTCGAATCCTGGCCTGCCTGTTGCCATTCTCATTCTCATGTTCATTCCCATTCCGTTAAATTGATTATTTGGTTGCACAGCATACACACATACGGTCACACACCCACACACACACACACACATTATCAAACACAAAACATACAATTCAGGACGACTCGGTCATGGCCATCAGCAATGGCCAACACCAGTACAATTGTTCAGTTGCCTGCTGCTGAAACTGCTACTGCTGTAGCTGCTGTTGCTGCTGCTGGTGTTGCTGCTGTTGCTGCCATGCAACTGATATGCATAAGAGGCGCATTCAGCAGTGGGCGTGGCAACCATACACGCACTTATCGGCATTCACAGCACGTCAGCGCCGACGTCGTCCAGTGAAGTGCAAAAAATTGCTTATAAAAGGATTAATTCGACTACAATATTCACATTTGCATTGCCCCTGGCTCTCCATCTCCTTTTCGTATCCTTCTGCTCCTCCTTCTCCTTTTTGCACTCGTGCCCATTCGGTTCCTTCAACTGCTGCTGCTGGTATTTTTGTCTGCTTCTGGCCAGAGGCCGTTCTGAATGTCGCTTCTCATTGTCCATCAGCGACCATTGTTTTAATTGTCCGGGGCCTAATGATTTTTTATGGGTTTTACGACCAATTTTACTGCACATATAGCTTTTTAATCGAGTTTACTAGGTAGCTGTGCTGCGGAAACCAATAAGCACTCATATGAACTGTAAATTTTGGAATTACTCTGATTCATTTTAATGCATTTCAGTGTTCATTGTTACTTGAAAATTATTATTGATTTTATTTAAATGTGGTAAACTTTCCAATTGTATATTTAAGCTACAATTCAGAATTATTCACATTTCTAAATTCTAACATTACACATATTTAAATAAATAGATATATATGTAGATTTATCTGACACTTCAAGTTATGATAGGTATTATTATTAAAATAAAATCTCATGAAAATTACTAATTTAGAAGTAAAATCGGCATACAATTTCTATATCTTTACCCAACTCCTAAATATGTACATATCAACCAAGTGCATATCAACTACCAGATATATATTTCCATTATTTTGATTATATTGGTTATGAGTCCCGTATCTGTGTGACTCAATCGAATTGAGTGTGGAAGATTGTTAGCTGCAACTTGAGACATTAGGATGCTCACGACAGTGTGTGACAAATGTTCTCACTCCAGCCTTACACCAGCTGAAGTGGCAGCTGGCCACTTAAAATGGCACAATATCCACTTTTAATTGAATTTGTGTCTCCGAAGTGAGACAAACATTGACAACGAATAAATTGAAATATAATTGCTTGCTAATTGGCCAAATTTTATTTGGAATTCAATTTCGCATACTTCGATAAGTAGAAACACACTTGATATTAGTGTGTGTGTGTGTGTGTGTGAAAGTGTGGGAGTTACATTTCAGATATTTTAAGTATTATGTTTCAAATTCATCCAACTAAATCGCTGTTTGACCTTAAAAAATTAAAATTGATCACAGTGAAAATTGTAATTAAATAAATAAAAAAAATATTTGGTTAGCTGCTGATTTGACGTGATATTAACTAAATAGTTTTAATAATGTATAAATAATATTGCAATTGTAAAATTTAATGGATCATATCATTAGATTAAGATCAAATTTAAAATCTCGAAGAGTGTTTTTTTTTACCATGAATTAGTCCATAACTTTTACATACTTTGCTTAAGAAATAATTGTAATATTAAAATAATAACATTTTGGCATATGTTACACAGACATAATATGAGAATTGTGCATTTTTACTTGCAGGTTGTCAACCCACGCTTGGAGGGCACTGAGGACACTTGGACAAGAGCTGATCTCAAGCATCGGCTAGGGCAACAGTTGCAAGAGCTATTCAAATAGATTGCGCCTAGCCATGGGCACCGGACACTACTTCTGGGCGATCTTCTATTTTACGAGCCTGTGCAGCGCCTCCCTGTAAGTACTCGTACTCGTTCACATCACACACAGTCAGTGCAAAAAGTATTCCATATTATTTATGTTATGCTGTCGTCGCCCATTTTGATTTTCACTTTACACACGCACTCAAGAGTGCGAGTGCCGCTTAAGCTGGCGATTTGCATACGGTTGCCGTTAATTTGCCGGATGCCCACGCCCCTCTCAGAGGCAAAACAAATGCATCTATATATATATATATATATATATATAAATATATATATATATGTATGGAATATTTGTTTGTCTGTCGCATATGATACTTACGTCCATTTATAATTCAAGTAGTGCTGTAGTCAGCTGTAGTTCGCTTTTTGCGTTTGTTGTTTTTTCAGCCACGCCCCACTCTCACCTCGCCACGCCCCGACTCGCCCGCCCCACTCACTTGAACTTATACTCATTACCATAACATGTTTATATGCATTTTAACAGTTTCACTTCACAACATCATTAAAATGTAATTAATTTTCATGTAATTTTTGTCGGAGCATAAATTTTGGAATTATTTACGCTCAAGCCGAGGACAGAGCCAGCAGCTTTTGTGGCTTGGCTTTGCCTGGGCTTCTGATAAGTGCGACAGTGTATAATGAAGATGACTCCAGAGTCCACAAATAAAATACACTCCACTCAATAAAAAACACACCACTCAATTTGTATATATAGCCAAATCAAAACAATTTAAATCAAACTCAAAAATATTAAGAAAGAACACTTTGCTGTAAATTTTATGCAAATATTTTCGTTTATTGCAATTTTCGCTACAACCAAAAAAGAAAAAAAAAAAAAAAAAATTTGTTCAGCATATTTTCTAAACTTCTTCAAAACTATGTCCAAAATACTTTTACACAATAACAAACCAACAAAAAACACAAACCAAAAAACAAAAAAAAAAAAAGCAAAACAGAAAACTCAAAAATTAAAATTATACGTGCGTACCTATCCATATCCTGATTTCAGAGCAAATAATGCCAAAATAAATTTCCGAGAAAAGGAGAAAAAAGTCTTAGATCAAATTTTAGGTGCAGGCAAATACGATGCCAGAATACGACCATCGGGAATAAATGGCACAGGTGAGCATATACTTTTATCGCACAATATGTGATCATTTTATAAATATTAATAATATGCCTCTATAAAACCAGCTATGCATTGAAAACTAAACTTAAACAATTTACTTATGAGTTTTTCTATCGTTTCGTTCATTTCTAAGAACTGTTTTCTTTCTACAAATCTATTGCTACTTATAACAACAATTGGTCATACTTATATTATCCTTATATCTATATGTATATTTGTAAGTCTTTCATTAAGTACAATCAGATAAACTAGTTTAGTGTGGAGGCAGCAGAGTTCCTTAGTTTAGTTAGATCAGAAAATAAGTTATTTAATTGCAAACAACACGACGTTAACTCACAATTTAAAACCAAACTCTATGCCAGATGGTCCCGCCATAGTCAGAATCAATCTATTCGTACGCAGTATTATGACGATTAGTGATATTAAAATGGTAAGTTCCATATTAGAGTGAGCCCAAAAAATCTAATTGAAAACCAAGTCTTGGCCCACAAATACCGAATTCGATAGACCCGCTCTAGCTCTCTCTCTCTCTCTCTCTCGCTCTCTTTCTCTCTCTAAATGCTACAGCTCTCTCATCTAACAGCACCCCACATGACATGCAGTACACCTAAAGAAAAAAAAAAACCATTAGAAAAAACACCCAACCCAAATCCAAACCAAGCATATCACAATGTTTTTGGTAGCGTGCAGTTATAACCATAAAATAACAACTACTAGAACTACTTAACTATATGCTCTATGCTCACACATATATAGATACTACATACAAGCGTTCCAAACACACACACAAATATACTCTATATACTCTACTATACTATGCATTAACTCCCGAAATTAAAAGAAACAAATACCATTTTACACTTTGTTTGTTTTTGCTTTGAAGTTGGTATTTCTAACTTTCTATCTTTTTTCCCTCTCTCTCTCACACACTCCTATTAGCCACTATCTATTCCTATTACACTATTTATCTATCTTACTGCCCCAACTCCCACTCGCTCTGGTTAACCCCCATCTATCTATCTCACCTTGTTTCTGTTCTATGGCTATTGAAATTTGCGTTCTTTGCGTTTGTTTCGTGTTGCTCTTCGATTTTTGAAAGCAATGCCACTTTTATGGCACATGTATTTGTATACTCTTGGGTGCATACATCTATATATGTATATTATCTCTCAGTTTTGGTTTCACGCAAATTTTTAGAGACAACCTTTCTTGCATTCCCCTCTATCGTTTTTATTTCTGTTCGTGTTTGGTTTGTTTTTGCTTTGGATACAGTAACTCCAAGCAAACATTGTTACTTCTGCTACATAGAGAAAGCAGTTATACTTATATGCTTACTTACTTACATAATCATATATCTACTACTACTACTACTACTACTACTACTACTACAACTACTATTACTACTCGCAGTTATAGCTAGCAGTATTTGTGTTTTAAGTTCTCTCCTTTTATGTTGGACTCGTTATACAAACGCATTAACACTTACCCCAACACACACACCCACACACCCACAACAACATTGAATGCTAAAAATACTCTCGACTTAAGCAGCTGCTTCGACAAATCGATAAGTCATCAATTTCAACCAAATTTCTCACCTTTTACTGTTGCCTACTTCTATGGGAACCGCAAATCACATATTCACTACTATTTTCTGGCTTTACACACACAACTAAACATCTACAAACATGCGAGTACCCTGCAAACATTTTTAGGAGTATCGTAGCTCCAAGTGGATAAAATGGCAGTTTAAAATACAAAAGTACTTTGGAAGCGAGATTTATGGAAAAGTGCAGTTTTCATTGAATAAAGGCGAATCCTACGTTAGTCTCTTAGAAACTAATTGCAGACCATTGTTCAAATTATATTATGTTAAAAAAATATCACATTTAAAAAAAAAAATGTTTGCAGTGTATCAATAACTCAAATCAAAAAAGTAAAATAATTAATTAATGAACACAACATTGACATACAAGAACTAAACAACAACAAAGCGCCACAAATGACATGAATATTTGTGATAACAGATAGATTCCAAGGGAAAATAAAAACTTCTTTCAAATATTTTATGTGAATTTCAAGTTTTTGCTCTCTAACACCTTTTTGGCCATCAATTTAATATGTATTTTAAATGTGTTTTGGGATTTATTAATAATAAAAAAACAAGTTTAATATGTGTGTTTGAATTCCCACCCACTTAGATACATTCAGCCAACATCATTTTATTTATATTTTCATTAATATAAAGTTTGGATTTAATTTGCAGTTCATTTGTGTGTGTATGTGTGCGTAAGTGTGTGTGTGCTTCTGCAGCTGTCATGTTGACTTTTTGCGAAATAATGACATCATTAACAATTCAGAAGTATCATCCATATGCACATACATGTAAATCGGCGGCCCACAGAATAGTCATTTGTAAAAGTCAATAATGTTGGCAAAATATAAACAATAAATATGTCTCCCACAATTAGTACAAATAACCAGCAACCAACTAACTAGTCATTATTTTAACATACTCTACAATTGTTATATTATTTTGTGTTTTGTTTTTTTGCTCTATACATTTGAAAGCCACATATTAACTCATACAAACCTCATGCATTTAAGAAATGTACTCTAGATTAACATAGGACATATTATGTATATATGGCAAATCCTAGTTTAGTTTTTTAAGCAATTTAAGTGGCAGCAAAGTAATGCCACAATTTAATGTAAGCAGGCCATAGACATAAAAATAAAACTTTATTACAGCAAAAGCAAAACACATAAGGCATAAGGCGAAATGACCAGCCAGATAAGAATGCCAGGCTGGTATCAAAGTTCATTGGTCATTTCAAATATTTTATATGCTAAGTTTTTAGTGCAAACTCAGCAGCAGTGGCGAGTTGTGGCCCGGTTGTTAGTGTGACCAGTTGTTAAATTTTGTTATTACCATTGTACAAAACGGTCTATCTATATGTATCATCCCTCCAGATGGTCCCGCTGTTGTGCGCGTCAACATATTCGTTAGAAGTATATCAAAAATCGATGATGTAACCATGGTAAGTGCGCGCTAGAAAAAACTAAAAACAAAAAAATCAAAAACCAAAAAAATATAAAAGAAATACCATATAGATAAAAAGCAAAGACTCTCAGACCTTGTCCATAAAAAATTCAAGTATATACAAATATCTATCTATGTGTGTGTGTGAGTGTTGGCCAAGCAATTTGAGCCACAAGCGTGCCAATGAACTGCCAAATAGTCGTGCCCCGCCACTCACTCTGTCTAGCCCTCTCCGTCTCTCTCTCTCTCTCTCTCTCTCGTTACAACCCATCTTATATCTCAGGTTGTTCTCTCTCTCTATATATATATATATATGCATTTGTATAGTACGCGCATCTTGGGTATCTGCTGTCAGTCTTGTGTCTAATCTGTGAGCAGGCGTTGACCAACAAAAAAAACACAACTACCTTATATGAATAATAATAATTCCTATGCTACATACATATCCAACTAACTATATCGGATATTGGTATTTAATATGAACATTTAATTGTTTACCTATCGATGTTTTATTATTTCCTTACCATTATTACAGTCAAATAATTTGCATTTGTTTCTTTAGCAAAATTAATCAAAATTAAACTATAAAATTTGTCATTTTAAGAAGTTGTTGTTCGTTGCAACATTTGAACAATAATTTCTTAGCTTTCAAGTAATTGGCTAAGCACACTAACAATTTAGTAATCTAATTAGACTTTGCATATTTTCATATATACATATATTTTTATTTACAATTTTAATTTGTAATTGTGAATTTTGTTTTCATTTTTTAAACTTTACGTTTGAACAGCAAAAATGTAAAATATTAAACTTGTTTTGTAGTACGAAATGAACAAAACATAAAGAAAATGTCTTTTTGGATCTCTCCTTTCCATATATATGCAACACTCTGTCTATCTTACTCACTCAATCTCTATTTCTAGCTCTGTCTAAAGCTCATTATTTTGACCAAACTAAACATATAAATCTAGTATAATTTTCAACACGCTATCTCTCTCTCTCTCTCTCTCTCTATCTATCTATAAATATATGTAAATCTAATTCAAATTCGCTCTAAACAATTATCAATTATGAATTTCTCTCAATGTTAATTATGCCTACATAAATTAACTTATTATCTCATATTAAATTATTACTAATTGTGATGATGACTGCCAGATGACAGTTGTATTGTGATGGTCCTTACTGCTGTCGTGTGTATTTCCCGTAATATTCCAAATTCATTTGAATACATGTTTTGAATATAATTATATTATTTCCCCAGCTATTTTGCTTTTACCTTATCATTTCATAATTGCTAATCTACATATACTTAATATCTAAACCTAATTGTCTACAAAAATGCAGCAATGTGAACAGAACGTGTTACTTATTTTTTTGTTGTGTGCTTTGTACGTGTGTTGGTTGGTTATGTACACCCTCAACCCCCACCCCCACCCCCACCCCTCTCTTGCCAAAAACTTTCAAAATTTCAGTTTCAGCCCAAAAATAATCATCAAATTGTATATTATTTATTAAATGTTGAGTTTCGTTCCATGTGCCAAAATAAATTATGGTTTTTATCAAACATTAAATGAAAGGAGCAATAATAGATTGCTAAGATCACTCAGATGCTGATTGAAAATATGCGTCTGTTGTATGCATTTGGCAAAAAATATTAAATATTAAATTTTTAATAGAAATTAAAAAAAAAATACAGTTAACTTCGGGTTTTCGAAGATTTAATACCCTTGCAGGCAGATAAATTGAGTTGTGCCAAAAAAACATTGTTTAGAGGGGAATATCTGATCTGAATGTTGTGATTGCCAAACCTGGCCTGTGTGATTGTCATTATGCAGAATAAAACTCAATATTTTTCAATTTATTTCAACGAGTATGCGCTTCATTAACATAATAATGAATATTATATTTTTCAAAGAGTCTCAATGCCCACGCAAGAGTATAACAAAATATGCCGCAAAGTAGTAAAGCAATTGAAGCAATAAATTGGTAAAATTAAATTGTTCCATTCGAAAGTCACAAAATTCGATTATTTCATACTTAAATGAGATCCATGCAGACATTTTTTGATATAAATTTTAATGAGAAATTTTATTGAATTTTATTGTTTTTAATTTAGTTTGTGATTGATTTCATTTCTGACATACATTTCGTGCACACATGAAAATTCATTAAACAACTGAATAACTGAAATAAAAATAATTTTAAGTTATACTTACGTATAGGCTAAGCTTTATATATACATATGTATATGTGTATTATAAGTATAAATTGTTCTCCATGCCCACAAACTGAAAATGATAACTCATGGAGCAAATGCTGCTCGACTTTGATATAATCATTTTTTAGCAAATTTGGCTACATTAGTCCAGGTCAACATGTTTCTGCGGTCCATATCGAAAATCGACGATTATAAAATGGTGAGTTCAGGCTCCACAGCAGTAAACGAATACGAATTAGAATATGAATATGAATATGAAACTGAATATGAATATGAATATATGTATATGAATACAACAAGTACAATCCCAAGCGCTTTAAATTTCTGCTCTCAATATTAAAAACATTACTCGTAAAATAAATTTAACTTTTGTTTTTGTGGGTGTGTGCGTGTATGTGTGATTGTATTTGTGTGTATAATATTAAATAAAATTACCACAAAAGCTTCGCTTTTTCAATACTACTTAAAACTATGTGAAGATTACAAGTCAACTGTATATGGTATATAAAATACAATATACAATATATATATTTATGTTTAAAATTATTAAACAAATAAAACTAAAAATACAAAATAAATTCAAATAATAATTTAAAAGAATTGGCTGTAAAATGAATACATTTTTTTTGTTTAACAAAACTTTACCGTGTGTTTTGCAAGTGCTGAATAAAAATCCCAATTAATCTCTGGCACTCAAAATTATTCGAAATTATATTTGAAAGATAGTTCCACACTTGCAAGGCATTTAAGTCAAAAGATATAAATATTAATTTTTGCCACCTATGCAATATATGTATGTATAGTCTCCACTGTACCTATATCAACTACTAATTGATTTTTATATTTTTATTCACTTCTCTCCTGTGTAATAAATGTTTCAAAAACTGATTTCAAATATATTTTTATGTCACAAAACAAAGCCAGTTTCTGCAGGCAGCACATTCACAACTCGACAAGTGCTAATTTTACACAGCTTGTAAGCTAGTTTAATATTTTTAAGTCTGTAAGCTCTTATAGAATACACCATTTTGTAACTAACTAAAAATAACTATGTTAGTTTAAGTCTAAGGAAAGTAAAATAAAAGATCACCAAACCACAAGTTCATCCATTCAATTCACATGCATCTGCTCATTGACAAAAACCGAAAACTTCACCGATTTTTAATGTTATTCTTTTTGTATGCCTCCTGCTAAGCAGGAGTACAAACATATATTCTGAATAGACAATAAAGAATAAAGAATAAAGAAATAAGTGCTTACTACACATGCAACAGAAACACAACGGGTGCAACTATTTATAAATAAAAGCAATGTATAACTGTAAGTACAAAGCAAAAAAAATGAGTTAACATCAATTTCATCCATTAAAAACGTTTGGTCAATGTCTCTAAATTTGTCAGTCCAGTTTCCGGTAAAAAAAAAAAAACAAATAATGGCCCCTGAAAAAAACGCACATCTCTGACAGCTGTCACATAAAAATATCAAACAAAAAACTGGCAACTATTTATTAATTGGATCCACAGAATTATTTGAACAAAAACGTGAACATGCCATAAAAAATTTATTTTTTGTTATAATTATTCAAATTTCTTTGTTCTTGCTTAAAGTGTTTACAAAACCTATTTGGGAATTACTGATTTTTTTTTATCAATTACTTAAAAGGGTTAAAAAATATATATAACAAAAAAAAAAACATTGCCGTCATAAATAAGATAGAAATAGTTGCCCACTTCATTATGGACAGCTAATAGGATTTTATAAATCAATTTAAATTTATTTTTCCCATTTGATTTCTTTATTCCGTTGAATGGTTCATTAATAACCCCGATTATAATTTGATATATATGGTATATAGCATGAATTTATATAATCGATGTAACAGCATGCAAATTGTGTGGTATTTAGCGTAGATATTTTTATAGTCACAAGGTAACCAATCTGGCGTAGCTCAGAAGTTGAGGCAATCAGATCGATTTTGTATCATTGAAGGAATAATTAATCTTAAGCTGTCGGAATTTACAATTCGCTGGGAGGAAATCTCTACGTTCAAGAAAAGGGATTAATAGATTTTATAGTGAACAGTCGCTTATGAAAATACCGAAACGCTCAATTTACTTAGATTAATCTTCAAGGAATTACTCAATAAAAATAGTATTTATTTAATTTCGATCTAAAGATAAACTGCTTAATATATTTTTTTTACTCGTTTTCGACCATATCTTTGCAAGTTGTCCCTTTTTCCATTTATGTTTAAGCTATTAGACAGCCTGATCAGTTTCGTTTCTTTAAGCAACTTAGTAAGAGAGATAATTTGGGTTTAAAAACAAGGCTTAAGAATCAGGTCAACTTCTAAGGCGAATAGATTTTAAATTTGAAAATGATGGATGTATTTTTAACAGTCACACTCATGTAATTTAAAAAGTTAATTAATAGAGGCTTTATAAGTTTGGCATTATTAGTTATATTTAAGAATATTTACATATATCTTAATGAATGTCTAAGTATAATCCTAGTTACAATATAAGCCTGCTCTTTAATCAAATTAACTTGCTTTGCTTTCTCTGCTTGCTTTGTGTTGCCTTTTTGCCTTTTGCTCTTGCCTGTGTCGCTTTCTCTAAAGTTCATATTGCGAATTGCCTTTTTCTTATGCATTTTTGGCACGTTGCGATCTGATTTTTTTTTTATTGCTTTTTTCCACACATTTTGTATTTAGTATGCAACACGTTGCTGTATTGAACAATGCATTGGATAATAATGGTCATGTTGAATGTGGTTATTGTTGCATGCTCAGCATCGAAGCGCATTTTGTATTGCATTTTGGTTCGAATATTATGAGGAACAGTTACTTAACTTTTGTGTGTGTGCCATGACATGAATACTTACATACAATTTATACCATTATAATGCCGAGAACTTGCAAATAACCGATGAAGCATCGCGCTTTAAACTATCCGCCAAATATCCAACAGTTTCAATTATATAGCCACCATATATACTTTCTTACTAACAAACAAATATAAACAAACTACTCGAAAAAAATTTATAAACGTTCGCCACGCCTCGCCACGCCTTGCTCGCTCTCTCATACAATTTACTTACAACAACAAAAAAATTCAAAATACAAAATGTCTAAAAGTAAAGCCAAAGCCCCTCGCAAAATCAATTTGCAAGCCAACCAAATTGAAAAGCCCCCACCACCACCAACACCAAAAAAAAAAAGAAGTATATTACTCAAGAAATTCCCAAAAAAAAAATTAAAATTATAAGAGAAATTTGCCTTGCAGTTCAAATTGAATTGCATTGAATTTGAAATTGAAATTGAAATTGAACATTTAACTAGCGATTCATTTCAGTGTGATAATAAAGTTTTTCCTTATCCTAAACATTTGCCAACTTCTACGCAACACAGGAGTACAGTGTACAGCTGACCTTCCGAGAACAGTGGACGGATGAGCGTCTCAAATTCGATGATATACAGGGTGAGTCATCGTACGATCTGCAGTCGTACGTAATCGTTTTAACAATCCAATAATCTTATGTTAAAGGCCGCTTAAAATATCTCACACTGACGGAGGCAAATCGTGTTTGGATGCCGGATTTGTTCTTCTCAAACGAGAAGGAGGGACACTTTCACAATATCATTATGCCCAATGTGTATATACGCATATTTCCGAATGGTTCGGTGCTCTATAGTATACGTATCTCATTAACATTGGCCTGCCCAATGAATCTCAAACTGTATCCATTGGATAGACAAATTTGCTCACTGCGCATGGCTAGCTGTAAGTAAAATTCTAACTTGCATATCCTGACATATTATTTCCATATTTATATAAAAGAGAAACGTATACTCAATCTGCATATATATATATATCCCTCACTTATGTTAACTATGCTTATTTTCTTGCTAATAGACGGCTGGACCACAAACGATTTGGTATTCCTTTGGAAGGAAGGTGATCCAGTGCAAGTGGTAAAGAATTTACACCTACCTCGCTTCACATTGGAGAAGTTTTTGACTGATTACTGTAACAGTAAAACCAACACGGGTACGTTTTTTTGTGTGTGTTCTACAGTTGTGTTGATTGTGTTGGAGAATTATGTATACTATTCAACAATTTTGCATATTTTTAACATGATCTATATCCTCAAATAATATCTTATATACTTGTAGTTTACTTTAGTTGTTATTTCCTTCTTCCGTTATCGTTGCTTTTTTTCATTCAGAACTAAAACTAAATATGTAAATTTCTTTGAAACTTTTCAACTGAATTAAAAGTCTGCATCCAAAAACAAAAAAAAATTTATAAATATTTATTGTATTTATTTTCAATATTGTTGCTGGCTCGTATGTATATTATAAACGGCATAGTAAGCACTTCATAGCATACACAAACACACCCGCACGCATACACACACACGCAAGCATACACACGCAAACACACACACGCAAACACACACATCATCAAACAAAGACATATAAACTTGTAATGATGCCGTTTACACATGAGCATCTCGTTGGGCCGTTATCAATGCCCGAATCGCATAAAACCCAAGTTTTTACGATGTAATTCACACACACTGACAACATACACCAGCAGCATACACCACGCCCACTAGCCCATTTTTAGTGCAGTTTTTCGGCAGCTCTTGTGTCGCTTACCTCAGCTGAGTTTTTATGAGCACTTGGAAATCAGTTCGCGCTTTAAGCAAATGTTTACCTTGGCTAGCAAGAAAACTACTCTCGTATCGGCGACAGGCAAATGCCAAACGGAAAAATGAAAATGAAAGAAAATTGCAAAAGGCACGGCACGGAAAGTAAATTAATCGAGGAAATTGTTTGCGACGCAGTTGCTAAAACTTGCACAAAGAGCATTTTCCTCCACCCAACCACCACCCACCACTCCACTCTCCGCCCACTCAACCCACCTCCCATCTATTGATGATGATCTATGTGTGCATTTGTACGTCTGTATCTATGAAGTTAAGCGGGCGCCCAAGCTGTGGCAAACAAATAAGAAAAAGTTTTTCACAAGCTTGGCAAATTGTCTGTCAGCATCTTTAGGTGGATAATTTAAATGCGGAAGATGCAACCGATTCGCGCTTTGTTATTTTGATATTTGAGCACTCCATTGGAGTTTCGCTCTCGCTATTAGTATTGTGAATGAGCACAACCTTTTGACATTTTCAAAAGCAGTTCTAAACACTAAAACCAACCAGCCTCGAGCGAACAATGTAGATATTGTGTAGCTGTTCTGAAAAAATACTTATAGCATGTTCTTGCGAGCCTCAGTTAAGCTGCTCAAATCAAATTCAAATATTATTTTAAAATTTAAGAAAACAATAATAGTGAAGCTATATAGTTAGAAGTCCGATATTAACAAATATTTCCAAAAATGTAAGCAGCACAAAAATATATTTAATATAACAAATTGAATGGTTGGTTTAGTTCTTAGAAATGAAATGTTTGTAACAGATTCGAATTGTGAAAATGCATCAATCGAGCGGATTAGTAGTTTACATAAAGTCATAGACGTAACTCGCCAAGCCAATCAATTCATGGGAACCTTGCTCAATGTGATTATTCTCTCTAATACATAGTTACCAAGTTGGCAATAGTTAGCAGTGGTTCTCGAAATCATTCATTCAACCCATTTGCTTTGCTCATACCCGCATTTAAGAGTCGCATGAGCTTCAAACTCATTTACTAGCACCCTCCGATAATCTTTAAAAACATAATAATTTCATTTATATATACTACATAATTTTAACAATCCCCTTTTAGTCGTTGCGTAGTTGTTGCATTTAGTTCGGCTTGAACTTAGTTGCTCACATAAAGTTTATTAATTTTATATCTTCTTTGAGCATTTAAATGGATAAAACTGGTCAGAGTTAATACAGAAAACACAGATACAAATGTGGTATGCAAACGCATCGCTTTGATTGAACGCACACCGAGCAAATACATACATCCAAGCCGTATGCCAGATGCGAATGCGATATTTGTACTACCCAGTAACCAGTTACCAGTAACCACTAACCAGTCCCAGAGAGCCAAGCAAATAAACCACACACACGCAGCACTCGAAAATGCAAACATGAGAAAAGCGCAGAGCAATTTTTAATGAGCAAAATGAAAAAAAATATATATAAATATATATATATACATATATATATATAAACGAAATGAATATGAGAATGTAAAATAATAAACAGCTTTGTCTTGAAGAGTATGGAACGCACTGCCAAAAAATTAACGGAAATGAAGGGCTGCAGCAAGCAGCGGTGGGCGTGGACAATCATGTGGGGTGGGGGCGTTCTCACAGCGGAGGCAAATAACCAGGAGCAACAATAGCAACAACCACAACAACAACCCCAAGTCTCTGCGCCCAACGAACTTCATTTCCGTTAAGAATTTTGTTGCAAATGTCAGAAAATTGAATTGATGTCGAAATACATTTTGCCTATTATGCCATTTTATAATTTTCCAACTCTCTCTGTCTCTCTAACTGTCTCTCATTCTAAGTGTGTCCTTTTTTTTTATTTTGTGTTTTGTACATACATTGTGTCTGCCACACCCAACTGTACCCAGCCCCGCCCAGTGCATAATATTATTTATTTTTTTAAGCCCACCTCTTTCCTGTACATAAACTCAACAGAAAAAAAGAAGAAAAACAACAACAAATAACAAAGAACATTAATGAAAAATAAATGTTTTTCCTTGTTTTGATTTCTGGCAAAATTTTTACAAGCAAGACAAATTTCTTTTTTGTTTCTTGTTTATTGGATGGCAAATTCATTTTTGATAAATATACTATAATATTGGAAATTTGTGTGTCTGTGTGTAATTTCAGTGTTTAAACTCATTTCTTTAAATCGATCAACTCTATATATATAAATGTGTGTGTGTGTGTGAAAAATGAAATTGAAAAAAAAACGCCTTTTTGTTCGTGTACATTTTATGAATCCCGTACTTTTTGAGTTTGACACAGTTTATATACCTTGTATACTCATAGGTGAATACAGTTGCCTCAAAGTCGATCTACTATTCAAGCGAGAATTCTCATATTACTTAATACAAATTTATATACCATGCTGTATGTTGGTCATTGTCTCATGGGTATCATTCTGGCTGGATCAAGGCGCAGTGCCAGCGCGTGTATCGTTAGGTAAGTGTCCAACTAAAACCACAAGCTTAAACAAATAAAAACAAAACCAAAAAGCAACTCTAGACTGCTGGTAAATTAACAACGTATATTGAACATAATAAATATTTCATATATAACTTTGGCTCTTATTATTATTATATAATCAAACGATCCCAAGGCTATCAATATTAGTTTGATTTATTTATTGGATTGTCGACTGGTTTCTTTTAGGTGTTACCACACTGCTAACGATGGCCACCCAAACATCGGGCATAAATGCCTCACTGCCACCCGTTTCCTATACAAAGGCAATCGATGTTTGGACCGGCGTCTGTTTGACGTTTGTCTTTGGGGCATTGCTTGAATTTGCACTGGTGAACTATGCCTCCCGCTCAGGTTTGAATAAAGCTAGTAATTGAGATTTGATATGCTTCTTAACAAACTTAATTAATGTATTAATCGATGGTGTTTATCTATTTTTACTGTTGTTTTTTAATCATTATTTTTGTCGATAACAACGAACGTATACGAGTACTAAATGTAATGTATATAATGTGTATATACCTCAAACAACGACAAAACATCACTTGCATTTATCTAAGATACTAACTTAATTGGACTGTCACACTCACACACACAAACACACACACACACACACACACACACACACAAACACACACACATGCGTATCTACAAACAGACACTGCTTCAGTTGAATTTCACATCTACACGTCGGCGAGGCACACAATTTTGGGCTATAAGCAAACCGATTTTTGGTCAACAACTACAACAACAACAATAACCAACTAATTTTTGTAATACAATATAACGATAAAAGCCAACGAATTAAGCTGTAGTTACCATTTATTTTCCATTCGATATACATATATAAATATAAACAAAAATTTTACTTTTACATTTTTTTTTAATCTTGATTTCATTCACATGAATATTGTAACTACGAAATGATTTCTGCGTGTATATTTTTACTAATCCAATTTTCTTGATTAACTCTCTTATTTCATTGTGCGCCCATACACACACACACACACACACTCTCTCTCTCTCTCTTTCATCAATCACACACATCCACTTAAACTCAAACACAATCAAACGCGTTTGAAAAAAAACACATCAACACCAAATTGGACTACATTTTATTTGAATATTGAACACAAACGTAATTAAAACATTTGATAAATTTTGTATATTTTTTTATTTTAATATTTTTCTGTTTTTTGTTTTACTGTTGTCTCTGCTTGTACATATTAAAAACAATTCAAACTGAAACTAAAAACTCAATTATTTTGTGCTATTCAAAATCTTAATTTTGTATTTTCATCTCTTTTTTCCCAACAATTTCCCAACTTGCACTTGATTATACATTTTTAATTTGAATACACTTCAAATTGTTTAATGTTTCTGTATGTGTGACTATCTATCTCTATCTGTCTCTCTTTCTTTCTCTCACTCGCTGTCTCTGTCGCTATCTAACTGTATAACTGTATAAATGTGTGCTATGCATCTAAACTAAATTCCGAAACAAAAAACAAAAAAAATAAATATATGTTAAACTCAACTGTAATTACGCAAAAAAAAAAAAAAAACAAAAACAAAAAAAAAACTGAAAATGTCAATCAAACAATTCGAACCATCCAACATTTGTGGAACATATAAATTCTTGTCGAACATCTTCTACCACATGCAAACAATATACGGATCGGGCCGCAGACATGCATAAGGAGAATATGAAAAAGAAACGTCGCGATTTGGAGCAGGCCAGTTTAGATGCCGCTTCAGATCTGCTTGATACAGATAGCAATGCAACATTCGCAATGGTACTTACCTCTTAATTATCTAACTCTTCCATTAACACAAAACTAGTCCAAAAACCAATATGGGAAAAAGCTCAGATCTTATATTATTCTTATACGTATACACATATCAATATATGTGGAATCGGTGGAGCATAGATTATGAACTTGCATAAATTGATAATTCATTTTAAAGTAATGCTAAATGCTAAAAGAATAGTTGCAATTCTCTAATTTACATAGGCGCCAATTGGCTTTGCAATATTTTAGTAGCCGTTCCATTCTCACTCATGGTATGATTCCACTAGATATTTGATTTGATAAAGCTGAATCGAAAATTAACTGAAATTAATTTATTTAAAGCACAGACAAAATTCGTATTAGTTTAGCTAAAAGTGTCAGCATTTAAAATATACAAAAAATATAAATAGAGAAAAACTAGCTGCCATATATAATCCAGTTCAAACTATTTAGCTTAAAACTAAATGAAACTTTATCAGCTTCCTATTTGAAAACAAAAACATAACCAACTCAAATTGGCTACTTGCAAAATGTTGATGATAAAACTATTAAAACAACTATTTCCTTTTATATTTGCCTCTTTTTATTAAAAACCACACACACACACACAAACAATAAATTAACACCCATTCAAAAAATAAACACACACACAAACACCAAACAAAAACAATCACAAAATTTTACAACTTTTTTTCAAACGTGTTCATGCGAATCACATCAAACCACCACACGTTCACATATAAATACAACCAACTCAATCTCAAACTGAAACACATGCAACATTCAACATTCAACTTAACCTCAAACTCAAAACCAAACCAAAACAAAAAAAAAAAAAAACCTCATCAACCAAAATCGCTGCGTGGCACTCAACTGACCCAAACCAACTGAAACGGATTTAAATGAAAAATTGCATCGAAAATACAATGAAATTACGCACAACCCATTCACAATACGACATTCGCCATTCGCCATTCGCAATTCGCATCTCATCGCCATCGCCATCGACATCGATATCGTCCCTTCATTGCATTAACTACAATCAAAATTGCATGTCAAACGGCATCGCAATATTCACGCGGTGGTGGCCTGCAGAAACCACTGGTGCGTCATCCAGGTGATCCGATGGCGCTGGAGAAGCTCCGGCAGTGTGAGGTGCACATGCAGCCACCGAAACGTCCCAGCTGCTGTAAGACTTGGCTATCCAAGTTCCCCACAAGGTAACGCTCGTCAGACACATTGTTCTGCTATATAGTTCAATTTATTATATTGTAGTAGTTGATGGATTTCCTTTTTGATGTTGTGAATATGTACTATCTACATTTCTCTCTCTCTGTCTCTATATATATCAAAAGATTTTATTGACTTTTTATGCCACTAATTAACTGTAATTGAATTAAATCCTGAAATTGAATCTCGTACTTACATTAAAGAAAACCCGATTCTGCTTTGCTGCTTGCCATCGTTTTTGCTCGCTGTCTTTTGTTTCAATGCTTGCTGCCAAATGATTTCCATCTGGCCCCAGAGTCCAGAGTCAAGTAAACGTGAAAATATAATTTGCTTAATGCCTTATGCTAATTACACTGTGCAAAAAATTTTGTAACATAAATTTATTATATTTTTTTCTGGTTTTTTTTTATAAATTTCTTAAAACCTAAAAATATTTTTTTTTTCATTTCATTTAAATTTGTGTTTTATTTTTTCAACTTTTAATTTGTCAGTGAAAGTGGATTATAAAATTTATTGAACAGTGTTATTTGCGAAATTTTCAAATCAAAAGTTCTTGTGTGCTTTTCTTTCTATTGATTTGTTTGTTTTAAACAACAATTTTGTTGTAGACTTTGGAAAATTCTCATTCCTCAGTACCAAACCGCATCCCAAGTCCGTGTCATCTGGTAGTTTGCCACTCGCCATTTTTGTTTTTTTTTTGTTAGTAGATTTTATCTCCTTTACTGACACAATTATGAGTTTCACGCACGTAGACCACATTTTGTTTTTTGGTTTTCTTTTTATTGTTAAAACAAACAAATTATTGCTATAAAAATGAAATTGAAAATTTAAAAAAAGCCACACAGAAAAAAACAAAAACTAAAGAAAAAACAATCACAAATCAAAAAGCCAATCTCTAGATGATCAATTAATGTGTTTCGTACTTGTTGAATATTTATCCAAGACAATGTTCTAGATCGAAGAGAATCGATGTTATATCGCGCATTACATTCCCCCTGGTCTTTGCGCTCTTCAATCTGGTCTACTGGAGCACATATCTCTTCAGGGAGGAGGAGGATGAGTAAATGCCGTTACCAATTTACAAAAAAAAAATATTCTTTATATAATTACAAGTGCTGGCACAACACTACCAAAGATTGTACTAACCTATTCTCTCTCTTAATTTCTACTTTCATTTACTACTTTACGTTCGAATTTGTGTTGCGTATGGCTTGATTTTTGCATCTATGATTTCAATTTGATTCATTTGATTACAACTGTGAAAAGGACCTTCTAAAGCGCGTCCGCGACTCTGATAACCAAAGGCTATGTAGAATCCACCATGAAATTAACAAAATATATATGCATGCAGATACGTACATATGTATGTATGTATGTATGTACGAGTATGTATGTATATGCTTTGCTTGATCATTTGGGGCGAGACAAGGCATCACGGCATTTCCACTATAAGAAATTCGATTAAAGCAAAAGATATATACTAACTATAAGTTAAATTGATCAAGTATGACTGCATATTAGATAAAACAAAAGAAAATTTAAGATCATATTCCAAATGCTGTATTTTAAAAAAAGACAAAATTCACATGGCGATTTGATGGCGATATGAAAACTACGCTTGCAGCTCGTTTGTTTGAATTTGTTTTTAATGCTCCAAATTGTTATTAATTAAATAAATTATTTTAGGCTTTAATCAAGAAACGTTATGTTCATACTACTTATACTAGATTAGTTCCAAACAAATTACTATTAATTTGTACTTAAAATGCGATAAGTTAGCTGTAAAAAGTCGCACGACGTTTGTAAATATTGTCATATTGTCAATAAGTTTTAAGCCAACTAGTTTATACAATTCGAATTCTAAACAAACCAAATACGAAACAAAAAATGGGTGTAGATAATTTTAAGTTTAGTCATAAATAAGCAACCAGAAAAACAACTAGCAAATCCTAGGCAAATTTAATTATTATGTTCAAAATAAAACTCAATGCAGAACATAATCCAATGTTTTGTTTATTGAATTTATATTTCAAGCACACACACACACACACACACACACACACACACACATACATTCAGCACGCAACAAACCCAACTATCTTTTTTACAATACCCTGCGGAAATTAGTTTCAAACTATCGACCAATTTCTGTCTTTTTACCTATGAGAACTCAGCTCTTTGGGCAACTTTCAAACGCGAACTCATCTCTTTGGGAGTTGACGTTGATCAAATTTGGTACTTTGGCCAATTCGACTACCGAGTCCAAAATGATTGGACTCTGGCTATAAATGAAAGCAACAATTTGTTGAAAATTTAACAACTGTTTGAAAAGACTTTTATTTGTTATAAAAGTATTGATCAAATTCAATTAAGAACTTAAACTTTGTCATCGATCATCTTAATCGATAACAATCGATGTTTTATATTGAAATAATGTCTGCAAGGGTATTTAGACTTCGGCACTCCGAAGCTAATAGTTCTCTTATTTTTATTTGATTTACAAAATGTTCAATTGGCATACGCAAAAAAATAAAAATCAAATTTTTACTGGAACTGGTGGGTACTGCAAGTTTTTAATCCTATTGATACGAGTATGCTTAAACTAATAGAACAATTCCAAATAATTTAATTGCTTGTTTTTGAACTCGATTTCAATTAGTGCTAAATTCATGTAGTTATTAGACACATTTTTATACGTGGATTTAGTGCACTTTGCCAAATCCTTCATACATGCGACTTAAAATAACTCCTTATCATTTTTCATCTAGTTAGAATTATAAATAGAATTACATTTTGATTCAATTATTTATAAGGGACAGCCCATGAGAACACAAGTTAAACTAAGTTCATCAAATAAATACATTTATTAATTGTGCTTCTCATGTTAAGTTCCATTAGCTAGTTATTTTCTTTAAGTAGTTTAATAATTATAATTACAGTTAACAGTAAACCATAAACCAATTAACAGACAATACAAATAGTTTATCACGTAGTGCAACAAAAAAAAAAAATTAATAAATTGAGTCCCCAATAATAAAACCAATTCAAAATTCAAATGAATCATGAACGGAAACCAAGACATTCAATTACTTGAAGGCGTGGCACTTACCTTCTGCTTGGTGAATAAATATTAGTTTTTTTTTATGAAGTGCCTTTTGAATGAGGAGTGAGTCCTGCAGTTAACAGGAATTGGCTAACCTGCCCCGCCTCCCCCGTGGCTAAAGTTTTACCAGCTGATTTAAACCCCAATTAAAGGCCAACTAACCTAACCAATATCTATGCACAAACATTACGAAACACCAAAACTAAAGATCGTTTGTTTCGGTCTAGCTTAAAACTGAATTCTACATAGCAAAACAACAACCAAAAACTATAACAAAAAATAGTATATATCTTACTAAACGCAACCAATATTTTGTAGTTATAAAATATTTTTATTAAGCTTGTTTATTGCCATTTTTTCTTATTCAAATATTTTCTACTGTTATGCTTTAAATCATCATTTCGCTTTTGTTACTACAAAAAACAAAAATACAACTTTTATAAAGAAGAAGGTAAGAAGAAGAAAAAAGTAAATCAAAATCAAAGATAACACGCACCCACATATAATTATAATATTATCATTAGGCAACCCTCAAGAGGAAATAAAATAAATGTTGTAAAATTCGTGCCAAGCAAGAAACAAATAAATTCACCAACAAAAGAAAAAAGACAAAAAGTAACTAATAAATATGTGTACAAGAAATATGAGCGCAAAAAAAAAGAAAAGAAAAAAAGATAACTATTGTATTGTATATGAAGCTATAGCTATTGAACATACAGGGTTTTATATGTGAGCAAATAAGTAGTGGGTTGGTGCGATCAGATGAACGCCTCGTAGCAGCCAAATGTTGGGTATGTTGTTTCATATGTGTTGATTAATGTTGGTGTAAACGTATCCACGTAGCAAATAATGACAAACAAAACACTTATAATAAATAAAGCAAACAAAGCAAAAGAAAATGGAAAACAAGAAAAGATTCAAAGTTAAGGAAAACTAAAAGACGTAGAATAGGACCTCATAACTAGCCGAGTGCGCTATATCGATCGGAATAATTGGCCCAGATATCGCAATTTTGTAACCAGTATCTTAGTACTAGATCAATACGTTTCGGTTCTCGAAACTTGGTATAGGTTGTGTGCTGCCTTCAGTTGCCGTTCATCAACTTGGTCAATTATCATTTAGGCAAATCAAAAAAAAAAAAAAAATACCAATAAAAAAAACAGAGAACAACAAAAAAACACAAAAATCAAGAAGCATTCTTTACCACACGGCAGTCCAATTTGTTGATGTAAATAGTTTAAATATATATTATAATGTGTAAATGTCAGGCAGTTAGTTTTAACAAAGTGCACAACTTCTAGATGCGTTCCAAAAATCAAAGACTTACAAGTTTTGAAGTGACAAGAAATTTAACATTTATCGAGCAAAACGTAGTGCATAAGTTAACATATGTGTAGTTAAGTTAAGCCAGAACAACAACAACAACAACAACAAGAACCCAGTGTTGCATAGTATATGCACATAGACTAGTCGAATCCATTACTAATATTAACTAATACTACTAAAACGCCCAAGTCCATTTGCATTCTCTGCCACAATCAAACACTTACACAAACCTTCACACTCAATTCGCTCACTCAATTCTCTTAACATCACTTTCGTGTTTCTGCCACAATACTCTCTAAATATATATTCAAAAGAAATTGAACTCGCACAAATTGAAAATAATAAAAGAAAAATTTATAAGATCATAACACATATCTTCAAACAATTCGGGCGCCGTAAAGCCAACAAAATTTCTAACAATCAAGATGAAAATGAAAGAGAAGGAAATGAATAAAGTTATCATTTGTAAGAAGAGAAGAAACGCACATAACATATAGTAAATGTAAATACGAATCATTTGAAATCGAAAATCAGCAAAACAGCGCAAATCCCCTTACTTTATAGAGCTAAGTGGACACACACACACACACACACACACACAGACACACACACACAATCACACACACACAAGCAAACAGAACTATCAAATTACGAAAGAGAACGAAATTAAATCACCCACACATTGTAGATTTAAGATCATGCGTAACAAGTAACAATTTGCTGTAGTGCAACCGAATGAAACAAAAATGAAACATACCCAAAACAAACGCCAACTAACAACAACCCATAAATAACAAAGGGACAGGCAAATAATATGAAGATGAAATTTTAATGCATAAGTAAAAAATTAGTCAAATAATTATACAAAATAGTTGAAATAATTGTTGTATTGCCATCACCCGAAACAAAAATCAAAAGTGTAAGTCCCCCAGAATAAAGAAATGTTTGTGAAATGTTTATAAATGAAAACAAAACCAAAAAAAAATAAACAAAAAAAAAACAAAAACTAAAAACTAAAGAAAATACACAACATGGCATGTTTAAATAAAAACCCAAATTTAAAATGTACATTTGTCGACACTGTTTTCTCTTGCATTATTTAACAAAATTCCCCTTTGGCGTCTTCAGCTTAAATATTAAAGCATCATAATTGTTTATTGAACCTTTTGTCTATATGCATTTTCTTTTTCTTTAGAGTTCCGTTGGGATTCGTTTAATCTACCATCTAGCAGCGGAATTTGGCTGATTGCTGATGTGAATTGTACGAGAAGTCAATTGTTAGACAAAATACATCAATTTATTTCTGTACCTCCTAAAAAGAAATGATTACAGTACATGAATTACGACTTTTTTTTATTTAAATGTTAAAGGAAGGAAATCGACATATGGTTCAAATTTACATTTACCTAAAATGTTATTAACAGCAAGTTTCATATCCAACAGCTCTTAACAGCCCAAAGCATCGAACTGCTTGCTTGAGGTCATCGCGGCACATAAAACTACTTGTTAAGCAGTGTATGCAAGCAGTTTATGTAGCACGCAGCTATTGAGAGCAAGCCTACTGCTTACGAAAAGTTGATGCATTTATATGGAACAAGATTTGATTTTGAAAATATTTCCAGATGCATTTGTAGAGATCTGCCTTATAACGAGAAGGCCGTGAATAGCGTGATAAGATAGTAAATGGGGCAGAATAGAGGCACGTATATTACAGACACTTCAAGCGCTAAATTGCCGACTAATTTTGGGTCGATTGTTGGGATAATCAGTTGAATGATCGCGTGTCTTCTTACATGTTGCATGTTGAGCTTTTTTTTTGCAGTTAACCGACAACGGGAACTAATTTCGCTGACCTTTAAATACGACAAATCTGCTGGACAGTTAGAACAGTTGCCTCAGAATGCTTGATCTTAACGCTATTCCAAGGACAAGCTACAATGCTGAACAGAAAATCTGGTCGGGAGCCTGTGAGCAGAGCTACTATAATGATGACTTGACCATAGGTCAAATAATATTCAGGCAACTGCAGAGCGAGCCTCAGCGCATCTTTCAGATTTCGCGACTCACCCGTTTCCAGATGCTGCAAAACGCGGCCAGGATGAGTGTTTATCTAAGGAAGCAAGGATTCTGCGAGGAGACGCATCTAATTGGCATTCTAGCTAGGAACACCACACATTTGGCGGCCTTGGCCTATGGCTGTCTGTTTAATGGAACGCCCTTTCACGCTGTCAATCCCAATCTGGAGGAGCACACCATACAAAATCTCTATAGCCTAACGAAGCCAAGATTAATTTGCTGCGATGCTCAGGACTATGAAAAACTGAGCAAAGTCGCTGAAAATCTGGGCGTTACAATTATAACAGTTCATGGACGCATTGTTGGTATATTGGGCATTCAGGAGCTGCTGCAAGCGCCTATACCAGAGGATTACGAGCCGACTCGGTTCGAACGTGGCATAGATCGAACAATGGCAATACTATGCTCCTCTGGCACTACAGGCACGCCCAAGGCAGTTACCATTTCGAATAGTCGCAAGATTTTCGAGAGTCACAGGTAAGACATTAGCTATTTCTAAGCACTAGAAGATGGTATTATATATATACTCTTGATCAGTATAATGATCGATAAGCTCTACGGCAGAAACTATATTTGTGTACTTAAATTAAAACCGCTTCAGCTAGAGCATTCCTCTTAATTCGTACTGCTCTTTCTCTTTCTATCTCTCTCCCACACTCTCTCTCTCTCTCTCTCTCTCTGCAATTTGAATTTTAAGTTGCCACAACCTTGGTTCCATTGTTATTTAACAAGGTTTTCAGTATTTTAGAAATTATGTTCAATTCCACACAAAGCTAAAAACAAATTTGTTTAGTTCACACAACATTTTATCGTTCACTTTTAAGGGTATTTCGTTTTCGGCATCTATCTTAATAGTTGAATATTTTCCCTTTAGCTATTTGAACCCCAATGACATTCAATATGCACCCAGCACTCTGGACTGGCTGACGGGGTTGATAACACTAATTACGGCCGGAGTGTACGGCACTGTGCGGCTCATTTCGAAAGAGGTCTTCACTCCTGCTTATTTTTTAAAATTGTGCGAGCAGCAGAGCATTAGCTGGTCGGTTTTGGCCGCCTCGCACATAGCTATGCTGGCTAATTGTCCGGACGTCAGCGTCAAGAAGCTGCGTAGTCTGAGGTATCTTCTATTCGGTGGCGGCCACACACTGGTTGCTACGCTGCACAAGATGGAATCCCATTTACGGGTTGAGGGTATTCTAAGGAATGCATATGGAATGACGGAGCTGGGCAGCTTAGTCTCATGCAACCATAGTACCCACACTAAACCCTCCTCGGTGGGGCGTCTCATGGCCAATACACGCATGCGTGTGGTAAACGATAATGGTGATCCAGTGGGTCCAAATGAGAGGGGCGAACTCTATTGCCACAATGGGCAACATTGGAGTGGCTACTATGGCAACTCATCGGCGACAGCTGAGATGCAGGATTCTCAGGGTTGGTTTCACACCGGTGATGTGGGCTACTTCGATGGGGATAACTATCTGCATATTGTGGAACGCAAGAAGGATATGCTCAAGTTTCTGGGCATGATGTACTATCCGCACGAGATCGAGGAGGTCATCGCCCAAATGCCACAGGTGGCCGAAGTTTGCGTCTTTGGCATTTGGAATGAAACCGAAGGAGATGCGGCAGCTGCTTCAGTGGTGCCCAAGCCAGGCACACAACTCCAGTCGGCACAGGTGGGGCAATTTGTTGCTGAGCACATTGGGGTCAACTATAAGCAGCTGAATGGCGGTGCACTGATCGTGCCACAACTGGCCAAAAGTGCCAATGGCAAAGTGAACCGTCAGGCAGTTAAGGCCGCTTATCTAAAGGCAGCACAGAAATAGGCAGCGGATTCCTAGGGTGACTAGAAAATACCCATTCTCCAGCTGTGTACAAGCCGATAACAATATAAATATCGAAAAATTAATAATAATAATTGAAACTTATGCAATATTTTACTGCAATAAATAAACTTGCTTTTCTTTTACATGGTTAATGTAAAAATGAGAACATTTATACAATAATACGCTCCCAACAAGAAAATTATTCACAAACTGTTTAAATTCAATAGATTAATTCCAGTACATAATGAATACATACATACTATATACGTATATAAATGGATAGACTTTACACTGAACGAAATCCCTGAAGATTCATATAAACAACACTTTCATTGTTTGATTATACCCATAGTGGACCAATTCAAACGCTACGATGTGTAAATAATAATATTATAATAATACCTCACCAACAAAGTACTTGTGCAGTAAAGCAAAATGCATACTCGAAATGAGCTCGTGGGCTACTTGATAAGCTTACAAATGTTTTTAAATATATATTTGTATACCCTGAACCCATTAAAAATGGGTAAAAAGGGTATAATGGTTTTGTGCAAATGTATGTAACAGGCAGAAGGAAGCATCTACGACCGAGAATCTTCAAATTAATACGTAATATACATATGTATATTATTGATCAACTGCCCAAATTTCATCAAGATCGGATAAGTGACACCCAAATAATGGTTGAAAATATGTTCTCATATTGATCTCATTTCTATCAGAAGCTGCAATATGTAACAGCTGCGTTCAGGGTATATAGTAGTCGAGCTCACTCGACTACAGCACTCTTACTTGTTATAATATATAAGTCTGTATATGTTCGAAGTAAGGTTCACATTGATTACAGCACGAACACGGTTCATGCGATGAGATTTATAAGCATGCATGTTGCAAACGATTGTTATCGTTCAATTTGCTGGAATAAAATGTAACTAGTCTCGTAATCGTAGAACTTAGAGTTGTCAGGAAAATAGTGAAAGATTTTCATCTGATCAATCGATCGGTGAGCTTATCTTTAATGAAATGCAACGTTATCCGCAGCAGATAGCTCAAGTAGGTGAATATCCACACAAATTACATTATATAAGCTATATGAGATCTTTGGGATTAGTGCAAACGGATATTGTGGGAATAGTAGCAAGAAATACTTTGCATATATCAGCTGTGGCCTATTGCTGCTTTTCATCGGAGTTGCTTGCTTGCGAGCCGAAATCAATTGAAAAACTCTCCGATATAACGAAACCACGTCTGATTTTCAGTGATGGTGAGGACTTCAAGAAATGCGTGACCCAAAAAATTCGAAACCCACAAAATCGAAGAAGGCATTTCTCAGATAACAGGCGTGGCTAAGGTCAGTGTCTTTGGAATCTGGAACCCACTCACGAGCGACGAGGCCGCCTTGGTTAAGAAGATTACATCAGAAATTGATTACATCGGGATGTGGTGCACTAGGTTCAAAGCATGTCAATCTTAAGTACAAGCAATTAAATGTAGGACGCTCTGAGGAAAAGCCCCGATTGTTAAACAAATCGACAGGTCACTAAGGCATATTTTATAGAACTTAAGGATAAATGTGGTAGTTAATTCAAATGATTGAGGATATAAAAATATTTTATCTGAAGCAATGTTCCAGACCTAAAATAAAAAACAAAAAAATATATATATCTTATAAGAAGTTCAAATTACTTGAACATTTTATATTTTCAGATTTTAAAGTGTTACATTGACAGACATCGTAATATTTACAATCTCTGAACACATTGAAGCAAAAAGAGCGCGATGCACTCTTCAATGTATTTCCAAATTGATAATAATAATTTAAAAGCTTGACAAGCCGCGATTATATAAGCGAATATGAGTGCATTTATTTTCCTTGACATGCAATCAGTTAGCGTTCCCTCAATCAGTTTCATTTATGAAGTCGACCAGTCGACATTCGCAATGCCTTACAAGCCGGAGAGCACCTACGATGCGGAGCACAGAATCTGGAGTGGACCGCACAGCCGTAATTACTTTGCTCCTGATCTATCCATAGGCGAGATTATATTCCACGAGATGCGACGTCATCCGAAACTGATGGCTCAGGTACGTTACAGGCGCCAAGTCTATATTACATAACTAACAAAATTGTATTCTTGAACAGATCTCAGACACTGAGAACACTGTATTAACCAGAGAGGAGCTCCATTTGAACTCAATGCATGTGGCAAGCTATATGAGATCGTTGGGGCTGGTGCAATCAGATATTGTGGGAATTGTGGCAAGAAATACTACGCACATCTCCGCAGTTGCATATGGATGTTTCTTTAATGGTATTGCTTTTCATTCGTTAAATGTATCCTATAATCAATCAACTATTGAGATGCTCTTCGGTATAACGAAACCACGTCTAATTTTCTGTGATGGTGAAGACTTTGAGAAAGTAAAGTCAGCTACTGAGAAATTAAATGCAAAGATCATTACAATGCGTAACCATCAGAGTGGATCAATTAGCATTGAGGAAGTCTTAGCTACGCCTGTAGAAACGGACTTTCAACCTGCTCGTTTGGAGCAGGGAAATGATCAAACCTTGGCCATTCTCTGCTCTTCTGGAACAACGGGTATTCCCAAGGCAGTGACCATATCGAACAATCGCAAGATACTGAATATCACTAGGTAAATAAACAAAACGATAAATATTCAATATAGTAATGACCGATCAATTTTAGAGATCTTACTACAGCTGACGTTCAGTATACACGCAGTACTCTAGACTGGTTGACAGGACTCCTTGCAAGTGTATCTTCGGGTGTTTATAGCACCACACGGATTTTAACTGACCATCCCTTCGATCCTGCACATTTGCTGCGTATCATTAAGAAGCACAAAGTCACGTGGTTGTTGCAAGCACCTTCCCATATGGCTATGATGACAAACTGTCCAGAATTTGAAAATGCCAACCTTGGCAGCTTGCGTTTCCACATTTACGGGGGAAGTCGCTGCTCCTTAGAGGTTCAACATCGCTTTCGCAGCCGCTTACGGATTGGCTGCATGCAGTTTGCGTACGGACTTTCAGAGTTGGGCAGTATGGTGTCCTTGAACTGGAATTTTGATGAGAAACCAAATTCAGTCGGAAGTTTGATGGAAGACTATAAGCTAAAGATACTTGATGAACAGGGAAATGCACTGGAACCAAACCAAGTTGGAGAAATATGTGTCTTCAATGGACAGAATTGGGCCGGGTATTATGGAAATCCGGAGGAGACACGCAATGTGCTTGATTCGGAGAAGTGGCTTCACACTGGAGACTTAGGTTATATGGATGAGGATGGCTTTCTCTATATAGTGGACAGGAAAAAGGATATGCTCAAGTACCACAATATTATGTATTACCCATACGAAGTTGAAGACGTCATTTCTCAGATGCCAGACGTTGCTGAGGTCTGTGTCTTTGGCATCTGGAATCCACTTGTCGGCGACGAGGCTGCTGCTGCCGTGGTAAAGAAGATTGGTTCAAACATCCAGGCACAGGATGTAGTTGACTATGTAAAGGAGCATTGCAGTACCAATTACAAACATTTACATGGGGGTGCCATAATTGTGGATGATCTGAAGAGAAGCCCCAATGGCAAGACGAATCGACATGCAACAAAGGCCTATTTTCAAGAGATTACAAATTCAAATTAATAGGCTAAGCATAATCTAACAGATCCCTTGTAGACGGAAGTTAATCTGCTAAAATATACATTTTGTTCTTGAAGTGAATGAATAAGTTTGATGTGTCAAATTAATCTTCAGCATATTTGAACGGATAAGTTACCTAAATGGCAAAATTCGTTATTTTTCAATCAGTTGCATTGAAAGGTCCACCAAGCGAGCACAGAATCTGAAGTGGTCAACAAAGGCCATCCAAGTAGGGCCAAGGACATCCAAATCACCAGATAAGATATGACTGAGTGAGAGCCATTTTCCTCCTCACCTGTGACTCCATAAGTGTAATGTAGCTGGCGCAGCAACCTAATGGGGGTCACTGGTGCATGGACATGCTACCCAATACACAAACCTCTTAAGAAGCCAGTTGTGTGAATACATGTGTGCCCCCAAAAGTTTGCTTCACTTTCTATAGCTGCAGCAAATTCGATTTACATTCGCTGAAAATGGTTTCAAACACTTTTATTTGGTTAATTGCGTATCCGTCAAATAAAATTTTTTTTAATAAATTTTGAGGCTTCAATATGAATTCGATTTGTAGTAGACAAAGTATTCATGGCATTAAGCAAATAACACAATGCACAATAATCGATAACATATGCAATTAACATAATCATAAAATGCACGTGCAATACCAGCTTTTCGAGCATGAAGGAGGAAGACAGATGACATGTGTGAGATTAATTGTGCTCATAAAACGTTAAACCTACTACAATCATTAACAGAGAAAAACGTAAATTAAATTATTATCAGTTTCTAGTCTTATTTATTTTATTGTTTATTTTGTGATTATCAATTACGCATCAGCTAGATTACACAACAAATTCGAAAGCCAGGCTATTAACGAGTATAAAGTGCATTCAGATTAGCGTTCCCTCAATCAGTTTCATTTATGCAGTCGACCAGTCGACATTCGCAATGCCTTACAAGCCGGAGAGCACCTACGATGCGGAGCACAGAATCTGGAGTGGACCGCACAGCCGTAATTACTTTGCTCCTGATCTATCCATAGGCGAGATTATATTCCACGAGATGGGGCGTCATCCGAAACTGATAGCTCAGGTACATTACAGGCGCCTAGTCTATATTACATAACTAACAAAATTCTATTCTTGAACAGATCTCAGACACTGAGAACACTGTATTAACCAGAGAGGAGCTCCATTTGAACTCAATGCATGTGGCAAGCTATATGAGATCGTTGGGGCTGGTGCAATCAGATATTGTGGGAATTGTGGCAAGAAATACTACGCACATCTTCGCAGTTGTATATGGATGTTTCTTTAATGGTATTGCTTTTCATTCGTTAAATGTATCCTATAATCAATCAACTATTGAGATGCTCTTCGGTATAACGAAACCACGTCTAATTTTCTGTGATGGTGAAGACTTTGAGAAAGTAAAGTCAGCTACTGAGAAATTAAATGCAAAGATCATTACAATGCGTAACCATCAGAGTGGATCAATTAGCATTGAGGAAGTATTAGCTACGCCTGTAGAAACGGACTTTCAACCTGCTCGTTTGGAGCAGGGAAATGATCAAACCTTGGCCATTCTCTGCTCTTCTGGAACAACGGGTATTCCCAAGGCAGTGACCATATCGAACAATCGCAAGGTACTGAATATCACCAGGTAAATAAACAAAACGATAAATATTCAATATAGTAATGACCGATCCATTTTAGAGGTCTTACTACAGCTGATGTTCAATATACACAAAGTACTCTAGACTGGGTGACAGGACTCCTTGCAAGTGTATCTTCGGGTGTTTACAGCACCACACGGATTTTAACTGACCATCCCTTCGATCCTGCACATTTGCTGCGTATCATTAAGGAGCACAAAGTCACGTGGTTGTTGCAAGCACCTTCCCACATGGCTATGATGACAAACTGTCCAGAATTTGAAAATGCCAACCTTGACAGCTTGCGTTTCCACATTTACGGGGGAAGTCGCTGCTCCTTGGAGGTGGAACATCGCTTACGCAGTCGTTTACGGATCGGCTGCATGCAGTTTGTGTACGGACTTTCAGAGTTGGGCAGTATTGTGTCCTTGAACTGGAACTTTGAAGAGAAACCAAATTCAGTCGGAAGTATTGTGGAAGACTATAAGCTGAAGATACTTGATGAACAGGGAAATGCACTGGAACCAAACCAAGTTGGAGAAATATGTACCTTCAATGGAGAGAATTGGGCCGGATATTATGACAATCCCGAAGAGACGCGCAATGTGTTTGATTCGGAGAAGTGGTTTCACACTGGAGACTTGGGTTATGTGGATGAGGATGGCTTTCTCTATATAGTGGACAGGAAAAAGGATATGCTCAAGTACCACAATATTATGTATTTCCCATACGAAGTTGAAGACGTAATTTCTCAGATGCCAGACGTTGCTGACGTCTGTGTCTTTGGCATTTGGAATTCACTTGTCGGCGACGCAGCTGCTGCTGCCGTGGTAAAGAAGATTGGTTCAAACATCCAGGCACAGGATGTGGTTGACTATGTAAAGGAGCATTGCAGTACCAATTACAAACATTTACATGGGGGTGCCATAATTGTGGATGATCTGAAGAGAACGCCCAATGGCAAGACGAATCGACATGCAACAAAGGCCTATTTTCAAGAGATTACAAATTCAAATTAATAGGCTAAGCATAATCTAACACATCCCTTGTAGACGGAAGCTAATCTGCTGAAATATACATTTTTATTGTTGAAGTGAATAAATAAGATAATAAGAAAGATAATAAATAAGAAAAAAGAAAGTTTTTTTTTTTTTCCTGCTTATTTTTTAAAATTGTGCGAGCAGCAGAGCATTAGCTGGTCGGTTTTGGCCGCCTCGCACATAGCTATGCTGGCTAATTGTCCGGACGTCAGCGTCAAGAAGCTGCGTAGTCTGAGGTATCTTCTATTCGGTGGCGGCCACACACTGGTTGCTACGCTGCACAAGATGGAATCCCATTTACGGGTTGAGGGTATTCTAAGGAATGCATATGGAATGACGGAGCTGGGCAGCTTAGTCTCATGCAACCATAGTACCCACACTAAACCCTCCTCGGTGGGGCGTCTCATGGCCAATACACGCATGCGTGTGGTAAACGATAATGGTGATCCAGTGGGTCCAAATGAGAGGGGCGAACTCTATTGCCACAATGGGCAGCATTGGAGTGGCTACTATGGCAACTCATCGGCGACAGCTGAGATGCAGGATTCTCAGGGTTGGTTTCACACCGGTGATGTGGGCTACTTCGATGGGGATAACTATCTGCATATTGTGGAACGCAAGAAGGATATGCTCAAGTTTCTGGGCATGATGTACTATCCGCACGAGATCGAGGAGGTCATCGCCCAAATGCCACAGGTGGCCGAAGTTTGCGTCTTTGGCATTTGGAATGAAACCGAAGGAGATGCGGCAGCTGCTTCAGTGGTGCCCAAGCCAGGCACACAACTCCAGTCGGCACAGGTGGGGCAATTTGTTGCTGAGCACATTGGGGTCAACTATAAGCAGCTGAATGGCGGTGCACTGATCGTGCCACAACTGGCCAAAAGTGCCAATGGCAAAGTGAACCGTCAGGCAGTTAAGGCCGCTTATCTAAAGGCAGCACAGAAATAGGCAGCGGATTCCTAGGGTGACTAGAAAATACCCATTCTCCAGCTGTGTGCAAGCCGATAACAATATAAATATCGAAAAATTAATAATAATAATTTAAACTTATGCAATATTTTACTGCAAAAAATAAACTTGCTTTTCTTTTACATGGTTAATGTAAAAATGAGAACATTTATACAATAATACGCTCCCAACAAGAAAATTATTCACAAACTGTTTAAATTCAATAGATTAATTCCAGTACATAATGAATACATACATACTATATACGTATATAAATGGATAGACTTTACACTGAACGAAATCCCTGAAGATTCATATAAACAACACTTTCATTGTTTGATTATACCCATAGTGGACCAATTCAAACGCTACGATGTGTAAATAATAATATTATAATAATACCTCACCAACAAAGTACTTGTGCAGTAAAGCAAAATGCATACTCGAAATGAGCTCGTGGGCTACTTGATAAGCTTACAAATGTTTTTAAATATATATTTGTATACCCTGAACCCATTAAAAATGGGTAAAAAGGGTATAATGGTTTTGTGCAAATGTATGTAACAGGCAGAAGGAAGCATCTACGACCGAGAATCTTCAAATTAATACGTAATATACATATGTATATTATTGATCAACTGCCCAAATTTCATCAAGATCGGATAAGTGACACCCAAATAATGGTTGAAAATATGTTCTCATATTGATCTCATTTCTATCAGAAGCTGCAATATGTAACAGCTGCGTTCAGGGTATATAGTAGTCGAGCTCACTCGACTACAGCACTCTTACTTGTTATAATATATAAGTCTGTATATGTTCGAAGTAAGGTTCACATTGATTACAGCACGAACACGGTTCATGCGATGAGATTTATAAGCATGCATGTTGCAAACGATTGTTATCGTTCAATTTGCTGGAATAAAATGTAACTAGTCTCGTAATCGTAGAACTTAGAGTTGTCAGGAAAATAGTGAAAGATTTTCATCTGATCAATCGATCGGTGAGCTTATCTTTAATGAAATGCAACGTTATCCGCAGCAGATAGCTCAAGTAGGTGAATATCCACACAAATTACATTATATAAGCTATATGAGATCTTTGGGATTAGTGCAAACGGATATTGTGGGAATAGTAGCAAGAAATACTTTGCATATATCAGCTGTGGCCTATTGCTGCTTTTTCATCGGAGTTGCTTGCTTGCGAGCCGGAATCAATTGAAAAACTCTTCGATATAACGAAACCACGTCTGATTTTCAGTGATGGTGAGGACCTCAAGAAATGCGTGACCCAAAAAATTCGAAATCCACAAAATCGAAGAAGGCATTTCTCAGATAACAGGCGTGGCTAAGGTCAGTGTCTTTGGAATCTGGAACCCACTCACGAGCGACGAGGCCGCCTTGGTTAAGAAGATTACATCAGAAATTGATTACATCGGGATGTGGTGCACTAGGTTCAAAGCATGTCAATCTTAAGTACAAGCAATTAAATGTAGGACGCTCTGAGGAAAAGCCCCGATTGTTAAACAAATCGACAGGTCACTAAGGCATATTTTATAGAACTTAAGGATAAATGTGGTAGTTAATTCAAATGATTGAGGATATAAAAATATTTTATCTGAAGCAATGTTCCAGACCTAAAATAAAAAACAAAAAAATATATATATCTTATAAGAAGTGAAAATTACTTGAACATTTTATATTTTCAGATTTTAAAGTGTTACATTGACAGACATCGTAATATTTACAATCTCTGAACACATTGAAGCAAAAAGAGCGCGATGCACTCTTCAATGTATTTCCAAATTGATAATAATAATTTAAAAGCTTGACAAGCCGCGATTATATAAGCGAATATGAGTGCATTTATTTTCCTTGACATGCAATCAGTTAGCGTTCCCTCAATCAGTTTCATTTATGAAGTCGACCAGTCGACATTCGCAATGCCTTACAAGCCGGAGAGCACCTACGATGCGGAGCACAGAATCTGGAGTGGACCGCACAGCCGTAATTACTTTGCTCCTGATCTATCCATAGGCGAGATTATATTCCACGAGATGCGACGTCATCCGAAACTGATAGCTCAGGTAAACTACAGGCGCCTAGTCTATATTACATAACTAACAAAATTGTATTCTTGAACAGATCTCAGACACTGAGAACACTGTATTAACCAGAGAGGAGCTCCATTTGAACTCAATGCATGTGGCAAGCTATATGAGATCGTTGGGGCTGGTGCAATCAGATATTGTGGGAATTGTGGCAAGAAATACTACGCACATCTCCGCAGTTGCATATGGATGTTTCTTTAATGGTATTGCTTTTCATTCGTTAAATGTATCCTATAATCAATCAACTATTGAGATGCTCTTCGGTATAACGAAACCACGTCTAATTTTCTGTGATGGTGAAGACTTTGAGAAAGTAAAGTCAGCTACTGAGAAATTAAATGCAAAGATCATTACAATGCGTAACCATCAGAGTGGATCAATTAGCATTGAGGAAGTCTTAGCTACGCCTGTAGAAACGGACTTTCAACCTGCTCGTTTGAAGCAGGGAAATGATCAAACATTGGCCATTCTCTGCTCTTCTGGAACAACGGGTATTCCCAAGGCAGTGACCATATCGAACAATCGCAAGATACTGAATAGCACCAGGTAAATAAACAAACCGATAAATATTCAATATATAGTAATGACCGATCAATTTTAGATGTCTTACTACAGCTGACGTTCAATATACACACAGTACTCTAGACTGGTTGACCTGCCTTCTGACTACGGTATCTTCGGGAGTTTACAGCACTAAACGCATTATAGATGATAATCCCTTTGATCCTGCGCGTTTGTTGCGTATCATTAAGGAGCACAAAGTCACGTGGTTGGTGCAAGCCCCAACCCATTTGACTATGATGACAAACTGTCCGGAATTTGAGCAAGCTAATCTTGATAGTATACGATCTTACAATTGCGCTGGTGGTCGGTGCTCTTTGGAGGCGCAACGTCTCATACGGAACCGATTGCTGTTCGATTGTATGCATTTTGTGTATGCTTTTACAGAAGCGGGCAATGCAGTGGCCACGAACTTTAACTTTGATCAGAAACCAAATTCAGTTGGCCGTTTGATGGAAGATTATAAGATGAAGATACTTGATGAACAGGGCAATGCCCTGGAACCAAACCAAGTTGGAGAAATATGTGCCTTTAATGGACAGTATTGGGCCGGATATTATGGGAATCCAGAGGAGACACGCAATGTGCTTGACTCGGATATGTGGTACCACACTGGGGACTTGGGTTATATAGATGAGGATGGGTTTCTCTACGTAGTAGATCGTAAGAAGGATATGCTCAAGTGCTACGGTATGATGTATTACCCATACGAAGTTGAAGACGTAATTTCTCAGATTCCAGACGTTGCTGAGGTCTGTGTCTTTGGCATCTGGAATCCATTTGTCGGCGACGAGGCTGCTGCTGCCGTGGTAAAGAAGATTGGTTCAAACATCCAGGCACAGGATGTGGTTGACTTTGTGAAGGAGCATTGCAGTACCATTCACAAACATTTACATGGGGGTGCCATAATTGTGGATGATCTGAAGAGAAGCCCCAATGGCAAGATTAATCGGCATGCAACAAAGGCATATTTTCAGGAGATTAAAAATTGAAACTAATATGTTTATCATAAGATAACAGATCCGTTGTAGACGGAAGTTAATCTGCTAAAATATACATTTTGTTCTTGAAGTGAATGAATAAGTTTGATGTGTCAAATTAATCTTCAGCATGTTTGAACGGATAAGTTACCCCATATGATATGAAGACTTAAATGGCAAAATTCGTTATTTTTCAATCAGTTGCATTGAAAGGTCCACCAAGCGAGCACAGAATCTGAAGTGGTCAACAAAGGCCATCCAAGTAGGGCCAAGGACATCCAAATCACCAGATAAGATATGACTGAGTGAGAGCCATTTTCCTCCTCACCTGTGAGTCCATAAGTGTAATGTAGCTGGCGCAGCAACCTAATGGGGGTCACTGGTGCATGGACAAGCTATCCAATACACAAACCTATTTTGAAGAGATTACAAATTCAAATTAATAGGCTAAGCATAATCTAACAGATCCCTTGTAGACGGAAGTTAATCTGCTGAAATATACATTTTTATTGTTGAAGTGAATAAATAAGATAATAAGAAAGATAATAAATAAGAAAAAATAAAGTTTAGTTTTGACTGCCACAAATATCAGAAGTGGGATAAGAAATTCGTCGTCTTGGGAATAAATATCAACGGCGTATCGGTGACCAAAAAATCTAAAAAAAAAAATGGTTGCTTACTTTGGGTTTACCGCCGAAGGGCTCTAAGGCCGAAAGGCTGGTGCGATTGAAGTGTTAGTCTTAGAATGCCTCATACACTCAGACAGTCCTATTTATTTTATTAAACGAAACATGATATATCTTTAAAGGAACAATAGAAGTACATTTTGCTTTAGTAGATAGCAGAGTTTTAGAAAGGTTTTGGTTAATCGAAGTTTTAGAAGATAGTTTTGAGAATGAAATGTTGCGGATTAACATTTTAGACTCTGAAATAAGAGGTCATAAATACAACATTGGAGAGCAGTTAGGGCATAATATGAAAGGAAAGTTTGTACAAATGTTAGAAACTACACACGTAAATGCCATTTGACCGAACAAGCCAAAAATTAGTGATGTTCGCCAAGAAGGTTGTCATACACAGAGAAGGTAAAATTACAGGTTGAAGTTGTTAAAATTATGTCAATTCACATTCAATCAACCGAATAAACTTTGCTTGAGTACGCAACGACGGCGGTACTTAGTTTTTATTATCTTATCCAGGTATTCCCTGACGCGGGGAAACTTCGCTCCAACAGTAGCAGGCCATTTGTAATGTAATATCGATGTCGACCGATATCTATTATGTGATTTTCACCTTAAAGAAGATGAAAAGCGGAGTCGTTGTGAATAAAGTAAAGTGGACAGACTTGTTTTAGAACGAAAGATAATTTTGTTTTGACTGCCGCAAATTGCTTCTAATGCTTGTGGAATTAGGTGACCCCGTTATCATTATATGGTGTTCAATAGAGTAGGTCCTTGCAATTCTAACGCATTCCTTAAATGACAGGCATTTTTCTCGTCACCTGTCAGTCCCCAAGAGTAATGTAGCTAATGCAGCAACCCAATTGAGGTCACTGGCATTGCATACAGCAACGTTCAGAAGAACTATGCTGAATATATGTGTACCCCAAGAGTATGCTTCAATCTATCTATATTGTGCCGCTTATTTTATAAATTACACACAGTCCAAAGAGCATCGAAAAGATCTCCAAAAGTGACTGCACTGTATTAACCGGCGAAGAAGATAAGAAAAGTTGACGAGTCACGATTTAGATTAAATGCTGCCAAATGACGACGAGCGAATTTTGTATTCACACAAATATTTGCTCCAAATGGCAGTTGCCTTACCCCTATCCAACCCTCAGCATTAATGTTATGCCGATAATGAAATTATCAAATGGAAAGAACGAGTATAAAGATCCACCAGATTCGCCTTCATTTGGTCAGTTACAATTATAAGCTCTACCAGTAACATTCGCAATGCCTTACAAGCCGGAAAGCACCTACGATGCGGAGCACAGAATCTGGAGTGGACCGCACAGCCGTAATTACTTTGCTCCTGATCTATCCATTGGCGAGATTATATTCCACGAGATGCGACGTCATCCGAAACTGATAGCTCAGGTACATTACAGGCGCCTTGTCTATATTACATAACTAACAAAATTCTATTCTTGAACAGATCTCAGACACTGAGAACACTATATTAACCAGAGAGGAGCTCCATTTGAACTCAATGCATGTGGCAAGCTATATGAGATCGTTGGGGCTGGTGCAATCAGATATTGTGGGAATTGTGGCAAGAAATACTACGCACATCTTCGCAGTTGCATATGGATGTTTCTTTAATGGTATTGCTTTTCATTCGTTAAATGTATCCTATGATCAATCAACCATTGAGAAGCTCTTCGATATAACGAAACCACGTCTAATTTTCTGTGATGGTGAAGACTTTGGGAAAGTAAAGTCAGCTACTGAGAAATTAAATGCAAAGATCATTACAATGCGTAACCATCAGAGTGGATCAATTAGCATTGAGGAAGTCTTAGCTACGCCTGTAGAAACGGACTTTCAACCTGCTCGTTTGGAGCAGGGAAATGATCAAACATTGGCCATTCTCTGCTCTTCTGGAACAACGGGTATTCCCAAGGCAGTGACCATATCGAACAATCGCAAGATACTGAATAGCACCAGGTAAATAAACAAACCGATAAATATTCAATATAGTAATGACCGATCAATTTTAGATGTCTTACTACAGCTGACGTTCAATATACACACAGTACTCTAGACTGGTTTACCTGCCTTGTGACGACGGTATCTTCAGGAATTTACAGCACTAAACGCATTATAGCTGATAATCCCTTTGATCCTGCGCGTTTGTTGCGTATCATTAAGGAGCACAAAGTCACGTGGTTGGTGCAAGCCCCATCCCATTTGACTATGATGACAAACTGTCCGGAATTTGAGCAAGCTAATCTTGATAGTATACGATCCTACTATTGCGGAGGTGGTCGGTGCTCTTTGGAGGCGCAACGTCTCATACGGAGCCGATTGCTGTTCGATTGTATGCATTTTGTGTATGCTTTCACAGAGGCGGGAAATGTAGTCGCCACGAACTTTAACTTTGATGAGAAACCAAATTCAGTTGGCCGTTTGATGGAAGATTATAAGATGAAGATACTTGATGAACAGGGCAATGCACTAGAACCAAACCAAGTTGGAGAAATATGTGCCTTCAATGGACAGTATTGGGCCGGATATTATGGGAATCCAGAGGAGACACGCAATGTGCATGATTCGGAAAAGTGGTTTCACACTGGAGACTTGGGTTATATGGATGAGGATGGCTTTCTCTATATAGTGGACAGGAAAAAGGATATGCTCAAGTACCACAATATTATGTATTACCCATACGAAGTTGAAGACGTAATTTCTCAGATGCCAGACGTTGCTGAGGTCTGTGTCTTTGGCATCTGGAATCCTCTTGTCGGCGACGAGGCTGCTGCTGCCGTGGTAAAGAAGATTGGTTCAAACATCCAGGCACAGGATGTAGTTGACTATGTAAAGGAGCATTGCAGTACCAATTATAAACATTTACATGGGGGTGCCATAATTGTGGATGATCTGAAGAGAAGCCCCAATGGCAAGACGAATCGACATGCAACAAAGGCCTATTTTGAAGAGATTACAAATTCAAATTAATAGGCTAAGCATAATCTAACACATCCCTTGTAGACGGAAGTTAATCTGCTGAAATATACAGTTTTGTTGTTGAAGTGAATAAATAAGATAATAAGAAAGATAATGAATAAGAAAAAAGATGGTTTAGTTTTGACTGCCACAAATATCAGAAGTGGGATAAGAAATTCGTCGCCTTGGGAATAAATATCAACGACGTATTGGTGGCCAAAAAATCTAAAATAAAAATGGTTGCTTACTCTGGGTCTACCGGCGAAGGGCTCTAACGCATTCCTTGAGTGACAGAGAAATTCCTCGTCACCTGTGAGTCCCTAAGAGTAATGTGTCCAGTGCTGCAACCCAATTGAGGTCACTGGAATTGCATACAGCAACTTTCAGAAGAACTATGCTGAATATATGTGTACCCCAAGAGTATGCTTCAATTTTCACGGATTCAGATAAATTTATGCAATGCGGTAATCTATATTGTGTCATTAAAAGCCTGTCGCAGGCAAATTCTAAATATAATATCTTAAAGTGGTTAGATAAAAATTGGGAATGGTCTTTTAATTTTAAAAAAGCTTATTTTATAAATGGGGTATGTTTCGACTTACAGTTTTCTATTATACATTTTGGTGCTTGAGTATGCCTTCGTTTTTGATTATCAGTCCAAAGAGCATCGAAAAGATCTCCAAAAGTGAATGAAGTGTATTAACCGGAGAAAAAGATAAGAAAAGTTGACGTATCATGATTTAGATTAAATCCTGCCAAATGACGACGAGCGAATTCTATATTCACACAAATATTTGCTCCAAATGGCAGTCGCCTTACCCCTATCCAACCCTCAAACCCGATAATAAATTATCAAATGAAGAGAACGTTTCTTATCTAACGAGTATAAAGATCCACCAGATTAGCCTCCATTTCGTCAGTTACAATTATAAGCTCTACCAGTAACATTCGCAATGCCTTACAAGCCGGAGAGCAACTACGATGCGGAGCACAGAATCTGGAGTGGACCGCACAGCCGTAATTACTTTGCTCCTGATCTATCCATAGGCGAGATTATATTCCACGAGATGCGACGTCATCCGAAACTGATAGCTCAGGTACATTACAGGCGCCTAGTCTATATTACATAACCAACAAAATTGTATTCTTGAACAGATCTCAGACACTGAGAACACTATATTAACCAGAGAGGAGCTCCATTTGAACTCAATGCATGTGGCAAGCTATATGAGATCGTTGGGGCTGGTGCAATCAGATATTGTGGGAATTGTGGCAAGAAATACTACGCACATCTTCGCAGTTGTATATGGATGTTTCTTTAATGGTATTGCTTTTCATTCGTTAAATGTATCCTATGAGCAATCAACTATTGAGAAGCTCTTCCATATAACGAAACCACGTCTAATTTTCTGTGATGGTGAAGACTTTGAGAAAGTAAAGTCAGCCACTGAGAAATTAAATGCAAAGATCATTACAATGCGTAACCATCAGAGTGGATCAATTAGCATTGAGGAAGTCTTAGCTACGCCTGTAGAAACGGACTTTCAACCTGCTCGTTTGGAGCAGGGCAATGATCAAACATTGGCCATTCTATGCTCTTCTGGAACAACGGGTATTCCCAAGGCAGTGACCATATCAAACAGTCACAAGATGCTGAATATCACTAGGTAAATAAACAAAACGATAAATATTCAATATAGTAATGATAAACCGATCAATTTTAGAGATCTTACTACAGCTGACGTTCAGTATACACGCAGTACTCTAGACTGGTTGACAGGACTCCTTGCAAGTGTAACTTCGGGTGTTTACAGCACCACACGGATTTTAACTGACCATCCCTTCGATCCTGCACATTTGCTGCGTATGATTAAGGAGCACAAAGTCACGTGGGTGTTGCAAGCACCTTCCCATGTGGCTATGATGACAAACTGTCCAGAATTTGAAAATGCCAACCTTGACAGCTTGCGTTTCCACATTTACGGGGGAAGTAGCTGCTCCTTAGATGTGCAACATCGCTTTCGCAGCCGCTTACGGATTGGCTGCATGCAGTTTGTGTACGGACTTTCAGAGTTGGGCAGTATGGTGTCCTTGAACTGGAATTTTGATGAGAAACCAAATTCAGTCGGAAGTTTGATGGAAGATTATAAGCTAAAGATACTTGATGAACAGGGAAATGCACTGGAACCAAACCAAGTTGGAGAAATATGTGTCTTCAATGGACAGAATTGGGCCGGGTATTATGGAAATCCGGAGGAGACACGCAATGTGCTTGATTCGGAGAAGTGGCTTCACACTGGAGACTTGGGCTATATGGATGAGGATGGCTTTCTCTATATAGTGGACAGGAAAAAGGATATGCTCAAGTACCACAATATTATGTATTTCCCATACGAAGTTGAAGACATCATTTCTCAGATGCCAGACGTTGCTGAGGTCTGTGTCTTTGGCATCTGGAATCCACTTGTCGGCGACGAGGCTGCTGCTGCCGTTGTAAAAAAGATTGGTTCAAACATTCAGGCACAGGATGTGGTTGACTTTGTGAAGGAGCATTGCAGTACCATTCACAAACATTTACATGGGGGTGCCATAATTGTGGATGATCTGAAGAGAAGCCCCAATGGCAAGACGAATCGACATGCAACAAAGGCCTATTTTGAAGAGATTACAAATTCAAATTAATAGGCTTAGCATAATCTAACAGATCCCTTGTAGACGGAAGTTAATCTGCTGAAATATACATTTTTATTGTTGAAGTGAATAAATAAGATAATAAGAAAGATAATAAATAAGAAAAAAGAAAGTTTAGTTTTGACTGCCACAAATATCAGAAGTGGGATAAGAAATTCGTCGTCTTGGGAATAAATATCAACGGCGTATCGGTGACCAAAAAATCTAAAATAAAAATGGTTGCTTACTCTGGGTCTACCGGCGCAGGGCTCTAACGCATTCCTTGAGTGACAGAGAAATTCCTCGTCACCTGTGAGTCGCTAAGAGTAATGTAGCTAATGCAGCAACCCAATTCAGATCACTGGAATTGCATACAGCAACTTTCAAAAGAACTATGCTGAATATATGTATACCCCAAGAGTATGCTTAAATTTTCATTGCTTCAGTGCAATTTTTTGCAATGCAGTAATCTATATATTGTCGCTTAAGTTATAAAATACACACAGTCCGAAGAGCATGGAAAAGATCGCCAAAAGTGAATGAAGATAAGAAAAGTTGATTTCGATTTTTGCAGTGAATTCTATATTTACTTAAATATTTGCTTCGAATGGCAATCGCCTTACCCCTAACCCAACCCTCAGCATTAATGTTATGCCGATAATGAAATTATCAAATGGAAAGAACGAGTATAAAGATCCACCAGATTCGCCTTCATTTCGTCAGTTACAATTATAAGCTCTACCAGTAACATTCGCAATGCCTTACAAGCCGGAGAGCACCTACGATGCGGAGCACAGAATCTGGAGTGGACCGCACAGCCGTAATTACTTTGCTCCTGATCTATCCATAGGCGAGATTATATTCCACGAGATGCGACGTCATCCGAAACTGATAGCTCAGGTACATTACAGGTGCTAAGTCTATATTACATAACTAGCAAAATTGTATTCTTGAACAGATCTCAGACACTGAGAACACTGTATTAACCAGAGAGGAGCTCCATTTAAACTCAATGCATGTGGCAAGCTATATGAGATCGTTGGGGCTGGTGCAATCAAATATTGTGGGAATTGTGGCAAGAAATACTACGCACATCTCCGCAGTTGCATATGGATGTTTCTTTAATGGTATTGCTTTTCATTCGATAAATGTATCCTATGATCAATCAACTATTGAGAAGCTCTTCGATAAACCGAAACCACGTCTAATTTTCTGTGATGGTGAAGACTTTGAGAAAGTAAAGTCAGCCACTGAGAAATTAAATGCAAAGATCATTACAATGCGTAACCATCAGAGTGGATCAATTAGCATTGAGGAAGTCTTAGCTACGCCTGTAGAAACGGACTTTCAACCTGCTCGTTTGGAGCAGGGAAATGATCAAACCTTGGCCATTCTCTGCTCTTCTGGAACAACGGGTATTCCCAAGGCAGTGACCATATCAAACAGTCGCAATATACTGAATATCACCAGGTAAATAAACAAACCGATAAATATTCAATATAGTAATGACCGATCAATTTTAGATGTCTTACTACAGCTGACGTTCAATATACACACAGTACTCTAGACTGGTTGACCTGCCTTCTGACGACGGTATCTTCGGGAGTTTACAGCACTAAACGCATTATAGCTGATAATCCCTTCGATCCTGCGCGTTTGTTGCGTATCATTAAGGAGCACAAAGTCACGTGGTTGTTGCAAACGCCATCCCATTTGACTATGATGACAAACTGTCCGGAATTTGAGCAAGCTAACCTTGATAGCATACGATCTTACAATTGCGTAGGTGGTCGGTGCTCTTTGGAGGCGCAACGTCTAACACGGAACCGATTGCTGTTCGATTGTATGCATTTTCTGTATGGTTTTTCAGAGGCGGGAAGTGCAGTGGCCAATAACTTTAACTTTGATCAGAAACCAAATTCAGTTGGCCGTTTGACGGAAGATTATAAGATGAAGATACTTGATGAACAGGGCAATGCACTGGAACCAAACCAAGTTGGAGAAATATGTTCCTTCAATGGACAGAATTGGGCCGGATATTATGGGAATCCAGAGGAGACACGCAATGTGCTTGATTCGGATATGTGGTACCACACTGGGGACTTGGGTTATATAGATGAGGATGGGTTTCTCTACGTACTAGAGCGGAAGAAGGAAATGCTCAAGTACCACAATATTATGTATTTCCCATACGAAGTTGAAGACGTAATTTCTCAGATGCCAGACGTTGCTGAGGTCTGTGTCTTTGGCATCTGGAATCCTCTTGTCGGCGACGAGGCTGCTGCTGCCGTGGTAAAGAAGATTGGTTCAAACATCCAGGCACAGGATGTAGTTGACTATGTAAAGGAGCATTGCAGTACCAATTATAAACATTTACATGGGGGTGCCATAATTGTGGATGATCTGAAGAGAAGCCCCAATGGCAAGACGAATCGACATGCAACAAAGGCCTATTTTGAAGAGATTACAAATTCAAATTAATAGGCTTAGCATAATCTAACAGATCCCTTGTAGACGGAAGTTAATCTGCTGAAATATACATTTTTGTTGTTGAAGTGAATAAATAAGATAATAAGAAAGATAATAAATAAGAAAAAAGAAAGTTTAGTTTTGACTGCCACAAATATCAGAAGTGGGATAAGAAATTCGTCGTCTTGGGAATAAATATCAACGACGTATTGGTGGCCAAAAAATCTAAAATAAAAATGGTTGCTTACTCTGGGTCTACCGGCGAAGGGCTCTAACGCATTCCTTGAGTGACAGAGAAATTCCTCGTCACCTGTGAGTCGCTAAGAGTAATGTAGCTAATGCAGCAACCCAATTCAGATCACTGGAATTGCATACAGCAACTTTCAAAAGAACTATGCTGAATATATGCGTACCCCAAGAGTATGCTTCAATTTTCATTGCTTCAGTGCAATTTTTTGCAATGCAGTAATCTATATATTGTCGCTTAAGTTATAAAATACACACAGTCCGAAGAGCATGGAAAAGATCGCCAAATGTGAATGAAGATAAGAAAAGTTGATTTCGATTTTTGCAGTGAATTCTATATTTACTTATATATTTGCTCCAAATGGCAGGCGCCTTACCCCTATCCAATCCACAGCATTAATGTTATGCTGATAATGAAATTATCAAATGGAAAGAACGGTTCTTATCTCATGAGTATAAAGATCCACCAGATTAGCCTCCATTTCGTCAGTTACAATTATAAGCTCTACCAGTAACATTCGCAATGCCTTACAAGCCGGAGAGCACCTACGATGCGGAGCACAGAATCTGGAGTGGACCGCACAGCCGTAATTACTTTGCTCCTGATCTATCCATAGGCGAGATTATATTCCACGAGATGCGACGTCATCCGAAACTGATAGCTCAGGTAAACTACAGGCGCCTAGTCTATATTACATAACTAACAAAATTGTATTCTTGAACAGATCTCAGACACTGAGAACACTGTATTAACCAGAGAGGAGCTCCATTTGAACTCAATGCATGTGGCAAGCTATATGAGATCGTTGGGGCTGGAGCAATCAGATATTGTGGGAATTGTGGCAAGAAATACTACGCACATCTTCGCAGTTGTATATGGATGTTTCTTTAATGGTATTGCTTTTCATTCGATAAATGTATCCCATGAGCAATCAACTATTGAGAAGCTCTTCGATATAACGAAACCACGTCTAATTTTCTGTGATGGTGAAGACTTTGAGAAAGTAAAGTCAGCCACTGAGAAATTAAATGCAAAGATCATTACAATGCGTAACCATCAGAGTGGATCAATTAGCATTGAGGAAGTATTAGCTACGCCTGTAGAAACGGACTTTCAACCTGCTCGTTTGGAGCAGGGAAATGATCAAACATTGGCCATTCTCTGCTCTTCTGGAACAACGGGTATTCCAAAGGCAGTGACTATATCAAACAATCGCAAGGTACTGAATGGCACCAGGTAAATAAACAAAACGATAAATATTCAATATATGGTAATGACCGATCAATTTTAGAGATCTTACTACAGCTGACGTTCAGTATACACACAGTACTCTAGACTGGAGTACAGGACTCCTTGCAAGTGTATCTTCGGGTGTTTACAACACCACACGGATTTTAACTGACCATCCCTTCGATCCTGCACATTTGCTGCGTATCATTAAGAAGCACAAAGTCACGTGGTTGTTGCAAGCACCTTCCCACATGGCTATGATGACAAACTGTCCAGAATTTGAAAATGCCAACCTTGACAGCTTGCGTTTCCACATTTACGGGGGAAGTCGCTGCTCCTTAGATGTGCAACATCGCTTTCGCAGCCGCTTACGGATCGGCTGCATGCAGTTTGCGTACGCACTTTCAGAGTCGGGCAGTACGGTGTCCTTGAACTGGAATTTTGATGAGAAACCAAATTCAGTCGGAAGTTTGATGGAAGACTGTAAGCTGAAGATACTTGATGAAAAGGGAAATGCATTGGAACCAAACCAAGTTGGAGAAATATGTGTCTTCAATGGAGAGAATTGGGCCGGATATTATGAGAATCCCGAAGAGACGCGCAATGTGTTTGATTCGGAGAAGTGGTTTCACACTGGAGACTTGGGCTATATGGATGAGGATGGCTTTCTCTATATAGTGGACAGGAAAAAGGAAATGCTCAAGTGCTACGGTATGATGTATTTCCCATACGAAGTTGAAGACGTAATTTCTCAGATGCCAGACGTTGCTGAGGTCTGTGTCTTTGGCATCTGGAATCCTCTTGTCGGCGACGAGGCTGCTGCTGCCGTGGTAAAGAAGATTGGTTCAAACATCCAGGCACAGGATGTGGTTGACTTTGTGAAGGAGCATTGCAGTGCCATTCACAAACATTTACATGGGGGTGCCATAATTGTGGATGATCTGAAGAGAAGCCCCAATGGCAAGACGAATCGGCATGCAACAAAGGCCTATTTTCTAGAAATTAGAGATAAAAGCAATTAAAAAGTCTCTCAGTAAGCAACAGCTTAAAATGTTGTCATAAAAAGCTGATTTATGTGGCGTACAATGTATGCTTTATAAATAAATAAACAGATCGACTCTAATCAACCAAGTGCGCTATGGCGGCTTATAAAATACTATTGTTCATTTAAATCGGTTAATGGCTTTACAACTGTACTTGAACGGGAATATATAAGCGACAAACCAAATAAATCCATTTTTCCAATTATAGCTTTTCAATTCAAGTATAATTAATGAGCATGAGAGCTCTGCAAATTTGGCCAAAGTTCGGTGATTTATTGTGGAATGTCGAAGGCATTTTTCTATTGTTCACGCGATGCGAAGTCAACCAAAGATATTAGCTCAAATCTTATCAATCTAAAGTAAATCAAAGTGCCAGCTGAAGGTTAATAATGGGTAAAAATAGATGAAAGATAAAAATGGAAAACAGTCTAACAAAAGTTCAAAAGATAAACTTTTTATGCATTACTAATCATCATCAAATAATAAGAAAAAAAAAACTAAGGCAAATACCGCAAACAAAACATTATCTGAAATCAATTTTGGTTTAATCAGCGAAAAATATTCGCACACAATCAAAGTAAAATTAAATCTATTAATTATTATTTTGCAATATTGCACCACTGATTGTACATTGTTCACTTGTGCAGATTCGCGAAGAAGCTACATTTTATATATGTTTCAGAAAGACTGAATCAAAAATATATTATTCCATTACAGGTCAGATAGATAACTGTGGTCAAACGAAGTCAAGGACAACCATAACCATAACTATCAACTGGACAATCTATAGCTTTTTGGATGGCGCTTATCGCCAGCAAGGCTTATCTGCAGAGCTTGAGCTTTTACTTTTGATAGGTGACGTCTGTTAACCGTTTGATAGGCAACCGGTTACCTGATAAGCTGATGAGCTGATAAGCACTCTGGACTGGTTGGCCACGCAAGGGTCGCCAGTTGGTGAACAACTTGCATGACGCTCGGACGAGCGCACATCAGTCGACGACTCTTATCAGTTAACAGGGAACATGGAGGGCGGCCCCAGCACACAGTTCGATAAATACACAAAAGTTTGGAGTGGACCAAGGCCGGCGCATTTCTTTGACGCCGACTGCTCCATTGGCAAAATACTGTTTGCCTTTATGCGCAATCATCCGGCGAACTTGTGTCAGGTGCGATTTAACTAATCAAATTGTGTAATTTAATATCGCTTCACATTCATAAGCAAATGGAAACTTTTCAGATTTCCGATACGGAAGGCACTGCTTTGACTAATGGCGAGGCCATCAGCTTTGCCATACGCATTGCTCAGCAGCTGAAGGCGATGAATTTGCGGCAGGACGATGTGGTTGGCATTGCGGGCACCAACACCACATATCTGATGCCGGTGGTGCTCGGTTGCCTGCTCAATGGGACACCCTTTCATGCGGTCAGCCCCTGGCACGACGAGGCGACCTTCAAGCATTTGTTTTGCATCACCCGACCTCGAATTATATTCTGTGATGGTTTGGTCTACGCCCGACTCAGCGCCGTTGCCAAAATGCTGAAGGCGCCGGTCTATACGCTAAAGGATCATCGATTCCAGCTGCCACGCATTGAGGATCTGCTGGAGCCCACCAAGCAGGAGTTGTATTTTGTGTGAGTACCCGGGTCAACACTCAATCATTAGAGTAAAAATAACTTAGCTTGATAAAACCAAGTCTTAACCCTCTGCTTACAGACCGGAATCACTGATGCTGGGCGGCGATCAGACGGTGGCCATTCTCTGCACCTCCGGCACCACTGGCCCGCCGAAAGCGGTTTGCATATCCAACTCTGCTTGTCTGTTCGATTTTGGGTACGAATCTTGGGAATCATTGGGATGTACAGCCACTAACTGATTTGCCTTTCACTTGCCCAGCTTTGTTACCGGTCAGGATGTGTTGCTGTCGTTCAGCACGATTGACTGGGCGCCCGGTTTGTTCAACATGCTCTTCAGTTGCTGTCACGGCTCCACGCGCTGCATTACGGATCGCCCCTATACGCCGGAATATATGTTACAGCTGATCGAGAAGTACAAGGTCACGCTGCTGACAGTGGCGCCACAGCAGGCGGCATCACTCTTGAAGGCACCCACTCTCAGCAAACTGAGGTTGAACAGCGTGCGATTCATCAGCATTGGCGGCGGCAATTGCTATGTGGCCAATCTGCTCAAGCTGCAGGAATTCCTGTTGAATGGCCAAATCTCGTATGGGTATGCGCTAACCGAATGCGGTGGCGTTGCTGCCAATATGGGCGTAGCCAAGCCCTCCTCCGTGGGCCGAATTGTGCCGGGCGTCAAGGTTAAAATACTGGATGATGCCGGTCGCAGTTTGGGCCATGGCGAAACTGGTGAGATTCTCGTACACAACAGCAAAGTGTGGAATGGCTACTATGGCAATCCGAGTGAATCGAAGCGAATGCAGGACTACCAAGGCTGGTTCCACACCGGCGACATGGGCTACTTTGATAACGAGAATTTCTTGCACATTGTGGAGCGCAAACAGGACATGTTGCGCTTCCATGGCGCTCAATATTGCCCCTACGAACTGGAGCAGGTCATCGCCGAGCTGCCGGATGTGATCGAGGCCTGCGTCTTTGGCCTGTGGAATGAGGTCGATGGCGATCCGGCTGCAGCCGCTGTGGTCAAGATACCCGGCAGTCGTCTCAGCGAAATGGATATTGTTGAGTACGTGGCAAGTCGTCTGGTGGTCACCCATAAGCAGCTTCACTGTGGCGTCTTCTTTCTGAACGAACTGCCCAAGACGGGCAGCGGCAAGGTGCTGCGCCAACATGCTCGCGATCAGGCACTAGGCAAAGAGTGGAACGACCATCGGAATGGGCATTGATCGTTTATAATGTTGGCAATAAGTCTAGCACTTTAAGGCATTTTATTTATTAGATTACTCACACATTCCAGTATTCAACCAATCTGATTGTGGTTGTCGTTGTTGTTGTTAATTGTGGGCATATTCAAGTTAACCACCTGAAAAAAGATAGAAAACCTTCAAAAATACAGCTGGGCCAAAAAAAATGAAAATTGTTTTTAGATAGGCGAAATAATTCATTTTGGCCATTGTTTTCGGTATTATCAACTGCTTATCTGCCATTGATTAGCCGCCTGTTTGCGATATGTTAGCACATAAAAAAACGCATACGGCGAGGGCTGAACAAGCAACCAAAGTTAACAATTACTTGGGGACTGCTTTCTAGTCTTTGATGGCATGCAATGGGATTTAGAGAGCACAGTCTAATAAGCAGACTGTCAGAAGCACTAAGTCGAACAGGAAGCGGAATTGCAACTTTACCGATTCAAATTCACAGCCGGAACCGGAAATTCAATTAATCATTTCTTATAGCAGCAGTTACTGAAATCGATATTATTAGTTCACATAGTAGAATAACAAAGAAAATTAAAGCAAATTCATAAACTTGACCGAAACTTTCATATCTTTCCCATCGGAACCGGAACCGATATTCGATATAACGTTTGACACCCTGGCTACAAATGATTTTAAGCGAGCTCTGTTAGAATGTTATGGTAATGTTATAGTAATGTTGTGCTAAATGCCAAATGCCAAATTCTGTTATCTTAGCAGCATTTTGAGTCCGCAACTATTTTAATCATGTTATTTAAGTTCAAACCATGTAATTTGATCAGAAAAACTTAAATACTTGTTCAGATTTCTAATTAAGCCTTGTAAGCTGCACAGAAGTCTACCGTCAAGTTTTGCAATTTATTGAAGCAGAAGTTTAATAATGTATCTTAACTTGACTAAACTGTTGCTAAGTTAACTAAAAGTTGCTCCGATATGCCATTATATATATAGATATTAGTATCAATGGAAGAAACTTAAATTAAGATTGGCTTCTTATCAAAAATTGGCGCTTTGAGTTTCACTTCTTTCCACATTGTAGATAACAGAGCATTTATGCTGATGGTTTTAACTAATAAACTGATCGTGATTGACATCCTAATTCATAGCTCCACTCATTGGTTGCATGCCAGTTCAACAACCCTTCAACCTCTGAATGGGGGCAGCAACTGATCGTATGTAAGATTTGATTGACAGCTAAGCCGAGTTGCACTTTGTACGTGATGTTGTCAGCATTGCAATTGGATACTTTTTGCCCCTGCGAGTCTCCAGAATCATGGGCAGCACCCTAAAAATAAACTCAATGTTTGCTCCAGCAGCAGCAGCAGCAGCAGCAACAATAACTAAACAGCCACTTAAGACCAAAAATTTATATCATTTGGGATTGCAAAGGATCGCTGATAATGATCTTCTGCTCTTAGGCTGATTGACAGACGCTGTTTTCAATGTCAAGTTCATGAAATATGATCGGCACACATCTTTTTCGGGGCATTAAGTAGATGTATATTGTATATGTATAATTGTCATTGATCATGCTTTCCTCTTCGTTGTTGCTGTTGTTGTTTTGGTTGTTGTTGTTGTTGATGATGATGATGATGATCGTGGTATGCGGCCAGGCTGACTGTTCAGGCGTATCAAATAAGCAGGAAGTGCAAGGCGTAGCCAAGTGCATTAGTCTCGGTAGGCCAGCAACATTTCAAAGCCACATGGCGCCGGGTTAACTTGGCTAACTTGGGTAAACTTGAGTGATCTTGGCCAGAGTGCGACAGCGACTCGAATTGTCATGCAAATAGCAATTATCATTTGTCAGTAACGCCACTTGGAATAATATGTTGATGTTTAATTAAATGCCATCGAATGATTTCTGATCGGTATTTCACAACATACGATCCGCGATTGCTGATCGCACCTATCAGATCTCAGTTCAGACTTCATTAGCAAATGTCGACCAGTTTGTCAGTTACACATATGACAACAACAGCTGCTGCTGTAAATTGTGTAGAAAATGCCAACATTACATAAATAAATGTTATGGCATATAATTTATTTATGCCTGTCGTGAAGGATTGTTTAATTAGTCTTATCATTTGCATATGTCAACACAATGAACCCCCGCAATGCACTAACCCCTCACCCACACCCGCTCAGACAGCCACTTTGAAGGCGACATTGCTCAGCTCTCTGACTAAAATCCTATTAAGTCTTCTAATTCAGCGTCTTAATAATGAAAACGCAGGCCAGCCATAAGAGCCAGCCATAAGAGCCAGCAATCAATTGGAGAAAGAAAGGAAAGAAAATGTTGGCAAAGAAATACCCTATAAAATTGTTAAGCCGTTGCACAGACTTTGCCCTGGCCATTTTGGTTTGTTGGTTGAACTTTTTATTAAATTTATGAGCAACAAGAAGTTTCACAATTTGTTGAAGAGTTACTAAATAAATTAAAATTAAAGTAGATGTATTTGCAGCAAAAATAAAAGTTATAAATATATTAAAGCAGATAAAAACTAAAAAATGTTTTTTTACTCCAGTTAAGCGTTTTTTTTACTTTTATTTTCATATACTGCAATATTTAATGAAAAAAAAGCGGTCACCAAACAATAAATTAGTTGGTAAGAAATTCAGAAAATATGCATATATATAAATCAATAATCCCAAAATAATAAATCTAGCAATATACCCCTATTTGCAATACCCTATTTGTAGATATTTTGATTGGCATTACAACTTTGACACATTGCCAGCGACATGGGAGAACGTTGAGCTCACACAATTTATGGCGCTTAAATTGCAGTCATGCGCATGAGCGGCAACGGTTAACAAGCTCAACGTCTCCACGAAGAGTAGTCCCCCTCAACTTCACTCCTCCTTCTGCCCCACTGCCTGCCTGTAGACCCCTTATGCCACCCTCAAGCAGCCCTTGCTGGCGGAGGGAGCCAATGCGAGTGCGGCTTCAGGCGGATGTTTGGTGTCAAAACACGCAGCGCATTTTCCCTGGAATTGCAGAGCATTAAGTGCGGTCAGCGGGTCCTGACGCCTCCTCCATCTCCAACTCCACCTCCCACTCCTCCTATTCCTCCTGCTATGCCAGCCGCATCTCCGACTGCGGCGAGTTGGTTAATTTATGTTAGCGACGTGTTCGCCAGTGAAAACAAACGGGGCGATCGCAAATGAAACGTTTGATCGTGCTGGGCCATAAAAATAGAGTTCGAAACTCGTTGCCGATGTTGCTTTTATCAATTTGTGTTCATTTCTAAGCACGAATCGGCCAGCATAGATCATAAAGTGGTTACCCCCGGTCATGGTCAATGTGGGGAAGCAGAAACAGCAACTACGAAATTTACATAATTGCCGCTCTTGTAGCGCTTTTATGAGAGCCGCCCCGAACGTGTCAAAATGAAAAGTGTTGCTTGATTAGCGCGTAAATAACACGGCCGGGGCATAAATCCCAACAAGAAGTCGCCTCCAACTGGCAGCAAGGAGTTCGCTCCGGCAAGATAATCAAATAAATGTAGCGATTAATAAAGATGAAGATGCCAGCCAAGGAGGCCGGAGACAAGAGCAAACAGATATGCTGAGAGCGCAGAAGATGTAAACTGTGGGAGTGCTCGACTTATAGATACCCAGTACATTGCTCGAAAGAGCGAGAGAAATATTAAAAACTCTAAAAATGTGTTGAATTCTCCGCTGTTCTCTTCAATTCTTTCGCTCTTTTTTAAATTTAAAATATGTTAAAAATATTTCAGTGGAAGTCCAAAAGTATTAACAATTTTGATTGAGTCAATATAGTCAGAGTTGAATATACTCCTTTCAATCATATTTTAAAAGGGTATACTTACGATGCAAGAGAGGTAAACCGAATGAAGATCGATGCGGCTGCTGATGTGGCCAACTGGCTGCCAGGGTGCCAGCTGTTTTGGTTCGCCTGGCGCCTGAAGCGGCCTCTTGCCTCCCGTTGTGGGAGGTGTGAAATCTCTGACGAGACGGAGAGAGATAGAGAGAGAGACAGATTGGCAGTGGCAGAGGCAACAGGAACAGGCAACACATTGCCAAGTTGTAGTCGCCAACGGGCCAACATGACACATTGCTGCAGCATAACTTGGTCAGTAATAAGCAGTGGTAACAGCAACGACAACAACAACAACAACAGCAGCAACATCAACAACAACAGCAAGTGATATGACTTATGGCCGCTGGCCAAAGAAATGAAACCGGCCAACTTGTTGCTCATATCGCAGATGCTGCGATAGACACAGATTCCTTAACACGTTCCAGGCCCCTGGGCCAGCTGAAGAGTTAAAAAGAAAAAGATCTTGTTAAGAGCAAAATGTTGTTAACGTAACTGCAATCACTACGTACAATTTTTTAGCGGTTTCACATTACCGTTGCTCGGCATCAGTATCAGTATCTGTATCCGAATCTAAATCAGAATCAGAATCAGACGCGGTCAAGGTCTTCACAAGTGTCGCTGTAACTTTCATTAAGGCGCTGCCACTGCATACCGATTCATTTATATATAGTAGTATATATAGTAGCTGCTTGCAACTTCCTGTCGCTTGCACCACACACATAAATTAGTTTTCCATGTTCACTTGTCACTTGTATCGCCGCAAAACCCGTTTGGCTTGCGGGTGTCCAATGCCAACTTTAGAATTGCAATGCCAAATGATTGTGCTTATCAGCCGAAGTGCTTGGCCAACTGAATTTGCATGTCATTTTGGCCAGCAGCCCTAACTAATGGCCATTTGTGATATACCCTGTATTGAAGGGGCTTTGGCTTATCCTTTAAATGTTTAAAAAAATATTACGCAATTCGCAAAGAGAAAAGAAAATTTGAAATAAATCCCAGTTTATTTAGTAGATATCTACTAGTTTGGCACTCTCAGTTATAGCACTCTAACTCGTTTATTTTTAGGCCAAACAGATATTGATAGAGACTTGCCTTGTTTGGAGTTTGAAGAGAACTTAAATTTTACAGCGTTGATCAAGGATATAAAATATGTGCAGCCAATTAAACTTATTAGAATGATTCCAAGAAACTGATGCGTATATCGACCAAAAAGACTCTTTGGTTTCAAGTGTTATTTTCATTTTAAATACAAATTTTAACAATACATGGATTATTTCTATAAAAAGATGTTTATCTTCTTAAAAACCTGATTCAGTAGCTAAGTACATTAAATATTTACAACTGCATCGACTGGTCGAAATGTTTGCGATCAGTGGAAATTAGTTTATATGTTAAGCAATGTAATTCGCCGAAATTAAATATCTTTTTCCCGAATATTTCAGGTGAAACTGCTGAAGAAATCGAAAGTGCAGCAGATTAATTATTAATGTATGTGATCAATGGAAAAATGGTTCTCAGGTAAGTTCAAAAATTTAACGAATTCAATTATTTTATTCACGCATTTTTCAGGTAACATTTCTGAAGAAATTGAGGCTGCATTTAAAGAAATAAATAAAGGAGCAAATAAATCAAAATTTCTTGTTCTGGTTTTGGTTTTCAATTTTGAAATCATTATTCTTTTAGTTATGAATAACTAACTATCTAACTAAATGAAATGATTCATTCATTTCGTTGAATGTGCACCTTAGTCAAGTGACTCATTTTTTGGTGGCTTTAGATAAAATGAATGAAAGTGAATGGGTATACATAGATAAGAACAGCTAGATTTAAAAATAAACCGCAAACACACCACTTGTTGCGTGCGCAATGAGACACAAGCAAAGCCACAGAAGCATCTATTCGGTCTATGTGCAGCCATTTATTGCAATGTGTGTGCTGCATTTACTCGTTACTGCATTTAGTGGTTCAAGTTCAAAGACCTATCGAAACAAGACCAAAAACTAATGGTCTTAGCAGCCTGCCTTGCCTGCCTGCCTGTGTGTCTGCCAGGCCAGAAGAGACTGCAACTGCAAGCCCAAACACTTTTACTCCGCTTATCGCAATGACCATAAATAAAGCTCACGTCTATTAGCGTTGTCATTAATTTTCCTATTTGGAAAATATGCAAATTAAACGCTGATTAATTGCTGGCAGGAAAAGTGAATCGTTTTCCCTATCTTGTGTCTGACTGTCAGTCTGTCTGTCTGACTGTCTTTCTGTCTGCCTCTCTTTGGGCAAAGTTACGAGTTGAGTTTTTCTGTTAAGCCGCACGATGTTCAGGTGTTTCCGTAGTGTAGCGGTTATCACGTGTGCTTCACACGCACAAGGTCCCCGGTTCGAACCCGGGCGGGAACAAGTCTTTTTATTTTATTTGCTTTTTTATTTCGCACGCTATATTCGAGTTATATTTAGGTACTAACATGTGTAATGATTCAGCCTGGCTAAAAATCAAGTTCATGCGTGCGGAGGCCAGGTTTCACGCAAGTCAACTCAATGTCAACATAGGTATAAGTATTTACATGCCTGCACCTATGTAGCTAGTTTTATGCGCTTTTAATGAGCCGTGTTTTTACGATCGTTTAGAGGGGTGAGTGTGTTGTATTTATAAACATACAACGCACGGCACGCACCAATTTGAACTGCTTAACGAGCCGCCAATGTCAGCCCCTGCATGACTCCTCCAATCCTGACACTTTTATGGTTCCCATTTATTGACCCTGCGCGTCTTTTATTGGGCCATCTCAGCGCATGCCACCCATAGCGGAAGTGTAATGCTGTATTGCATTGTTGTAAACTGGAGGAAGAAAGTAGGCTTTTAAATTTTATTGTTTTTGCTGACGGACACTGCATTCAAATTAAGAACTTACAAACGTGGCTATTTTTAAAAGTGCAGTGGTCCTATATATATATATTCTTGTATGCCAGTATCACTATGAAGAATTTAATTAACAAGAGAATTTCATTTAATTTTCCTTTCTTTTTGATGGATTAGCAAAATGTCATTTGGCTGCCGAATTTTCGAAGGTTTCCGTAGTGTAGCGGTTATCACGTGTGCTTCACACGCACAAGGTCCCCGGTTCGAACCCGGGCGGGAACATTACTTTTTTTAACTGTTTCAATGGTGATTATATTTCTTTTAATTATTTTATTAGCAATATTGCCATTTCTGTAAATACAGACAGATCCAAAAACAAATGCAATGGATTGTGTTTTTTATATTCACAGAATAAATTCGTTTTTAATAAAGCTTAGGTAAAAAGCTTTGGTAGAAAAGCTTTCCACTGCGTCAATGAAGGGCTACTCTTTCAAATCGGTTGTGCGTAGTGGGAAACCACTTAAATACGATCTAGACACGGAAACGTTTAGTTGGGGATGTAGCTCAGATGGTAGAGCGCTCGCTTAGCATGTGAGAGGTACGGGGATCGATGCCCTGCATCTCCAAATGGTTTTCTTTTTTTAATTTGAATTTTTTTTTTGTCATACTAAATATGCTGTCACGTTTTAATTGTCAAGCAGCATATTTAAGAGTACTCAATCACTCATTCACTCTGGCAACTACTAGAAATGCTGCTCAAAAACGACTTTCACACGCTTCCCACCCAAAACTAGAACAGACATGTTATTATGCAATCCGGTTTTCGCTTCAGTTTTTTTTTTTTAGCTCGTTTCCCGGCTGTGCACCCATTGCTCAGCTTTGCTTAGAGCAGGAAGAGTAAAATATCGAATCCGGGCAGAAGTCGCCGCCGCTAATCCAATTAAGCATATTCATCATATTCTTCAAGTAAATGCAGGCCTTGACTAGAAATGTTACAACCAAAATAGTACCTAATAAATGTTGTGAGAAAAGTTGACATTTCCGTCATGTTGCGTTGATTAAAATCTATTTAATTTCATTTAAGTGATGTGCTTGTCAAGTTGAACTCAATTTTCAACACTTTTCATTATAATAAACAAACAAAGCTTGTTGTTTTCCTAGTAACAGTCATATTTATTTTTTGTTCATGACATTGTCAATGGCAACTTCTATCATTTATTTTTTGCTTAGCTCTTTTGAGTTGTCGATAAACTATAAATGTTTGTAAATAAATCAATGAGAACTCTCTTAAATATGCTTGAATATGTTAATCGACCTTTAAATATATGCCAGAAAATGCGTAAAATCGAAAGTTATTCGCTCTACTCAATCAATGACGAATAGAAAACAGGTTAATGACATTCTTGTTTCCTGTCCCAAAACTAATAAACGCTTTCTGCAATGTCATTCAAATTTTGCAATGAAGCTGTTGCTGTGTGGTTGGGATAAGGAGAGGAGTGTGGAGGTTTTTTTTTTAGGGGCGACGACACTTGTGATTCGGTCTGAAAACGGTGTATTCTCTATGCGTCACGTAGACAAGCCCGTAGCGAAACCCACACAAGCATAACAATCTGGAAGTCACAAAGCGAGCAGAATTGCCGACGTCGGGTGCAATTTAAAATTTATCTATGGAAAGTCGCAACGAAAATACCCTAAATGATTATCAAAAACTTAATTAATTTTGAAAATATCTAACAGATAACAGATCATTAATATAAGGTGACTTTAAAAAAGACAACAAAAATTAGCATTTATTTTAAAGTGAACTCAATTAATAGAACTCTCAATCACTTCAGACTTGCAATAAAAAAGGTCCTCTTCAAAATATATTTTGAATTTCCGTTTCCAACTCGATTCGTTCATCTCTAATAAGTAGATTATCTAATCAGAAAGCAAATGTGTAGCTAATCGTTTTAACTATTATTTAAGCCAAACACCATATTCAAGATTTCCGTATAAATTTTTCAAAATGGAACAGATGAAAAACGCTTCTTGGCAATATTCCAATTGGAGAATATGGCGATGGTTACGCGAACAAAACGTGAACGTCGTCGGTCAGCTGACGCGATTAACGCAAGTGTGAAAGGTAAGTAGAAACAATAACAACGCAAGCGCCAATGGCAATGCTTATCTGGACTTCCATTATCAAAATCAGCGCAATGCAGAGCGGAGAGCGACGAGCGAAGAGAGAGAGAGAGAGGAACAGTGAACGGTGAACGGCGAACCATTGCCGTGTCATAATGATCATCAGAATCGCTAACAAACAACGGCATATTTTTGGACAAGCTCAACGAAATGCGCGTGCCGCCAACTGCGACGTCATCAAGCTTAATGCTTTGACGCTTATGCTGCCTTTTGTGTTGTTGTTGTAAAAGCTTAGAGATGGGCTTGCGAACTTCTTTAACCGATTTTAAGCACGATAAATCCAAATTGAATTGAACTGCCATTTTGAATATAATAATATTATAATTATATTATTATCCTATCGAAAATTTCAATAAGTGAAAAAAAGATATGTCGTATTGATTGCCATCTTTTATACTTATGATTATAACTTGTTGATTATCCTACCAAATCGTGTTGAGTCCTGTTTGTCGTGATTTTGTGTTTTCCATACACGCGCCCCCGTCCCATTACTATCGCAACAAAAGTGATGTTTTTGGTTTGTTGCTAAGTGCTGAGGAGCTGTTTTGGCGGCTGCTGTGATTGCTTTCTGCTTCGTATTTCGTCAATTCAAGCAAAAATTTCCGCAGCGTTGAATGAATGAATGAATGAATGCCAATGTGGGAACATGAGCGATCGGCAACAACAGCAGCAGCAACAACGACGGCTAAATTGGCAATTTCAAGGCCTACGTGACAAGTCTCACACAGGGAACTGAGTGTGTGTCTGGGGGTGCAGAGTCTCCTCCACACTGTGTGCTGTGCTCTCTGCTCGCTATACTTTGACCGCAGCTCGCAAATATTCTGCAATTATATTTATTCAATTGGAGCACACGCTACGTATGCGTAACATTTGTGCGTCACATGATCTTGAAAGTTGCTCTCTCTCTCTCTCGCTGTGCCTTAGGGTCTTTGACATTCCGCATAAAATAGTATTGTGGCTCCGGCAGCTGATAACACTCAGGTAACAGTTAGGCAGCCAAATTATCTGTATCTGAATCTGTGCCACAACGCAGACAAATCACATAAGGATGGCCCACAGAAACAACAAACAGTGCCCAAAAAACCGCTGAACAACTCGGGATCAGTTAGAATAACAAACAGAACACAGAACGGAGAACGGAGAACGGTGAACGGTGAACGGTGAACACAGAACGCCCACCGCCCGCTGCTTGTTTATAGAACGAATGACTGAACGTCGCTCTTGGCGGCTGACGAGCGATTTACTAATTCCAAAAACCAAAAGCAAATCGCATAAATTTTTTAGCAAATTAAGTGGTTCTATAGATCGTTTATGAATCCATCGAAATAGAGCAAATAAGAAACATTAATATTTTTAGAATGTTTTAAGCATAGTATAATTTATTTCATGCGATTTGATTTTCTTTCTTTCATTTTGCTTTTTGTTTTCTCAGTCTTAAATTATAGAAATTTGTTTAATCTACACAAAGTAGGATAGTATATCTAGGTGCTATCATTAAGGCTATGTACAATTATAAATCGAAACTTATGGCTATTTGATCAGGAACTATAGCTTGTGCGGATCGGTGGTAGTACATCCATTTCAATTCGGGCCGGTGCTCAGAGGGAGGCACTCCGTTTTAGCCAAAACATGGTGAGCAGCTGCAGCAACAACAATTGGATGCTGGAAAGTGCATAGAAGAGAATTAGGCAACATTTGGGGTAGGGTATTATGAGAAGAGAGTATTTGGGCATCTGAATGAGTTGCATGCCGCTAAAACCATGCAGAAAATCAGTTCAATGTTAGTATGCAATTTTGTAGTTTGCATATCATTTATTTTGTGTTTTGTTATGTGCAAAGTGCCAAATAAACCAATTACTTTTTTTTTTTAAAGATCATGCAAATAATATGAGAATCCAACTAAATAAAAAAATGATATTTCAGTTTTTAAAGCTATTTGTCAAACTACACCACGCTTACCATTACAATATTACTTTTTTAATTAATCTCAATCCACTTGCAAAAACGCACGTTTTATATTAATTTTTTTATTATTTAGATTTTATTTGCTTTTTTTTTATTTTAATATTTTTTTTTTTCATGCTGTTTTCGTCGATCTGCAGCGCTTAACTTGAATAATTTGTAATGCATAAAATTGGGTTATAAATAAAATTTGTTAGTCTACAAAACTTGGCTTACAATCTAAAAATAATCTTTTAGGTAAAATATATATAATAAATAAATAGACTACAAAATATATATCTTACAAGTAAATTAAAATTATATCAAATAATTTCACGCACATTTTTCGTTTTCGTTTTAAATAAATATACAATTACAGGTTAGTCTAATATTTAAACATTTAGTTAAAATACAAATTTTTGATTTGTGAGTTTTTGTTTTATAAATTTTTCATTTGTCGTTGTCCTAATTGGATCGATTATGGCTTTGAAAACAATATTAAATAGATCATTTTTGCCGCATTTAAGATTGGCTTACAGCTTAAAGTAATCACTGAGAGGCAGCGAGGTTCGACTTCGAGACTACAAAAACAAAAAAAAAAACTAAATTGTTTTATATATATTTATTTATATATTAATCAGCTGACGAATCTTAATTGTAAATCTATTTACAAAACAAATTCGCTGGCGAAATATTCGATTTGTCACATTTTCCACATACATTATTTAGACTCTGCTTGTTTATATATTATAATATATATATATATGTATTTATTATAATATTAAGTCGTAAGGAAAACAAGTTTCATACTATTTGCAAGTTTGCATTGTTTTTGTTGTAGAGTTTCTGAGTGGTCGTATTTTTGAGAATTATTCATGTTATCAGTTTTAATAGAGACTCAAGTATTTCAAATACACTGCAAATTCTAAAAATAGTTTATTTAATTTTATTTGTTCGATCTATATATATAGTAGTAGTATGTGAGTGCAATTTCATATTTTTATACATTTGCATGATGGGTCTGGTGCCAATTGGAAAATTCTTAAAAAATACTCGAGACTCCGTGTTAATACATTGTTGTTTGATATTCATATTCTTTATAGCTTGCATTGATTTAGGCAGAACGCCAAATAGTTTCTCGACAATTATCGATATCTGAGCGCTGCTTCAAAAATACTTTTTTGAACCACAGTCGTTGGGTATACAATAAATGATATACATAAGTACAGAGTGATATCGTTCGTGTTTGAATGTGATGTGCAGTGTAATGCGTATGCGTATGTGTGTGTGTGGGTGTGTGTTGTGTGACTGTGTGTTGTGTGTGTTTGGAAACTTGCAAATTACAATATCGCATACTCAAGCCAATCTTTTACAATATCTTGCTCGATTTCTTAGTTATTGAGTGAGCTGACAATGGAGCCCAATTGATATTATTTTTATTGCAATTACATTTAAATGCCTTCAAAAAATAAAATCATCAATTAAACATTTTTCCACACTTTGTACGTTTCAGAAAACCAGATGCAATAAATTATAAATGAATACTACTAAAACAAAAAAATGAAAAAAATGTAAATAAAATTTGGAAAAAATCATGTAATAATATATGTATATAAAAAAAAAAACCACAACAACCAATAAATAAATTTTGCAAACCGTACAAAATGTGTGAAATGAAAATGTCAAAACAGTTAATGCCAAATAAATAAAAATAATATTATCAAAAAATATTTAGAATTATTTTTTAGGTAAATTTTGAAGAAAAACGAATTAAATTTTGCATGGTAGAGAATTATGAAGTTAGAATATTTTTGTAATGTTTTTTGATTTTTTGGGCAAACTCACAAATCAAGCGGATCAAAGTAGACCGAATCGTCGCCGGCGGAGCCCCGCACCTGCCCCTCCAGTGTGGCATCCTCGTAGCTGCCATCCTCCACTGAATCGAACTCGTCCTCCTTCGCCTCCTCCTCGGCCGCCTCGTCCTCATCGTTCTCACTGGGCATCGGCATCATTCGCACATTCCGCTCCACCCGATCGCTCGTCTCGCTGAGCGCCAAGGCGGGCATTGGGGAGCTGCTTGGCCAACTATTGAAGTCGCCAGGCGTTGCCAGACTGCTGGCCATTGCTGTTGTCGTTGTTGTTCTTGTTCTTGCTGTTGTTGCTGTCTGAAGCAGACGCTGCTGTCGCTTGGGAGCAGTGCGTTTCGCATTGGGATGGCCAGCACGCTGCTTCTTGTTGCCACCCGCATTGGGCGGATTCTTTTTGCTGCCACGCGGCTGTTGCATTGCGCCCCTAGCTGCGGCTGCTTGACCACTCTGCAGATTGCGGGCAGCATTGGCTTCTCCAGCAGCTCCAACTGCACCCGGCCTTCTGCGACAGATGGGCGGCGTTAAGCCCCTTTTTTTTGCCTCCTCGCGCCGATCCCTGCATTCCTGCATGGCCTTCGCGGGCTTGCACAGCGGATTCGGTGCACCTTCGGCTCTAGGTGCGGTTCGCCTGGGGCAATTGGGCAGCTTCTTCTTCTTCTTCTTATTCTTCTGGTGGCCAACGTTGCCGTTGCCGTTGCTGTTACTGCTATTGCTATTATTGTTACTGCTATTTCTATTGCTAAGGTTACTGCTAATATGGCCGCTGTCGCTTTGACTATTGTTACTAATACTAATCAGGCTGCTGGCGCTGTCTGCAGGAACGTTACTGCTACTACTACTACTACTACTGCTCTTCCTGCCGCTGCTGCTGTTGCTACTGCTGCTGCTCCTCCTGCCGCTGCTGCTGCTCCTCCTGCCGCTGCTGCTGCTGCTACTGCTGCTGCTGCCGCTGTTGCAATCTCGCTTTGGCGGCGGCTGGAAGTGCTCCACCTTCACCTCGCCGTCATCGCAGCGTCCGCGCATGCTGTGATTGACACCAGTGGGCCCAAAATACTTGACTATCAGCTCATCCACACGCTGCACATCCACCGGCTCGCTGAGCGCACTCGTGTATGTGGAGAGATTTCCCAATGTGCGGTGGTTCCGGATTTGGGTGCGACGTGGTGCCCCATGTCCATTCAGCGCCAAATAGAATGTGTGCGTCGAATTCGAGTTGTATGTGGAGGAGTAGAAATTGTGGCTGGATGGATCCGTGTTCTCGTAAAACACACAGTCGGTGCTATAGCGTCTCTGTAATAGTTTGAGAACTAGAATTATATTATTTGGCTATAAAATAGTTAACAAAAGAGTCGCTATTACAAATAAAACAAAGGATGAAAATGCGAATTGAAGCAACGTTTTGATATTATTATTTAAACTAAAGCAACAGGTGCTTATGAGAATGTCCACAACTAGCTAGACACCTGATTAAATTAAATAAAAATAGAAAAAGTAGAAAAGTCACACGCTGTTTTTAAGTATTTACGAAATACATTAGATGCTTGTGTAGCAAGCGTTTTATTGGCAACTCATGGAGAGCATCGAGTAACTGATGACCGCGTTGATAGTTTCACATTTGCATAACAAACAACTGGGCTAAGTTTAGCGGGAAACCCTCTGAAATGTTGCCCACTTAAGTTAACAAGATGAGCAGAGACTAAATGCTCGGGGCTACCTACAGTTGGCAATGTGTCGGTTGCCCTTTGTGTCTCAGGGAAGAGGCTTATCTGTTAGATAAATGTGCCCATTATCACAGGATGCGCTCGCAATCGGCGTTGGCGATCGATAGACGCCTTCAGATCGTAACGCTGACCCTGACCCTGACCCTGACCGTGGCCGTGGTCATAAAGTTGCCTAACTTATGAATGCCAGATGACAGCCGCACAAAAGGACAACAAACAAGTCGCTGACATCAACAAATTTCGTTTAGGTAGAAATGTAAATCAGCTACAAAGGATTTGGCGTGACTGGTTGGCCGGACCAGGTTGGATTGGGTTGGGATGAATTGGACTGGGCTGGGCTGGGCTGGGCAGAATGTCTGGCCTTTAGATGCACCGCACCGCACCGCAGCGCTTTGTTTTTGTTCTTCTGTTTTGTTTTTTACCCCAACAGCAGGCAGATCAAATTCAATTAACAACATTGAATTAATTCGCTTGTCAGGCAATTAAAATTGTTGTTTGCCCGACAAAAGCGACAAACTCGTGGAAATGTCGCCGCTTAAATTTAGAAATTAATCTGGCAAATGTCGCGACGGCTGCTCCGGCTACACCAATTTGATATGAAATGAGCCATCAAATGGATGCCTTAAGGGCGGGGGGGAGTTGCCTGCAAAAAATATGGCTAAAATGTTGACGCCATTTCAAAGGGCAGACACACACACACGCACACACATACGCATACTTTTGACACATGAGAGACAAGTTAATGCGGCGGGGCCTCCTTCGAGTGCGACCTGCCTGTCAATGTCTCGACGTCTGCAATCTTGCTTTTATGATTTTTCCTATCATTTTTCCGCTATATTTAGACCAAGTTAAGTGAAAATTACAGTACGAAAGGAAGTGGAATGAAGCTGTTCGCAGTTAGCTGTAAATGCAGCGCCTATCAGAGCGGCATTAGCTCAACTCTCAAGCGCTTATCAGGCTGGCGCCAGGTGAAAAAGGTCAAGGGTTATCAACGTTGAATGTTGAACGCACGCCTACAACCAAATACCCAAAGCGACACCACTTGGAAAACAAATTATTGTGCTCGAGCTGGACACAATAACAACAACAGCAACAACAGCAACAGGAACATCAACATTCTTTTGGCTGCTTTATCTGGCGAACAGGACCATAACAATGATATGGTTGCAACATATTCATTGGTCTTAGAGGCAGCACGATGACTGCGCATTAATTGATCGCCGCGGGCGGGCGCCTCTTTTTTTTGTGTTTTTTTTTTTTTTTTGTTGCCTGCCGCTGCTCACAAATTATGCAGATTAATAGGCATATTTAAATGTGCTCATACATGGCTAAAGCATTTTAATTGGCCAACACCGTTGTGACGCTGACGCTGACGCTGACTCACAAACACGCTAAAACGACTTTCACGTTGGGCCTCAACAAATTTATGAATTGGCAAACGTTTTGGGGATTTCAATTAGCTGCCCCATTAGGAAGCTAATCAAATCAGCTGCCAGACGGTCACAAGATCGCGACGCTGCTGGCATTTCAAATACGAGCATGGTTCGAGAAGGGGGCAAGTGGCAGGGGCAACGCAATTCACATGTGCAAATCTATTTTAAAATGTCTGAGAATACGACACAAATGGAAAAATGCTATTTAAATCAAATGCTGGCAACTATTTTTATATATATTTTTTTATTTATTTTTTTTTTGCTTGGAAATGCAGTTTTTCAATAATAAAAAATTAAATGTCGAATAAATATTTTTGTGTAAATTGTTAACATTTCTGAAGTATTTTAGGGCAATTACATGCAATATTTTTGACTGGTCTGCAATCAAAAATACACTTAAAAATATAATATTAGTAGTTTTTTTTTTGGGAAAGTACTTGCCACTAAAGCAATGAGTGTTATAAATAAAATGTTAACTAAATATTTATGTAATCCCCTAAAGCCAAAAGGTCAAAATCGAATAAATACAAAAACAAACAAACAAAACCAAAAATTGAATCTAGTTATTAAGAGTGGAAAAGGAAATTGGATTGTGAGCCAAAAACAAATTGTTGCCACTTCCGTTGCCCAACAATAACCAAACTCAAACTATTACCATAATTCGAATGGGGGGAAGAAAAGCCGTGGAAATCATGAAATTTTGGTTGCGTACAAATCAATTTGGCTCTTTTACAGAAGACGATTCGGATTCTTGGCGGATGGTCGCCAAACTAAACAAAGGCCGCCCAATGGGGCAACGCCCACTTGACCAACTTATTCAAAATGCTTGCAATGCGCACTGTGGCGGCGCCTTCAAAGGGCCGTCGCAAAAGACGGCAACAAAGTTGCTGCTGAAGCGCATCAATCAACACCGAGAGCCAAATGTGCTCGCTGGGGGCACGTCGCTGCAGTTGCAAGTGTCAGCCGCAAAGCGTTGCCTGACAGAATTGGCACAAATGCATATATATGTATATCTGTGTCTATGCATGCGAATAGGTCAAAGGGCGGCGTAAACACTAAATAAAAAAAATGCCCAACTCGCCATAGGCAACAACGGCAAGTTGCAGTTGCTGTGGCGCCACTCGGAAAGGCGTTGGGAAATGCGATGCGATGCGCTTGCCGCAGTGTCACATTAATTATCGACAGGACATGCCAGGACCGTTCTCATTTGCCACTTGAGGTACCACAAAAAGAAAACCTATTCCAAATCCAAAAATAAAGGACAAGGGTTGCTCGCAGGACATCTTCTGTTTGTTGTCGCTCTTTGTTTTTGTTCAACTTCACTCGGCGCACTTAATTTTGTTATTTATCGCATTGCCTTTCGGAATCTCATTCGTTTGAGCCTGAAACCCGACCTTTTGTTTGTTGTGCCTTTGTCACTGAGCACAATCGAAATTTGCCGCTCCAGTTGAAGATAACGCCACATAATTGTAATTGAAACAACAATGTGAAATACATTGAAAACAATCGATTAACGATTGGTTCTTTCTCGTACCTTAAGCGTATCAATGCACTCGAGTCTACTCTTCAGATATGTCAAAGTAATGTTGAAAAATAACCCAAAACTTGACTCGAGTTACAAAAATTGATTACTAAAAGAAAAAATACTAAATTGAATTAATAAAATTGATCAAATGAGCAGCATTTTTATCTGACTAAAAGACTTTTGAGGATTATATATAGAACACAGCAGATAAATCAGATAAATCCAAAAAGCATATTGCGACCTATATGCAGATATATTATTTAATGTGTATATATACAGATATAGTATGTAGTTGAATTGCTATATATTTGAGATGAAAGGTTTGTTTACTTACCGAGCCATAGACTATGCCACAGGAATTCATGCAGAGATACATGCAGGTTGCCACACTTCGTATCTTAATGTGACCGGCCGTACCCGCAGAAGAGCGCAGCAGTATGCCTGAAAGATAAAGAAAAGAAAGCAGGGCATAAGTATTAATTAATTATCAATCAATTGCCAGCTGCGAGCTGCACAAAAGCCGCTTGATTAGCCGACCCAGAACCAGTGTGTCAGGATGTCAGTGGATTGCCCAAAGCCCAAATCCCAAAGCCCAAACCAAAATCCAGATCCAGCTGAAGCTGTTAATTAAATGTCCGACACTTTTGAATGCTGTCAGAAACGAAGACAAATTGCAACAACAAGCAATGCGAATTGCATTTAAAGCTAAACAAAAAAAAATACACATGAGAAACACAACTTGAGAAATTTATATCTAAAAGCAATAAGCCAACATTTAATCAGAGAAGACAAATACGTCCGCTCAGCAGCCAGCTGGGCAATCGAGTTGTCGCACTTAATCTTAGAGCACAAAACTGCTGGGCGAAATTTGTCAACTGTAGTTGCAAATGCAGCACGCATGTGGCAAGGTTATAAATGGCGCATCTGGAGGTTAATTGAAATTGCCGCACTTGAGTTTGTGGATAAATTTCAAGATCAGGCCACATTGTTAAGGTCAAACCACTTGTGTGGTCGATGGGACTGCCCGCCCGGGCCCCGACTGTCAATTCCCAGTTGGCTGTGGTTGCCTGGCCAAAGTGTGTCAGCACTTTGTTGCCGGCACAAACAAGCACACACTCACACTCACTCACACTCGCACACACACACACACGTTCAATGAACCTTCTGCACTTTGTTCATAATAAACAAGATTTTTATAAATACTTTAAGCTGCACCAATTGAATTCCTAGCAGCTGCCGCGGAGATCATCAAAGCAGTTCAAAACCACAACTCTTTCCATAAAACCCAAAAGAACCAAAAAAAAACATAATCAGATTATTAGGAAATCGACTTAATGCCGGAACACACTTCGAGGTTTGAGACTTTTGGCTGCTGCCAAAAAGCATTGAGTGCCCACTTGAGTGATGGAAAATTTGATTTTTGACGCCAAAAAGAAAACTGAAAGTGTGTGTTGGTTCTTTAAAGAGTTGTTTACGTTACTGTAATGATCAACTATGAATTACAAGCATAAAAGGGCAGCTGATGCGCCTGCCAGCCAGCAGATGGCGCTAGAGAAAAAAAATATATTCATAGAAGTTTCTCTTTATGTCAGCGTTTTATGAGCTATGGCAAATGGTAAATGGGAAAAGTTGAGATAGACGTGCCTAGGAGCAAGGAAAACTCTGCCTCCGGGTATGTAATTGAAAAATGAGGCAAGAAATACGGAGACAAGGGAATATGGATTTATGTTGGTATGTCGTTTATGAGCTGTGCCAAATGGAAGTTGACAAAAAGTTGCCAATATATATGGTAAATTTCCCTATTGAAAATTTAAGTAGGCGTAAACTTTAACCATTCTGTAAACGCATAAAGAATGTCACAGAACTTTTGCAGAAACTGTGTCAAAGATAAGCAGACGCCATGGCGTAAATGTAAATATTATAAAAAAAAAATATAAAAAAAACCAGAAGAGTTGCTATCAATAGCTGTCTGCAATTTACGGCCTAGCGTATCCGTAGTTGTAACTCTTGGTGTATCTCTATCTACATATCCGTATCTGTATCTGCAGCTAAGCTAAACAAACAAAAAACAGCAACAATAAAGTTGAAGCATATTTAAAGTGCATTTTGTGTTTTATTTAACACACGGAAATTGTAAAGTTGCATTCATTTGGCGTTTGCTTGATTTATAATTTCCACCAGTGCTCGGAAAAAAAAAAATCTGCCATTAATTATTGTTAAAGTTTGCTTGCCATTGGTTTAGTCTATTAAATAAAGAGCTAAAAGTGCTATTTTCGGCACATCGAATATTTAAAACTTTCGAAGAGTGGAAAAAGACTTTTGGCTTAAAGAAAATGTGATAAGAATTTGATTTTACAACTATTGCTGCTAAGTAATCAAAAAGATATAGCACTCCGATATGAATAATCCTGCAAAGTGTTAAATGCTTTGTCTCAAACATATATTACCCTGTGTAAGGGTATAAAAAAAAATCACCCTGAGTAATTGCTATTGTTTTTCATGCAATTATTGAAGCCCCTTAAAAAATGGAGAAACATAGAATAAATGACACGCTAAGCGTTTCAGATCATTTGTTAAACATTTTTAGAGCAAAAGAAGGGGGTATGTGTGGGGTGAGAGAGAGAGAGAGAGGGGGAGGGGGAACAGTTGTTGGTAGCATAGTGACAGCCTTTCACTTTGTGTGTGTCCAAATGGCGCCTTTGGTGTTGCATTTCACTTCGCCCCGTTTTAAATACAATTTGTTTAGCTCGGGTTAACATTGGTAATTTTTCTTTTTTTTTATCTCATTTTGGATACATTGACATGTTTAGTTCTATGTATGTATGTGAGAGTAGCATAACGAATTGCTCAAAATTGATATTCTTCTTCTTCTATTGTTGTTGTTCTTAGACATTTGGTATACGTTCTCTGCGTTCTCGCTGTTGCTGTGCTAAATTTAACCCCCAATGCCAGCAACAACATAGTCACAGGCGTTTTCCATGTGACAGACAAAGAGGCAAACTGTGAAAGAGAGCACTGAGCATACTTGTGCGCTCCCAGGTTTGCTAATTATATTGAGACATTGTGCGCACTGCTTGCAACTGGCGCCGTGGCTTAGTTGGTTAAAGCGCCTGTCTAGTAAACAGGAGATCGTGAGTTCGAATCTCGCCGGGGCCTACGCACGAAAATGTGCGAAAATAATTTTTTTGTATTTTTTTACACTTATTAATTCATATTAGTCTGCATTCATTTATTATTTTTATGGCTTATTATGATTAACGACAATTACTTTGTTAATAATAATAAATTTGTTTGCCAATTTTATTAACACAACTCATTGGTAATTTTTTTTAGATATAGTCTAATTTTAATGAAGTACAGCAATCTAAGATAATGCGTACAAATGTAATAAACTCATTATGGGCCTCATTCCATAAAGGTGTGAAACAAATACTCAATAACAATTTTCAAATATCATTTATGGAACAATAAATGAGCTGGCAGCACACAAATTGCTCAGCAGTTCATTGAACTAACTGTGAAAATATATTGGCTGGGAACAGGAAGCATACGTAGAATCAAAAAAGAATAATACGGTAAAGGTAAAGCGTATTCAAAATTCAAAAATATGAATTCCATATGCAAGGCACGCATTTGAGCTGCTTTAAATTGCCCACATTATTGGACACGTAGAAAAGGCTGAAAGGCACGCACTCTCGGTAATTAAAATGTCAAAATATTGCTGTCAAAATGAGGAGTTCTGGAAGGTGTACGATTGAGTTATGTGACAAACTGAAATATTTTCTCCCTTGTGGTAAAACTTCACGGTTAATCACCGTTGAAGGCGCACAATTTATGCAAATGCGGCCTTAATTTCGGAGACTGTCGCCGACTCGACAGTCGATAATGATAAAATTTACGATCGGGTTTTCAATATGAGTTGACAAAAAATTTTGGATTTTTTTTCTTTTTTTTTTTAATATGAGCATAAACGTCAAGCACACATAAAGAAAACTTCATGAATAAATATAAAAAAAAAATGTATTTTTTTTATATATTTTTAATTATGCTTACAATAAAAATAATGTGTGGCATATACAATTTATGAACAGCTTTGTGGTTATTTAACATAAAATAACAGAGGGAGCATAATTTGTACCACAATGGTTTCATACTACTGTTCCACGCCGATTTTATGATTCTGTTTCTTTTTTTTATGCTATTTTCTTTTTTTTTTTATTATAATTTATGTATGTAGGCAACATATTTTGACAATTAAATGGCGTTCACAGAGTCGGCGCCTATCAATCAAGTTAATTGTGTCTTTCAGATACATCTGTCGCACAGCTGAACTCATAGGCACAACGTTGCAGCTATCAAATACTAATTAGTGGCAACTTATTGACTTGTCCGCAAAGGAGCAATAAATCTTGGAGTTAGGAGAACACGCAACTGTTCGTAACTGGCGTTTAGATAAGCGCCTTATACGCATTTCAATCAAGCATACTTAAAAGTAGTCAAAACGTTTATGGGGACGTTATGAAAGTGAAATTTGTCTTATGTAAATGTGGATGGTTGGTTGCTGAGAAAGCTGAAAACTCTCCACTCACCCTTAGCAGAGAGATGGAGATTCAGACACGTATCTGTGCATTCGCATTGACACCAATTCAAAAAAAATCGCTTGAGTGCAGAAAACACTCTTCACAGTTGGTTACCTTTTTTTTTTCTTTTTTTGTTTACCCCCTCGTGTCTGTTGGCAATTATTATTATCATGTTTTGTTGCTTGCATCTTTTGTTGGGTTTGCCAATAATCGAATTGCATTTCATATTTTCCGAGGGTTGGCAAACGGATTTCCTGCAAATTTGCCCAATATCCGATTAGGCCAATGCGCGTAAATATAAATTACAAAGCACAGTTGACAGCTGAGACTTAGGGGTGGCAATATATATATATATATATATATATATACATATAAGGAATATATTGGCTTAGTTGTTTTCATAGAAGTAACGCCCACTTTGCTGTGATATAAATATGAAAATGGATGCATATGGGCCAGTTTAACAAGTTCGAGAAGTTTCAGATCTATTTTGATGATAGCAAGTAAGCATTGATTGGATTTGTCAGGCCTATGCCACATTCCTAAGTGGCCCAGCTGGCCATAGTTCTATCTGACTGTCTATCTAAGTAAAACTCTTAAGAGCTTTCACTGTTTGGCTAACGAATTTATGGGCTGTATGGCCAGAAAGGCTACCGTTTACAAAGAATACGAAAATCTCCACTGGAATCTGGGACCAACAACCCCAACTATAATCCAATTCATTAATGAAAAATGAACATAGATATTGAGTGTGCCTTGATTTGATTAAATTAGACTAATAACGTGTAAAGTATGGGGCCCACCAAAGGAGCTGCTCTAATCTGCTTTTGGGTAAAAGTTTCCAGTGAAAGTTCCAAAAATGTATATTTGAATACAAAAATGTATGCACGATATGCGCAACAACTCGTTCTTACAAATTAATACAATCCAACAGCAAACAAACAATATAAAAATGTAAAAAAAAAATACAAAAAAATTTGAAGCCGTTGTAAAAATGTGAAAAACACCGAAAAACATGTTGGAAAAAATGTCAAAAGAAATGTTTGAAGAAGTTGTTAAAGGCTGTATGAAAATAAAAGAAGAATTAGTTTGGTAACAAAAAACAAGCCACGCCCCTTTTGACACTGCCGCCCAGCATGGCTCAATGACAAGCCAATTTGAAGGCGCCCGCTGCGAGACGCCTCTGCCGCTGCCAGCGTCGCCATCAGCGTTGTCAACGTTTGCGGTCAGCGGCAAGTTTTGGTTTTCCGCATTTTCTTGTACACACATGCATCGGGGCAACCAGTTGGAGTGGAAATGAAATATGTAGATGAGTCTTTAATTAATTTGAGACACGACACGGCAAGTGGCGTCGTCTGTGGCTGCGTCTGTGGCAGCAACGGCAATCGGCGACTGCCTCCTGCCGTTTTAACCGCCAGCTTTTTAGGCCAAGAATGATGCGCGTGGCAGGTTTAGGTCTCTGGCTAACTATGCATCCCAGCGCAAACCAGGGCAGGTGTTGACTCATCTGGTTGACTGGCGATTACAGACTACGATCGCTCTTAAATCTGCCCATTGATCATATCGCTTGTCTACGCAATTCAAACCCAATTGCCGGCTGTGGCCATTGTGTCAGCTATTAAAGTCATGTTTATTGCAATTATATTATCGCCCGATCTAATTTAATAATGTTAAGCTGATCAACAGATGGATCATCAGCAAATCTCAGCTGCAAGTCTTGGAGTAATCCCTTCGTTCTCATGCTGACAGAGCGAGAGTTAATTTACTTAAAGCTCTATCCAGTTTGTAGAGCTTTAATGTTATTTTAGAGCTTGTAGAGCTTTAATTTTATTTTACAAAATTGTGGGAGCATACATGCAAATAGTTCTAAAGAATATAGATAAGAAAATAGCTTCAACCAAATATATAAAACTGAGAAATAAAACCCATCTCAAAGGCAAAGATTTATCCACACTTAACCTAAAACGAGATCTCAAATTATATGCAAATAGAGGAATTTAGAAAGAAATCTTTTGAGCAGCTGATTAGTGGATAAGTCAACTGAAAAGATTAAGCCATATTTAACAGTAAACTAATGCTCAAGTTTTGAAATATAATCTTCAAGTAAGTCAACTTATATATTAAATAGATAAACAGCAGATTAAGTGCAGTTAATAAATTCACACGGATTTCCCGTATTACATGGTAATATTTGTAGGTCATAATTCTTGGCCAATTTGACAGTTGTGGCGAACTTATTGCGGCTACCGATCTAATACTTTTCTAAGAACAACTCAAGCCCGACCATCAGTCAAGTCAAACACCACAAGCCACAAAAAGAGGCACAACTGCAACAAACCATCGCTGATAAAAGCCAAACTTCGATCAGTTGACAAGAGAAGTGCGCAGGAACAGAGACTTCTGCTCGATGACAGTCTGCGTTGTCAGTCTGCTGCCCGCATCACACGAGAACTGTATCTGTGTTCCACACAAAACACAAAAAAAAAAATAAGGAAAAAAAATAACAACAATTTTAAAAGCTGCACGTCTGCAAATGCTAAAAATGTTTTATGGATTCTAGCGACTATTTTTGTGTATCTTTTTTTGCTGTTCTTGCCGACTGTATTTTAGTTTTGACACAAAGTGTGTAACTCATTCAAGAAATCCACTTTTTTAGTCAATTATTAACTTATTGTACATCTGAACATTTCTAATCCTACGTGCAAGGGTATGTTATATTCGGTGTGACTACAAAAAACTGTTCTTTCTTGATTTTTTTTTAAATTTTTGTTATTTTTTTTTTTTGTGGCATAAAAAATGCCGTCTAACCAGACATTGGAGCAGCGCTCGCTGACAGGCACTGGGCCTACTGGCGTGGAGGGGGTGGCCTAAGATGGGGCGGAGAGGGGCCAACGGGTCTGCCAAATGGCAATTGACAGCTTTTGGCTTTGACAGCGATGCGTGCAAAACATGCGGCTTATAACAGTTCATTTTGATCGCTGTCCGCTTGTCGAACACGTAATTAAAAGTTATTTATACAATACTATCTATGATATGATGATATATGATATATCATGCATAAATCAAGAGAGTGACAAATTGCTAATTGATTTGTGACAATTTGGGCTTTGGCAAATTAAATTATGGCCCATTCGGCCAGCCTCCGCAGTTGGCCAATTCTGGGCGTTGGGGCAGTTAGACCAAACTTGTTGATGTCAAAGACCTGCCGCAAACTGGGCTGTCCAAATGAGTCGGATATTTCTTTCCAAGCGACCACGCCCACATGTGGAACTGGTCTCGCTTATCGCATTGTTGACTCCATTCATACATTGTTGTAAATTTAATGACAGCATTAATGTGTCACATAATGATAACGATGCGATAGTAAACTCATCTGCTCCCGGCTCTTCCTCTTAATGCCATATGCAAATATTTGGCGCGATTCTAGTAAAGCTGCAACTAGAAGTGCTCTGCTGCTCTATGCAGCTTCCAAAGGCAGCTAAACACTTTTGTCTGACCCTGAAAAGGTCGACGAATAGCCAAGACTAGGAATGATCTTTTGTCTGTGGACTAATCTCTAATCCAAAGTGACTTCATATTTAGTTCAAACAAAGAAACAGTTTGATTTGGCAAAACTTTATTTCTTACTGAAATTAGGAACTATGAACTTTTAGCAAATTTATTATCTTAGAAATAAATTGTATATTTTTTTTAAATCCTTAAAATTGCTATCAAATTTTAAGTCCACAGACTGCCAATATTTTTCCGCACAGAAACAGTTCGTTTTGGAAAATCTTTATTATGTCAGATTCATCATAATAAATCGAATATAAAAATATTTACGATTTATATGAATTTGGCGTTGAATTTTATATAAGACATATTATTATTTATACAACTATTAATATCGAACTACTATTAGAATTTCTACAAATCTATCGACTACTTCATAAATTCTATAAGCTTATAAAATCCTCAAAAATTCCTTTCAAAATGATCTCACAATTTTTAAATCCACAGTTCGACATGCCTAAGGAATAATGTCTGCCACTCGTGGCCAAGTTCAGGCCCACCCCAAAAAAAATAATTAGTTCAGACAGCTGCTAATAGCTCCCCGAGGAGCGCCCCCATGATTTGTGCGGTTTTGGATCCAAATATATTGAAGCTGCAGTCAAAGTTCAAAGCGTTTCCATTTGTATGGCATCATTTGGCGGCACATTTGCGTCTCTGCGACATGATTTAGCCATGTCATGGGATTGAAATTGGTTTTCGAAATAGAATTGGCATTTGCGCTGCTGGAGTTACAATTCTGACACACATTTTACACGCTCCGTCCAACAAATAGATGTAGATGACGATGTCAAATTGTAAAACATTTGGAATACTTGGAATTTGGAGCGGAACAAAATTGTGTTATTCTTGTGGCAGCCAAATTGTCGCCTGTCAACGTCAAGCGACACACACACACACATATATAAATATATATATATATATAGACAGACATTTGACATGTACCCCTGACTCGCTGTACCGAAATAAAACGCATATATTTCAATTAGTTAAAGTTGAATTGCGTTTGCCAAGTCAGCTAATGCTTCCTCAAATGTTGCTGGGCAATTGAAGAAAAGAAAAGAAAACAAACAGCAATTGTTGCATATACCCAACACATACAGCTACACTGACCAATTCATGCGCTCCAGTTGCACGTGTAATCCAACATGTATCTAGATGCAGGTACATTTCGTGGCTGCGGCATGGAAATGGTGCAAATCGCGCTTAGTTGCATTTGCAATTAATTCAGTGCAAACAGCAAATGTTGCAAATAAATTAGCAGGCAACAACAACAACAACCACAACAACATCAGCTGAATTTTATGTGTGTGCAAAGTGTCTGTAAAACGAGCTGTGCGCTGCAATTGAAGCCGAGCAAAAACTACAAAATAAAATGAAAAGTTCGACGCTGTCGCTTATCGAGTGACCAGCAACAACAATAGCAACAACAACAAACATGGCAACGTCAGCAATTTTTACTTGTTGCTGTAGTTGTTGTTGTTGTTGTTGTTATTGGGCGCACACGTCATAATTATCGGCGCAAATGAATGCGGCGTCGCGCCGCACACACAACTGCAGATACATTTACAGATACAGTCACAGATACAGTCACAGATACAGGCGCAGCTACAGCTACAACTACAGATACAGATACATTTGTGTGGGGCAGCACAATGCAAAATATATTGACTTAGGTCAGTGGCTCATTGAACGCAAATGCAAATTGTTGCTGTGGGTAATTCGCACTTCACGCCACAACAGAAAAAACACACAAGCAGCAAACGTGAGTGTGCGTGTGTATGTCTGAGTGTGTGTGTGTGTGTGTGTGTGTGTGTGTGTGCGTGTGCATGTGTATCTGCTAGATACAAGCTGCAAGTAGCTGACACGATGTGATAAACAAACTTGACGCCCGCCTTGGCGAGCAGTTAAAATTTCAACGAAAGCAGCAGCGAAACATTTTAAGTGTTACCTCATCAGTTGAAGAAACAGCTGCAGATACAGATACACTCAAGTTTCTAGATACAATACAAGATAAATTATTATTGGTGGTATTCTCGCTAGCTGGAACTCTGCGATTACCCTTTATTTACTTTTCATCTCTGACCATTTAATATAGGATTTCAATCGCCCCTATAAGAAAACGATCGTATTACAAATCCAAACCGCAGTTGTCTGTGGATAAGGCAACAATTTAAATTATTATTACTCATTTTTTATTAGCTGTCCGCTGTCAGTCTTTGTAAAACTCAGAAACTCATAAATATTAAACGAATGTCCGAGATTCTCATGTAATTGCTCATTGATTAGGTTGTCTTAAAATGGAAATGATCAAACTACAAATTTAAACTGCAAATGAAGTTATTCGAAAATCATGTAAATGGAAATGTCACCAGAAAGAAGAGGGAAAAAAGCCGACTATAAAATATAAAATTCCGTAATAGAGCCATAAGAAATCTGTCAAAGCGTGTAAGGCAAGGCTCATTATAAACACGCAACCTATAATAAAGATAGATAGGCAGATAGATATGTATATATGCCAATATCGATAAGCAGGGCCTGATGAGTGAAAGTGTTTGCTCCAATTCCAAAAATCCACATAAAAGAAGAGAAAAACAAAATAAACAAAAACCGAAAATTTAGATAAGATCCCCCATACCCATCTGATGTGCTCAGATACTCTAATACTCTGATAAAAGTATCTCTCTATTTGTTGGCTTTTTTTGTCGCCGCCATGCCTCATAAATGATGAAAACTCGAAGCTTTCATCGCGACCATCTTAAATTTACCAAATTTCAAATATCTGTGTTAAATGCCATTGCGGGCCCAGCGATTATTTTATAGAGCTGAGAAAATCTTTACGATGTGTTAAGCTATTATAAAGATTGTATTCTACATATTGGTTTTTGTTCTTAGGGGGGGAAACTTGCGCTATATTTGGGCTTAATTATTATTTAAATGTTTGCTTTAATCGACGCCATAATGTGGCATGAAATTGTGTTATCCACTTGAGTCCATAAGCAGAACGTTTTGCACGCTTGATTGACTAAACGAGTGCTTCTGATCTAGAACTGGGCTGGAATTGTGGGAATATTGTGCTGAGTGGTTGGGCAACAGTTGGATAATTTCTTATTTTAAACTTAGGCATCAAGATGCATGCCTTAAATCTATGCGAGATTACGAGCTTATTCAAACAACGGAGAAAAACTTGTTCATTGTGAGTTGACCTCTTTTAGTAATTTAATCATGACTTGGCTCAATATATAGCTAATCAAGCTGAATAGTATAAAATGTGTCAGCTCAGGGATACTTGAAGAAAAAGAAAGTAAATTCAAGATAAGGTTATCTACAGATAAGATTAGCTTTTTAGCAGATTTCTAGCTTAATACTTAAGCTGAATAAATGATGATTTGCAATAAATGTAAAAATAGTTTGTTCATCTGGCAAATGCATTGCAATTTTCATTTGCCTTGTCGAGACCACCTTGTAGGCAAATATGCAGCTAGACACGCGACACACCAACAACAACAACAACAACAGCAGCAGCCACAGCAGCAGCAGCAACAGCAACAGTCGCAGCAGCACCAATAACAATAACAAGAACAACAACATTTTCGCCTACTGTGCAATCAGTCGCAGTTGTCGTCTTTTGTTCGGGCCACCATAAAAGCCACCCATTTGGAAAACGTTTAACAATGCTTTGGGTCTGGCGCAATGCCAGCTAGATGCCCACTCCGCTGCCACCTTTCCCCTCTTTCCCAGTTGCAGTCGTTGTCCAGTGCAACATTGAACATTTGTCATGAGTTGTAGCCAACAATTCAACACTTGCCATCAAGATGTAGTTGTTGTTGTTGTTGTTGTTGTTGTTGTTGTAGTTGTCGTAGTCGTTGTCGTTGTTGTTATGGCCATAACTGCACTTTTTGTGTTGGCCACGTTGTGTTCACACTTGGCTCACACGCGCGCCTATTTAGATCGCTTATCGATTGACAGGTAATTGTGATTTATGCAAATTGCAGCTCGACACCTAGGCGACGAGGCAGGCAGAAAGAAACTTCAAGAAAAAACTGTGGCATGAATGAAAATCTTTACTTTTTTTGCTCTTTTTGGACTTTCTTCTTGGCTTTGCTTTTGTTTTTGGCGGTTTGTTTTGCTTGCCTTTTGTTTATTGACTTGGACAGTGGAATGAAAATAGTGTCGAGACAGTTGGCGTGTGTGGTTGGGATATTTATACACACACACCACACACATACACATTCATACTTAGCCCAACAATTCGATTGTTTTCATTTCTATTAATATTTTCATTGGAAAATTATTCTTGCACCCCATAAAATTACGCACACTGTATATTTAGATGTGTGTTTGGGTGTTTGGTTGATTGTGGCATCCATAACACTGTGGCACGGACAGGCATTAATCACATGCCAAAAACCGCATTGCTTTTCGCCAGCCATTTGAAGTAGTTTCTGTTTTGTACTGTTCTGATTTCTAACAACACTTTTTGTTTCTTTTGTGGTATTGTTATTTATAGGCCTGCGAGCAGACGCCAAAATGAAAACAACTGCGAACAACAGCAACAACAGCAACAACAACAACAAGCTTAACACGTCGAGAGGCCAAAACATGCGTCAATAACCCCATTTCCAATTGACTATGCGAATCATCAAAATTCCCAAATACATTTATGATCTTCGCACTCAAACATTGGCCAGCAATGAACTGACTTTAAGTGAGCTCTCATCTACTAGCGAGACTGCAACTTAAGACATGTTGCAGCCTATCAGTTAAGCTGCTATGTCTTAACATGTTTACGCCTCTAGCGATATCATGATAACTTAGCTGTAACATAAAAAACTAAACTTGTTCAAGTCCAGCTATCTTTTACCTTAAACAGACACACATTAAAGAGTTAATTGCTTTATTCACTATTTATATTATGATCTGAGAGTTACAAATTAAATTACAAATCTAAAAGAAAAATCAAGTAAAATATTTAAGAATTATTGCAAGGAATCTATTTAAATCTTTCTCGTCTTTAATATTTCGTTCATGGTGGCAACTTCAAAAAGCTGAAATGTGAATCTGAATCGGCAACACAGAAAAGAAATGTATTACTAGGTGTTAATAACTGTTTGCCACTGCTGCAGTGACAACAATCATTATTCGTGGTTGCACGACTTGCCGCACCCCAAAAAGAGGCAAGAGGCAGTGCTACAAGACGGGACAACATAATTGATTCGTCTAATGCACATGGCAAGCCGAAACTCGGCATGTGCATGGCAATTAGAGTGGAGATTGCCGCTGTGCTGTTTGCATTATTCGTGGATGCAGTTGGCAGATAAAAAGATACAAAGATACATTTCTGCTCGTTTAATTGCAGACTACACGCTGCGGAGCACAGCCCCGGCGACCCCCCTTTTCATCAGCTAGCTGAGTGCGCTGATTAGCTGTTGAGTTATTAGCAAACACAGACATATCTGGTAGAGATCTGCGCGTTCTGTGAGATCGGATAGATACTGATGGCTTGTTGGCGGCAGCCGTCAACAATCAGTCATTTGTTCATTCATTGGCCAATGTTTGGCAATCAGCAGCAGCAGCAGCGGCAGCGGCAGCGGCTGGCAGTGTTGCGCAAACAAAGGTGCCACACGGAGCGTGGAAAGCCGCCCCAGGATTGACAGCAGACAGCGGGCAGAGCAGAGACATTCAGCCAGCCCACTTGACAAAGCTAAACAAAGCTCAAAAGGTTTCATTGCTTAATGTCAGGGGCTCCACAAGCGACTTAAACTGATTTATAATTGCGATACGATACATTCTCTTATACTGCCCGCTCTCCCCTCTATCACTCGCCCTCCCTCCGGCCGGCCGGCCTCTCTCATTTGCAAATAAATAAGCGCCTTAGCCAAGGCGTTGACAACGCCGGGCCATGGCCAATATTCTCAACTGGGCAAATACACGTTCAGACAAATCCAAAAGGTGGGCAGGCGGCGCAAGGGGAGCCGGCGACAAGTGTGTAAATTGAAACCCATTTGACTGGCTCTTTGACTTGGGTCGGTGTATACTCGATCGCCTGGGTGTTAAAAACAATCCAGCCACTAGATCCACACAACGGACCACCGACTGTGCCTGTGGCCATTTAACAGCTACTAAAAACCCAACGATGGCCACTCACATGCAACAAATCGAACTTTAAGCACTTTCCTGCGCGGTTTACTATTAACACGCCGAAGTATTTTTGCTCTTGAATTCATTTAAGCTCTCCACAGACTGCTTAAATAATAACCCAAATGGTTTCTATAGTATATGTAAACTAAATATGATTTGTTGGATTTAAGATTACTCTTTAATATCAGTTGAGAATTTTGACTATCCTAGAAAAAGGTTTCACTTAAAGTAATAATTATAATAAAAAAAAAAAAAATCGGAAGAGCTTTTCTCAAGCCAAATTATTCTATAATATTTCTAAAGAAATCAATCGGACTTTTAGTATTAATATAATTCTTTTATTTTTATTTTCTTTTTCTTTTTAAATGCATAATCACATAAATTGGTAATATTCTTGCTGCATGTTCGGCGCATTGTCTGACAAGTTTATAATACTCTCTGGGTGTGAGGGCATAAAAAAATTGAATAAAAACAAAGAGCGCCATCAAAACAGGCAACAAAATATGCGTAATTATCGGCTAGCCACTAGCCACTAGCCACTAACCACTCGCCACTAGCAGCAGGCAGTTCCGTTTCGGGCTAAAAAGAAACACAGATTCACATTCAGTCGGGCTGCTGTTCGAGCCATGTCGGAGTCGAGTCGAGTCGAGTCGGAGTCTGGGCCTTTGTGTCTGAGCCGTCACGGCTAACCGGCTGTCCGTGTGTCCCACTGTCTTGGCTGTCTGTCGATTTGGCATCCTGGCGCTAAACGAAACCTGCGAGCGGCAACAATGCGATAAATAACCCGGCAGCTAATTTAAATGGCGTGGCCAATGCGGGCCTGCAAAGCGGCCATAAAAACCCAATCGAAACTAGATCTGATTAACTTTGATTTATCGTAGGCGGCGGCAGCGTTGCCGCTAAATTTAGCTCAGCTGCAGCATGCAGCCAGCAGCCGCATATCTTTCGCAGAAGATACTCCCAAACAAACTTCAGCTTCAGCTTTGGCTTCAGCTCCAGCTTTGGCTTCAGCTTCAGCTTTGGCTTCAGCTCCAGCTTTGGCTTCAGCTGAGGCCTCAGCTTCATTAGGCTGCGGTTAAAAGGGCAACGCAGACCTTTTGAATTGAATTGTAGATCGCGTCTGGGCGTGAGTTTGAGTAATGTGGAGGCGTCGCCTTGTGGCAAGCAGGTCACATATTTGCACTTTGACTGTCAGTGCTGCCACCCGAGTGTTTGCCCGCCTCTTCTGGCCAAGTTTAATGCCCTTAACGGCCTTGTTAGCGCAACTTCCTCAAACTTGAACACAAAAAAAAAAACAAAGAACTTTTCCTGCAATTTGCATGTAAATCGTTGACATTATTTTTGAGTCTCGTCAAGCGGCTCTTTCACTGTTATGAGCCACTCACGACTCTAACGTCCTACACTAGAAAAGCGTTTTTCTTTTTACAGTCATTTCATTAGCATAACAAAAAGGTGGGGCCCGGATAAATGTTGTTTCCTGACTGAGATGAAGGTGAAGATTTTGACGATGCCGGCTGCTGTCATCATACGTAAACTGTTATATTCTAAGTGGCGCCGTCTTACAGATTAGATTTCAAAAAAATATATAAATATAACTTAGTTGGAATTTTGTCAAAAAGGAGCTGCAAATGCTGAAAAGTTCAATGCCACTTTGTGGCATAATAAACGACAACAATCGAAATTCGCATGTTGCGCATAAATCGCATGCAAAACGCGCATTATTCGCATGACATGCCGGAATGGCGAGGATGACGAGAATGGAGGGGATGAAGGGGATGATGCAATTTGTCAGTAAATAATATTAAAAACGCAATTAAGCCGCTAACAAGTCATATATGAATATGGCATAAATTAATTTTCAGTAGCACAGCAGCTACAAAACTTTTGCATTCGCAAAAGTATCTGTCAGAGACGCGCGCGGCAAAAACGAACGGTTCGGCTTGGTTCGATTCGGTTCGGTTCGGCGCCATCGACATTGATCTTGGCACATGTTCACTTTAATTAGGCTGACAGGCACAACCGGAGTATTGTCCATTAAAGAGAAAAAAAAATAAGCCGAAACAAAACCGTTCAATGGATTTTAAATAAAAATTCTTCGTTTTGTCGGTTTTCGGTTTTCGCTTTTCGCTGTTTTCCGTTTCATTTGCGTATGCATTTACAACTTGTTGCCGAACACTTTTTAATCAGTCTGACAACACACTGTTAAGGTCACCACGGATCACATTAATTACAGAAATCCGCAACACGTAGCGGCCATTAAAGATCGCTTATTCGGCTGCACTGAATATGCTAATGAAAGCCACAAAACGCGACACAAAAACGCACATCCAATTAGCTGATTGTGCGATACGTGTTCTGGCAAGGATTGGGCAAGTAGATCGGGGCATCAACTCCGTTATAGTGAATTATGTGTTGGAGGCATGAGCAGCTTATACAAATATGTCGGTCAATGGAGCAAGTGCGTCAATTTCAAATAGTACTTAAACTTCGTATGTGATAAGCATTGAGCGCAGTGCATCTAAACTGAAATCGACGAATATTCAATTCTCTTCTATGGCCTGTGTTGCCAACAGATCTGTTATTCGCCTGTGGCTTAAACTTGTTAGCTGACTTAGAGTAAGTTGTTGCTGCAAGTCTAAATCTAGTATTTTCTGTTGCCAACTTCATCCATCTTTAACACTCCTTGCTGGTTCTCCTTTCTATCTATCTATCTATCTATCTAGCTACAGTAGCTACAGATTTATTTGCAATCTCTGTACTTACTCCTTAAATATAATATAATATATATAAACTTTATTTCTTGTCTGAAATATATATAATATATGTAAACTTTATTTCTTGTCTGAAATATATATAAACTTTATTTCTTGACTTTTCTTGTGTTGTCCATATTTATTTCACTTGATTTCAATTTCTCCTTTCAAACAGGCTCTTTGGAGTAGACCACCCATTATTGGGTTAAGCAATATTGCTGCTATTTTCACACGCTTTCTTCGGCCTTAAGCCAACTATTTAAAGTGTGTCTTAAATGTCTGGAAAAGTTATAATGCCCGTTGCACATAAATCGCTGTGTGAGGCACACACCAAACACAAATATCAATCATTTTATATGTCTTGCTAACAAGCTACAAGTACTTGAGGCCAAGTAATGTGTGTTTGTGTGTGTGTGTGTGTATGTGTGTGTGTGTTAGTGTGTGTGGGATTGGGATTTAAAATGAAGATGGGCGCTTATCAACGCTACACGCACAAAGGCCGACAAATTAAAAACCATAAATTTAATGGGCGATCATAAAAATGCACTTGACTGGGGCAGAAACAGGAGCAGCAGCAGCAGCAGCAACAGCAGCAACGTTGCCAGTGGCTGCAAGCGAGGGACTACTGTAGCTGCCTGTCAGTGCATGAAGTACACAATAAGTACAACTTATAGATATATACGGATCTGGGTGATAATAGAGTGGCGCACTTGGCTGGCCACACATAATGCACAGAGGAACATAAAAACCAACTGCAACTGCAACGATCTCAAGTGCCACATTTATTATGCCGCCTTCCGGTTTTTTGCCTTGTGCTCTTTCCTTTTGTTTATGCCAAAATCTATGGCTGTGTGTGTGTGTGTGTGTGTGTGTGTGTGTGTGTGTCTGTTGCACACATGTGTCTTAACTGCATTCCTCGTATGGGAAATATATCTGCAATTATTTGCCAGCTTAAGTTGAGTGCATTGAATAATGTTCAAAGATACAAATACTTATGTAATATTTTTGATAGCTTTTAAAAATGAATATGTATAAATAAAGTTATAAATGTAATTATAATTTTCCTATAAGTCTGTCTGCAAGAATTACTTATGAGCACTATTTTGCATGCAGCAGAAATGACGTTGCAACTTCAGCGATCAATGCAATGTTTGTTTGATTTTTTCCCCAGTTCCCAGTTCATTTGTGTGGCAATTGAAGAGCAATAAGCTATTGATCTTGTCGCTGCTGCCACAGACTGTGGGTCAGTTTGTCAATCTCTGGAGCAATCAACGGCGAGTTCAGCCACGCATTTGTGTGTTAGGAGTGTCTCCAATCAAGGTTTTATTGGAGTTGGAGTTGGAGTGGGGCTCCTATGCCTTACTAACTTACTGCCAATTTGATGGGCAATCAAGCGAGTCAGCGAGTGAGTGAATCAGCGCCAAATGATAGACAATTGCAGGCGGTTCGTGGTGCTCCATAAATTCAATGATCATTATGCAAAATTCCGTGGCACAGGGTCATTAACTGGCCGCAGCGCGTTGACTTCTACGGTCAAATTCATAAATCAGCTGCCCTCCAACTGCATAACCCACTCCTGCCAATTGAGCAGGAATGCAGTCGAAGCTCTTAAGATAGATCGCAGTCGCTGGCGAAGTTGCAGTTGCAGATAAATTGATGATATGAGGCGGGCGCAGCTGGTCGACTTCTAAAACAAGATCCATTGACTAATAGTGTTAGATTTGCGCAATGCCGATAAGCGTTTTGTTGCCCAGTCCAAAAAACCAGCTCGCCAATTGTCATCAATTATATTGATTAATAGTCTTTTAATCTTTGGGCCTCCGTCCGCCTCCAAAATATTTGTATTACGTATTTAGAAGACTGAGAACTGTTTACTTTATAATTGCCAAACAAGTACACTATAAACCTAGTCTAACTAAATATGCCAAACCTTATCGGTTATTGGCCCCGGCGATTCTGATAAGAGTCAGCCAAATTTTATGATTTTCAAAAATGGTAATTGTCAGCTGACTTTTTACCACATATGCTATCTTACGCAATCAGGAAAAACAATTTCCGGCTTAAGAGTTCAGTTCTTGGCTCGCACACGTGTCTTTATATAAGCTGCCAAAATTGTTAACAACTTTTATAAAGCAATTTTTTGCAAATGATTCAAATTAAATGCTTAAAAATCATATTAAATATTCGAACAAAATGCAAGCAATTTTAAAGCCAAGTCAAGACGATAATGATGATGTCTAATTAATGTGTTTCATTTTGCAAATTATGGCGCTTAAGGCTTATTAAACAATTAAATTAGGCATGTTAATAGAACAAAATTAATTGAAGAGCGCCTCGAAAACGCGTGCGTTTTAAAACGCTTAAGAATGTGTTTGAAATACGCGTGTGTGTGAATTGTTTGGCTGCCACTTTTGCCAATTTGTCTACAGTATAAATACACATACACTCATCTATATATACAAATACATATGTAGCAATAGACACTTTGTTGCATTGACACATAAGGTTGCTCAGCGCTGCTTTCTCGAGCGTTTCGGCGTGTTTATTCAATTAGCGTTTTTTTTTTTTGGTTTGTAGATATTGTTTGCCGGTTGTGCTGCCTTTGAACTGCACAACAGCAACGAGTACAACAACAACAACAACAGCAACCACATCGATGGCTGTGGATATAGAAGCAGCAGACATAATTGTGGGCCATTTATCATGGGGCAGTTGGCAATGCGGAGACAACGCACTGACAACTCAATGAGCAAAGCGGGCAAACGCGCTACGCAATCAGCTCGAATTAACACACCTACGGCACGTAGAGGAGCCGCCAGAATCAGTCCCAGAATCGGAATCAGAATCGGAGCCAGGCTCAAAGCCAAGATCGAGCCACCTGCCGCTGGGCCAAGTTCAGGACTTGGCCCTGTTTTCCCCATTTAAATGCAGACAAAGTAATTTTTTGCGCAGCGCGCGCGCTGATTAAAATGGATTTTATAAATTATGCAGTCGAGACCGGCGGCGACGGCGCGATTAAAATCGCCTCGCTACAGTCGCGTTGGCGGCGGCGCTAACAAAGCTGCTGCTGCTGCTGCTGCTGCTGCTGCAGCAGTTGTTGGCCAAGTCTACGTGCGCACTTTGGCTAATAGATAGATTTATCACTTGACTTGACTAGGCTGCTTGCTATTATATTTATTTTTCTTTTTTTTTCTCCTTTTTTTGCTTGTTTGCCATTTCAATTTTCATTTCACTTCATTTGCACGCCGCGTCAATTTGACTAGAATCGCGCATTATTTATGCTCCCAAATCGCGATGCCCGATTCCTGTTAACCGATTCAATTCGCGCTTTGTCTTTGCCTTTTCCATTTTAATTTATCGCTTTTAAATTGCAATTTCTTGTTTGGGCGCTGCAACAGTTTGAGCCATCTTCATCTACCATCCGCCACTCTTGGCTCTTTCCACTTTTTTCACACCTAAACTGTAACGCATTTTGAGCGCTCAAAGTGCTTTTCTATTAGCATGTGGCAAGCCACATTTGTACGTTTGTGCGAGAGGCCAGTTTTCGATTTGATTTGTGTTTAACTTGATCCAGAGATCACGTGGGGCCTTAAGCCGATAACGGTTAGTTCTCACACAGCTTTCCCGCTGATTTCAGGCAAATAAAAAATATTTCATTGATGAATTGCCACGCTTTCAATGATTTAAGTTCAAGTTGAACTGGCAATAAATTTATTATATCTTTTATTACCCATTTTTTAATTTTAATTTATTTTTTGACACTCTCAGTTTTGTAAATTTAAAAAAATAAATAAATTTAAATCAATAAATCGATACATGGTCATAGGTCGAAACTTCCAAATGCCATAACTTCGTCAAAACTCAACTGATTTTAAAAGGCAAGGGCTTTTTGATCATAGTTTTGCCCCTAAATCAATCGTACATTTAAAGTTAAAAATGAAATTTGAGGTCGGGAGACAAGTAAAAATTATAGCCTGAAAATCGATAAATCGATATATTGGCATAGATCGAAACTTCAAAATGCCATAACTTCGTCAAAACTCAACTGATTTTAAAAAGCAAGGGCTTTTTGATCATAGTTTTGCCCCTAAATCAATCGTACATTTAAAGTTAAAAATGAAATTTGAGGTCGGGAGACAAGTAAAAATTATAGCCTGAAAATCGATAAATCGATATATTGGCATAGATCGAAACTTCAAAATGCCATAACTTCGTCAAAACTCAACTGATTTTAAAAAGCAAGGGCTTTTTGATCATAGTTTTGCCCCTAAATCAATCGTACATTTAAAGTTAAAAATGAAATTTGAGGTCGGAAGACAAGTAAAAATTATAGCCCGAAAATCGATATATCGGTGTATGGGCATAGGTGGAAACTTCAAAATGCCATAACTTCGTCAAAACTCAACTGATTTTAAAAAGCAAGGGCTTTTTGATCATAGTTTTGCCCCTAAATCAATCGTACATTTAAAGTTAAAAATGAAATTTGAGGTCGGGAGACAAGTAAAAATTATAGCCTGAAAATCGATAAATCGATATATTGGCATAGATCGAAACTTCAAAATGCCATAACTTCGTCAAAACTCAACTGATTTTAAAAAGCAAGGGCTTTTTGATCATAGTTTTGCCCCTAAATCAATCGTACATTTAAAGTTAAAAATGAAATTTGAGGTCGGGAGACAAGTAAAAATTATAGCCTGAAAATCGATATATCGGTGTATGGGCATAGGTCGAAACTTCAAAATGCCATAACTTCGTCAAAACTCAACTGATTTTAAAAGGCAAGGGCTTTTTGATCATAGTTTTGCCCCTAAATCAATCGTACATTTAAAGTTAAAAATGAAATTTGAGGTCGGAAGACAAGTAAAAATTATAGCCTGAAAATCGATGTGTCGATATATTGGCATAGATCGAAACTTCAAAATGCCATAACTTCGTCAAAACTCAACTTATTCTAAAAAGCGAAGGCTTTTTAATCATGGTTTTGACCCTAAATCAATCGTACATTTAAAGTTGTAATCGTGGATTAATCAAATTCAAGTTCTGCAGAACAAGGTCCTAAGAGACATCTCTGGTGCTCCACCCTATGTGAGCAATTTGACGCTGCACAACGACTTCTGTGTACCGACAGTTTTTAGTCAAATAAACCGACATACAAGTCGTTACAATGACCGGTTACATAACCATGTTAACCCATTGGCCTGCTCACTAGGGTCGAATACAACCCGTAGACGCTTAAAGCGCCTCCACACCAGCGACCTCTGGACTGTTGGGCGTTAATATTTTTCGTTAATGTGCAATAAATGTTATATTTAATCTTACATTTGATGTTACGTAATATTGTAATATGTTAAAACCAATTATTTGTTTATGTTATTAATTTAAATTTCCCGTTATTATGTATTCAATCTTCAAAACAATATTTTATAACCTTTCAGTAGGTTGATCAATATTAAATTAAATAGCTAAATTAAAAAAAAAAAAAATAAAAATAAAAAAAAAACAAAAAGAAAAAAAATAAATAAATAAATTGATGTCAAAATTTTATATTTTTTACAAAGACATTTTTAGTAAAAAGCTTTTAGTGGCCTTAAACAATACAAAAATCGAAATAAGAAATTACTAAATTAGTCATCATTAGCTTTCAAAAAAAGAAGAGATATTTCGCATAAACAGCATGGTGATAAGTAATGCTAATTATAATAAACTTCAGCATGCTTAATGCCTTTTAAAATCCATAAAAAAAATATGTTTTTCTTTTAATTCACCAGTTTTACAAATTCGAAATAAAAAAACTGCAAATCGTTAGGAGCATTAAGACATTGATTACCAAACTCACTTAACAAGCCATTTTAGGTAGCATATTACATTAAAATCTTTTTATTATCTATGAACTTAAATCAAAAAATTGCGCATACGCCGCATGCCTCAAAATGCGCAATCAAAAAAGTAAACTGCATTGTTTTATTGGCAATGGAACAATTTCATACAACTGCCAAAGAAGAGATGGTAAATAAAATAAAATGAAATTAAAATATGAGCAGCGATCGATCAGGCCCAAAGAAAGCGCTCCACAATGCTCAATTAATGGAATTAATTTCGTTGTCATGCGCCCGCCTTACATATCAATTAAGCAGCGAGAGCCAAAGACCGCCCAGACGCGGCAAACATTTGTCTTCATTAGGCCGGGCCAAGATACAAATCAATCTGCCAAATCCAAATGCAATGCGAGAGTATTTCGAGTTGTGGCTGTAGACAAATGTAAATATCGACTGACCAGGCTGATGTAATGCCACAGATAGCCATTGATTTCTTTTGCCAACTGTGTGGATAGCCAGCCAGCCCAACACAGCTACAACTACAACACATAAACGACATCGGCAAGTGCTGATAGGCAAATCAACAGGTTCAACAGGCGCCGCTGGAAAAACTGGTAGCCAGGCGCTCAGAGAGACTCAATCAAAGAAAAACGCAACGAAATGAATTGAATTGAATTGATAGCAGAGCTTTGGCGGGCAGGTGTGAGGGGGGAGATATAGGTTTATCACATTGAATTTAATTTAATCAAAACACCGTTAGGCACACACAGGTGAAGATCACAATCTCCAATGCTTGTCAGCTTGTCGAGGAATTTCAAAGCAATTAAAACTTGCAGAGCCAAAGAACTTGACATGCATGTAAATAAAAACAGAGCCTGGCGCTGATTGATGTTCTCGGCGTTTTCAGCGCCTGTTTGAGTGTAAATCCTCCAGATCTTAGATACTACAAATGCTCTCAGTCATCGATTATAACCAGTCAGCAGTGTCGTCTGGAAGAAACTAAAAACTGGGCAGCTGCTGCTCAGACACCCACTGTTAATACTTTAATGGCGCATAATTGAGTAAGTACATCACTTCAGATATGTAGAGATATATCCCAAAAAAAAAAAAAAAACAGCAGCTGGCACTGCCACAGAACACCCACGATTGCATTAAAATAAACTGCAAGTTGTGCATGTAAACGACTCGAGTTAAGCACTCACTGATTATCGCCGGATTGAAGACAACATTTTCCTTTCGTTTTCTTCTTATTCAAGTCGAATGGGTTAATCTTGCCATGCGGGTGCCTGTGTCAAAGTGCTCAAGATTAACTCAATGTGCTCGGATTTTCACGTTAAGCATCAGCACTCTGCTTAGTTATTATCTTAGACATCGTGTGTACATTGAAAATAATATATTTGCTCAGACTGAAACAGAATCAATCTAGAGATGGATTGCTTCAGTTTTGTCAAAGCTCAAAAGATTAAGCCAGAACATTTGCATAGGTTTAGCGAGCCATTAAGCAACCATTTAAAAAAAGAAGCAACACAAAAATCAATTTTATTTTGCAATTTTCGCTAATGCTGATACAAGTCATAAAGTAATATAAATTTAAATTATTTGAAGAATCAATCTATAGCACAAACTCTTATTATAATGTTTTGGAGTTGTATTCAAATTTGCATTACTAATTTCAACGTCAAAAAGTCGCACAACAGTTAATGGACATAATTAATTATTGTCTGTGTTATCAAATTGGTTCATTCCCGTGACAGTTGGCTTGGGCTTACAAATTTTCATTTCAACAAATTCTTAATAGAAATAATGATATACATTTTTAGTAAACATATTTGATAAATGGCCAATGTTCAAGGTCTGAAAAACACTTTGAATATATGCACTTTGATACGCTGGAATGTGCTATTTGTGACGTATGAGCTGAGCTGGCAACGGGCGTAGTTATTGTTGTTGTCTTTTCCCGGAGCACCCATAGATCACGGCCTCGTCTGTCATATGTCGTTTGTCGTTTGTCGTCTGTCGTCTGTCGCCTGATCGTATTGTGGTATGGTTGTGTGGGAGTACGCAGTAGTAGAACAAACTGTCAGAGCTGTCAGAGCTGTTGCAATGATAATTAGCATAGCACCCCACGTTTGAGGACGGGACAATGCGAACTCCCGTGACATTTGTCAACAATCTGTCCGAAACGAAATGCGCAACTCTGTGCAGCTCTGTGGCCCTGGCCATAAATTGTGCTATCTATGCGGACCAGCGCAGCACAATGCCAGTTGCAGTGTGGCTAATATTAAATGACCATATTCAAAATGGCTTATGGAACCACCAGATCGAGTAGTGATATGTGATATCAGTGTGAACCACCGAGTGGGGTCAATTAGTGGCGCACGATTTCAGTATATATGCATTGTATAAAATTATATATTTGTTAAAACTTTATAACTTCTTTTGTGCAATAACAAATTGTGGTCTTTTCAGCTGGCCACAAACTGGGTCACACGCTTCACCGAGGCACGTTCAACTAAAGTCAAATGAAGTAATCGAAACAAGTTGCAAAATTACCGGCAGCAAAAAGGGGGAATAAAAAGAAAGAAAGGCAGCAAGTACAAGTTAACAAGTTGTACGGCCCCGGGGCCCCACTTTCAATTGTCGCACAGCGGGACAGCGGGACAGGAGAGTTCAGAACCGACAGCGATCCAGAGTCTGAAGTGGTCAGCAATTTTGATGCGACCAAATTGGACGGCTTTTTTTTGTCTTTTTAAATTGATTGTCCCCTGTCCACGTGGGTGGGCGACTTTTTCCTTTACTGATGCCCAAACTGAAGCTGGGCTGCAATTTAAAAGTTTGTTGACTTGTCTTACATAAATACCCTTTAAAAATACCTGATAACTGTGCATAGCATTTAAAGCAGCATTCCTGATACAGATTGAGTTTACCTATTTAGGTCGTCAAAAATATGCTTATTTATTTATTTAATATCGCCCAAAAACAGTCGATACAGAAAAACACATAAGTAAAAAAAATAAATTAAATTCAAAAACAAATTAAATATATAACTTTAAACTTAAAAAAAAAAATTATGCTTTAGATTTCTGGGGATTTTAATTGCAAAATTGGTTTGGCATTTATTGCATGGATTGGCGAAAAATTTCCATTTCTTTTTTAAATTTTTAATATTAAATATAATTTTAAATTTAATTTAATGTAACTTTTTAGTCTGCGTATTTATTTGTGTTGACTGAATTTTGTTGATATTAAATAAATAAATAAATAAATTCCCAGAAAAATACAATTAGATCAAAAATACAAATTAATTAGCACGAATTAGTTCAGATGTCCAACCACAAATGCTGTCAAATGTTTTTATACACAAGATTAGGCGCTTAAATTTAGTTCTTAGTCCAGATTAATATTATATTTCAACAAAATTGTTAGATATGCAAATTATTGCACATATGCTTATCTAATTGAGTGTAAAATTAATAAAGTAATTAATAATTAGATGATGTAAGCAACCTTTAAGCATTCGTTCGAATATTTGTACAAATAAAACATTTAATGTTGTATTTCCTGTTTGTGTTGCAAGTGTATCTCTGATTCGCCAATTCTCGTTTAAATGTTCTTTATTATGCCAGTTCCTTACTGGGTCAGTGGTTTTGCCAGGGTTTATCAAGCAGCTTATTATGCAATTGCCCCACTCACATTAAAGCTGGCCATTAAAATCGAACTGGTGTGCAGCTCGAGCAGTTTATCTGCCTCTCAATTAAAGATGTTTGCCCTGGCAATTGACTGGCTAGACATCCATGGCAAGATCGCCTACACACACTCGACATGTGTGTGTGTGTGTGTGTTGTGTGTGTTTAGTCAGTGTAAATAGTAAAATATTTGCAAAATTAGCAAGATCGTTAAAAACCATAGCATGGCCATAGCCATTGGGCGGCTCTAATCGTCAGTCGATATGTCGATATGTCGATCTGTCGATCTGTCTGTCCATTTGTATATTAGCCCCGCCATCACTAAAAGATGCCATTGAAAACAAACAAGTTGAGCTCGTTGCACGTTGCACGTTGCACGCTGCACGCTGGACGCTGAAGATGCCAGCCAGCTGGTCTGCTTAGCTCATAAAATGCATTTTTTGCCACAGTCCCACGGAAGCATTTCGCCGTTGTCTGGCGAAAGTGTTTGATCTTAATGGACGGGATCATATTGAGTATTGAGCACTCGACTCGTAAAGACTTTGAGTTAGAATTGTGATGAAATTAATGTGCTCATTCATTTTCCAGGCACTTAAAAGCCTCACTTTTAGTCTGCTCATAAAATATGCTAATTAATATGAGTTTTTTGCAAAAAGCGCCATTTTGGTAATGCGGAAATTAGCATAATGAAAAATATCATCAAGTTTAGGCACACATTTAAACTTAGTAATGTAACGCTGGGAAAAGTTAAGTTTTAGTTGGAATATTGAATCAATCTTTTGGGAAAGGTATTTTAATTACCTTTACTAATAATGGGATTTGGTTTTTAAAGATGCAACAACTTTGAAAAATGACGAAATTTCCCATTTTGCAACTCGACTAATGTTTGCAAATCACAATATTATGACTTGTTGTGATCAGAACTAACCATTTTGTGTGTAAACATTTGTGCAAATTATTAATAATAATCAAAGCCGAAGCTAAACTTATCCGAATGCTAAAATCTACATGTTTTATCATGTGTGACAGTATGCCGCTGCAAGTTCAAGCACCCACAGTTGCCACAGCAGCACCCTTGCGCCGCTTGACCCGTTCGTCGGCTCAATCAGCAAACCATTCAGACTTCCTCATTGAATGGCATATTTCGAAGAGAATTCAACGTGCCAACTAATTGAAACTCATTGTTCATTTTGACGCGCATCAATTGCCCAGTTGCGGTGCCTCCCCAGCTCCAACTATAGTTCCTGCAGAACCCATGCAATTGACACTTTTCCAATTGCACCTCTAAAAAGCTACAACTGAGAGAAAGATAGATAGAGTGAGAGAGAGCGAGAGAGAGAGAGACAAAGAGCCCGCACACACCTTTGGTTGGGTTATGCGGCGGGCGTCAATTAGTTTAAATAAAGCGGCTACATGGGCGAGTCAATGGCCCTGCCATATACAGATAGTACAAGAATACACAGCAAAAAATTACAGTCTTAAGAAAATGGTAACTATAAAACCAATTGAGTGAAATAAAGTTGAAATTGAATATGCAACCAAAACTAGGATTTCAGTAACAAATATTTGTAAGCATATGTAAATCACAATATAATTATATAATATAATTTTGTTGAGTGTAATTTTTAAAAAATTAAATAAAAGAAATATATTTATGGGCAAATTGTTTACTGTGTAATATGCTGGAGAGCAGACCTGAAACCAGACGCACGTCTCGTCGCGTCTCGTGGCACGCATGCCATTAGAATATTTGTATACACTGCAACACACACACACGCGAACGACACACTGTGTGTGTCATCACCTCAATTGGGTACACTTCCTACTTGTAAGATACAAATGTATCTGCAAGATACGCCAGCAGTCCCAAGGCGCGCTCCGGCAGCACAGTGCCATTAGGCAAGCGCTTAACATCTTTTTTTTTCTCTCCTGTTTTTCTGTTGTAGTTGTTGTTGTTGTTGTCGATTGCGCGACTTTTCACTTTTCCAACGGAAGTCATTTGGCCGCTTCAGTTAATTTTGCGCCCACAACCCGCACGCCCCTCGCTTTCCAAGCCGTACTCTTTATCAGCGCAAATTGCACGCACTTAACCCGCTTCCAGTTGTGGTGTTGTTGGTGTTGTTGGTGTCGTCGTATGTGGACCGGGTTTTCCAGCCTGCACAAAATGTGCCGCCTGACGTTGCCTCGAGCGATGTTTATTGCCATCGGCATGCGTTGCGACGCATATTAAGAGCCGCCAGTGTCCTACGCTTCATGCATCACAAATACATCAAGACTCAAAAATAAAAAACAGAACAGTTTTTTCTCCTCTATTTTTTGCAGAGCATAGATTAGCTTGGCAATTTGTCGATTGCCGTAAACTTGAGCTATTAAGTGCGAACATATCTATGCGTAAGCTGCACTTGCCAAAAGGCGTTTTGGATGCCTAGGTGGGTATACGAGAGTGGTGCTGGCGGTGCTTGCCTGGGTGGCTGGCTGGCTGGCTGGCTGGCCATGCTACGGCTTTCATTTCAAAACCGGATTCACAGTATGCACTGTAATTGAAAATTTGTTATTTTGTGCGCGTGTGCGGCTTCCACTTCGCATTGTTGTTGCTGCTGCTGCGAAACGATCATTAATATATCATTTACAAACCGGCGAATTGTCGCTAATAAATTGTTGCGACTCGCCAACCAATACTACAAGAGATATGTATGCAAATACGTAATTCTTAACAGGCGGCCGCCACGCACACTGGCCCTGCCACAGTGTGGGTTGCGTTTGGGAAATGCATTAGAAAACTCAAGGTAGGCGCAGTACAAGTTGTCCTTACTGAGGAAGCTTGCAAGTGGAAAACATGTCGTTGGAAAACTGCCAACCAATAAATAATACAAGGCTTGTAAAAGAGCCTACTCGATATTTTGAAATTTCCTCAGGAATGGGCGGAAGATCATTTTCCTAGACTATCTGCATATTTTCATTGGAAAAATAATGTGCAAAATCGGATGAGCAAAATGAAGTAAAAAACGTAATACTTCCTTCACCTGTACTATACATATCAAATATAGCAAATTAGCGGAAAAGTTTACGCAAAATCAAAACTAAAAAGAAAAAATGTTGGCTATGAATTTCTTCCTGATAACAAATCCAGATTGCTTTCGGACTAGATTGGAGTACAAGAAATATAAACCACTTGACCTGGAGTCAAAGAAAGACATATTTAAATATCTATGTATATATAAGTTTAACCAAGTACTAAATATTATCGTGTAAATTTGAGCCCCAAACTCAAATGTTCACTTCTTCCCGGAAGATGCATTCAATTTGAGTCTGACGTTTGCTCACGTTTGCGACCCACCCAAACACAAAACTTGGAGTCGTATAGCACAGCTCCCTACACCTTTCTAACATCTTTCCAAAACGGTGCGGTGGGCAAACTGTTGAGCAAACCAAACACTTTCTACACTGAATTGAGATACTTTACACACACCACATTTGGTTCATTTTTCTCTCGGTTTTCGTTTCGTTTGATTTGGTTCGCATACCAGCGCGATAATTTTTACCAAACGATATTTATATATACATATGTACGTACTCACCATACCAGCACGTTCATGGTCATTCGAGTCGTAAATCTAGTGGCCGAGACACACGTCTCGCCCAAGCCAAAATAACAGAAAACTGAAACTGAGACTCGGGAAAATTTGGGTTAGCCGCAGTGAGCTCATGAAACTCGAGTGGAAAATCGGCCAACTTCACAGAGAGCAACAAGTGGTAAAAACAGACAAAACATGGCCACCTACAAGTCTTGGCCAGCAATGCATTGCTGTATGCTTTACACACCAATAACTGGATCAATTCATTAAGCCAATTTGCATTGCCAAGCTAAAAGTTGTTCAAGTTGTTGTTGTTGTTGTTGTTGTTTCTCTTTATGTGTTTTGGTAATTGAGAGACTGCAAAGTGTTTCGAAATTCGTGCAAATTATGCGATTAGCTTACACGACGATTGGAGCAGAGTGGCCGTCGCTAAAATGCCAATATTAATCAAAATGCAAGTGTTCCGGCTAATTCGCTGAATTGAACAAATACCCCATTTTTTTAATATTCACTCAGCTTTTGGCCAGTCGACTAATTAATGACTCATTGCTCAATAATTTGAACTGAATTTCATTGCGTGCACTGGCGCCCAGTATTTGTACCTTGGGTGCCTGCCCTGTCATAAATATCATATCGGACAGAAAGGGGAAGCTATCGCATGATTGCTCATATTGACACACATAGGGCTACATTGTAGTCGAAATTGTGTCAGACTATCGTGTGTGTGGTGCCAGGGATTATAAATTAATTGAACTCTAATTGGCAATCGCGTGCGCTATCGTAAATCTATAAAGAAACCAGCACGAAATGCTCTCTCCATGGTACAACGAACTTTGGATGCCTTATAGATAAGGTCTACCCATGCGTTAGTTGATCATTTATACCATACCATAACAAAGTTCACCAATTTGGGCATAAGCCAGTAACGTGTCATAAGTTTATTTATATCTCTGACTTAATCAGATAGATTAAGTTTGGTTCAGAATATTCCATTCCTTCTGATTGTTCTAATTGGATTTTATCGGAGTTTCCTTAATCCTTGCAAAAAATGTTGGACCATTTAAATTTTAATTATGTTTTATTTTATTTTCTTTTTTATTAATTTTAATTACTTCCTTTCGTTAGTAAATAATTTAATTTGCAACTTTAATGTTAATTTTCAAATTTGCTTTAAATTTGTTTTTAGCATATATATTATAATTTTAAGTCATAATTTATTTTTGTTTTTATATTTTGTCATTTTTATTTATCACTAAATGTACATAGCTTATCTTTTTTTATGACAGTTAATATATGTCTTGAAAGAGTCCGCAGAGGATTTAAACAGATTTATGGAAGGGTAATATTTGAAAAGAGTTAGCAGAGGATTGAAATACATTAATTAATGCTTAAAATCATAGCACTGATAAGCTATCTTGTCAGCTAATCTGGAAATTTCAGTTAATAAATCTTAAAAGATATTTTCCATTGAACTAACGAACTATTTGCACTTAATAAAAATCTCTCACTCCGAGTGGGTAAATTAGTTTCTATTACAAATTGCGCATACGCCGCATTGGCCAACCAGCCTTCGTTCCAATTTATGTTTAAAAAACTTATTTAGCATGTTGTTCAACATTTAATGTTTATACAATAAATTGTCGATTTCAGTAGTTGTTGTTGCTGTTCGATTTTCTTGTAGTTTCGGTTTCTGTGTCAATGTTTTTGCCACCGGGCAGTGGTCAATATGTAACTGGCTGCTGGTTTTTTGGACTGGGGTGAAAATGAATTGCTCGTAAAAATGCTTGTAAAACAACGAAACAACAACAGCAACACAAGAGACAGCAGCCAGCAGCTAGCAGCTTGGCAACAACTGCGTGCAAAATATCATTAATCAAGATAATTTATATAGGCTGCTCAGCTTCATAAATATTTCGATCCAGCCGGGTAGGCTTACAAATTTTATACCAACTTTGTGCATGACTTAATATTCTTGTCAATGAAGTTGCTCGCTTCTTTTTTCCTTTTACTTCAAAGCAACCACCCGGCCATAAAATAAGCATGAGTTGTCTCTTGCCCGATCGCTTGAATGGCCTAGACCTTTTACGTAATCGAAAAGCAAAAAAAAAACAAAAAACAAAGAACAAATAACAAACACTTGAGCAATTTCAAAGCGTTCAGTTCATTGCCACCAATACTAAAAATAGCGTTTGCCGGAAAACTTTTGCAGAGCGCCAGACGCGAAGAGCAGCGCGAAAAACGGACCGCCAACGCCAACTATATAAATCCGTGTGACATATTGCGCTGTCCGTTCTCAGTTTCAGTCAGCATACACTATATATAATCTTATCTAAAACAAAACACTTTCACGGCATCTCCATGCCATCCCTATCCCACATAAATCACACACACAAGATGCGACAACGTGATGAGACGTCTAGATGACAATTCCACATCAAGTGGTGCAGCATCAGCACCACCCACGTAAACCGTCAGTGCCAGTGGCACCGACTAACCAAACATTTTGGGAACTATCTAACGTAAGACCTTAATATTCAAGCAACTTTTCTATTAATGTATCTGGACACAGTTTGTGACATATAGACTGAAAATAGTTTGAACAGAAAATGATTGAATAATTCGCTGAATTGCCAACAAAACGTGTCATAAGATTTATTAACTCGAGCAAGACGATCATTAGTAAAAAATAATTCAGTTTATTTTTGCTACTCGAATTTCATAAATATAGATGGAAATGAAGATATGTACAAATATATAATGTGATGTAAAAGCTTGTATAAATCTTGTGACGTAATAGCAGAAAATGTTCACTTTGAGCACTTCCAAATTTGTTGTGTTTTATCTATATACATTTTCATGCGTATCTTATGAAGTGGCAGCTCGCATGTAAATTAATTTATCGTATTACAGCTTTTAGGCTCTTTTGGCCAAACTGCGTTGCCTTCTTTTGTGTTTGTGATGTGGTGTTGAAATTCCCTTGAATAGCCCTCAAGCAAATGATTACAATATTAATCATGATAATACTCTGGGGAGGGATTCAAACAGTTTATGCAATTTGTCTGCGCCGGAATGTGCGCGTGTATGTGTGTGTGTGTGTGTGTGTGTAACTGTTTGATGTCCAGCAGTTTTGGAAAGTTCTCAGCGCTATAATTTAAATGCTCATGCTCTGTATGTCTATAACAAACAAAGCAAACATTTGTTGCCTTCGGCTCTTTGACATTTATAGACCAAATATTTTGGTGGCTGCCTCAAAGCAGTGTCTTTGATTTAAGGAAAAAATATAAATAAATAAAATATTTCATAAAATGTTGCGCAAATAGGCTTATGGTGGTATAAGCCAAAAGCAATTAACACACAAGCCAAAAGGCGAGTGACAGTGAAAGTAACTGAAGACCACAACTCAAATCGATGCAAGTGTCTGACAAAAACAACAACAAGAACAACAACAACAGCAACAACAACAAACACAACAAAAGCAACAACTTCATCAACTCGTTGAAGACGTGCCGCAAATTAAGTTATCAAAAAAAATCTGTCGGAAGCTTTTAGCATCTGCGTTGCACAAAAGAAAACAGCCTCGTCGTATGTGCATAGTCAGAGGCCAGTTCAGTTAACTTCACACCTCGCAACATGCACCACGCACTAAATCAGTGGCATAATTGCCCCCAGACGCAGAAGCAGACATAGTCGGGATCCGCCAAGTACTCTCATATATCATTATGAAAATATGCACGCCCCAGCACAGTGCAAAGGGTTACAGGAGGATCCGGTCTGTGCTCTTTGTGGCAGTGTGTTGCAATCACCGTTAGTCGCATCAACTACAGCCCACAGTTGCAACTTGAATGCAGTTGACTTTTGGAGGTCAACTGCTCGCTGAACTTGCGGAAAATGCATGAAAATTTCAACTCTTTTCTATAATTTGTTGCCAACAACTAACTTGACAGACTTTCGAAATTGTGGGCTTGTGGCAGGTGACAGTCTTATCTAGGCAAGAGAACCAACAGTTATACTAATTGCTGATAAACTTGGTCTACAGAAGTTAAGAGTGCGTAAAGTGCGTGATTTCTGTATGAAAGCTCATAAAAAACTCACCAACTCCACGCAATAAATACAGCACTTGCTGGGAGTAAGTGGTTGAGTGGTGACTGGCTGCCATCTAAATATTGGGCAATTGCAGCGCTATAAAAATCATTTTCAGCCACCTTTCACAAAAAAACAAAACACTTTTTTTTTTTGGCCCAAAAAACTGTTTTGGGTCTAAATCTTATCGTATTATCGCGCTTGAAGCAGGCGCATGAAATCAAATTAACACCCAAACTGCAGCCAAACAACAACAACATAAATTGTGTATCAGCACATAACAACAACAACAACATGAATACACACCACATCTACACTATCTATGCGGCATCGCTGTGGCTGATGTCTCAATGACGATGCTTGCGCGCGATAAAAAACGCTCGCAAACCGGACGCAATCTTTGTTGCCACTTGTACAACAAGTTTTCGTGTTTTTTTCCTTTTTTTTTTGGGCTGCTGCTTTTGTTATCAGCTTTGCAAATTGCTGCTGTATAAAGGAAGCAAAAAGAAACATAAGCTCAATGAAAATTAAGCTGTAAATTAATTTGGCCAACAAGTGGCAAAAAAAAAACTTAATTAAAAAGAGTTGCCGCCCGGTTAGTCAAATGGTCGGCTTTGGTCGCTGACTCATTGGTCAGGCAGCTAATCAGGTCGGTCAGTACATTAAAACAAGATTTATGCGAGCAACTCACTCACACTCACACAGGCACGCAGAGCATAGCATAAATTTGTATGGCAAATAATACAATAGATTCATTTTGGGCGCCCGACACAACAGCAGATTGCCAAATCAAGTGTCTGACTTGATGATGCTTAACATAAACAGCTCTGCTACAAATATTTTCGTTAAACTTTTTCGTAAATTTTTCGACTTTTTTCCGTACGTTTTTTTTCGTTTTTTTATTTTTTTAGCATCACCCCTTGCCACCCCATGGTCTTCACCAAACTTGACGCATCATACGCAGCCTTTTGCGTTTGAAAAAAACACACACATACAACATCATCTTTTTTATGAGAACTTTCAACTTGTGGGCGCTGCTGCGTGAGTGGGCGTGTGCTTAGCTAAAGTGATCCATATACACATGTATGTATGCATGTGTGTTTGTATATACATATGTATGTTTTGAATGTTTGCAGGTATTTCAAATATTATGTATGACTGCGTATTAGTTTATTTGCTTGTTTATATCGAACGAAAAAAAAAAAAACAACATTTTGGGTTAGCTGCTTCAAGGGAAACTTTGAGCAACGGGGCGTCAGCTGTGAAGATCATCTAGACAGCCCGTTGCACATAAGGTCAAAGGTACAATCCTAAACATCAACTAAATTTAGCTAACGAGTTTGATCTACATTTGAGAATGTATCGAATGCATGCATGTATACAGGGTAAGCTATTTCTGTATGTGTTACATAAATATTCCAAATAACAATTTACAAAAGTTAATGCAAAAGTCTTTTCAATTTTATGTAACACTTATTTGCATTTCAAAATAATTTCAAAACTTTAAAGTTCCCTACTTGTGTTATTTATTTATATTTATTTTTAAAACGAAATTAGTTTTTACTGGTATAAATGTATCGCCACCTTGCATTAAGTAATACTTATTTTCTTTTGAAAACGATTCCACAACTTTCAAATAACATGCTTATGCTATTTGATTATATAAATGTATATTTTGAAATATAAAAGAGTTTTTACATATCGTCACTTTACGTTAAGTAATACTTATTTTCATTCCAAACCGATTTCAAAACATGCTTTTACTATTTATTTGTATTTATTTTGAAATCTAAAACAAATGCTGTCTCTCCCTAGCCCAAATAGATGCAGTATTTGTGTGGATATAGTATGGATATAATATGGATAAAAGTAAGTACTCACTGTAATCACTATGCTCGTCCTGGGTGCCACTCACAGTGCAATCTGGCAGCAGTTGTAGAAAGCGATGCTTAATAAATAACTTTACAATTCGCGACTTTTCTATCGAAACGGGATTGGTTGAACGTTCGTTGCGATCCAAGCTGCTGGGGTTATTGTTGTTGTTCTTGTTGTTGTTGGTCTTGTTGCTGCTGCTGTTCATGTTGGGATTGTTGTTGTTGCTACTGCTATTTATGGGTAGATTATTTCTAGAATTATTCAGTCTTTTCGATTTCGAACCAATGAAATTGCTGTTGTTATTGTTATAGTTGCTGTTGCTGTTGCTGTTGCCGTTGCCAGCAGTAGCAGTGGCAACAGGCGATTGTTGCTGTTGCCTGTGATGCAATTGCTGATGATGCTGATGCCTAATGCTGCGCTCAGTGCGCGAGAGTATCGCTAAATGTTCACGCGGCGCCACCGAAAAGACAAAGCCCAGGGGATCTGACTGTTGTGGCTCATCAGCAATAGTTGTTGCTGTTGTTGTGCTGCTGCTGCTGTCGACTGGTGTTGTTGATGTTGTTGTTGTTGTTGTGGTTGTGGTTGTCATTGTTGATGTATTCGCGTTAATGGCAGTTGGTTGAATTGTTGTGTTTAACGTTCGCATATTAAATTCAGCACTAATACTTTGATTTTGATCTATACTAAGTTCACTCTTCAGCACTACGAGACGACTATTACGACTATGATCACTTTGTATATAACTATTACTATTAGTATGCAATTGATAATTGCTATTGTTGATGCTACTGTTATTGATATAACTAGTATTATCCATATTTGTATTGTTTGTCCCTTGGTTCGAAGTCGTCCTTAGCGCTGGCATGGCAAACACCACATCCGACCAGGCTATGATAATCGAAAGGAGGGCGCCCAGCAGCGCCAGGGCCCTCCAATCCAAACGCAGGTTTCTTCGCATGTAAGATCACAACTGTAGTTTCACAAGAGACTCTGGGCTCTTGTTATTCTCAAGTACCACTTGCTGCAGTTTTACTCGTTTTTGTTTATAAAATTGTTACTGTTGCACTGTTGCTGTTGGGCACCGCCCCCTCAGTTTGTCAGTTGTTGCTGGGCGTGCGACACGCCCTTAAATATCGTTGAAACATATGTACGCCCCGTTACAAAAACAAAAAAATAAACTTTACTTTCGATTCGTTGTGGGTTTTTTTGTTTTGTTTTTTTCTGTTTTTGTATTCGTTTTTATTAAAGAGTTCTTTGTGTTCCAGTTAAAATTCGACAGTTGCTGGCAAGAAATTAGGTTATCATATCGTAGACTTGTTTAACACTTTTCAATATCATTGCTTGCCCTTCCTTCTGTTGCGGTTGTGGATCTTCATCTTCGTCTTCCCCGCTGATAATGCATCTTATCAACTCCAATGACTTCCTTGTCATTTCAGAGCAGTTAATCAGAAGTGTTTCCAGCCTTAAAGTCAAAGAACGCATCTGCTGTTTCTGGTTGCTTATGTTCGTGGTTGCAACAATATCATATTGCAGTATCAAAGCTGTAAAAAGAGGTAAGTAGATTTTATGTTAGTTATGGATTCACAAACAAAATTAAAATAAATACTTAAGTAAGAAGGGAGGAGACAACTTCAATGTCTCTTCATTCATCCCATTTATTACTTTAAAAAATCAATTAAATATATAAAAATACTGCTTTTAATTTTCTCACAGTTTGCAGAGCATGAATAATCAGATTATTAATTTATTTTATTTTTGCATTTATCTTGCGACACATTGTATATCCAATAATGTTTAATTTATTTTTTAAGTTCCACTCATTTATCTTCAGCATTTATGTTCCATAAATCTTCCAACAACTATATCACCACCTGCTATATAGATATATATATATATATACATATATGTGTATATATATGTTAGTAGCCCCACTGTCTGTCATATGACATTTGAAATGTATGTATTTCGTTACTGCATATTCGAATTGGCTTTGAAAATTCCAACGACAGCATTTCAGATTAGTCGAATTGTATATAAATTCTTCGGTCTAAGCGCTTTTATGCGCAATTTTGACATTTAATTAGTGTGCGGCTATATTAAGCGAATGCCTGACGACGTCGGCAAAGTGGCACATTTTATTTTTGGCAGCGCCTATCAGCGAACACGCAACACACAAAAAGATGCAATTGAAACTATGGGCTCGTCAAGTGATCAGCGGGTTACATAAAACTCGCCCAAAAGGGAGACCGGCCAGCTTAGGCAGTTATGCAAAAAACTCGGTGAAAATATCGAAACATCGAAATTGACTTTCCCTCAACCCAACACAAAAACAGAGAGAGAGGGAGATAAAGAGTGAGAGAGTGAGTGTGAGTGAGAGAGAGAGAGAGAGACAAACGAAAACAAATTGCAAAATGAAGCCAAGCAAGGGAAAAACTGAAGAGGCAGCGCGACTGGTGAATTGTTTAAAAATAAATGTGGCAACAAAAACAATTCGTGAATAAAACTGTGTCGAATTTGAAAATAATCACGCACTAACTGCAGCAGCCTCAGCGACAAGTGTATAGTGTATATCTATGAGGTACACGATCAGGAAGTGGCGCAGGGCGTTGCAACAGGGGGCGACTGAGTGGCGTTGTCGTAGGCTGACTTTTTGGCACGTGTTCAGATGCCTACGCAGCAGCCACAGCAGCCGCAGCAGTCGCAGCATCAGCAGCAGCGGGTAACAGTAGCTGCATTTTTTATGCAACATTTAAGTGCATCTCCGTTTTAATTACAATAAACAACAAAAGTGCAACCTCAGCAAGCTACAATATATAACAGACAACTCATAAGTTCGTCTGACGATTTATTTTGTCTGTTTGCTGTGGGCCAAATTTCAGGCATCAAATTGTTAATTGCTTTTTGCTGCGGCGTCGCTGCACTGCAGATAATCAGTACACACACACACGCACACTTGCAAACCCCTCCTCACCCACCACGCGCACCACTCGCACCACGCGCACCACTAATGCAATGCCAAAGCCGTCGAAATTTAAATATGTTGTCGCTGCGACGCGCGCGCGTTTTAAAACGCTCATAAATCGCATACAGTTACAACTGCTGAAAAAGATGTCCAAAAATAAAATAAGCAAACGGCATTCGCATGCCAACGAAGTTACACACATACTCAAAGCCAGAGCTGATAAAAAACAGTTTCTGTTTACAAAGATGTATAGAAACTTAATCAAATTAATTAAGTTAACGGAACGCAATTAAGAATGTAATAATATGTTTTCAGAATGATTTGCAACTTTGCGAGAATTTGCGAAAAATTTGGTGAATTTTTCTAGAATTGTTTGGGTTGTAAGAAAATGCCACTTGGCGTTCGCTGTGAGGCGAGGCGAGCTTGTAAATAAGAACGTTATGGGCATTTAAAATATGCGTAAACCTTTGCCAACTCGGCTTGACTTTTTTATGCCTTTCACCCAACGGAAAGCCACAGCTGCCAAAACGCGGGCCCAGCAGCAGGCCAAAATGTATGCCAAGCGACGCCAAAAATTATTCGTTCTTGTTGTTGTTGTTGTTTAAGCTGCCAGTTGGTAGAATTTATGTTAAATATTCCGGAAGGGCATCAAAAGGCCCCAGCCGCAGCGGCCACAACTGCAACAACAATAAAGGTACAACATAATAAAAATAAAAAAAATAACAAAAACTCAAAAAATAAAGCCCTAAAGAAAACTATTTAGGGACAAGCGACACATGTGTGCCAAGTTGTAAAAAACCGAATAACCAAAAATAGCTTAAGAAAAAAAAGTTGTCTGTAGATTGTAAATAAGGTAACACCTAGCAGTCGCAACGCGTCAGCTACAACAGACAAATGAAATGTATCTTTTAATGATCGGAGCTCGTCTCTCGCTCAATTCACAAGTTCACAAGACCGGAGGCATATAATCAACAAATTATGAAGAGCATAAATAATGATGGGCAGGTCATATCATTTGATACACCGATGCCACGGAGCTGTGCCACTTGTGTGGCAACTTAATAACAGTCATTGTTCGGCCACTCAAATTACGCACACTGATCACCATACCGCCCGCCTGCCCAAACCAGCCCAAAACATTAATCGCCCAATTGAGAAAGCGAAAGTTTTCAGTTTTTAGTTTTGATAAGCAAAGCCAAATCTTATCGCATTTATTGCCAACCTACTCCTCCTCCTCCTCCTCCTCCTGCACCTCCTCCTCCTCTTACCCGTCCTCCTCCTCCTGAGGCCAACTACTACTTCAAAAACCAAAGACGACACTCCCCTTGACGCATTCATTTAACCCAAATTCTGAGCGCAGGCTTTATCAAATTAACGTTAAAATAGAAATTAAAAAAAGAAGGTAAAAAACTATAAATAATAAAATAGTAAACAATTCAATGTGGCAATGGCTTCTAATTAGCAAGCACAAAACAAAGCAAAGCGTTTTATAATTCTTTTGCTGAATTTTTTGATATTTTCAGTTAAATTTAGTTGGGTTTCCAAATGTGCTATCAATAATAACCAGTTATCAGGAAACTTACAACTCTTCATCTCATTCCAAGTTGTAATATACAAATTAACCAAACTGATCTCATTTCAAATTTTGATATATAGTTTGAGCAATCTCATCTTATCACACGATTAACGACACTTTGCCAGTGTCGAAAACACCATAAAAATCACGCATTTAAGAAATAGGCTAAGCCATAAAATCGACTGGAAAGAATTCTGGAATACCATATATATATATATATATATATATATATATATATATATATATGTATTCAAGCAAAATTAAGTTTTCGCAAGTTTTGTATTTGATTGTCGATTTTTGGCAAATGGTGCGTAGATCTAATCGTTGAACTGTGTGTCGCGGATTGAGTGCCCCAAAATGTATACACTTCAAGTGGATGAGACATTTGTTTTTGTTGTTTCTGTTCCAGAGGTTAACGCATTGACAGCTGGGTCTACTAAGTCTGAGAGTAGGTTTTGAGAAAGTATCGCCACGGATCGCTGAGGGAAACTGGTTGGCAATAAATCTGAGCAAACTGCGCAACTTAATTAGTTCACGTCAGTGGCGACTTTAATTTGGAAGCAACAACACTGGCCACAGGCAGAGCAACATTAAAACATTTCAAATTCAAATCAGACTGTTTTGTTGGCATTTTGGTTTATTGCGAACGTTGGTTAACGCTATTTGTATGCAAATTGTTACCTACCTACTTAGCTTATGATATTTACTTAATGTGAATAGCTGAATATATTTATTTAAATATTTATATGAATATTTATATTTATATAAATTGATATTTATTACAGTCTATTGCTATTTGAATATGAAAAATTTTTGAATAATTAAAAATTAAGCTTTTGTGTTTTATAATAATTATTGTTTTTTTATATTTCAGTTCAAATGCCTTTTCTTGTTTGTTGTATTCGTTTTAATTTTGTTTTCATCTCATTGGCATCTTTGATTTATTTTATTTTATTTTTAATCAAATTAGTTAATTCAAATAGCCAATTCACAAACCAGTTTAGTCTACAACAATTCCGGTTCCTTAAAAAATAAACAAACGATAAAACCGCTACATAATATGTATGTGAAAGTCATTTTGATTTTACACAATGTATTTTATGGTTTATTATTATAGTATTTAAATATTAAACATCCTAGAATTTTCAGCTTATATTTAATTTGAATAGCTTCCTCAAAGATACACCTCAAGTGATAAATTTTTGCTAAATTGTTCCACCATATTTCAAGCAATACTTTCTTATGTTTTGCATATTTAAACGATCTACTTCATTTTAAGATTTCTTAACAAAAAGTTCAATTTCCATATGTATCCATTCATTGCGCTGTGTTACCACAATTTCAATTTGGTAATGCAAACCGTTGAAAGCACTGCAAACCGCAGAACCCAATTACATTATGCTTTATGTGCAAATTATTCATTTTGCTTGGGCATCTTCTCCTTTTTATTACGGTTACACTTTTTGCTCAACACTTGCTGGGTATTTGGAAAAACAATAAAAATAAATGGCCCAAACAAATCTCCCCGAACAAACAAACAAAGTCACGTTAATAGCGTGTTGTAAGAATAATTCGGGGCTATATTTATTTGACGCCCTTTCCATTTCAGATATTTCAATGCCAAAACGATTTGCGTGGATTAATACCCTGTGGTTGGGGCAGTGAGTTAAGAAAGTGTATACAAATAGTTGGCACAAATTATGCATGTAAATTAACATTTTGGTAAAATAAATATATAATACAATTTAAAATAAAACAAAATAATCATTTGCAAGTCGAGCATTTTCACTATTAAATGATCAAAAACCAAATAAAAATATTTCCCACATGATTTTAGAATAATTTAGGCATTGCGTTCACTTAGCTTGTGATTTTGGCTCATCGTCACACTAGTCACAAGATTGAAAGTGAAATATATAATGACATATGTATATTTATATAAGTAATAAAGTGCTTAGGCTGTGATTGATGTTTGGTGGCTTTTGCTGACAGCAGCTGGCTGTGGATAAATGTCTATTCGAATGCAAACAACAAGATATTAAGATGCATTCGCCTATAGATATCGTCGCTGCCAAGTGAAAAATATCTACACAAATATATATATATATATATATATATATATACATATATATAGCTCTGTTTCTGTTCTATCTCACGGCAATTGTCGATTTCAATGAGATGCGTTTGTCAAAAACTCGCGTGTTTACAAAACAATTAATTTTCTTTGGAAAAACAAGCAGAGAAAAAAAAAATGAAAAAGATACCGAAACATAACTCAAACAAAAGGCAGCAGCAGCACTAATCGATGTGCACTTCATTTGTATAGAAACACACACAGAAACAACAACAACAACAACGACAACAACAAGTGCAACTACATGTACAACTACAAGTGCATCACATACATACTTGAGAGCATAATCTTAGATACTACCGAGTATTTTAGAATGCAACGGAACCAGACTGGAAACAGAGATGAGCTGAAATGAGATGAACAAAAAAAAAAAAAGTGCTGCTCGCTTTTGTGTAATCGATTTGAACCGGAAGCAATTGGGTCGCCGCGCTGCTGCCGATGTTGACGCCGATGCCGATGCCGATGCCGCAATGCTCTCAAGACTCAACTATTTTAAATATTTAGTGCACGAGAAAAGCGAGGGCAAAGCCACAGTTGCAAACGGCAAACGGCAAACGAGTCACACGCGCTGCTCGCTGCTGGCTGCTCGCTGCTGTCTGCTAACTACAAAGCAAATATCGATGCCTAATCTATTGACAACTGTATCTGAAAGATACTTTTTTTTCCGCGCGTGCAGTTAAGGTTTACATGCTAAGAGCTGATACTATGTGATACTTTCCATTTGTAAGTTGCACTGGGCACAGAAGTATCTGCAGATTCTAAAAGAAAGCAATCTGTCAGCAGTTGTCTATGACGTCTAACAGTAACTGCAGTCTGCCAAAAAGCTTTTTCTGGTTTCCAGAAATAATTTCTAAAATTACCTTAAAAATTTCTGAAAACTAAAAGAGACATTCCCAAAAATGCGGTGCTTTTTTCTACGATTTGGAAACTTAAAAAAAAAAAATGAAAATATATTAAAAATATATAAATTGTTTTAAAAATAATCTTCTATCCAAATGTAATATATATAAATATATATAGGCTCTAAAAGTAATTGCTTCTATTGCTCTCTAAAGTTTTCGAAAACAGCCTCTTATGACATTATCGATGAGATCTGAAGCTGTCAACAGAATTGTTTCCATATCAATAAACTTTAGCATACAACAATTAATTTGACACATTCTGCGACTGCCACATAATTTCACACACTTAATGCAGTCTTATTAAAAGTCATGCACTTTTCGAGAAAAATGGCAAAATAAAGTAAGGAAAAATAAAAGACAACACGACGTATTAGTAATGTGAAAAGAGGCAGCAACAACAAACACAAATTACGTCTAGGATATTTTTAAAATGCGTCAAACAACCAAAAAATAGTGAGAAAAATGCGCGACAATTTTCTCAGCTCTCTTTTGTCTTATTTTATTTAAACTTTTCTTTTTTTTTACCTAAAGTTAGGCAAATGGCTGCGTGTGTGTGTGTGTGTGTGTATGTTGGTGTTTCAGTTGCCAAATGTGTGCCGCACATTATGTGGTCTAGTGTTCACGCTTCGTTAATAAAAAACACTTCGTTTTTTTGCTGCAACGTTTTGTGGCAGTTGCTATACCCCACCCCCACACTCACGCCTCTATCTGTTACTGCTGCCAAAGGGGCGACAATATTTGCGCCACTTTTAGCTAAGTACTTTACACTATTTACGCATGGCCATATAACTATGCGTGCGATAAGCATTATCTACTCCTCCACTTTCCCTGGGTGCCGCCTTTTCCTTGATAGTACTATATATATATATCTATATATATATATAGGGGGTTGTATATATGCCAATCGTTGTTATTGTATTTTTGCATAGCACGTCAAGCCAATCGATCAGGCATACAGCAATGATGAAATGTGTCAAAGTGCGGATGAGAATATTGCCTAACCGAATAATAAAAATTAGGCGGCTCATTTGCAATTCACTATAAAAACAAATGAGAGTGTTTTTGGCCAGGAGAGCACGACTAAGAGATACCCTAACTGCAAGCCTATACCAATGAAAAATTGTGCACTTAAAAAAATGCGAGTACATTCTTTGTATGTGTATATCTAACGTGTGTTTCCTTAACAACTTTTGAGTTTCTTATATATATTCTAAATATATATTCTTGTTGTATTTGAAAACTATATCTTATAAATTCTGTACTTTTTGCTAACTGTAATCGATTTTTATCGATATTGATGAAACCGAAGAAGAACAGACTGACAGACATGGCCAGTTCAACTCGGCTATTGATGCTGATGAAGAATAAATACACCTTAGATAATTATTTGTACCTGTTACATATTTTTCAATAACTTCATTATACCCCCATTAGTGGGTTATCGGTATATAAAAATTATACGGACATTTGTAGTTGCATAAAAAGTTAGCCTGATAATCGTGCTGGGGTCCAAAACATTCGGTTCTTATGACTATACAAGCGGAATTCGGCAGCGACTATCAACATTCAAAGTCGAATATAATTTATTGAACTTTTGTTGCAACTACAACAACTAGTTGTTGGCACATTTTTATTGTTTGCCCCTTTGACGTAACGAACCGCATCATTATTTGTAGATTATTTTTTTATTTTTATTTTGTTGTGTTTGTTTCAAATTCATCTACTTTCATTTAGCATTGAACGTATTTGGTGCAGGCTGTATTTGCATAATTGATTGAATAAAAGATTTATGTTATTTGAAAGATATTTTCGATTTGTCGTTAAATTTGAAAAACACTCTAATTATGCAAAATATCAGAAACGTTATCGATGTCTGTTTAACGGCTGTGTGCTCGTCATGTGATTAGCAGTTGTTGAACCCAACGCACACAGTCGCAGCTCATTTGACGTCACACAAAGGCAAATTCACACGTGAACATAGATTAAGGTAGTAATGCAGAAATATATGTAGATATAGCGCCAGTTGGGCTTAGATAACCGGCACAATGCTCAAAATGTTATATAACTGCATGAAGCAGAAGTACAACAATAAAGTGGAACACTGAATTGTTTGAAATCATTTTAGATTAGAGAATCGTTTCGTTGCGGGTAATAAAAGATACGCATGTCTTCACACAGATACAGCTTCCGTGGGAGATGGAATGCTTTTTGCTAAAATCAAGGAAAATAATAATAAAAAAAAAGAAAAACTATAAATAAGTAAGTGAGAGCTGCGCAACGCAAATAAAATTTAATTTTTTATGAATTTCACTTTCATGGTTGCGAATACCTTGAAGGTTGTTGAATTCGCAAACCAGAAAATAATTAAATATATTTTATATACATACATATATATATATTTATCTGAATAAATGGAAATTTACGGCATATGCGTATAGATGCTGACTGATTTGAATGCAAAATGAAAATTACATTAGCTATGGTTTCAGAATTAGACTAACGATCAAATCTTTGGATTTGTTTTTGCGTACTTTTGCCAAATTATATTTCCTTGTTTTTGTTTTGGTTTTTGCTCGGCAGGCGTTAAAATCTAATCAATAATTAGCAGCTAGCTAATATGTTGTGTGCCTTTGCCGATTTCGAGCTGTGAATAATATTATTATATGCTTAGCGGTAGCGAGAGTTTTCAGTGTTAATCCAAAATGTTAATCCATTGACTTGGCTGATGTTTGTTTGCCTTTGTAGTGATGAAATTTGAAATCGTAAATAATGCCCAGCAATCAACATTTTCATTAGATTGTCATATTTGCATATTTATTTAAAATAAACCCTTAAAAATATTTTTTGTTTTCGCTTTCGGCTGGCTGCCAAGTTCAAAGTATTTCAATTTGTTTAAATGCCAAAAAATGTGTACAAAATAATTTATGCACAACAACATTTAAAACGCATTGTGCCACTGATCTTAATCCTGACATTTAACCACAAATTAGTATTTTAAATTTACCAGCAGCGATGTCGAAATATTTCAGTAAGAAACAAACAAAAATTCGAACACAAGGGGAACTCATTAAGTAATCATAATTTAGGCAAACAGAAACACAAAAAGATATTGTTAAAAATATGTTAGCAGTTTTTGAAAAAAAAAAAAAAAAACTAACATAAAACTTATGTAACGAAAATTTGTTGTGCAGTTTTTCACTTACGCACCTTCTTCAAAAATTTTTGAATTTGTATTTTCCTGAAGACGCTTTAGGTTGTTTTGTTAACTTTGTGTTGGCTGCATTTTAGCACATTTTAAAAAATTTGAGCAAATTTATTGCTCAATATTTTATGTTTGCACAGTAACACAACACTTATTATTATTTATTATTTTTTATTTGATTATCATTTATTTTATATGCTTTTTTCAAATATTTATGGCCATTCTTTTTAATGGTTTAACACAATTCTTTCCAATTCAATTTGTAACAACTTTTATACAAATTTGTTTGGCAAATGTGTAGAACTCCGTGAGCAACTTCTTCAGCGGTGCCGAATTCGAAACTAATCTCGAGCATTGACCGGCGCGGCATACTCTTAAGATGCTCTATAGATAATATTTAGTTGTTGCTTAGTGTTAGCACAATTTGCACAAATCTTTTCTATTTTATTATTATTAATATTTTTTTTTTTGCTTTTTCCGTTTTTTTTTCACAAGGTTTCGCGGGTGAAAACTATATGAAATAAGCCGGAACAACGATTTCAGAAATCACGATCGACGCGACGCGACGACAACGTCCTAGTTCAACAACCAATGAAAAACAGTTCGATTTCGAAAAAATGAAAATGCCGACGGCGCAGTCAGCGGACCATCCGCTTAGCATGTGTTGTCAAACCGTTTGCCAGCGAGTGACTAAAATAAGATTTCATTCAAACGTACGCGTTACCGTTCGGCCCTGTTCAGCCGTTGCTTCGTGCGCGCTTCGTGCTTCCGTTCGGCTATGAGTATTGATGCAGTGGCTCGATGTTTGCCTGTGATGCTGTGTGTAGAGTGTATCCAGGCGTTAGCTTGGAGCCATATCTTAAGAATCAGATCACTTCTTCATTAGTTCTGCAAAAGCTTATTTAGCTTATATTTGAATATTGACATAGGCTGGACTTCCGTCAGCACCAAATTATTCTTAGAATTTTGTACTTCTTGAACTTTATTATTGGAGCTGAGTAATAAGAGTTTCAAGAAATTTGTTGGTAAATCTTTTTAAGGCGAAACCCATATATTCGTAACATTCATAAAATAATTTTTAAATATTTTTTTATTTGTTTTTAATAGCATCACTTTATTATTATATTATAAAAGTATTGTAATATATATATTTTTCATTTTTTATTTTTTTTCAATAAAAAATAAACTATTTAATTAGAAGTACACTAAAAAATTAGTCAAGTGTTTTACAATATATCCGAACAAATTAAATTTTATGCGTTTTTTACGATAGGGTGACGGGCGTTTCGTTCGCGTTTTAATAGCGTTTTTTTTTGCAGCGATGACAGCGCTTGCGGCGTTTGTGCATTTTGGCGCGTAGACAACTTTTGCGATTTCACAAGTCCACAAATTCCAATTAACATTTGCCCAATGTGTAGTTATCTTGCTGACGCACAGAACAAATACCTTGCAAATATCTTGCAAAAGGGGAAAAATGTTGGCCGTTATTAACAGATTAGTTAAGCTGGCTAAAACAGAGCTGCATAATCAGAACTCAGATAGGCAAATGAGGGCGTTGGTCTTTCCAGTCAAGAGAGTCTAATGTTGGGCCATATAATAATTTAACGATCCCATATGCTCTAAACGTTAAAACATAAAAATTATTTTTGGCCATCACAATTTGCCCCAATTATTATTATAAAAAGTTTGCCAATTTACTAATTTATGAGCCAGCTGCTGCGTGTACGAAATTCCAAGCCGTCAGCTGTCAGTGGACTGCAAACTGGATATTTCTGAAAAATATCTAGTTACCAGAGAATTACATAGCAAGGGTATCTTATCTTTTCGAGTGCCCGCAGCTTATAAAAATCAAAATATATTGAACTTGACTGATATTGTGGCCAAAAATGGCAAGCAGATTCCTTTGGGGAAAGACGACTACGTCATAGTTACTGATAATAATAACTATGTGGAGATAAGTACCACCATTTGTGTAAATTGAATTTGAAAATAAAATCGTTCGTTGTCAAACTTTGATTTATCGGTATTTCATCGATTTGCAAATACAATGCTAAAAATATACACCGAAAACTGGAGCACGCCCGAAAAGGTAACTAGAGTGCTATAAACCGTACGATTATAATCAGTCATGAGTCAGGATGAGCTTGTACAATAGTATAATAGTAAAATTTATTACTATATTTGGAATGGATGATAACGTTTAATTGAAAAAAAAATAGAGACCACTGTGGCCAAAATTAACCTCAACATTATGGGTCTAAGTGAATCGTGCCCTAGGGGAACATCTCTTAAGCCCTTCTCACTGTTCTAAAAACATAGTTTTTCCAAAAACACACATTCCATTCTGTGGTGTTCTAAGTGCAGTCACATTTTGAACATTTGTGCCCGGCAATTCAGCGCGGTTCCAGCACATGCCAAGTGTTAAGGGCTGACCTATTAATAACCATAGACAAAATACGCTCGCCCCTCTGCCACATTTTACTGTGGCACGTCTATTGTCCTTGACTTTGCTGGCACTCACACAATTAAAATGATTAATTAAGGCGCAGAGCAGCAGGACATTTTAGAGCTAATGACTTAATTAAGACTCGGTGCGCCGCTGAGGGTTTTTCGGTTTAATGTGCTCGCCTCAACAGTTGCCGCCGACCTTTGACCCTTTTTCCGTGTAACTGCAGACCCTTTGTCTAGATGTTAGATTAATTAAAGCGTAGCCAGAGCAAGTGGCAAGACATTCTGCCTCTTCCTCATCTGCTTCGGCTTCCTCATGCTGAGGTGTTCGCACAGAGCCTTAAGCTAAATGAGCTGCTGCTGCTGGGCAGCTGCTACGATACGCCTCGATCCTGTTCCAGTTCCCCTTTCTCTTCGCTGGCACATTATTAAACGCTTCGCCGGCTGATCCTGACAAAGAAGACTGCCCATTTTACACCTTGTTCTCGAACGCACGCGGTTCGTGTGCGTTTTTAAACGCGCACGATCTCTGCGTTTTCAAGGTTACTTTTCGCAGATGTAAGCTGTCGATTTGTTACCCGTTGTCGGTATATGGGCATAGATCGAAACTTCAAAATGCCATAACTTCATCAAAACTCAACTGATTTTAAAAAGTGAGGGCTTTTTAATCATAGTTTTGAACCTAAATCAATCGTACATTTAAAGTTGAAAACGAGATTTTAGGTCGGAGCATAAGTAAAAATTCTAGCCTGAAAATCTGAATATGGGCATATGGGCACAGGTCGAAACTTCAAAATGCCATAACTTCGTCAAAACTCAACTGATTTTAAAAAGTGAGGGCTTTTTAATCATAGTTTTGACCCTAAATCAATCGTACATTCAAAGTTGAAAACGAGATTTTAGGTCGGAGCATAAGTAAAAATTCTTGCCTGAAAATCGGTAAATGGGCATATGGGCATAGGTCGAAACTTCAAAATGCCATAACTTCGTCAAAACTCAACTGATTTTAAAAAGTGAGGGCTTTTTAATCATAGTTTTGACCCTAGATCAATCGTACATTTAAAGTTGAAAACGAGATTTTAGGTCGGAGCATAAGTAAAAATTCTAGCCTGAAAATCGGTAAATGGGCATATGGGCATAGGTCGAAACTTCAAAATGCCATAACTTCGTCAAAACTCAACTGATTTTAAAAAGTGAGGGCTTTTTAATCATAGTTTTGACCCTAAATCAATCGTACATTCAAAGTTGAAAACGAGATTTTAGGTCGGAGCATAAGTAAAAATTCTAGCCTGAAAATCTGAATATGGGCAAATGGGCATAGGTCGAAACTTCAAAATGTCATAACTTCGTCAAAACTCAACTGATTTTAAAAAGTGAGGGCTTTTTAATCATAGTTTTGACCCTAAATCAATCGTACATTCAAAGTTGAAAACGAGATTTTAGGTCGGAGCATAAGTAAAAATTCTAGCCTGAAAATCGGTAAATGGGCATATGGGCATAGGTCGAAACTTCAAAATGCCATAACTTCGTCAAAACTCAACTGATTTTAAAAAGTGAGGGCTTTTTAATCATAGTTTTGACCCTAGATCAATCGTACATTTAAAGTTGAAAACGAGATTTTAGGTCGGAGCATAAGTAAAAATTCTAGCCTGAAAATCTGAATATGGGCAAATGGGCATAGGTCGAAACTTCAAAATGCCATAACTTCGTCAAAACTCAACTGATTTTAAAAAGTGAGGGCTTTTTAATCATAGTTTTGACCCTAAATCAATCGTACATTTAAAGTTGAAAACGAGATTTTAGGTCGGAGCATAAGTAAAAATTCTAGCCTGAAAATCGGTAAATGGGCATAGGTCGAAACTTCAAAATGCCATAACTTCGTCAAAACTCAACTGATTTTAAAAAGTGAGGGCTTTTTAATCATAGTTTTGACCCTAGATCAATCGTACATTTAAAGTTGAAAACGAGATTTTAGGTCGGGGCATAAGTAAAAATTCTAGCCTGAAAATCGGTAAATGGGCATATGGGCATAGGTCGAAACTTCAAAATGCCATAACTTCGTCAAAACTCAACTGATTTTAAAAAGTGAGGGCTTTTTAATCATAGTTTTGACCCTAGATCAATCGTACATTTAAAGTTGAAAACGAGATTTTAGGTCGGAGCATAAGTAAAAATTCTAGCCTGAAAATCTGAATATGGGCATATGGGCATAGGTCGAAACTTCAAAATGCCATAACTTCGTCAAAACTCAACTGATTTTAAAAAGTGAGGGCTTTTTAATCATAGTTTTGACCCTAGATCAATCGTACATTTAAAGTTGAAAACGAGATTTTAGGTCGGAGCATAAGTAAAAATTCTAGCCTGAAAATCGGTAAATGGGCATATGGGCATAGGTCGAAACTTCAAAATGCCATAACTTCGTCAAAACTCAACTGATTTTAAAAAGTGAGGGCTTTTTAATCATAGTTTTGACCCTAGATCAATCGTACATTTAAAGTTGAAAACGAGATTTTAGGTCGGAGCATAAGTAAAAATTCTAGCCTGAAAATCGGTAAATGGGCATATGGGCATAGGTCGAAACTTCAAAATGCCATAACTTCGTCAAAACTCAACTGATTTTAAAAAGTGAGGGCTTTTTAATCATAGTTTTGACCCTAGATCAATCGTACATTTAAAGTTGAAAACGAGATTTTAGGTCGGAGCATAAGTAAAAATTCTAGCCTGAAAATCTGAATATGGGCATATGGGCATAGGTCGAAACTTCAAAATGCCATAACTTCGTCAAAACTCAACTGATTTTAAAAAGTGAGGGCTTTTTAATCATAGTTTTGACCCTAGATCAATCGTACATTTAAAGTTGAAAACGAGATTTTAGGTCGGAGCATAAGTAAAAATTCTAGCCTGAAAATCGGTAATATGGGCATATGGGCATAGGTCGAAACTTCAAAATGCCATAACTTCGTCAAAACTCAACTGATTTTAAAAAGTGAGGGCTTTTTAATCATAGTTTTGACCCTAGATCAATCGTACATTTAAAGTTGAAAACGAGATTTTAGGTCGGAGCATAAGTAAAAATTCTAGCCTGAAAATCGGTAAATGGGCATATGGGCATAGGTCGAAACTTCAAAATGCCATAACTTCGTCAAAACTCAACTGATTTTAAAAAGTGAGGGCTTTTTAATCATAGTTTTGACCCTAGATCAATCGTACATTTAAAGTTGAAAACGAGATTTTAGGTCGGAGCATAAGTAAAAATTCTAGCCTGAAAATCTGAATATGGGCAAATGGGCATAGGTCGAAACTTCAAAATGCCATAACTTCGTCAAAACTCAACTGATTTTAAAAAGTGAGGGCTTTTTAATCATAGTTTTGACCCTAGATCAATCGTACATTTAAAGTTGAAAACGAGATTTTAGGTCGGAGCATAAGTAAAAATTCTAGCCTGAAAATCTGAATATGGGCAAATGGGCATAGGTCGAAACTTCAAAATGCCATAACTTCGTCAAAACTCAACTGATTTTAAAAAGTGAGGGCTTTTTAATCATAGTTTTGACCCTAGATCAATCGTACATTTAAAGTTGAAAACGAGATTTTAGGTCGGAGCATAAGTAAAAATTCTAGCCTGAAAATCGGTAAATGGGCATATGGGCATAGGTCGAAACTTCAAAATGCCATAACTTCGTCAAAACTCAACTGATTTTAAAAAGTGAGGGCTTTTTAATCATAGTTTTGACCCTAGATCAATCGTACATTTAAAGTTGAAAACGAGATTTTAGGTCGGAGCATAAGTAAAAATTCTAGCCTGAAAATCGGTAAATGGGCATATGGGCATAGGTCGAAACTTCAAAATGCCATAACTTCGTCAAAACTCAACTGATTTTAAAAAGTGAGGGCTTTTTAATCATAGTTTTGACCCTAGATCAATCGTACATTTAAAGTTGAAAACGAGATTTTAGGTCGGAGCATAAGTAAAAATTCTAGCCTGAAAATCGGTAAATGGGCATATGGGCATAGGTCGAAACTTCAAAATGCCATAACTTCGTCAAAACTCAACTGATTTTAAAAAGTGAGGGCTTTTTAATCATAGTTTTGACCCTAGATCAATCGTACATTTAAAGTTGAAAACGAGATTTTAGGTCGGAGCATAAGTAAAAATTCTAGCCTGAAAATCGGTAAATGGGCATATGGGCATAGGTCGAAACTTCAAAATGCCATAACTTCGTCAAAACTCAACTGATTTTAAAAAGTGAGGGCTTTTTAATCATAGTTTTGACCCTAGATCAATCGTACATTTAAAGTTGAAAACGAGATTTTAGGTCGGAGCATAAGTAAAAATTCTAGCCTGAAAATCGGTAAATGGGCATATGGGCATAGGTCGAAACTTCAAAATGCCATAACTTCGTCAAAACTCAACTGATTTTAAAAAGTGAGGGCTTTTTAATCATAGTTTTGACCCTAGATCAATCGTACATTTAAAGTTGAAAACGAGATTTTAGGTCGGGGCATAAGTAAAAATTCTAGCCTGAAAATCGGTAAATGGGCATATGGGCATAGGTCGAAACTTCAAAATGCCATAACTTCGTCAAAACTCAACTGATTTTAAAAAGTGAGGGCTTTTTAATCATAGTTTTGACCCTAGATCAATCGTACATTTAAAGTTGAAAACGAGATTTTAGGTCGGGGCATAAGTAAAAATTCTAGCCTGAAAATCGGTAAATGGGCATATGGGCATAGGTCGAAACTTCAAAATGCCATAACTTCGTCAAAACTCAACTGATTTTAAAAAGTGAGGGCTTTTTAATCATAGTTTTGACCCTAAATCAATCCTACATTTAAAGTTGTAATCGTGGATTAATCAAATTCAAGTTCTGCAGAACAAGGTCCTAAGAGACATCTCTGGTGCTCCACCCTATGTGAGCAATTTGACGCTGCACAACGACTTCTGTGTACCGACAGTTTTTAGTCAAATAAACCGACATACAAGTCGTTACAATGACCGGTTACATAACCATGTTAACCCATTGGCTTCGTCACTAGGGTCGAATGCAACCCGCAGACGCTTAAAGCGCCTCCACACCAGCGACCTCTGGACTGTTGGGCGTTAATATTTTTCGTTAATGTGCAATAAATGTTATATTTAATCTTCCATTTGATGTTACGTAATATTGTAATATGTTAAAACCAATTATTTGTTTATGTTATTAATTTAAATTCCCCGTTATTATGTATTCAATCTTCAAAACAATATTTTATAACCTTTCAGTAGGTTGATCAATATTAAATTAAATTGCTAAATTAAAAAAAAAAAAAAAAAATGTATTGACATGTACAGTGTTGTTATATGATAGTCGGTTGTCATGTGTCTGCCACAAAGTAGCTACAATTTGCTACCCTATGCAAGTCAGTGTAAAGGGTAACATGGAGTTGTGTCTAAATGGTTGTCCTCTATATCTATATAAATAAACTGGCCGAATATTTATTGTGCATATTGATGATATATTATTTGTATTGAAATGCAGAAAGTACATTATTAAAAATTAAAAAAAAAGTTGACTTGATAAGCGCAGATATTTTTTATAAAAAAAACGTATTTGAAAAGCATAACAGAACTGTAGTCAGGGTATCTGTAAGTCAGGCAAGCCCGTCGACTTCATTTTGAGCTATTTACTCTTTTATTTTTTATTGATAAATTTCGATATCAATTGATAAGTTTGTCGCCATTCGCCATTTCAATCAAATGCGCATTCTGGCAATCAACTGCTTTGGACGAAAACATTTCGCCCTAATGCATTAGCTGGCATTAATTTTTTGATCAGCACAGTACTTCAATATATGTATCGCAGCTAGAAAATGTATGTTAATTAAATCGTAGTTGCCGTCTAACAGTGATTGGCGACAAAGACAGCACATATTTAAGCAGCAGACAGGCATTTCAAATCGAATCGAATCAATTACAACTTGTTAATGAACAATCTAAAGCTGTCTTTTGTTCTTAGCTAACTATCAGACTGATAAATACGTACAACTTGCAAGGAAAAATAGCTCCGCATCGGGTAGAAATATTCTTTAACCCATTGATGTTGATCGTTGTAAAACTCAGACTTTGAATTACTCAGATTAATTACTATAAAAATGCAGAAAAACAAAAGAAAATCATTATTAATGTGTCTGTCTTTTTGTCTCTATAATAATAATATAATAACTATATAGTTCTATGGCTAGGATCACACTTGTGTAAAGTTTACCTTTTAATACCGTAAAAGAGATTCATTCAAACAAAATATTATTCAAATAAGTAAGAACTAGTTGGAGTGAATTTTCCACATAATTCCTAAGGCACATCTGTTCAAAATCAGTTATATTTAAGATTTTTTAAGGAAACTTATCGTAAATATAAATAAAGAATGATTTGTAGAATGCTTAAGCAAAAAATAGGTCTGGCTAGCATTGCGAGCTCAAGGAAAATGCGTCAACGGCAACTGCGGAATAAACATTGAAGCGTATGCAAATTTCAATGGCATTTGCTAATCACTGTAATAATAATTGATTCGTAAATATTTTGATTTAGCTTGCAGTGCATAAATAATTGATATAGCAACTAGATCAAAGCGGTCCGTACTTGTTTCCTGAATGTTTAAATATGCATAAATCAAAATATTTATTTATATTTACTCAGCATGCGGAGTATGTTACGTCTAATCCCATTCCAAATCGCATCCATCTTATGTGTGATGAAGCGAGGCACCTCTTCACTGCCACAATAAATCGCGAATCTTAAGCAAATAAATAAATACATAAAAATGCGTTTAAGTTTAAAGCTTTGCACAAAAGTCTATCGATTCATTAGACTCGATAGAAATCACAGCAAAATTTGTAGTCGCAGGAGGCAGGCATAAAAAATTGGACAAATGTTGCTGATGCATGAGATACTTGGCCAGCATTTGCGACAACTCCAGAATTGGCGGTAAGTACTATATATGTATATACATATATCTAAATATACGCATAATTGAAGCTGTAGCAGAAGTGCTGAAAATTTTTGGAGTTGTCGCCATCGCTGGCTTGGTGAGCGCGAACCTGCCGGGCAGGAGTTGGAGCATAGCTGCTGCTCAGAAGTGACCATCGTAGCCGAGCCGGCTGTCCAAGCGAGGGGCAGCAATTGCATTGTTCCACTGCTGCACATGTGGATGCGGCTCAATGACATCTCGACCACCAGTCGATTGCGCAGCCTGCACCGGCTACGCTTGGAGCAGCGTTCGCTGTTGCACAACCTAGGCCAGGTCGTCGCGTTGCACTGGAACAGTTTCCGTGGCAAGTTCTATTCAACAATCTCAATACCATCTGGTGTCGCTGATGCTGCCACACAAACGGCTGTAAGCTATCGGACGAAGCTACCGAATGTGCTGCAGAAAGTGTTCACATATGTTAAGATGGTATGCAATTTATCTCTCTGGTCAAATCTAAATTTAAACAAAAGGAATAACTTCGTAGTTAATCGATAAATTATCGATAATAATCATTTTTCTCTCCTATAGATCTCCAAGAAACTGGAACTAGCACTCATTGATATGAGTGGCACGCCAAGCTACATAAACACATCGGCAGCAATGGAGGTATTGAGTATTAGTGATATATCCGAACAATTGAACTCTTTGCTCATCGATATTCTGGTTAATAATGATGAGTATATGTCGGCCCATTCTCTGGTACCACTTGACATACTTTAAGTATCAATGAATAAATATTTTTCTACTATATTTTTATACAGATTATATATATATATATATAATCTAAGTCAACTTAAATATCTATAATCGCTATATCCAACTATCTATAGTTTATCATGAGCAGAAAGGATATTTAATCTTCGGCTGGTTCAAGAGAATATTTCTATCTTATTTGTGTTGCAATCGCATCGATAGACTAATTCTAATTTAGTGCTCTTTTCACGCCCATGGGCGTTTGGACGTCCATAAACTGCACATAAAATAGTTAGTTTGGCCAGCAACAAGATGGCCAAGTTGAAGTTGCAGCCAAATTGATCGATGGAATCACCGCTCGAAAGTGGCTCGGCCAGTTGCCAATACAAAGTTGATCTTAGCCTTGGCCAAAACTTAGTGCCTACTGTGTGCATATTTATGCCGACATTAAAACCATATTTCTATGAGTGCAACAGGTACCAGCTAGTAAACAAGATACTTGATATTGACCCATTTCATTAAGCAGTTGCCGAGTGATTCATGTGATGATGCCGATGATGGCGATTTGGCAAACTGCTGGGGCTCAACTGGCGCCTGTCGCCAGCTTCAACTCGGCCAATATGAATGTCATCATCAACTGATCCGAAACAAAATTATGCGTTCGACACATGCAACATGGCAAATGCTGAATGCAAAACTGAAACCATTCGCTGCATTCCATGGCGCGGGTGTTTCGAGGATGACAACGACGACGACGACAGTTAAATGAATCTCATTTAATTTGCCAAAATATTTATGCATTCCACATTGGCATTGATTTCTTTGCGTTTGCGCCACTCCGACTGCAACTGCGGCTGTGGCACGCCCAAAATGTGCCCTCTAATTTATGGGGCTAATGAATCAAAGAAATCTGTCAAACAACTTTATGACACTTTTTTTGTTAGCTTCTTGCTGATTGGGTTTTTTTCTTTGGCTTTTGTCAACGACGCTGACATTTTAATTTGGCAGCCATCGATGGCAATTTAATAAATTAGGCGCTTGATTTTAATGGGATCGCCAGTGTTGAGCAGTTTGTGGTGTTATCCAAATGATAGACACTTTCGAACACATACAATGTATTTGGGAACCTTGAACCTTGAAATGCAACCCCAGCTAATAAATTGTCCAACATTTTTTGAAGATTTTTAACATTTAATTATAAAGCTTAAGCTTATCAACTCATATATTTGATTCCAAAATGCTTTTTAATCCAGAAATTATGATTTCAGTTCAAAAAGATTCTCAAAAGTGAAGAAATATTTCTAGCTGAAGAAAATATTGAAGTCTCTGTAAGCCTTAAGAACTTAAGCTTACAGAAATTTCAATATCTAGAAATATTTCTACACTTTTGACAATAGCTCATAAGCTTATAGTTTTAGTGCTTTTCAAATATCCATTTTTCAAATCATTTTTCAATATCAAATTTTCTCATTTTTCTAAAAGTAATTTATCATTTATGTTTCTACATTAATATTTGTTTTACTTGGCACACATTTGAAAAACTGTAATGTTTTGAATTTATTTTTAAATATATTAGAGATATAAGAAATGCTTGAGTGAAACCCGTTTTTAAATATTTCAACTAATTAATAAGTCGTTTCGAAATTTCATTTACATTCCACAGATTTTTCAACATTTCTGAACCAAAGCGTTCTTAGGCTATCAGCTTATCTGTGGCAGCTCCTTGTCTTATGGTCGATTCCCATGCAGCACCTGTCTAATGATGCATGAAGCAGAGTGCTAGAGAGAGAGAGAGAGTGATAGAGGGAGACAGAGAGGGAAAAAGCATCTCTGAGAAACTTCTGAAGCGTTTTTGTTGAAGCTTTAATGTGAGCAATTTTTATTGTGACTCGCAACGAAATCGATATCAATATCGCGGCCATTAACTAAATCAGTGGAACGGCCTATCGCCCGATAGACAACAATTTATGGAACTAGCTGGCAATAACAATTAATAAAATTAGTAGAAAAGAACAACAAGCAAATGCAGCTCTCTCTCTGGCGGCCAATGGGGCAATTGGTCTCCGGTTACGTGCATATCAAAACTTAATCAAAAGCCACAGACGAATGCAACAAAAGAGAGGCATTCAGCATTGAGAATAGAGTGGCATATTATGCTCGAGTGTTGCGTGTGTCTAGCGCCAGCAGTAGTAAAGAGAGTTGGCTGTGAAACCGGCCAAGACTGAACCGTTAAGACGAGCTGCCCGGAGAGTGTTGTGTCTGGGAATCTGGAGTCGGGAGTCTTGAGTCTAGACCGTAATCCTTTGGAGATCTTGTTGTGCGATAAACTTGGCTCTTTGCGTCTGATTACTGTGGCCTAATGTGACAGGCGAGCGACGCGTTGCAGATGTTTGGTCGCTTTTAACTGTAGTTTTGACTGATGTAATTGGAGCGGCCAACAAGCATTGTTGAACCAGCCCAGCCCAGTCCAGCAGCAGCAGCAGCAACAGCAGCAGCAGTCGCATAAATCAACGTTGCAACAAACATTTTAGATGCCGCCTAGCCCGGCAACTTGCTGTTGAACAGGGCCAACATGCAACAAAACCGGCTACACAAACAACACCTCGTCCTTAGGTAATGCGATATATAATGTGCTTGACACCCTTTTCTTTTTCTGTCTTTTTCCTCTTTTTTTTTTTTTTTGGTTGTTTGTTTTTCTTTCTTTGATGATGCATGTTCCATGATGCATCCCCGCATATATTTATGCCGTTAAGATTTACGAGGCAACGCCTTGATTTAAAGGTAACGCGTGTGGTCCTCAATTTTAATTACAACTCAATGAGTTCAACTGAACTCGCCCAACAGGTGGCTTGCTCCGGAATTCCCCAAATATTTATTAAATCAAAAACAAAAAAAAACAAACAAAATATAAAAGATGCATCAACTGCTGCCCAAATCACTTGACACAAAATGCTTCTTAACTGATTGAGCATTGACATTGAACTTTTCTCCTTCAGATTTCTTACCATTCGAGTGTTATCAGAAACCATCGGAATAAAATCTGATCAGCATCGCGGCGAGTTCGTGAGAATGCCCCAAACGTTGACATATCTCAATAATCTTTTAAAAGAAAAAAAATGAAGAAAATTATTATGAGGCAGACGCATAAATGTCAGAATTATCTTGGGCATCCAGCTCGTATATCAATCTCATCAGTTTACCGTTAGATGATGCGTTAATAGCTTGCATTTTCAGCCCAATATTACCTAATCGATGGGGTTAAGGCTGAGGGGAGTGAAATTTTAACCATGTACCTCTTAAACGCCAAACTAATTAACTTTCGAACAGTCAGGGTTAACAAAGCATGAAATAAGTGCCCTAGTATGCCGTGACCGGCTGACAGATACCCTGTAATCAGCTTAAGATTTCACTAAACTAAAAACTGAGTTGATAAATGCAGTTGAATGTTAAAAATGTTGGAAAATTGTATATAAATTAAAATATGTATTCGAAAAATTGATACTAAAAAGCACTAAAAATATGAGTTCTAAATTTAAGGCTTATGGAAATTGCTATATTATTTTCTATATATTTCTACTCTCTCGAGAATAGATCATAAATAGTGTCAAGATTTAATGCCTTTCAAATGTCAACATTTTCTGGTTTTTATAAGTCATTTATCAATCATTTTTTGTCATTTTTATTTGTTTACTTGGCAATTATTTTATAAAGTGAAATATTCGAATTTGTCAACTCTTTCAGCATTGCTTAGATTTTTCAAGATATATGATTAAAATGCCAACCTTGAAGGCTAAATCTTAAAAAATACTTTATAGACATAGCTCGTCTTCTGTTGAACTGTGCGTAAATGCTTCGTCTGCTTGTTGCATACCCCCGCTCAACTTCATGATCCCCAGTTTAACCAATTAATAAGGGTATGCTGAGGAATGAGGAAAAATACATGTATGTTTGCCCTCAAGGCTGGCGCTAAGTTTCTGTTCAAGTCAAAACAATATGTTCATGTTTTGGTTGTTTCTTCATTTCATGCACCAAAAAGCATTGTAATAAAAGCGAGAAGGAACCACTAAATGTGGCACACCAAAGATTGCATGCCCTTGTTAACCAATGTTAAATTGTCGACATCTAAATTATATTATATTTTACAGTTGTTGCCTTGAAAGCTATATGATATAGTAGTCCTCCGATGTTGATAGTTTTTTATGCAATGGATTATTCTTATACAAATCACTGATGATTGGTTAGGATTACTTGTTAAATTTAAAAGTTATATGTGAACTATTTGATATAGTAGTCTCATATCAATGATTTCTTCTTTAATTATCTTCTAACGACCGATCGTTCATATGGCAGCTATATAATACAGTCATCCGATCCAGTCTGCTGCAGTCTGTCTGTCAAAGGTCAAGTTTCATCAAGATACGTCACCATCCCCATAATGAGTATATATTCTTGATTATGACTATATCGACTCAGCTAGCGATGCTGATCAAGAACATATGTACCCTTTTGTGGTGTTGCAGACGTCTCCTTGAGTGTGTCACAAAACTGACGACAGAATTATAATAACCTCTGCGAGGGCAAAAACGGATCGGCAGCAAGTCAAAAGCTAATTGAAACAACTTTATTACTACCAAAAATTGAACGCTTATGCGGTATTTTTGTACATATGGTATTAACTGTATATAGCCGCAGGATATGCATACATATCTGAAGCAACGACTGTGGCGAAGGCGAAGGCGTCAACAGAAGTTTTTTATGTGCCAATGGATATTTATGCGCTTGAATTCAATTTAGCCAAGTTACAGACACAGACACCGTGGAAGACTGGCGCTTACTCCGCTAAGTTTTACAACTTTCGCAGGAAATGCAGGCGAGCCGAAAGGAAACACAAAGCTTAACATAAATTCGAGACACACACGCAGAGAGATGAAAATAAAACCGAATTTCATAATTTACGAGCTCATAACTGGACGGAGCAAAACGAAACCGCAGCAAATGGAATTTTGTGATTTGAAAACAATGCGCAGCATTTCATAGAGCTCTTGATACCAGTTTTAGATCATGTGTGTTGTTTGTGTTGCTTGTGTTGCATGTGGCTTAAAGTGTCAACTGATCTCTTGGTGGCATCCACCTGGCCAAAAGGGCGCATCTTAAGTTACCTACACGCCTCCCCGCGTAGACAAGTGAACAATTCTCTTGAAATCGATATTTTTTCTGGTATTCTGGTTTTTTCTTCTTTTTTTTTTGCCAGAACATTTCTATTGAATTTAATGACCTGAGCCGGCTTTAATTTGAATCGGATTGCATTTGAGATACATTTGTTTTCCTAAAAGATATCTCGACATTTTTATTGATATCTCCCCTCTTTCTCTCTTTCTCTGTTACCAGCCGGATTTTTATCATTGCTAGTTGTGAGTCATGCCAAATAACAATTCAAAATTGGCAAAAATGCGTCAAATGTTTACCGAATATGACTGGGTGGAAAACCGCAGCGATAAACGCAGACAGGATTTCAAATTTGCTTTTTGAATAGCGTAAATGTGAAATTTGTGTGATTTTATGCACGTAGTCCACTAAACAAATTGAATAATATTGTTTTTGGCTTGCTCTGACGTCAGCAAACATATTGAAAAGCCTTTACTCCCGAGGGTAACCAAAAATTCCAAATAACTTGGGGTTTTTCAAATGGAATAATGAGTGTACACGTCTACGAAATATATTTTTCATTGAAATTCTTACTTTATTTTAAACACATTTTTAAGCGTTTTGGTTTATAAAAGCGATCAGCCATTTAGTTTATAAATAATTTAAATCACATCTAAATTCTACAGCAATAATAAAAATACCTAATTAATGTAAAAAAAAAATGATTTCACTTATAATGTATATTTCGCATAAATTTCAAACACGCGCCATTTATCCACACGACGCATACAACACTGTGCACTACTTTGTCTGGGTGGCAACGCTATGCGCATCTTACGTGACAAGTGGGTGCCCTTACGTCTTTCTATTTGTCACTTCGTGCAGTTTTTCTTCACAGCATCGCGGACAGACCTTCATCATGGCAAATGTTGTAACGCGCTTCACGGTTAAAACGACCGCATTTCTCACACAACGACCGAGTGCTGCAAATGTGTATAAATCAGTGTGCCGAAATGCCAGCAACGGCTTCGCCAACAAATTGCCACCAAGGAACACTCGTCGCCTGCTGGCGCTAGTGGGCGGCAGTGTTGTTTCCTTTGCGGCACTGGCTGCATTTATTAGACTGCGAAGTTCCGGCAACACAGCGAATGCAATGCGAAGCAAAAAGAGTCTGGTAAAGAGCAGTTAACTTCAGATAACAGTGCATCTGCGTGTGTGTGCGTGTGTGTGAGATGGAAAAGTCAATAAATGACCGTAAATGACTCGCGCAGTTATTTTTAGCTTGGGGCAGCTTACGTTATGCTACGCTGCCAGCTGTTGCGTTTGCCATAACGTAACGCAAACAGCTGCTCGTGCGCTTGTTGTTTTCATTTTGTTTTGGTCGCCGTATTCGCCGTGCCTTTTACTATTTGTATTTGCTTAGATGGATCAGAAGAAGAACTGGTCAAATTACTCATTTTGGAGTTGCTTCTAGTTGTAGAAGTGGATCATGGTCATTATCGGAATTCGGGGCCGCCGTTTCTACTATGTTGTTGCTTGCTCAAGTTCATTGAACAACCACAATAAAAACAACAACAGGTTGTCTTCAAACCTGTTGACATTGTCAGCTTTTGACAATTGTTGAAGTGCTGTGCGTGTCGGCCGTCTGATAAGCATTTTTAATGTTGTTGCTGGTTTTTTCTAGGGTGTGAAGTATAAATATTTACATTAAGTGCTTTGGGGAATTACACAGTTATCAGAGCCCGTGCAATGTTTTCTTGATGTAGATTTTAATTGCTGATTTGTATTGCTTAGGAAAAACATTACAGAAAACCAAGCCAATTCTTAAACGCAAGTGCGAATAAGGCCAGTTATATCCAAAGTTGGGTTGAGTCATAACTTAAGTTGGGCTAAGCAAATACAATTTTGGAATATTGAGAAACTATGAGTGCAACCAATGGAATTTTCCAATTGGAGGCTCTTCAATGAGACGCATCGCCGATCTTAACATGTAATCAAAGTAAAATTCAAAATAATGCACTCACCGTCAGCATCATCAGCAATAATTTAAAATCAAATAAATTAAGTAACTATAAATTAATTTTAATTGGAAAAATACAGCAATCTATTTTAAACAACAACAAATTAGGCAAGAATTTTGTTGCTTTTCTTTTGCACTGCTTAGCTTTGCACTGCTTGCTATCCTCTTACACCTTTTTTAAAGGAAACTTGCTCAAATTTTAATACCCTGCAACTATTGAATAATGTATAATAAAGTGTACATAATAGACTCAAGAATTTGATAATCAAGATGTGGCTGCTAGATTAGAGACAGATCAAATGCCATCAAAATGAAAGGGATATTTAATTGGTTTTAGTACTCAGTCAGTCGCTAATCCTTCGACTAGAGAGTACTCTTACTAAATACCCTAATTTACATGTCCATATCAGACAATCTAAATACGCTTTGATTGGCTTTGCATTAATTTCAACATAAATGCCAAACAGAAATTCTTTATGAATTTGAGCTGTATTTGCTGGCTGCCACACACCTTGAAAAGCGAAACAGCAGCAGCAGCAACTACAACAATGAAAAGTACATTTGGTTAGATGATGAAGTGGCCAACATACATGTGTAATTGGTAGTAGCTGCGAACTCCGCCCACGCACCTGACAACGTGTGTAGTTTTAATGCTGCTGACACGAGAGTGCCAGTTACGGCCAAGAATTTATCTATCAATCGATCTGGCTAGTGTGGAGTTGAATATTGTGATTTGATTGTGGATACACCCAGCGAATGCCCCAATGCCAGACGCAGGCGTGGTTTGTTTTGGGACACAGCGTTGTCCCTGACATGTGCCAACTCCCTGGGCCAAGTTATGACAACGACGACGACTGCGTCTGATGATGATGAATGAGTTTTAATTGTTGCCTATAAATACAGCGCCTGCAGCAGCGCCTGTTCTCTCTGCTGCTGCTGTCTGCTGCTGCTCTTGCCACATATTGTGCTCCTGCCTGGTCTGGATGATGTCAGCCCAGTTATGAAGAATTAACACACGATACAATTGCGTTGCGTGGGCGTGAAGTTGCCGCTGCTGCTGCTGCTGCTGCTGCTGCTGCTGCTGCTGCTGCTGCTGCTGCTGCTGCTGCTGCTGCTGCTGCTGCTGCTGCTGCCACTGCGACTGTTGTTGCACATGTCTAACATTCAAATTGCGCACTGGCCTTTGTCTTATTAACATGCTCTGCTTGAAGTGCTTTAAAAATGGGCATATTTCTTTTGGGATATGTCGAACCTGCATATAGTACCCAAACCCACTACTAATTCGTAAATCAAACAATTCTTGAAGCTTTTACACGTGTCGAATTACCTTCATATTAATTACCTTTAATATCGTTAAAATAAATTTGTACAATCTGTATTTTGGTTATATATCACACATATCGATAATTATGCTTTTCCCACTTCTGAGTCTATAGCACTTCCATTAATCCCCATAATTCCTGCACTGCTTCTATAGATACCACAGCTTCTCCGGCCATGATGACGATGGCCAAAAAGTTGCCTCAAACCGGCGTGTGTGACTGAAAAATTTCCATTTAATCTAATTTAATCTCTAGCTAACTTCGCATGACTCGCATGATTTCGCATCTGCACTATCAGCATAAATATCTCTTTCTTAAGCAACATCCTGAAATTTATATACTGATGCTACTGTTTCAGACCAATTTATTTTAAATTCAAGTCAAATAATAATGTCAATATTTAATACAATTGCAGCAAAATGGAAATTCAGTTGACAATTCACTGGAGACAGAGTATAAATCAGTCGCTAACGTCTAAGTTCAAACTTATTACTTGGTTTTCAATTTCTTATTTTTTTTGTCGCATTGCCCCAGACTGAAAATTGAGTCATTCGCTTTTGGGGGCGGACAGTGCCTGCAATTTTTGTGTGTGGCATTAAATGTCAGATTTATGTAGCTTAAGCCAATTTATTATATTTGTGTGCCGCCCGCCAGCAAAATATGAAGTCTTTTGACCATATCAATTTGGAACTTTATTGGGCCCGTCTGATTAGCCATGCTTAACGTGGGAATCCTTTCCAGCGACGCGGTTCGCTCATCAATATCACATTTTACAGCCAGACGGCATATTCGAATGAACATTTGTATATACACGTATATATATATGTATATATCTCTGTATATAATATTTTTGCATCCAGTTCAAGTCGCGTTTAAACATTAATCAAAACGTCACCAGACGCTCAGTCAGTTTTACGATATCGATCGGTTATTGTCTTGCCTGGGTTTTGTCTTTTGCCTTTGTGCGCAAGCGGCGGAAATTACAGCGATCCAATCTCTCCATGATTTATGCCAATTATATATATTTGTATATGCATATCAAATTACGCCAACGATTCATGTTTTAATTTCTATCGTTAAAGCATCGCGATGAGATCGATTTGGAGAATATTAAACTAACTGCACGCGAGCGACGCTTCATTAAATTCGCCTCCGTGGAGTTCGATGATCAGCTCTATATGACGCCACAGGATTTCCTTGAGTCTGTGGTGGAGCAGGAGCCCAGGCGTGAGTGCTAATCTCCAAATTCCTTATTCCTTATTCCCTTCATTTTGGTTTCTTGCAGCGCGCTTGAAGCGTCGTGTTCTCAGCACCGATGAGGTTGATAAATACAAGGATAACACGCCAGCTGTCAAAAAGGGCTCTTCGCGCCTCTTTCGCAATCTCAGAGATAAGGGTAACTATTTGCATTCAATATTTATAAATTTGCTGTTTATTTCAAACATTTCAAACAGGCATTGTTTCATACACGGAGTATTTGTTTTTGCTCTCCATTCTGACGAGTAAGTAGCGAACCATAGAAACCTTATTGATATGATATGAATATAAGCTAAGAATAATAATAATGTTCAACACAATCACATAATTATGTATTTAACTTTCTTTTATTATTATATATATCATTACAGAACCCAAATCGGGCTTTCACATTGCCTTCAACATGTTCGACACGGATGGCAATCAGCGTGTGGATAAGTCGGAATTTCTAGTCGTAAGTAGAACTAACTATAAATCGGGAAGATGTCTGTGTTGATGTTCCCTTTATAATTTTGTATTATATATATTATTATTATTATTATTATCGAGAAGATGTCTGTATTGATGTACCCTTTATAATTTGTATTTATTCACATTACTTTTTTCATTTTGAATTTCTTTGATTTAATAGATTATTTCCATTTTGGCGGGCGCTTTTAAGTCCATACAACATGTGGATCCAAAAACAAAGGAAATTGTAAGCTTTATTTTTTATTCGCTTGGTTTTATATTTTTTTTAAATAATTACAAATTCTATTCAAACATCAATAGCCAGCGTTAGCGGCCGGATGTAAGCCTTAGCCAAACATAGTTTCATTTTATCTATAATTTAGTTTTTTTTTATATTTTTATCCGATTTTATAATATAATTTATTTAATAATATTATGTAGCTGCTGCGTTTAGTGCCCTATGAAGAGCAGACGCAGATAAAAAATCTACCAGCTTCCCGAAACAGGGGTTTTGTAAGTGTACGAGAAATTGCAACAAGTTCAAAATATTGGCTTTGCTTTGAGCAAAAAAAACTGCGCACGCCGTGCAAAAATATGCCAGTGACGCATACGTAAAAGCTTGGCATCGTTACGTTTCGTTTACGTTTACGTTACGTTAACTATTGTTGAATATCTATAGCAGCCCTGCTCTGTACATTTTCTAGCGCTTATTTTGCATAATCTGATACCATTTTTGAAGAGTATATTGATTTGATATTAGTTTTTGATTTCGTACAGTTTTGTATGCTTTTTAAATTCTGTTACGTTATGCAATTACGTTACGTTTTGTTATTTGCTTTTCTTATTTTTGACAATACCCCTATAATCGACACCCAAAAACCACTGAAAACTTTACTAAACCTTACCTAACTCTTCTTCTCTCCCAATCTAACGATCCTTCCCGCATACCCTGCCATATCCATTCTTTGTGTTCTGTATATAATACGAAATAAAAATGCCATTAAAAACCAGATGGAGCGCATTTTTAGCGGCGCTTGGAAAGAGAAACACGGCGATAAACTGCCAGAAAATCTGCAAGATCCCGAACCTGAAACTCCTCTCGAGGTAAGGTCGAGCATGCGCCTGTCATTTGTGATGCGACTAATTTTAATGTATAAAACCCAAAACATATATTTATGTACCTTAAATTTGTTTCCAATATTGCAGCGTGATTATGTGAATGATGAAGAAGGATTGCAGCGTCGTCATGTGGTGGCCACCACTCTGCAACTGCATCTGTTTGGCAAACGAGGCACTGGCGTCATCAACTTTGATAACTTCTATCGCTTCATGGACAATCTGCAGACGGAGGTGCTCGAACTGGAGTTCAATGAGTTCTCGAAGGGTCAGACCTTTATAACCGAACTGGACTTTGCCAAGATTCTGTTGCGCTACACTTATCTGGCCACGGATGAGTATGATGTCTTCCTCGAGCGTCTGCTGCAGCGCGTCAAGGATGAGAAGGGAATCTCTTTCAATGATTTTCGTGATTTTTGTCACTTTCTCAACAATCTGGATGACTTTACTATTGCAATGCGCATGTATACCTTGGCAGATCGAGCTATATCCAAGGGTGAGCGAATTTTTGATTTACAATAAGAATATCTTCATTTACAGAACATTTTATTTATTATAATATAAAATATATATTTTGATTTTGTATGTTACATTTCATATACGAAATGTACAGATGAATTCGCTCGAGCTGCAAAGATCTGCACTGGATATAGCCTCAGTCAGCACATGATTGATACTGTGTTTGCCATATTCGATGCGGATGGCGATGGCCTGTTGCACTACAAGGAGTTCATTGCCATTATGAAGGATCGTTTGCATCGTGGGTTCAGAGTAAGTGGACGTTTCTTTGATTACAATGAGGCACTGGATTCATACGATGAGCCCGAGTATCCCATCTTCCAAGCCTGGCGCCATAGAGTCTGTCGCCATTTGGATTTCTACATTGACAGCGATGCGCTGTGGCATTAACAATCCCAGCTTTTGTTGTTGTTATCGCTTGACTGTGTGTTTGCGTGTGTGTCAATTCTTATGTGCCTCATTTAAGTGTACTTGTTTTGTTTATAAGCCCTAATCTCTGTTTGTGCTTAAGCTTTATTATTTGTTTCATTTAATATACGCATACTTTAATTTGTATTGTGACCAGTTGTTTAACGACTCAATTGGTTAAAAACTCCCATTTTATGAATTTATTAATATTAATTAAGTTCTTTATTGCTCGTAATCATATTAAAAACATTATATACATAATAAATTTGATTTTTATTTGTTTGTTACAGTTTACAACATTTGTATTGTTTTATTTGAGTGGTATTCCTGCAATTAACAACATTTTTTGTTATCAAGCAAAAATTATTGTTACAAATTTGTATTAACATTTATAAATTACTTTTGAGCACAACATAAAATCAGTTTAATTTGCAGGAATACCTTAATTAATCTTCAAATTTTGTTGTTTATTTTTTTCTTGCACCTTCGTCATCTTAAAAGTCATTGCTCTCCTCTGTTTATTGGCTTGTTGTTGTTCAGCTAATCAAATATTTTTGTTGTGCCAATCGCTGCTGCTGGCCACAAGCGTGACTCACATGCCCATAACGATAAGTTGAAATCCAAAGTGGCAATTTAGTCAATGTGGCAAATACTCGTGCTTTTTGTTATTCTCTAGCAAGATGATGGTCTCATTGAGATGCGCACCGTTGGCCCAGAACAGGTTTGTTCGCATCAGCTGCAACCCCCAATTGTTTTCGCTCAGTCTCAGAAACTTATTGTATCTCCCAATATTTCGCACTATAACTTTAAACTATCTTTGTCTATTGTTGGCTTTAATTAATAATCAAAACAATTGCCTTTCAGTCCATAGCCAAGTCGGAGGGCTGGGATGCCTTTAAGCACTGCCTGCATCACGAAATGGTAGCGCTGAAGAAGCCATCCTATTAGACAAAGGACATAACGTAAAAACTACGCCAAAGTGAAACAAATATATCATCAAAAAATATTTAAATCAAATTCTAGTTGCTATCGATTTTCTTCTAAAGAAACGAAATCTCTTGTTAGCTAAAAGTACTTAGAAAACTCTATTTATGATTGTTAAATGATATACTAAAGCATATTTATGAATCTGTTACACAAAGCTCAAATTTGTTATATTATTTCACAATCTTATAAGCATTTAAGCCAAAAAATGCAGTTGTTAATTTTTTTTACGAGAAATAAATAGAATCATTTTGTATTTATAATTATATTTATTATTATTTATTTTTTTTTTTTGTCATTTAATTTATGAAATACAATTGAGGCTGTTGATTGGGATAGTCTCAAGCATAGGTCAAAAGTGTTGTCTGCTTTTACGAAATCTTAAGGACTAAGTGCATTAATATTTGAATATCAAGTATTCCTAAGCTTTAAACATACGCGCCAGACGATAATCTTCGTCTTTTGCTCTGGCTTCCACTTAACTAATGCATAAATATACATATACAATATATAGATATATAAAACTAAAAATATTTTCTATATAAATTTGCACTTGGGCATTAAACAGAATTATATCAAATTATCACAGTTAAATTGGGTGCATTCGATAGACACACTTTTCTAATTTTCTTCACATGCCTCGGTTTCCTATACATATACATTTTATATGAAAATACGTTTAGCTTTTCATTCGTACGAATTTTTGATCAGTACGATTTTTGTTTTCTTCTTTTTTGATAGAATTAGCTAAGAAACATGAATATTGAATGGGAATTGTTTTGGAATAGTTGCATTAAAAAATTGCACAAATTAAAACTATAATAATTATACTAACTACAATTAAAAGAAAAGAAAATAAATTCTTATAATAAAAGATTTACAACTACTAAAGTTCGGTTGTTATGGTTGTTGTTGGGTTTTACTATTCCGTCGGCAGCGTCCAGCTGACAAATTTCTCCTTCTCCTGCTCCTTGGCTCCACCAGCTGTGTAATTGCGATTTGTCGCTTTGGAGCGTCTAAATTTGAAATTGGCAAACACATCGCGTTTGCCGGCGTCAGCATCTAGAGCCGGCGCATCCAGCTCCAGATTGCGTTGCAATCCCACACCAGGCGTTATATCCTCGGCGAAGGGCTTGCGAAAGTTGTAGGCTCCCTTGCGCTGCTTCAGCTGCTGCTGAGCCAGCGACAATGACGACTGTGTCGGCGGGGGATTCCGCTTGGGACTGCCCATCTTGGGCAACGGCTTGGGATCACGCATCAGCATGGGGAACAGCGCATCGTCGGCATCAAAGTACCAGGGACGCGAATAATGATAGTCGGCACTGTAGTAAGGCTTGAAGATGGGCTCATTTGAGCAAATACTGAACGCGTGATACGCATGTGAGATGAGCTGTGGAAAACGATCCACCCAGTAGTTGGTGAACTCGTGCGGTATGCAGCCAAGCAGCTCCTGTGCCTCCAGAGTGAGCTCGTGATAGTGATGCTTCTTGTTGCGCAGTGCACGTAACAGATCCCGCACACTGGCGCCCATATAGCCGCGATACTTTCTCAAATCATCCGTAATCATCGGATCCAAATGCAGGTTCCAATCGTCCAGGACAACGATGCGTCCATTCTTCTCCAGCGATTTGAGTGGCTCGGCATGAAATTGTAGCTTCTCCACACGATCGCTGACATCCTGCAAAAAGCCGAGCATTTTGGGCTCTTCCCAAAACAGTGGATGATTGCCAATGCAGCGCGCCGGTGGACGAGACGGCGGATCTCTGTGTATCATATCCGATATGAGCTGTTCCGCGAGTATCTATGGGATCATAAGCAGTTATAATCATGTTCAATAGCATGTTTATATTTATAGTTACAATTTTGCTGTGTTCCATGTCATCATCGGCGCGCAACTTGGACAGATTGTATTCATGCGAAAGTATGTTCGCCTGACGCTTGAGCGTGTCGCCAAAGGCATGGTGACCACCGCTCAACACGTAGTAGTAGACACAGCCAAGCGAGAATATATCGACAGCTGTGGTCTGCAAAACCAAACAAAGAATGAAATACCATTTGAAAATCTGATTAAATTCAAAAGTCTTACAGTTCTTTGGGCACGCATCATTTCGGGCGCTATCCAGCCATCGGTGCCGGTGACACCCGAGCGACGCGAGAAACTGGTGCGTCCAAAATTAAGTTTTTTGCACAGGCCAAAGTCCGAGATCATTACGCGCACCTTACCCTTCGGATCGGGCAGGGAAAGCAGAACATTCTGTGGCTTGATATCGCGATGAACTGCAGCAAAAAAGAAAATAAAAATTAGTTTTTGCCGAGGCATGTAAATATTAAAAATATATATATATAAATGATAAAATATATATATTCCTAGATTCAACAACTCACCAATATCCAGTGAGTGCAGATGACTGAGTCCTGCGGCTGACTGAATGAGCACTTGCCACATTTCAATGTTCTGGCGCAGCTCCAAAGAACGATCGCCCTCTGTGTAATCCTGCAGCGTGGCGGCGCACAGTTCCACAGCTATATAGCGAAACTGTCGATCCTGTTCGGTGCAGAAATAACGAACAACATTCTCATGTGCATCGGATTCGCGCAGGAGAGCCACCTCGCGATCGGCAAATGTGAAACACTCGGGCAGCAGGCGCTTGACGGCCACAAAGCGCTCCTCAAAGTTACCCTTGAAGACGAAGGTACCCTCGCAGCCTTTGCCGAGCACTTCGTTCGAGTTGAAGCTAATCTTGCCGACACGCACATTTCCATTGCCGAGATCAAGCAATTCCTGAGCGTTAACGTTGCTTCCGTTGCTGCCATTGCTGCCAGTGCTGCCCTTGCTCCCCGTAGCCGTCTGTTGGGCCATTGTCTTTGAGCCGTTCTCGCTCTGCTTCTGCAGCTCACGCATGGTGCTGCACGTGTACCAGAAGAGGGCAATCATGCCCATAACAATAACAATCAGTATTTGATGCACCTTGCCACTGGGATGATCCATGAACCACTCATTGATAAATGCCTGCACCTTGCTGCTATTGGCCAGAATGATGGTCTTCGTGCGATTGATGGTGTTCGAGCGCGGCTCAATGGTAATCTCTCCCATATCGGGGTCCGTTTGCACGCCAATGTCGGCGGCATTCTTTTCATTGTTAGCCAGCAGCCCGTAGCCATCGTTATAGTTGTGTATTGTGGCCAAACTGTGCACATCTTTAGTAGCTGACGGGGTTGGCGACAAATGCAAATTTCCCTGCTTGGCATCATTGGGCATATTGTAGTGGCCCAACATAATGCCCGGATTCTCTTGTAGTACATCATTGATGTAAACGGTGCGTGGATCGTTGTCTTTGCCTTTGTTGTTTAGCTCGGCAACGGGCCCATCGATCAGCTTGATGGGCGGCGTTGTGGAAATGCGGGGCGTATTCTTATCCACCAACGAGGGCAGCGCATAGAGACCACGCTGATGCTCGCCCACATAAAGGGATTGACTGTGCCAGGGAGAGTAGTCATTAGATTTAATCTGTGCATAGAGATAAGACTAAACGAACTTACAATAGTTTCACAGTGTTCACATTGCCAATCTTGGACTCCTCTAGTATGGCCTGATAGGCCTCATCCGAGACAGTGGTGAAGGGCACACTGAGCAGCCCGTCCGGACCCAGGAGAAAGGCAGCCACCACAGGACTGTTTAAATCGCGTTGCCACAAAAATTTGCCCTCTTTCCGATCGAGTGTAACTATCTGTCCATTGCTGGTTGTGGTCAAGTGAATATATTCTGTTCAAAACAAGGAGATTAGAGCATCATTCCAATTGTTAGTTGCCATTTCCACTTACCATATTCTTTGGCCAACTCTGGCGGCGCGCTGAGCGCATTGTAATCATAAAAGGTGATATTCCAGGGCTTAGCATTTTTATCCTTGGACTGACTGTCATACATCATGACCGTGTATTGGGTGCGTCCCAAGTAGATGGCACGTGAGGTGGCCCAGCCAATTTGCTCGCCATCCTTGCCATCCATGTTGGTATCGCCAAAGCCCATGACCTTCTCACGTCGACCCGTCTTCGGATCGACCATGTACCAGGTGTCGCTCTTCTTGCCCGAGTACAGAATGCCATCGGAGGAGCGACAGGGCGCATTGGCCACCAGCTGGGGTATGGTGTACGGCAGCTTCTTTAGGCTGCCCATTTGACCGAGCTGATAAATGCTGCCATCCCTCGGATCGGGTAGATAATGTGGTACCTGTACATTTTGCTGCGGCTCAGCGACAATCGGTGGATCTGAAAGAGCAGAAATATGATATAATTTCAATACCAATAAAATAACACCTGAACAAATATTTGCTGTATTCAGTGCATGTGGGTTTAACAAGTGTGCAATCATTTGCAGCTGTCATTTACTACACGAGTACATATTGTATAATAAAAAGATTCCAGATATAATTTAAAATATGAAATCCTTGGATTACTATTTACAAGTATTATGCAATCAAGTACTCTAATAACTTGTCGAGCAGTTAATTTCGTAATCAGAACAAGTGCAACTGGTAAGCGAATGTCAAAGCATGATTTATTACTCGTGATAAAACATTTTTTTCCAGCTTCAAAATGGCTGACACTATATTCGAACTCTCCAAATATTAAGTTATTAGTATGCATTATTTTGTGTCCGTGTGTGTGTGTTTGTGTACGGAATTCTGTATAATGCGGGTAGGCAAGAACAACAACAAGAACAAAACGGAACAACAATTTCACGTTGACTTTATCAACACTTGGCTGCGCGCACATTTCTCGTGCTAAGCCTTATCACATAATTAACCCACAACAGCCCAATGTTAATTAGAGTGAGGAAGAGGGACAGATAGCGAAAGAGAGGAGATAACGCAAAAGTGGGAGGCAGATGCAATGGTTGAAAGAGGTATATATGTCGGGTGTTTTGTGGCAAAGTAATTTCCCCAAGCCGGGTCATTTAACTCGCCTCGCCGGCCACTCTAATTAGCATCTAGATTCTAAACGAATAGCGGCAGTGGACGCTCTAGTCGACCATGTGATGAGGTAATCGCTAGTAAACACATCCCGACTGATAAATCAATAACAAATTACAAATTATATGCGTATTATCATCGATTTGTTGTGGTTGGCTTAGCAAAATAATGCAAGACTAATAACATTTAAGCGCTTATAATTTCCAGCAACATTATTGCAACTCTCTCTATATATATATATATATATATATACATATAGCCTGTTTTTAATGCATACAGTTCCATTAGAGTACCATTAAAAAATTTAAATACTCGGAATTGCTCAGAAAATCGCGCTCAGATGTTCTACACATGTGTTTTTCGATTGAAATTAGGAATATATATTTCACAAAACATGAGACTAAATTCTAAAAAATTGCGTACAATTTTCAATTTGTAGTACATAGTATGCACACATATATATATATAATACATATATTTGGTACATATATATACATTTTACATACATATGTACAATTCTGGCAACAAGCCCTCTAATTTTGGGGGCGTAGCTTCTTTAATTGGACCGGATGATGATAAAAACAGAGTAAATAGTAGTAATAAATTGTCTGGATTTTCGAGATAGTAAGCACGACACTGGAACTGGCTATATAAAGTTGATAATGCAAATTGTAGCACACAATCAATGGAAAAATGATAAAACAAAGCACTACTATTAATAGCAACTGTTTAGCGAACGCAAACATAAAAAAATATATATATAACTCAACTGCAAAGATATGTGTATTTCCTATGACAATATTGAGCAATTAATTAACAATGGGCCATGCAAATACCCTGTAATTATTTTTAAAAATGTTTATAATATACAATAACAAAATAATTAAAGTATCTGATTACATATTTAACATATTTGTCTATCTGTCTATATCAATTATACTATACAAAACTATTTATTAAAGTTTCTGTATAATGGCAGTCTGCAAAAATTATAATTTGCACTGTATATAGATGACTTATAAAAATTTATTATTTTTAAACTATCTTAATATAAAGCAGATATATGTCGAAATTTATGTCATATTGTTTATAAGCATCAACAGATTATATGCATACGGTATAATTTGGTTTTAATGACTTCTGGTTAGAGTTTACCGCCTGGCGACAGACCATAAAAACAAAAATCACAAAATCAATTACGCTCAACTAAATTAAAACAACAATAATAGCAACAAATAACAATAAACGGTAGACAGAAATATCGCCTTGCGTTGGCAGTTTAATCGAAAGAGTTTTACTTCCATGTTGCATTTGTTCCTCGGCAAGATTACGCATCTATACAAATACATACTAACATACCAATAACATACATATTTATGTAGGCATGTACGTACTCTGTTATCAGTAGAAAACAATAACACGCAAATTACAGTGGAACTGCTGAGAGCAAAGCAAAATCATTTCTCCGCCGGTCGCTGCTAGTAATACACTCTCTATATTGCGTAAATACGTAATACATATGCGTATATGTATACGTATACGCTTTTTTTTTGTTTATTGTGATGAGCTCATCGAAGAGCGATTCGCTTTATTTATGCTGCACTTTACAGCAATTATGTCGAAATGTCTGTCAATGCAACAGTTTTCGTTTTAGTTTTGTTTGTGCCGGTCAGAGGGAGAGAGTGGGCTAATGTAAGAATTGCCATATGCTTAGTAACATTCCCACATTCTCACAGTGAGAGCGAGCGAGAGGCAATGAATAACACGAGCGGTTTAAAATGGGGTTATACCTTACAACACTACAACTAAAGTTGATGTATGTATGTGTGCGTGTGAGTAATTACCATCTGCTATTGTCCAGCGTATTTCGCTTGTTATTGGATCGATTGCCGTTAGCCCGCCGCCCAGCGTGGAGAATACCATCAGGGCCTCCTCATCGCGGGCGAGGTCCGTGCAATCCTATATATAAACCAAAAAACAAGAAACAATTTTATTAATTGCCATCACTTATTCATGTAAATTGTGGAGCTAATGCAGCTGTGTATTTCTTATATTCCATTCCATGCCACACTTGCTTTCCACCTACCGTCTTCTCATCATCAATGCTGACAACTTCTGCTGAGTCGGCGGCAGTTGCACCTGCGTTTTGTGTTTGCTTTGCTGCTGATGCAATCACGCCGCTCAATAGCAAAATAAACGCGCAACAACGAATCATGTATTTCATTTTGGAAATTCTCATTGATGTTGTTTTTGTTTTCGTTGTTGTTGCTGGCATAATTACAGCGCGAAGGCAAAGGCGAAAAACTTGAATTGCGTTTGTTTGTTGCTGCACTTGCAAGTTACTTTCTGTTGCTCGAATCTATCATATTTTCACCGTTTGGATTTTTTTGTATTAACTTTGGGCTTTCATTTGTCACCGTTGGCACTTTTCCATTGAATTACATTTAATGCGTATTTCTTTCACACAGTCATTGTTGCGTAGTGTTGTACTGTTGGCGAGCATATGAACATCAATGAAATCGTTGAGCTGAACTTTTTCATGGAGCAAAATCAAAGAAACGTTCACACTGAAAAAATGAACCGTTGACAAATTCACACATACAAATATTAATAATAAACATTTGCTGTGCTGTTTTATTATTGCTTCTTAGCAACATAAATATCCAAATTAATACAGCAAAATGAATTAAGGAATAAGAATGTGGTCCAAGGTTTCTGTTTGTTTACACTTTTGTACGTCGATCACAGAACTAGTTGAACTTGTTGAAAATACCAAAATATTAAAAAGTATCAAAAATGGCCACAGATGTAAAGTGTGCCCAGCTCTCCGCAACAGCTGTTTTGGTTTGTGTTGCACAATGCGGCAACCGGTCGCCAATTTAAGTACATCGTTAGTTAAACGCTTTCTGCATGTACAAAATGCTGTGCAATACGCCAAACAGCAACCGAACAACCTCAAGGGTAGAAGCAAAAGCTCCCAGGACTGGCTGACCCGGCAGCTGGCCGATCCGTATGTGGAGAAGGCTCGCATGCTAAATTATCGATGTCGCAGCGCCTTCAAACTGCTCGAAATGGATGACAAATACAAAATATTGAAACCAGGCGATCTGGTCCTTGATTGCGGTGCAGCACCAGGCAGTTGGACCCAAGTGGCTGTTGAGCGCACCAATGCCAATGCAAAAATGGAGCGTTCACCTCGTGGCTCAGTCTACAGCATCGACCTGTTGCACTTTCATGCAGTTCCCGGTGCGACTATCTTTGGCGGCATGGATTTCACAGCGCCGCAGGCTCAGCAGCGTCTGCGCGAATCTCTGGCAGATCGCAAAGTGAACTGTGTGCTCTCCGACATGGCACCGAATGCAACAGGTGTGCGTATGCTCGACCAGGAGAGCATTACGAATCTGTGCTACGAGGTCTTGAGGTTCGCCTTGGCCATGTCTGCGCCGCATGCCAATTTGGTGGTCAAGATCTGGGATAATGGAGATGTGCCCAAATTGGAGCGCGACATTTTGACCTACTATGAGAAAGTTAAGCGAGTGAAACCACGCGCCAGTCGAGGCGATTCAGCGGAGCATTTCTTGTTGGCGCGTGGCTTTAAGGGCTCCTAGTTATAATTAGGTTTTCTTATTTAATGCAATAATGTAATAAATATAAATTGATATAAAACTCTTGTCAACCATTTTTTACAATTTCTGTTAATATATTATTATATGTATTTTAATTTATATATATAATTATCTTGTATATTATAACTAATTATATATTATATGCTTAAATATGTTTTATTATATTATAATTAGGTTTTCTCTATGTAATGCAATAATAAACACAAAATTATTGTCAATAATTTGTTAAAATCCCATTTAAATATAATATTCAAACGTCGATAGTAAACAATTGCAAAATTTCTTGACATTGCAGCAAAATTAATTTTCATAATCGAGTACTTCAGTTTTCCACTCTATTTACAATCCCTTAAATTGAATTTTAACTAGAAATAAATGTATGTAATTTTTTTCAAATATCAAGATAACACTGGAATTTCCATTCATACTCAGAGAAATATCGATTACAAATAATGCGTAGACTACACCACTCTGGCAACGCCGCATCGCAAATCTGAGCATCAAAATTACACGGCAGCTGGTTACAGCGCCATTATATAGCGTTCCTTACAACACATTCTATCCGCATATACAAAAAGATGTCGATCTCAGATACTCTGCAATATATAACCTTAGGGAATCCAATCAGTCGAACGCTTATCAACTCGTCGTCGTCGATACTGCGTTCTATGGTAAGTGAAGCTTGTCTAACTGTATTTTTTTCGCTTGCCATTTAAGAGGTTTTGTTCTTATGTTGCAGGGTCTTCGCCCCAAGAAAGTTCCCATGGATGATATGCTGATGCCACCAATCATACAACCCGTGTCCATATCGATGCGAGGCATAATTGGCAATAACTACAATTTTGTACGCATTGCCGGGTTGGGTGGTGCATCGGCAATATTCATGGGTGCGTATTGCAAGTACTTTCTAAAGGACGTTCAGAATCCCAAGGAGCAGATGGACTTGCAGGCCTTCGCTGATGTTGCCAATCGCATACACTTTCTGCACTCATTCGCGCTCATGTGTATGCCGCTGGCACATTATCCCGTCTTTGTAAGTATTCCAATAACAACACTTATAAATAAGGAAAGAAATCTGCCGGTTCAGCATAAAATGAATACGATTAAATTCTGTTTATCGTTTATTGAGCATCATAAAGCTTTTCTGTTATTTCTCATTTTGTAAAGTTAAATCTCTGAACGGAATTTACAACAACTCGCGTTACTTTTTGAATGATTTGGCTTATGCACAATTCGCATTCGATATTCAACATTAATATATAGATGTATATATAAATATTTTATAGTTGTGTATGCATGTATATGTAATTGACACACTCGCTCACTGAATCTCTAAAAGAAAATGCAAAAAATAATTAAATGAGTGCACGATTTGATATTTTGCTAAGCGTTTCTCAATTTACGTTCTATAAGGATAGATTGTATATGAAGTTTTTGGTTTTGTTTTGTCCAAAGCTAAAGCTAAAAGTTCAACAACCACTAATTGCAGCTTAAAAGTAATTTCAATACCACATTACGAAACTTGTATACGATAATTGCTAACATGTAACATCATTTGTATTAGAATGATATGAGAGGTTCATAGCTGATATGGTATAGGAATTGTTTGGATATAGGATATATGTGTTGTTTTGTCTTGCTTAATACTAAATTCATATTTCATGTTTTCTTGTTTAAAAAATGTACCAAAAGTCAGCTTCAATAACGCTGCTTAAATTTGTTTTCATTTTGTTTTTTATTTTTTTTTCTTTCAATAATTTGTTTTTCAGCCTTATTCGATAAGTAAATCGTAGAGCTTTCTTTCGGGATTTTCTTTTGTTTTTTCAAAGCCAACAACTAAAGCTAACATCAAAATATGCAGGCCATACATTATTGTCTAACACTTAAATGCAGCGCTTGAGTTATATATATTTGTTCAGATGCCTAATAATATCTTATCCTTTTCTCCAGACTGGTGTTCTGATGACCATGGGCACCGTTCTCTTCTCGGGCTGTATGTATTATCGTGCCCTGACCGGCGAGAGGCGTCTGCAGCATTATGCCACAATTGGGGGTTTCTGCTTGATCGGCGCCTGGCTGTCGCTGATGGTGTAGATTTGATATTCACACTGGATATATATATTGTACACACAATTATCTATTTATATAAAATCAACTAAAACTAAAGCCTAAATGAAGTTACGTTTGTGTCCAGCAGCCGCTCTATACAAATATATAATATATATATTTATGCGCTTTTAAAAAGCGATCTCTTACATTTAAATGTGATTTCTCTAGCACTTGAATTTTAAAATTCATTTTTATATCAGTTTACGTTTCGCAGCAAATGGAAGATACATTTTGTTGTTAAATGCATTGAATATCTTTTCTTTTCTTATCTCATTTTTGTTTCTTGGTAGGTAATTTAAATGCACTTCTACTAGTTAGGATTACGAGCTAAATATGTTTAACCAAAATGTGAAAAATGTTGAAAAATGTAGAAAACGTAAAATCAAATGAAAAGTTAATAAAACGTTACATTTATTATGTGTACCTGTACATTAATAAATCACTATAAAAAACGAACACACATATATTAATACTAGACGTAACAGTTTATAGTGTTTCTATAATCGTTATTGTCGTTACGGAACACATCTTTTTACACATTTGCAATGCAACCTTCTAAAGGTATTTCAATTGCGCCTGTTTAGCAAGAATTTTTATCATTTTTGTTTTACGCGCTCAAAACTGAGCTTATTGTCGTTCATATCGTAGTCTACATCTACTATTCATCAATTTAACTAACATTTAGTTTTAGTTATGCACTTAAATAATGATTTGTACATGTGTCTTGTAAAAATTCTTTGCTTTTGTTGCTGTTGTTTTGTTGCTGCTGTTTACGGTTTCTGCTATCCCAATAATTTCTGCTTGGAGGCCTCCGCAAATAGGAAGGTCTTTTGGATACGCGCATTGGCAGCCGGGTGGTTCGTAATTGGTTCCAGTATCTTAAGTATGTAGTCTTTAAAAGCCTTCGGCACAGCGAAATGTCAAGAGTCCTTCTTCAACCGTAAGTTGTCCTCATGCGCCTGTAGACACAAGATTCACATTAGGCATAATATTATCCATTTGCGATGCGTTACTCACCTTTTGTGCCACCTTGAGCAGAGCATCGAATGTGGCGTCGCCCGTCTGCTTGACCATGCCGTGGAACACCTTCTTCTCGCTGACCGTCAGCAGCTCAAATGGTGATCCGAATTCAACAGCACGGCCGGCATCCATAACCAACACCTTATCTGAATCCATTACGGTGTGCAGTCGATGGGCAATGGTGAGCACGGTGCAATCCCTGAACTTATTTCTAATCGTAGTCTGAATGAGCGCATCCGTTTGCGGATCCACGTTCGCTGTCGCCTCATCCATCACCAGTATGCGATTCTCGCGGAGAATGGCGCGTGCCAGGCAAACCAATTGCCGTTGGCCCACGCTGAAATTGGTGCCGCCTTCAGAGATTTTGCTCGACAGACCGCTCGGCAGCTCGGCAACCACCTCCTTCAGCTTGACTTCCTCCAGCGACTCCCACAGCTTGGCGTCGCTGTACTCATCGAACGGATCCAGGTTGTAACGCATGGTGCCCGAGAAGAGCACCGGCTCCTGTGGTATAATTGAAATCTGACTGCGTAAATCGTGCAGTCCCAAATCGTTGGTATCACGGCGATCGATGATGATGGCGCCCTCATTGTAGGACAGACGGAACAGTGCGTTGATCAGTGAGGATTTACCAGCGCCAGTGCGTCCAACGATGCCAATCTTTTCGCAGGTCTTGATATCAATATTGAGATTACGAAGCACATAGTCCGCTGTCTTTTCGGGGAAGTAACGCAAGCTGAGATCATCAAAAACAATCTTGCCCTCATCGGGCCACTCCTTGGGTGGCTTCTTATTCGGTTTCGACTCAAATTCACCCTCCGGCTCCAGATCCTCGTACTCAACGACACGCTCCACCGAAGTCATGGTATTCTCCAGCTCCGCTGACTGACGCATGCCCCACTGAACCATGCCCGTCAAGCCCATGGCCTAAACCAAATGAGGAGTTAGTTTTCGATAGTTTCAGGTTTTTTGATAGTCAGACACACCTGTGTTATGGCCAGGCCAACCTCGCCGCCATTCTCTGGCGAGAACACGAAAAAGCTGAGCGTAATGATGGCAATATAAATCACACAGACAAAATCCAGCCAGTAGCCAAAGGCACGACTGGTCGATAGGAACATGTAGAAGCCAGAGCTGTGCATATCCTGGAAATTATCAAACTCTGTAATGAGATCCTTCTGCGCGCCAAAAGCGCGTATCGTCGGCAAGCCATTCAGCGAGGCGCTCAAATGCGAATAGATCGGAGAGCGAGCTGAAGTGGAGCAGGAGATTACATTAATTAATCAATGAATCTAATTTTGTAGTGATCTTTGGACTATACTTACTTACAGCCTCCAATCTCTTAACATCACGGGAGGTCGTCAAATAAAAGCTGCGCAGCAGGTAGAAGATAATGACTAGTATAAAGGCGACCAACAGATTCCAGATATTCACAATGCTCAGCACAACAATGATGCCCACAATTGAGAGAAAGATTTGCATGACATCCATCATGACGGAGGGCAGAATCTCATCGACCTGACCCAGATCCTTGGAGAAGCGATTCAGAATACGTCCCGACGGATTTGTGTTGAAGAAATGCATTGCCGCCCGGGTAACACCCTGGAACATGCGATTATGCAGCGTCGTCGAACTCTTGGCGGCTACATAGAAGAAGAGCACACTGCGCACCAGGGAGAAGATAATCACCAATACATTGATGGCCGTAAAGTAGTAAATATCGACGGGATCTGTCTGGCTGTTAACTCTGGGCATAAGCGAGCGACGCAGTCGCGACATAAATGATTCCGTATTTGTTCCTCCGTTTTTGTTGACCCTGAAAATGAATTTATTGGGAAATACTTAAATAAATAAATAATAACTGTTAACGAAAAAGAAAATGTTAATTTTAGCAGCATGCAGCTCTGTTCCAACTCTGTTGTTAACATTCATACGCACGCAGCTCTGTTAAAAGTTCGCTGTTAACTTTACACTAACATAACTTGACTTTTAAATATTTTAGTTATTTTTTGTTCATGTTGCAGAGATTGGTATTGATTCCAGACGAAAAGATACTCACCAGTATGACAAGAACATATCGCCGCCGGAGCCCAACACCTGGGCGCCAATGCAGAAGAAGGCAAAGACAATAAACAGGAAGTAACCATTGGCAGCAAAGTATTTCTTGTACAGTCCCATGCCGATGTTTCCCTCGGTGCGCGTCTCTTGCACCTGTATTGGCGATTCCATGACCACTGAATCGGCTGCTGATCCCATGGACGAAACACTGTTCTGTCGGCTGCGCAGTTTGCTGACCTGGGAGAGCTTACGCTTCTCTGCCGTATCCCCAGCACCCTCATCCTTCTTGCTGGGATCCGTTAACATTTGGGCAAAGTCCAAGCCGCTCTTGCACATAGACTCATAAGTGCCCTTGGCACTCACCTTGCCCTTGTCCAGTATCACAATCATATCGGCCTGCTCCAGGAACTGCAGCTGATGCGTGACCAGGACAACAATCTCATCACGCAAAAAGCCGCGCATGCACTGATCGAACAGATGTCGACCCACATGTGTGTCCACGGCGCTGAGCGGATCATCGAGCAGATAGATATCCGCCTTGCGGTACACAGCACGGGCCAGACTGATGCGCGCCTTCTGGCCACCCGATAAGGAGGCGCCACGTTCTCCCACAATTGTCTTGTCACCGTAGGGCAGCAGTTCAAAATCGCGTTCCAAAGCGCACTTCTTCACCACCTGGCGATAGCGAGTCCTGTCCAACGGCAGCCCAAACAGAATATTCTGGCGCACTGTGCCGGTAAAGAGCCATGGTTCTTGGGAAGCATAAGACAGGGTGCCATTCACTCGCACCGTGCCCGATTCGGGCGGCAGCTCGCCGAGAATGGTTTGAATCAGACTGGATTTGCCGGCACCGACGGGCCCAATGACAGCGACCAGTTGTCGCGGCTTGAACTTCAGGCTCACATTGTCCAGCGTATATTCGTTGAGCTTCGAATCCCATTTGCACTTCAGCTTGCTGATGGTCACCCCGGTTTCCGTCTCGCTGGAACGGCGACTGTTCGGCTTGAGCACACCCGTAGCGGAGGCGGCAGTCTCCTGCACCAGGCTGAGAGCGGGCTTTTTGCCCAGCTTCTGATCATCCACATTTTCGGACTTGTCGCGCACTTTTGTTTCCTCATGCATCATAAACTTTTGTATGCGTTTAATGGACACAAGCAGCTCAGCAAACTGAGAATTTTTTGGACATTTTTTAGATTAATACATATAAAATAGTAATAGTAAATATAATACATAATTAATAACATTAACCCCTATTAGAGCACTCAAAACTAGATACGTAAGATTATTGTTAAAATCGGTAAAGATTCGCGTAAATTCCAGCACGATTAAATTCAGAATATTACACTTCACTTATAATAAATTTTTGAAAATGTTATTTTTAACATTTCTATGTTAAGTTAGGTTAATAGATAATCAACATTTATGTATGTTAGAAGAAAACACTATTTTAACAGCGGCACTTTAACATTTAAGTGTTAAGCAATATTTCAAATTTAAACAAAACTTAAGATAAGTAGATAAAACTAAATTACCTGCGCGATGCCCATGGGAAAGTAAATGGTCATTGTGTTGCGCAAAATGTTGTAGAAGGCCGTAATGACAAAGGCCTTCTCGGCCGTAAGCAGTTTGCCCAGCAGCACAAAGCCCACCAGGCTGACGAACACCGATATTCGCGTCACATACATGATGAAACTTTGCAGTGTGCCGCGAATGTAGTTCACCTTTCGTATGGCATTCATCTCCTTGCCACGCACACTGTTGATCATCTTGCTGAACGGTATCTCCCAGGCGTACATTTTGATCACCTGTATGCCCGATATGATCTCATTCATCATGCGCACTCGCTCGTCCGTTCGCAAAGCAGTCTTCAGACGCAGCACCGATGTCCGCTTGCCCAGATATGCTTGCAACGGAATGAACAGCAACATGACAGCTACCCCGAAAAAGGCCGCTACGCCAATCTGTGTAGCAATATTGAAATATATGTTAGAAATAATTAAAAGTGCATTCCAGAAAATATTACGAAATTATGCAAATTTTACAAATTTCTGCAAACATTTTATTTAATTCTAATTATGTTTTGCATAGTTTATATACAAATTTAATCTACAATTCTAATAAGTGCAATGTTGAGCAACAGCGATAATATTGATAATATTCAACAGCTTTGTAATAATTAAAAATAATAAAAACGAATCGAAGAACAAGAAGGACTTACCTCTCTGTACATGAGCCAGGTGACCACACCGATCTCGACGGGTCCGAGCCATAAATAATGCATGTGTATAACCGAAACATCGAGGCGACCCACATCGTTCGATATGAGATTAACCACCTGACCGATTGTTGTGTCGCCCAGCGCTGTGCGACTGAGGCGCAACGCCTTGCGATAAATCATGCTGCACATTGCAATGCGCACCTTCATGCCCGTGTGGAACATGCCGATCATGTAGGGGTGCATGAACATAACATTGAATGCGCTGCACAAGATCACGCCGGCGGCATACAGATATGCCTTGGTCTGGTCATCGGTCTCCTCATTGTTCGCATAGAAGGCCACCAAGCCGCCCAAGCACAGCGGCTGTGTAACTCTGTCGTTGAATAAATATTATTATTATTTACAAATAATTGCCGTTCATAAATTGTGTGCTGTGTGAGGCTGGGCGTGTTTCGAGCTTACCGGAAGCCCATTTCCAATATGAGCAGTACAAAGCCGAGGTAGCCAAAGTTCCAACCAAAGACGCTCATCGTTGCCTTAAGCAAGCTGGGCTGCTTCTTCTTCTTGCGCTTCTCCTCCACCTCCTTTTCCCAGGCATCGCTCAGCTTCTTGCCCAATTTATCTGCAAGAAGAGTACGGCATCATTTCATTAAGCTGTTATTGAATGATTCTCAAACTCTTGTTTATAAGGATGTGGAATGAATAATGGTTATTTGTTCAGGATCTCTATCATACCATTAGAATCATTCTATGTCGTAATGTTGATCAATCTATGTCATATTTATAAATTTGTCGTGGATCTAAAATCGTATAATATAAGTTTCTAATCAAATTTTATTCACAGGCCGATTTGTCTTGAATAATATTTTAATGTGATCTTATTCAAAATATAGATCAATCATAATCATATTGAACATAAGAAATATATTTGTTTTCGAATTGAATAGCATTAAGAATGATGTTAATAATAATTACAATTTAAATGTTAAAAAAATGATTGATTGATTACTGTGATTTATGGCACTCATAAAAAATGGAAGCAGGAAATCTGATCAACATAATAATAATAATAATGTCGTAAAATCTGCGTAATCTTGTTTGTTCGAATTAATTACTGATACTGCGAATAAATCACATTGAAATTGTTGTCTTTTAAAAATGATTATGATTTTTATCGCTCTTAGCAAAGAATGTCAAACTTTTATTTGTTATTGTTCCCGTTTAGCTGTGAATTATGGCCCCTGCCTTGGGCCCGTCAAAAAACCCAAGGTTTAGTCAGCTGTCCATTGCACAGCCTTATCAGCTGTCAGTTGCACGGCTAATCGCACCTGGTCAGGCGGACCAGTTGCATGTGCAACACAAACTTTAACTGGCTGATCTAAGTATAGATATAGATATAGTCAGGGACACTTCCGCATCTATGGCTCATAGAAGTTGCTCAATCAAAAGTGGCTTTAAAATTGATTTGCAATTATTACGCTAAGTAAGTATTTACTCAAGTCGTCTGCCAGATAAGATTGTCCTCTGGCCACTTCATATCAGCTCTATGTACTCAATTCTTTTAAGTAAATAAGCGGCCAATATTTAATTGTATATATGTGATATATATCACTGACAGTCCCAAAAAATAAACTCATTAATTGCGGCCATGGCAATTGACAAAGTTATCAAACATATCACACCAATTTTGGCAGTTACGGCAACTGATTTTCGTTTTTATTAATGGTTCTATAAAACTCAAAGTGCAGATATATTCTTCTTTATGGTTGTCTTTCAACTAAATCCATCTGATACGGGCTTTAAGGCATAGACAATATTTAAACCTATTGGATACAGTACATAAGGGAGATATAGAAAGGCATTGAAGTGTTTTTAACTTAAGTGATCGCCTCAAATCGTAAATGCATATGATTTATGCGGAAATATGGGAGATAATATGAAAATAGATAAGATAAACTCAACGTGCGTCGGTTGTACTATTTATTGCCACTCCTCCAGAAAAAATAAAATAAAATACAAAATAAAATCAAATACAAAATAAAATCAAATACAAAATAAAATAAAAAACAAAGTAAAATAAAATACAAAATAAAATAAAAAACAAAGTAAAATAAAATACAAAATAAAATAAAATACAAAATAAAATAAAAATACAAAATAAAATCAAATCAAAATAAAATAAAAATGTAAATTAATTTGTAAGTTTTTTCGGAATTCTGTTAAAAAAAAACCCATTGCTTATCCAATAGGTAGAAAATAATCCAATAAAAGTAAACCTGTGCACATTTTCTATTCTATCTAATCGTAGAACAGCCAGTAAATTGACGTGCATTCCAATTATCACATTAGCCACTTCAAAGTACAAGAAAAAAATATCTGAAGAGTTAGCATTTCCATAGATAATACATTGTGTGCATTGTATTCCTTTTATTTCGAAAAAAGACAATTGATTAATGGGGAAGTTCTGCCTTATCACAGATAGCTGACTGAATGGGTTAAGCCCGAGAAGGCTTGAACATTGGACTCGACTCTATAGACAACCGTCGCTAATTGCACAGCTGCATAAGCTGTCTTTTATTAATCGTCATTCTTAACAAAATTCGTCCTTTCACTTGATAATTCAAATTCATTTAAGACTGAATTTTTGATATTTTAATTGAAAATAACTTTTTTTACACATTCACTTACCGGATTTGTGTTCGTTTAAAGCCTTATAGAGATCACTCTCATCTAGAGTTTTTTTGCGTCCCTTGAAGAATGTGGGCATAGTATAGCTGCAGAAAATAAATAAAAATAATCAAATATATAACAATTCAGATTTGTTTAATATATCCTTGAAGACTCACCAAAACATAAGCGTTGACAACGGATTCGAAGTCTCGCGCGGATTCTGCGGCAGCTGATCTGCTTTCGTGGACTGCATTGTGGCCTATTTGTGTCAATCCGGTTCGTTTCAATATCTCAATTGCTTGTCATTTGTTGATCTTATTCGTTCTTTATCTGACCAAGAACAAGCGTCACTATAAATGAGAAATACATAAACACAAAAACATTTACTGATTTGACATGCAGTTTAGATTGTGAAAATCAAATGCCTAATATTGCGCATAGCTAACATATTTTTTGGATTTCTGATAAGATTGAATTCTATATACTATGTTGAAACATTTTGTGGGGTATTACACAGCTGTAAACGTCACATGAGGCGTTTACAGGGCCTATATAAAACTAGATGTACAATTATAATCTGCATCTAGTCAAATATTTAAGTCATGATGATTTGCAAAAAATCCGAAGTTTATTGTTTGTTTTCTTTCGCTTTTTAAGTTGTAATTCACTTCATAATTAGTTTATGTTATAGGTAATAATCCTTTTCACTTCGCCAGAGCAGAGTGTATATATATTTATATACATATATATGTAGATATTTCACTTTCAATAAAACACTTGAAATTATATTAATTTCATCAGTTTGAATTACACAATTACAATTACACTTGAGGCAAGGATGAGTCGCGTAGAACTCACAATAAACCGGCTAACAGCAGCGCGTCGCTTCCAGATCAGCTAACAAAAACTAACTTGGCTCTTGACCACATCCGACACGCCATTTATAGCCAGCGAGAGAATTCTGTTATCTGGCGTCAGCTTCGTATTCGCGTTGCGATCGAGAGAGTGGCGATTGATAAGACGTCGGATTAATTCGGCACCAAAAATCTACCACAGCCCCAAACAGATGATGCCTTGCCTCAAAAGGCTGCACCAGCTGCAGCTGCAAACTGTTATCAGAGGCTGCCCCCCCCTTCGGCGTTCGCGTTCTTGTTTTTGTAATTTTGTTTATTGAATTTTCGTAACAAGCCGCATGTGTAATTAAACAAATGTAGCTTTTGTGAACATGTTTAGGCTCATTACCTGAGAGTTCACCACTTGTCCGTCTTATACATCAATTAACCGTTGCGCAAATAAATCAGCAGAACATAAATATGAGAAATCAAGAAAACAGAGAATGGAAAGAAAAAGAAAAAAAAAAACAAACTCGACTGCAAATCAATAAACAATTATTGTGCCAATTGAAACACGTGCAATACACTGAAAAAACACTAGTTCTTATTGTCGACTCAAATGAAATGGTGCCCTATGTGCGTGATTTTATGGAATTAAATGTAATTGTGCAATAAAAAAAACGTTAAACAAGTTTGTGCGAGCTCAAGTCCTGGTCTTCTTCCTCTTCTTTTCAGGCAGCGCAGGCGCAATTCTTTCGATGACACTCCGATGTGTGCCTTTTGTGAAGCTAAATATATTTTATTTGACAAGTTATTCGAATCTTTAAGTTTGTTTTTTGAAATGTTTGAAAACATAAAGGAAAAATGTTGCAGAGTATAATTTGATAATTCCACCATTCGCGCGCTTTATTTTGAATTACCATTTAACATTCTGTTAACGCAAATTTGAGAAGAGTTGTTGTACATTAAAAATCGATAGTAAAACTATATATCGATAGTATCGTATATATTGCATTAGCCACCGGTTACAGTTGTACAGTAAAAAATTTGTAAACGGTAGTAAGTTAATTAACAATAAAATACACTTAAAACATTTGTGTGTTCAGCCCATAAGCAAAAACAAAGAAGAATGCAGTCCGTTATGAAAAGGGGCCTCAACATGGGTAAGTTAAAATGTCACATGGACTTTGACTTGTTGATATACGTAAACATCTGATACCCAATTGAATCACACTGTGGCAGTCCGGCAGTCGGTGCATCTACGGCAGATAGCATCGCTTGCAGCGCTGCCGGATACTCACCAGATGCTGCAGAAGACGTGCCGTGATTTTGCCAACGCAGAGCTGGCCGGTGCGAATGCAGCCAGATTCGATCGGGAACATCTTTATCCGGCGCAACAGATTAAGCAAATGGGCGAATTGGGCTTGATGGGAGTGGCCGTGCCTGAGGAGCTGGGCGGCACTGGATTGGACTACCTAGCGTATGCGATAGCCATGGAGGAAATCTCGCGTGGTTGCGCCTCGGCTGGCGTCATCATGTCCGTTAATAATTCACTTTTTTTGGGCCCGTTGCAGAGCTTTGCCAACGATGCCCAAAAAGCGGAATATATAACGCCGTTTGTGAATGGCGAGCGGGTGGGCTGCTTTGCACTGTCCGAGCCGGGTAATGGGTCTGATGCGAGCGCCGCATCCACGGTGGCAACAGAGAAGGGCGATCACTATGTGCTGAACGGGACCAAGGCGTGGATAACAAATGCTTTCGAGGCGGAGGCAAGTATTGTGTTTGCCACCACCAACAAGCAACTGAAACACAAGGGCATCTCTGCCTTTATAGTGCCCAAGGGCATTAAGGGCTTCTCGCTGGGCAAGAAGGAGGACAAGCTGGGCATTCGAGGCTCCTCCACGTGCCAGCTCATATTCGAAGACTGCGAAATACCCAAGGAGAGTTTGCTGGGTAAGGCTGGCTCTGGCTTTAAGATAGCCATGCAAACGCTGGACGCGGGACGCATTGGCATTGCTGGACAAGCGCTGGGCATTGCTCAGGCCGCACTGGAACTCGCCGTTGACTATGCCGAGAAGCGTCAGTCATTCGGCAAACCCATCTCAAAGTTTCAGGCCATACAACAGAAGATTGCCGATATGTCGTTGGCTGTGGAATCTGCTCGGTTGCTGACATGGCGGGCCGCCTGGCTGAAGGATCAGAAGATGTCGTATACCAAGGAGGCGGCAATGGCCAAACTGGCTGCCTCTGAGGCGGCTACACTGTGCGCACATCAGTGCATCCAAGTCTTGGGCGGCATGGGCTATGTCACCGATATGGCCGCCGAGCGACATTATCGAGATGCGCGCATCACGGAAATCTATGAAGGTACCTCAGAGATTCAGCGCCTGGTCATAGCGGGCTCCATCCTCAAGGAATACGCTAGTTAATCCGACTGAGCCTCCAATTGTTCAGATCAATATATATATATATATATATATATATCTGTTGTTCAAATTTATATTTTTATACCTTTTCAAATAGAGCATTTTGAAAGATAATGTTTGCATTTTATTTGTTGAATTGGAATTTCTAGCTATTAAAATCTACAATCTGTAGGGAAGGATGTGTTCCTCGAAATAAGAATCAAGATGAGATTTAATCCCAGATGAGAATATATTCTTGGTTTGCCGATTTGTTAATTTTTAGTGTAACTTTTATAAATATATTTGAATTGATTATTTTTTTTTCGCCTTTGTCTTCTTGCCATCTCGTCCATCCTTGGAGCTTATGGAGCCGGTACGCTTCTTGCGCATCTCCTCGAGTCGCGCCTGCTCGGCCAGGTTGTCCCGATGGAGCTGCTCGAAATCGGTGATCTCCATTACTTTCTTTTGGGCGGCACGCTGGCGATCGACTTCGGCAAGCGTGTCATGGAAATCGCGTAGAGCAATGCGAAACTCTTCATCGGCATCGATCATCTGGATGAACTGTTCTGGATTATCGGGATCGAGCTCCAGATCGGGCATTGTATACGCTTTCGCCAAGGACTCTTTTGAAATGCGCTCCTCCTCCTCCTCTTGTTCCAAGAGAGTGGTGCGTTTATTCAGCTTGATCTCATCCACGCGCTCCGCCAGCAGCTTGCTGCGCTTAATCTCACGCTCAAACATCTAGGAGCAAGTGCCGATATGGAGGTTTACTAATGAGTATATCGAGTGGGTGATATGTGTGTGCTATGCTTACGTCAGACATGAGTGCCTTCTCCTTGCTGGTGGTCCGCTTCATGGCCTCATCAAGATTCATGATGTGAGTGTCGCCATTGGCCATCGATATGGCCAAAAGCTCTCCACTCGGCTGAAACACAATGCTGGTTATGGCCGAACGGAAATTGGTGCTGTAGATGGGCAGTCGCTGATCCAAGAATAGATCCCAAAAGTCAACATCGCCATCGATGCCACCGGTGACAAAGAGGGAGGCCCGCCTATTGCTCCAGGCGCCGCACATCAACTGATTTCGCTTTGACACGTAAAAGGTACTGGGATAATCCTTCATCTCCTCGCACCAGATGCGCGCCTGCCAATCGCCAACGAGTAGAAAGTTTTTCACAAAGAACGGATTGCGATGAATGGTGCGTACGGGGCCGCCAAACATTTTATAGTTGGCAATTAACATTTCCGTGGGAGTGGTACCCTTGCGATTGCCCACAAAAATGTATCCCATATCGGTGCCGGCAATGAAACGCACCGGGATTGTATATTCGAATTCAAGCGCTGTGCATCCATGCGCATTCTGACGATTCGGTTCCGGCGATGGATTCGGATCCAAAAGTATCTCGTTCAATGGCATTTTGAGATCGCGTATATCCCAGAATTTAATTGAACCATCCAGAGATCCGCTATAGAATTCAGTGTTCGCTTTCGAATGCACCCAGGTAATGCATGAGACTTGCTCCCGATGGGCAGCCTCCAAGGGACAAATGCTGTTGGGCATGCCGCTCTCAAAAGTGTTCCAGGTGCACACCTTACCCGTAAATGTGCCACCCGCCATGATATTCTCATCTTTGGGACAGATATTGGCAGTGCGAACCGTCTCTATGCTGTCATAAAAGTAATGGGGCTTAATCGGATCCCGAACACCCCACACATAGAAGGCTTGGGTGGATCCGTTTGTATCATCTTGTGTCAACATACGTTGACTTTCACTGTCCTGCGCATAGAGATTTGTGAATTGGGTCATGATCTGTTTGTCATTGTTGGGCATCCAGTTGAAGGTGGACATATGGCGCTGTGGCCTCCACATATCCTGGAATATCGATATTGTGCGACTCTTGAACGTCATGCAAATTGTACGTCCCAAATCAGGGGGCAGATCATCAAAGAAATGATTATAAATATTGATGGCATTATTCTCGCGAGCCGTATTCATTGTTGAGCGTATCAGTTGCTTCACCTCCACGCCCCAGGAGTCGTCCCGCTCGACCTTCTTGCGGTGGCGCTGCGTCTGCTCCTCGTCATTGATGTTCACCTCCTTGGGCCAACCGCCCTCGTAATGCAGCATGCCGCGATCTTCGAATGTAGCATTCTCTGTGTTCGCATCACTGGCCGCCATCACGTCGCTGAGTTGAGTCTTGCAGTCCTGCGGATTGCCCATGATATACTTCTGACGGAGGCGACTGCTCGGATGGATGCTGACTATCATCTCGTTGCGATCCTCGAACAGACACTGGCGACCAAAACTGCGTCGTTCGCGGGTCAGCACCACTCTATTTTGATACATGATGGTTTTTGTTTATTTCTGTCCAATATCAGTGTTTTTGTATCGTTTCGCTTAAAGTTTGGCAATTGGATTTAATTTTCAAAAATTTACGTATACTACGAAAGTGTCAAATAAAAATTAACGACTGTTGTCGACTTTGTGGCTCTGAGAAAATGTTACGTTATGTTAGTTTATCTGTTAACATATTAGCCTTTATTGTTAACACAATATGATAGTTTTGTGTGAGAAACATATGAGTAGAATTATCAGCTAACATATCTATAAATAAAACTTAACGCGTATTAATTTTATTTAATAAAAGATTGCAGTAATTAGTTAATAACTTTATGTAAAATTCAAATACATAAGAAAAGGGCGCGCAAAGAGCTCTGTTAAAATAACAGAGTTTGCATAGACTAAAAATAAACGTAAGGATTTGCAGGCTTGCTGCAGCTGGTCACACTGGTGCTAATTTTACAGCGGCGTCAACGTCTATTCTGCGCACATTTCAAGAAAGTTCCGTATATATTGTTATTCGTACGTTATAAAACATTTAGCCCGTTGCAATTACGATAAGTGAGTGGTAATGAAGCTGTTCAAGATACACCCATACGCGCACAACAAGCCAAACGCACGCTAGCAACACATAAGCACAACCCACTCCGCCTTGTCTCCGTCCCCCAGGCGTTGTACACTGCTAGGAATATAGCCCCAACAATAGCAGAGAGGCAATCTCAATCTCAGCACAAACGATGGATGTTGTTTGTGTAATTGATACCGTTTTGGGCGATCATTTGGAGGATCGTCTCTGCGCTCTCGAGGAGATCAAACAGGCCGTCCAATCGGCAGGTGCCAATTTTCAGCGCGTCCAGGTGCGTCTAAGAAAAAAAATGTTATACAATTTTATATGTTTGAAAATAATTGTGCAGTTCGAGAGATTGGATTTTGGTGAGACGAATGTGCTGGAAACATTCTATAATGCCGATGTTGCCGTCATAGATTTAAGCATATTAGCACAACAGCGTCCGCTCTCCTATCATTATGGTGTGCGCGAAAGCTTCGGCATGAAGGAGAACATTTTAATCTACAACGATCTAGAGTCCAAACAGACGCTGAGCCTCAAGGTGCGTATGACAAAAAATATTCTATATAAATTTTATGCAAAAACAAAACGGGTGTGATTAGCCAAAGATTTTGGCAACGGAAAAAAGAAAAAAAGAAGGAAAATTAACAGCAAATGCAGGGCAACAAACAAAACACGCATAACAAAAACAAAGCATAATCGAAAATGTCTTGCCGATAAGATAAATTCCCTAGCAAAAAAAAAACATTTGTTTTAAGTTTTTTACTTTTTTATTTTGTTATACAGCAGCCAGTTGCGTTTGTTGTATTTGTTACTTTTTATTGTGCTTCCGTTCTGTGAAACCAACAAAAAAAAATCGGTATTTTTGTTTTAACCGTCGCAGCACGAAAAACCAAAAAAAAAAACAATAAAAACAACATCAAATGCACGGACGCCAACGCAAAACACAAAACAACACGCACGCCGCACACACTCGCACACACACACGCACACACACATGCACAGCGACATAAACAATTGAAGCGCCTGCTTGCAATTACAGCGGCGTCCATAAAAACGTCATGCACACTAGCTTCTCGTTAAAGTTGTCTCGCTTGGATTATGTGGGCTTACAAGGGCCACTTATGTGTAGGCGGTTACACTGGCGTCCACAAAAAATTTAAATTAATGTTTCATAGTTAAACACACTTTACAGTAGCATCTCTTTAAAGTTGGGTAGCTTGAATTAAGTGGGCTTTCGAGGGTCACTTATGTGTAGGCGCTTACAGTGGAGTCCATAAAAACATGTCCAGCTTAAATTTATTTTGCATAGCTTCAAGCACTCTACACTAGCGTTTCGTGTAATTTGTCTAGCTTGAATTATGTGGGTTTTCAAGGGCAATGCGTTTACAGGGGCGTTCCTAAAAACTTGTCGTTTTCCATTACCTTGCAGCTCTCTTGTGCCAACTACTTGTTTCTTAGCTATAAACGCAACACGGAGACAAACACCTGCAATCTAACAAACCAGGCAAGTAACAAGGAAACGCCCGCTGAAGGACGCGTCACAGCCACATTACAGTCGCGTCTCAAGCGCAAGTTACAAGATGTTGAAATACAATCGAAGTGAGTACTTGCCACACACACACATATATTATCATATTTGTGTGTAAGTTGCAATTGTTATTTATTATTATTTACATTATTATTTACATGGTAAATCACTCCTCTCGCTTTTCCACCCGCAGGGCGCATATGCGCGAAAAGTTTCTCAGTGATATGCGAGCTGCGCGCGACGCCTACGCGCCCAGCGATGATAAGTTGAAGAGCCTTCTACATGGGGTAAGATTAGCCTAGTCACTTATCACATGCCTTATGTTTGTAATTGTGCAAATGTTTGCACAAGTATTCTTGCTCGTATTATTATTCCAAGCCTTAACCACACATAAAACCATATTTATGTTTGTGCAATTGTCAAACAAAAAGCAAAGGCGCAACGCGGATTAAGCTTAATGAAATTCCAATATCTTATATAAATTTAGAAATACAAAGTGTTAATTTGTACTATATAGTTTCAAAATACAGTGTTCATAATTGATTTATAATATATAGTTTCTAAATAGTTGCAGTGAATGCTTCAAGATTAGACCGCTTCGGTTCCAACTCTAATTGATTAAAGTCACAATGAGTGTTTTTTATATATTATTTATCAAATTGCATTATTTCTAATGACTAATATCGGAATGTTATATATCCATTGTTACTCTTTAATTTGAATTTTAACTGAATTTTCTTTTAGTACTAATTAAATGATATCCTGTAATTTTAGATGCGTAAACGGCTGGATGATCCACACGTACTCTCCGGCGAGGTGTTGCACAGTTTTATGTGCTCGCTGCGGGATGTTCAGGACTATGATGCGATGGTGCGACTGATCAATGATTTGAAGAACATACCAAATACTCGCAAATATGTCGATACGGGAAACATGAGTTTCCTGTATGCTTTTGCGCTGAATCGACGCAATCGGCCGGGTGATCGTGAGAAGGCGTTAGAATCCTCTCTCAAATCACTCGATAAGAAGGAGAATCACTTCCCAGACATGTTGTGCCTGTGCGGACGCATCTACAAGGATATGTTCGTGGAGTCTGACTGTTCGGACACGAAGAGCCTGGAGAATGCCATTAAATGGTATCGTCAGAGTTTCGAGGTGCAGCCAAATGAATATGCTGGCATCAATTTGGCCACACTGCTCGTGATCGAGGGCAAGGAGTTCAGCAACACAGTGGAGTTGCAGCATATTGGCATGACGCTCAACAATCTCATTGGGAAGAAGGGTAGCCTATCGACGCTCAGCGGCTACTGGGATGTGGCCACATTCTTTGAGATCTCCGTTCTGGCGGAGGACTATGCAAAGGCCATTCAGGCAGCCGAGTGTATGTTCAAATTGAAGCCACCGATTTGGTCCCTCAAATCGACCATTGGCAATATATCGCTGATACATCGCTTTCGGCGCAAGCCCGAGGATCGCCAACTGCCCATAGAAGAACAGGCGTTTCAATTCTGGATGGACTTCTTTCTGGAGGCAATCAACATTAAAGAGATTAATAGCATACGTTTTCCCATATTGGTAAGCAACTATTATTAATTGATTACACTTTCTACACACTGGAACTAACCTATAAATGTTTGTTGTTTTGCAGATACTCGAACCCACGAAGATTTATATGCCCAGCTATGTGACAATGAATATGGATGCCGATGAGAAATCCATTCAAATTGTAAACATCTGTTTGGCCCACTCAAAGAATGCCTGCAAGAAGCTGCACGATTTTCTATTTGTGGCATCGAAAATAAAATCCGTAAGCCTGTACAAACGCGACGATCTCTGTGCGTATCTTTATGTGCATCACAATTCGGATGATTTTCAAATCTATTTTCCGTCCACGGAGTGCCGGCAAAATTTTTATGAACGCATACTTGAAATGACCGCGGATCAGGAGGTCTTTGTCAATCTGGAGACTGACCAGGCGCAAATTGAGGTATGTATTTTTGTCTACGTGAATTGGTCGATTGATAAATAAATGTTCTGTCTGTCTGCAGTACGAGTACGACTACAATGATCAGAATCGTAAGATTACGCTGGGCAAGGGCACCTATGGCACTGTGTATGCGGCGCGGGATAAACAGACGCAGGTACGCATTGCCATCAAGGAGGTGCCGGAGAAGAACTCGCAGGATGTGCAGCCGCTGCACGAGGAGATCAAGCTGCACTCACAGCTGCGTCATCGCAATATTGTACAGTATTTGGGCTCACGTTCCGAGGATGGCTTCTTTAAGATCTTCATGGAGCAGGTGCCCGGTGGCTCGCTATCCGATCTGCTGAAGACCAAATGGGGTCCACTCAAGGATAGCGAGTCCACCATGGCCTTCTACTCCAAGCAGATACTTCAGGGCCTCAAGTACCTACACGAACAGGACATCGTTCATCGCGACATCAAGGGCGACAACGTTCTGGTCAACACGTATAGCGGCGTCGTCAAAATCTCAGATTTTGGCACCTCAAAGCGTCTGGCTCGCATCAATCCAATGACAGACACCTTCGCTGGCACCCTGCAATACATGGCGCCGGAGGTGATAGATCAGGGCGTGCGTGGCTATGGACCGCCAGCTGATATCTGGTCCTTTGGCTGTACAAATGTCGAAATGGCCACTGGAAGTCCGCCGTTCAGTGAATTGGGCAATCCGCAGGCAGCTATGTTTAAGGTCGGTTTCTACAAGAAGCATCCAACCATACCCGAAGAGATGTCCCTCAATGCCAGAAACTTTATTCTGCGCTGCTTTGCCATCAGCGTGCAGGACAGACCCTCTGCCCTGCAACTGCTCGACGATCCTTTTCTCACAGAGTGAGTGACATTTACTACTCAGCATTGACTTCGAGTCCTTATCGCTTATCTTTTTCTTCAACAGCAAACCACGAAAGCTGCGACCCGCTTTGCCGATAAACACTTCTGAATTTGGACGCAGCATATCCGTGCCCGCCGATCGTTTAGTGCACAAAACAACACCGCCATTGACCTACAATACTACAGCGAATACGCCCACCACACCGGAACTGGAGTATGTTCTAAAAATATATACACAAATCTCAACTTTACTTAATATGAATTTCTATTGCCCTCTTTTGCAGCGCCGTACTCGGCACATCATCGGTGGACATGAATGAGATGACTACCACGCAGAGTTTCATAATCGAACGGCGCAATTCGTCGGGTTTTCTGCTATCGCCAGAGATCGAACCACAGACGCCGTCGCTGCGCACCAGCATTAGCGATACGAGCGAAATGGATGGATTTTATCGCTTGAAGAAGGACTCGCAGCGACGGACAACGCTGTCCAAGGTGCTGGCACTGGACGAGTCGAAGATCTGTGAGATTTGGGAGAAGAAGATCAATGCTGATCAGAACTCCATTGCCATACGCAAGGGCGATCTGGAGATGCTGATACGCGGCCTGCGCGACTACATTATAAACGAGAACGAGAAGCATCTGGAGGCGACCATCAATGAACTGAAACAGAAACTCGATAACGATGCCGTCGCTCTGGATCATCTGCATTTGGCATTATACTCATTTCAGGACGCAGTTGTCTGTGCCCTGCGTCTGAAATGCATCAAGCCCCACTGGATGTTTGCGCTCGATAATCTGGTGAAGCGTGCCGTGCAGGCAGCTGTTACCATATTCTCACCCGAACTGGGCGCTAATCTGGCGGACAAGGACCTGTCCGGCAACGATGATGAGAGCGTTCACAATGCTGGTGGTCCGCCGCACACATCGATTGATGGCCAGGAGAAGCAGCAGCAGCAGCAACAGCAGCACTCACTGGACAAGCTGCTGCCCGGCAGCGCAGTCAGCCCCGATCAAATTGATGGCGTCGGCAGTTCCGTGGAGTGCGAGCGCATACTGCGCGACATACGCGACAATCAGAAGCAGCTGCAGATGGAGATCATGGAGCAGAACCGACAGCGTCTGCGCGCATTGCAAAACATTAGCCAGGAACTGGCCCATATTTATATGGGCGGTCGCAAGCGCTTGAGGTGAGCAGTAGTAAACAAATGGAAGCCACTGTTGTCAAGGATGGAATAGTCGTGTGGACAAATCCCAGACTATAAATAACTTGTAGACATTTCACTCATCTCGTTCAGTTTCCATTGCAGACGCACCTTTAACAACAACTTCAACAAGAAGTGCCATAGAATGAGCCCGAGCGGTGCCGGCAATACTGGCGCACGCCAAACCCAGAATGGCAACACCCGCCGCCAACTAATCACGCACAATTTTGGTCTGCACGAGATAGACGAGCAATTGGAGCAGTGGCTTGCCCAGCATGACATCGATGAGTTCTCAAAGACGCTCATACTGAATGAAGGTTTCACATTTGAGGATTTCATCTACAACATGGAGAAGTTGGATCTAATGCGTCTGGGCTTACGGTATGCTAATAAATAATTAAATAACACTTTTTAAATTAACTTAACGTATCTCTTCGATCGTGTAGCGTTGGCATTGAGGTGCGCTTGTGGAAGCTGATCATACAGGAGCGTGTCTGCACCTCGGTCAGCATAGACAGTCCGGCGGAGGACACGTTTCACAAGCCGGTCAACAATAACAACATCACAACAAATGCAACGGATGCAAACATTATTAACCTGGGCAAGGGCAAAGTGAAGAAGAGCGAAAGCGAATATGCCTCGTGCAGCGAATGACTAGAATGCCCCGAGAACGAAGTGGATTTAGCGTAGAGATTGTTGTTGTTTTAACTGATTTTGTTTAATTGTAAATGTTGTAATTTTTTTGTGCTACTACTAACCAAGTTGCAGTACTTTAGATTTAAGCTGAAAGTTTTTTGAAATGATCGCATCGAAATGGATTTTACACAGGCGCATAAATTATATGTGTGCCCCTGTGTGCATTGTTTTTTAGCTTTCATCTGCATATTAATTTATAAAATGGAATTTAAGTGCCTCTAAATCAAAACCTGAATACAATTGTGAAACGTTTTGCATACATTTATAAAGTGTTTAATGCATAATGAAGTGAGCTAACTAATTGAATTGTTTTCATTCATATTTGAAAAGGGGCCGTTAACATATTACGAAAGTGTTAATGACGCTGTCAGCTAACAGCTTAGCTGAAGATTGGTGTTACGTAGTGTTAACAGTGCATGTAAACGATGTAAGTTAACATTGTTTCATCTGTGTAAATGTTTTCAGCAGAACATCTAAGATTTTTCGAGAAAGTGCTACATTGTTACAAGTTTAATCCAATTTCGACAAGAGGAAATAATTTTGTAACTTTTCTAGTTCGTTTGCATTTATTTTTTTTTTTTTAATTTTTTTTAGTCTTTATTGACATTGCAGAAGTTTGATTTTGATAAATGTTAGTTAACATTGTTATGTTATTATTCGAAAGCGTTTCGTTCTGTTGCTGCAGTTGTTCTTGCTGTTGTTGTTGTTGTTTTGTTGTTATTGATGTTGTTCTATTTGTTGCTGTTGCTGTTGTATTAAGTTGGTGGTATTGTTGTTGTTGTTGTTGTTGGTGTGGTCCCTTATGCCTTGGACTCAGCCTCGCTAGCTGTCGCTGTGGACTGAGCATCGCTGGACTTGCCATCATCGACCTTGCCAAAGACACAGCATGGGCACTTCTCTTTCAGAGCAATGCGGTATTTGGGATGGCTATTGAAATGCGAAATCCATATATATATATAGTTCAGCTATTCTGTTAGTATTGTGGCAGATCTCACCTGATGCCATATACAATTGGATTGTAACAGGCAGCCGACTTGGCGAAGCAAGCGCCCCAAATGGTGTTCAATGGTGTAAGGCCCTCGAACTTGAACAGTCCCATGCAGTTGATGACCAGATAGGGTGTCCACGCCATGAACCACAGCGAGATGGTGACCAGAGCGACCTTGGCCAGTTTGCCCTCAGCACTCTTCTCGGCATCCTCGGACGAGCGCAGAGATTTGACATTCATCTTCTTGGCCTGCTCGCGCATGGCGTTCTCGTGGGCAGAGACGGCCTGTGTGTGAATGGTGATAAATTCAATTTCAAGCTATGGACACCAGCTAGCCGAAGAACTTACAGCAATGATGAACCAGTAGGAGTAGCAGATCAAGAACAGCGGAATATAGTAGACAAAGATCGAGTAGAAGATCAGATATGAGCGTGGATTCCAATCGCGCTCCAAGTAGTCAATGCCGCACGATGTCAGATTGCCCTCAGGTACATATCTAAGCAACAGGAGAACAAAGTGATATACATATCATCGGATTAAGGATTAAACCGTCGCAACTGAAATAGTTGTACATTTGGGATCCCCTTTTCCATTCTGAATGGAGGTATTTCGAAATTACTGAACTCTTTTTTGAATACATTTTTATAAAGATCTTTAAAAGTGTGTTTGAAAACATTAAAAAGGTTCATAAATTTTCAACCCTTTAGGGACACATTTGAATAGTTTTGATTCAGTTAAGGAAATCTGCAAAGTTTTGTATTTATATATAATTTCATAATATTAGCTTACCTGCTCCAGCCGAAGACGGGCGCCAGGCACCAAATGCTGGACATGAACCATATAAAGGCAATCTTGCCCAATGCCAATGGAATTGTCATTGGACGGCCGGCCATACCCTTGACAATGACTTGGTAGCGATCCAATGAGATCATGCACATGGACCAAATGGAGCTGCAGCCGAAGGCGGAGCCCAGACCCGCATAAATGTCGCACATCATGGGGCCGAGTACCCAGGTCTCAAAGTACAGATTGGTGGTCATCATGGGCGTATTGGTGATCATGATACCAAAGTCGGATATGGCCAAATTGATGACCAAGAGGTTAGCAGGCGTCCTCAACGACTTGGTAGTGGCGAATATGTAAATCACCACGCCATTTCCGCACCAAGAAATAGTGGCAATCATGAACATGTAGGCGGTTAGAATCTTTGCCCAAATGGGATCCATGGCGGGGAACTGATTCCAATATGAGCTGATTAAGTGCGCCATATCGGGTGTGACCTGAAAACAAATGTTGCAATTCAAGCTTAGACTCAATTTCGGTGCCCTCTCGCTCCTCTCGCCCTCCGTCTCACCTTGTCGACTACTGATCCATTGGACAGTGGGGCAAAGTGTGGCCCCAGTTGCGTGGCTACTGCTGCAAAGCTGCACAAAAAGGATATATGTATGAGATAAGGATCATCCTCTACACTTGAGCAGCCTCATTGCCTACCTCTCCATCTTGAATTACGTTATAGATATTAGCACTATATCCCGGCTTTTGCTTTCACTAACTTCTGCGTTTTACATAAAATGCAGCAAATAAACGATTTATTTGTTTTGTTAAATTTCTAACACTTTTACATAAAATGTTTGGATTCCCTGAATATTTCACTGAAGCGGACTATTCGCGGCGATTGGTCGTTGGAAACCTGCGTCTGTGCCTGGCTCAGACGTCGCTTTTATAGTTTTGCCAACGTTTAATGTACAAATTGAATTAGTTGCTGCACTCAAAGGCCTAAAAATATATAAGCGTTAAGGGCTTATAACATAAACGTTCAACAAAACAAAATGTGCAAGAAAATATAAAATATTTTCAAGCGACGCTGTCCAATGTCAATAGTTATAGTTCTTGTACTTTACAGGTTTCCAAGCTGCACCGGCAAACGTGGCAACAACATATGCGCTGACATTGTGCCACAAAAGGCGGCGTGGAAAGTCAGCGATTTAATGTGTCAATGCAATGTGCAAATATGAACACCATAAACAATCAATAAATGCACTCTGCACACAATGAACACACAAAAGATTAACGGCTCAAAGGCACATTGACTTTACGGTGCGTATGCGTAATGAGTTTGGCAAACAATTGCGCATACGTAAAATTGGGCTTGATCAGATTCAATTTATATATAATTAAACACAATTATTCATTTTTCTGTTTGTTTTATTCATTTTACACATAATATTTATGTACTACAGTTAAGCCTTACTGTCGATAATTTAGATATAACAAAAACAAATTTTTCTGAATTTAATTTAAATTTACTTTGGAAACAATACTTAATATTCAATTCAATTATGTATAATTAATAATTACAGTTTTAAATTTGAATAACTTTTTACACTATTTTCTTATGACATTTATTTATTTATTATTTAAAAAAGAAAAGTTTCACAATTTGTAATATTTTGAGTTACTTAACTTTATCTGCGAATTGTGAATCACAATCATTAGTGCAACAACGATTTAGAGATCAAATCAACTCAGAAAGTTGCATAATATTGAGTGTCTGATGAGTACCCTTAATGTATGATATGGATAAGTTTCATATTGTCAGAAATGTTCATAGTTAATGCCACCGAGTTTGATCAATCATTAGCACGACCACAATATGTATATATTTAAAGATCAAATCCGGTGAATTAAATTTAAGCTGCTTACTCAGACAGTGTGCCATCAAAAGATCTATTCACACTTCGATTGTGACGCTCGTGTTGCATTGTTTACACGCTGTCTCTCATGTCAGATAGCGTCTAAACAAATATTGTGTATGGGTGTGTGTGTGTGTGTGTGTTGGCTTACTCGGGGGTGTGGGTGTTCTTTTTTTGTTTTGTCAATAACTGTGTGGCATAATGATCTTTGTTTGTTTTATGTGCGCACAGTAAAACTCAACACATTCGCATAAATTGGGTCAGCGCTCTAAAGCTAATCCGAATACCGAGACGCTGCTCAGCTGGAGGAGAAAAGCGGAGTGATGGGTAGTCAACCCTTATATGGCTATTGAACGTTGGCTGACTATCTAGCAGCTAAACTAAATAACTGTCAATTTATGAGACAAGCGACATGTGCAAAGGTGAAGATCTTTTGGTTGAAATCAATTACCGCAAAGCAGCGCGAAACGAGCTGGCGCATAAGAAACAGAAACAGCAACAGCAAACGGCAACAGAAACAGCATGCAATAAAGATAGAAATGATCAAACAAAACGCAAACCGGAAGCTGAGCTGTGCGGCGTTGCGCTGTGCTGCTCTGCCTGATGCTCATCATGATCACAAACGTGAACATCATCTCATTAGCTACAGCGGCTTGTTTGCGGTTAAGCCACCCACCCTACCAGCCACCTGTCGCCCTGTCTGTGTATGTGTGTGTCTGTGTGTGTGTTTGTTTTTCTGTGTGTGCAAGTGTAAAATTTAACAGCAAGCGTGTAAATAACAAAGATGCCTCATACGATCATTTTATATGACAGACTATTCGCGCTGAATTCGAACATCGTTTCAAGTTGCTTTAAACAAACAAAGACGACCGCCCACCTTCAAAATGAATATAAACAAAATCGCCAAAAAATGCGCGAGAGAAAAAACTAACAAAACTAACACAAAAAAAAAGAAGCAAAACTGATTGCAACAAACATCGTAAAAAAAGGCACGACAGATATAAGTTATTTAGCATTAGCAGAGCGAAATAAATGTTTCAGGTTTTATTCTTCTCCGAACGTCTGACACATTAAAAAATTAATTGGATATCGGAATCGTAATATTGATTTTTGCATACTCTATGAAAATATTGAACACTTTAAGCTCGCATATAAGTTGTAAATGAAGCATTCAAATGTTGGTTTATTAAGTTGATTATAGCATTTTCTAGCTGCTTTGGCATTTAAATTATACATTATTTATGTTTAGTTAAAGTCTTTATGTGGATTCAGTAGCGAACAAGATAACATATTCCATATATCCCGTTCGCTTGCACAGCGCATAAATAACAAACACCTTTGCTTTGATTTGTGCTGTTTGCTTTTTTTTCGTTTTATTTTTGTGTCGTGTGTGGGTACGGCAAGTGTTCTGCGTCTGCGTCTGCGTTTATGTCTGCGCCTGAGTGTGCGTGCTGTGTGGGGGTAAGTGAGAGAGCCATGAGAGAGAGAATGGCTGCTGCTGCTGCTACTGCTCAAAGAACGCCAAAGTAATTGCGATGTTAGCGCTCTCATTGGCAGCGAACGAGTGAGCTAGAGCGTATGTGTGTGTGTGTGTGGGAGCGCCCTAATCGTGTGTTCTCAGTGTCATTAGCTGCTGCAACAGCTGAGATCACTTCCATTTCGCACTCGCCAACTGCGTCGACGACGACGACGCCAACGGCGGCAGCGACTGAGACTGAGGCTGATGTTATTTTGAGCTGCGAGCAGAGCGGACAAAGATTTACAGTAACAACACGAAGCTAATCAGCAGCGCTCGCGTCCGCGTGCACAGTGCGCTCGGTAAAAATTTTTGTGTGTTGAACACGGCAATATTTTGTTAAATTTAGCGCCCGGTCAAACGATTCCAAAACGGAAAGATTTTTCCGCCAACTTGCCAGATGCGTTTTTCTGTGTAAATACTGTTACATATTGTATATATGTATGTGAAATGGTTTGTGTGTGTTTTTCGTGTTTTTTTTATATGCGTGATCTTTGATCGTTGTTGCTGCTGTTAACTTGTTTTCATTGTGTGGTGTGGTCCAAATGAAATGTCAATTCGCAAATTTCGTTTAACCTTTCGTTTGGTTTATTAATTAATGACGAAATCCAACCAACGCGTCATCGTGACTGTCGTCAGCGTCAGCGCACGCCTTTGGGGCATAAATGCAATTAAATCATTAATAAAGCCAGACAAGCATCACAAATATACTCGATAGCGCAGACTTATAGACATTCACACACACACACTCACACACACACACACACACACACATGCATTATTTATTCACGTATGTTAAGTGCAATAGAAGAGTGTGTGGCAAGCAGCACGGAAGCAGCAACACCAGCAGCGGTGGCGGCGGCGGCAACTACTTCGAAATTTATTTTCGAATAAATAGTACAAAGTTGAAGAAGCAGCAGACGCAGCTAAACGTAAAAACAAGGCAAAAATGCCGCGCACAACGGGCAAAGGGGCTGTTTTTCTTCTTCTTCTTCCTCTTCACTTACGCTTGCACAGTGGCACTGCATTTGCATTTGCATATGCCTTGCCTCAAATTGCAGCCAATGATAAATAATTGGATTGACTAACTGCTCAACAACATTTTGCGTTACGTTGTGCGTTAAGTGATTTTATGCCAAATATCTCGCACGCATGTGTGAAATTGAATTTATTGCTTGACTTGAGCGATATGTTAAGTGATTATCGCACCATTCACTTTGAATCACTGCAAACTATGTAAACAACTAAATGCCAGAGCATTAACAGGAGCCAAGTCAAAAGATAAAGCAATACAAATTCAAAAAGTTTCCAAAACATATTCTAGTTTTTCATTTACAATTATTATTTCTGAATTTCATTTGGATATCTAGCAAATTCTTCGTAATACTTCAAATTTGTTGAAATAATGCTTTACAAAAGCCCTGCGGCCACTGTGCACAGTGTGCTGCGCGCCTTACGTATTGAGATGATGCCCCGATCCCGATGCTAATGCCGACGTTATATTTTTGTGTGTGCGGCGCCGTCGACGTAGCGAGCGGGCTGTGTGTGCGCGTGTGTGTGTGTGTTTGTGTGTGTTTCGGCGGCGTCTGAAATCAACGAAATAGGAAATTTTGGTATTTGTTTTTATTAATAGATTTCGCCATACGGAGAAAAGTTAAAACGAGGAAAATGTGAAAATGTGAAAAGTGAATGAAACGCACGAGAAATTTGTAAAAAAATCAAACAGAATTACAAGCCATACAGCGGCAAATGAATTGTGAGATAAGCGACTAAGCCAAATCAAACATTTAAAGTGATGAAATAACTGTCTGAATACGTATAGATGATGCCACATTCTGTTCAAGTGTATATACAAATACACTGACCAAATTGAAAATGTGAATACGTATTGTGTGAAAACAACAGCAAATCGTGCGAATTACAAATCAAGAGAGGAAAATTAAGTGACGAGCAAAAGGCAAAAAAGAAAAATTCATCTTAGTCAAACAATTTGTCAAAATGCAGGCGTCTTCGACGACAACAACAACAACCACAAAAACAAAAAAGCTCAGCAACAGCGCCGGCAGCTCAACGGCAATGAGTACCAGCAAAACAACGACAACAACAACAACGACACGCAAACCGGCAACAGCTGCTGCCGCCTCAGCAGCTGCAGCGAGTCCCAAGTCCCCAAAAGCATCGCCGGTGATCAGTAGCGATGCGCACGACGAGATTGCGGAGCTTTCAAAGAAGATCAACGAGCATGCCGATGCCATCTATCACACGTGGAAGAGTCGCGGCCTGCCGCCCGCCCAGCTGCTCGAGATGTACACAAATGCGGCGGCCACCGGTGATTTTGCGGATGTTGCAGTTGCTGCGGCAACAACAACAACCGATCTGAGCAACGCCGAAGGCCTGCAAAAGATGGTCACCAGCTTTGTGAACAAAGACAAAGAACAAAGGGGCAAGAGTGGCATCAAAAAGTCGGAAGTGGGTGCGACAGCACAGCCGAATGGCAGCACAAAGCTAAAGAAACCTGCAACGGCAACGGCAACAACAACAGCAACGACAGCATCAATTGCAACACCAACGCCAACAGCAACAAGCAAAGCGGGTAAAACGAGTCAAGTGGAGACGCTGCAGTCGCCAAAAAAAGTTGCTGCTGTTTCGGCCAAAACGCTGCCCGATGTCAATCTCAATTATGACATCAATTTGCAGCTGGACGTGAACAATTTGTCACAGCAGCAAACGCAGCATTTGCTGAAAATCAGCGAGCTGCTGCAAAAGGAAGCAGCAACAGTGGCAACAGGCGCAGCAACAACAACAACAACACCTGCCAAAAAGCGTCAAAGCAACAACAGCAGCAGCAGCAGCAGCAGCAAAGCCGGCAATAGCAGCAACAGTTTAAGCAACAACGGCAACAAGTTAACAGCAACAGCGACAGCAGCAGGAAAAGAGCAGCAGCCCACAAAGAAACTGAGCAAAGCAAACAGCAGCAACGATGTTGTCGATGCGTCGCGTGTGGGCGTGGCAGTAATGAATGCGACAGCTAAAGGCGCCTCCGAGACGTCAATAGCCACACGCAAAGTCAGCAAAACCAAAGAGAACAGCAGCGAACATCAGAAGCCGGCAACAACAGCAGCAGCAGCAGCAACAGCAGCAACCATAACCAAAGAAAAGCCAACAATCACGCGCAAAATAATCAACAGCAGCAGCAACAGCAATCGCAGCAACACTGATAACAGCAATGCCAGCAACATTGTGAGCACTGCAACGGCAACAGCAACAGCCGCTGAGTCGCCAGCAACATTGGCGGACACAACGATGCCAACGTTGAATAAAATCAAACCGACTAGCGGTAGCCGGGCAGCGCTCACCAATGGCCAGGATAAGAATTGTAATAAGTCAATCAGCCAACAGATCGCCATGTGAAACATTATTCATATTGCTCAACTTATTCAATTTGCAGTGGGCAGACCGATCCTGACACGTGGCTCCGTTGCCGAGCGGGTGATGCTATTTGAGAAGCGACCGGATGGACGCAACTCATTTCTCGATATCAAACGGCCAGTGGAGGCGCCGCCCAAAACGCTACTCAAGGTACGAGAAGAAATATCCAAAACAAAGCACCCAGAAACCACCTCCAACCCCAAACCCCCTTTCCAAATTTATGAAAATTACCTCAGCGATAGTGCTCTTAATGTGTAGATTTTAGTTGTTATCTAACAATCGCAAATAGCAAGTGAAAAATCGCCACAGCCGCAAACCAGCAACAATAGCAACATATTATGCCCATCCCCTGCAACACCACCGCCCCCTCGCCGATAATTGCAACAACAAAAATAAATAAATTTCGTAGCAGTGTGTTGCTCTTATCGGGCCGCTTTAGCATCATTGATTGATTTAAGGTTAACCCAAGACGCCATAGACATGTTGCTGCTGCTATCGCTTGCCAACAGAGATTTGTATATAGACATCGAACATTGCAATTGCCAATAAGCCATTAGGGTTACCCATTCCATGTCTATGTACTGCCTTAGGCTGTGTTTTCTAGGAGTTGGTTTCTAGGAGCTGGTTTCTAGAAGCATTTGGAAGATATGCTTGAGTTTAACTAGGCACAAATATTCAAGTGTGGCAGCAAATAACACACTTAACTCTATGTATGCTTATGATATTACATATCACATCTATCTGCTACACACACTATAATTGATATGCACAATCAATTTGAATAACTAACAACTAATACTAATGCAATCAATCAGAGCTTAAGCTGAAGTTCCTATCTAAATATCATCTTATAGTCTTACTGCAGATGTTCCACATTTGCTATTACTATTTTTGTAAGTAATTTGTTTCTGTAACATTTTATTGATTCTCAAATATACTTTTAGTAAAGAGTAATACTTCGATATAATTAACTAATTTGCTTTAGCAACTTTTTTGTTAACCTTTATATTTTATAATAAACTAAACTAAAAGATAGCTGATATTGAGAGATATTTAAAGTATAATATTGCTAGATTATGGGACAATAATAAATAAATTCTTTTTGTTGTTCAGCTGATATGATCCATGTACCCAGCTACTCAATTCCGCAACAAGACTATCTAAGAAGTTTTAGACCTCAAGTAATTCAATATTCATAATCAGAGTCGAAAATCATATTGAAATTACTATTTGAAATTTACCCAATATTATTAAGGAATTCCAAATAAGCTGCATATGATTATTGCTTAGCCTTGAATTAACCAGAAGAACAGAATATATATTTATAATTAATAACATTAATCAGATTATTTACTACGAAAAACGTGTGTTTTTTTTACGTATTCAAGCAAATATTGAGTACCCCTATTGAGCATGCATATTCTCGTATACAAACAATCAAATCAAGCATTTACGATCAGCACGAATGTGCATAGGCAAAAAAAAAAATAAAAAAAATTAGAAATCGCTTCTACATATATATAAGCAGCGCAGATACAAGCAAAATACAATATACAAAATACAAAATACAATATACAAAATACAATACATGCACATGATTATTTAAGCAACGCGAATTGCGTTCATTTTTATACTCAGCGCATTGACAATGTTCGAAAAGGGTAAAATGAAGTTTAGGAAAAGTTATGTAATGTAACAGGCAACCTCACAAGGCATATATACATATACATACATATACATATATACATATATGCCTGATCAGAATTATCCGCCTCTATGTGAAACTCGAGTTCAGATTATGCCAGTTCTTGTTTACCCAACTCATTTTAATTATCGATAGCAGCTTCTACTGAAATCGATTTCCGATTGAGAGTATAATTGCAAATGAATCGATTCAATATTTGTTATAACTATGTTCAGGGTACGTCATAGTCGAGCTCTATTTTATTGTTTGTTTTTTTTTTGGGAGGGGATTTTTTGTTGCAGATATTTGTATTTATATATTTTATTATTTAATTACAATGTGTGCGGGCTTTGAGTATATGAATGAATGAGCTATGGTGTCTGACTTCATAATATTTAATTCACGCACCCCCCACCCTTTATCGCGTTTCATTTTGTTCTTGTTTTGGTTGTTGTTGCTGCTGCTGCTGCTGCTGCTGCTGCTGCTGCTGCTGATGATGATGCTAAGTAAATAATTGCTATAAATAATTCACAACTCTGACGGCGATTATTTTGTACTATTTGCTCTTCGCAGAAGCTATTGGCTGCTAGCTCCTCGATATTTATTCGACTTATTTGTTTAACATATCCAGCTACTGTGCGTATGCGTAATATTTTGCTTAGCAATCGAGCGTGTCCGTGCGTATACGTAATATAGCGTCAGTATCTGTCAGTTTGTCTGCTTGTCTGTGTGTGTGTGTGTGTGTGTGTGTGTATATGTATGTGGTTTTCTTTTCTTTTCACTCTTGCGTGCAGAGTTAAGATTAATATTAATGCTGCCGTTGACAGTTTTAAAATCATGAATGACCAATGCGTGGTTTCGGCCAGTTCACTTGCAGCTTTTCATGCGGAATAGAACGTAAAAAATGATGGCAAAAAGCAAATAATGCTGCTTATATGGTGGCATTGCCACAAGACGCACACAAAGGCGCACAACAAAGGCGATTGTTTTAGTATAAGGAATAAGTTGATTTTCGTGTGGGGGGCATCGCAATCTAATTGAACATTTAACACGTGGGCCGTTCTATAGGTAAACCTACCTACCCACCTACCTATTTATACCATACAAGTCATTTTTGAAAAATTACTATAATCGTTGTTTGCTTAATGATACTACTTAATTTTTGGATATCCAAAAACTCTCACGAGAAATATCTCAATTTTCGGCATGAGTCTGAATATGGAGTATGAAAAATTGCTGGGAATTATAAAATATTTACAATCTAATATTGTGGAAAATGCAAATGAATCTGATGTTATAAAAAAGCAGAAATAAAATCACTACACCACAATAAAAGTATTTTTTTTGAAATTTGTGACATTTATGAGGCTAAGATCCCCAGTGAATATTTTATTACCTAGATATATTCAGTTCAAAATTTGTGTTCAAAATAACAACTTACAATTTTTCGAAGCAGAACTTTTAACAATCGAAAAATATGTAATAACTAAATCTATGTGATTAATTGCAAATGTTTAGTAAATAATATATAAATAATTTTACACGAAACAATTAACAATCGTCATTTACATAATTTAAATGAAATAACACAATTTGAACTGCTCGAGAATATGATAATTGATTTATAATTATTCGTTGCTAACCTTTAAACTTGACTGTTCCAATCGCGCCTCATTTAATTAAATTAAGCACTTTTTAAGAGCCCCAAAGGGGCAGGCACATAGACACGCACACCAGCCAACACACAGAGAGAAAAATCCGCTAACCACAGCGTATCTCAATTCTATAGATTTCTTTCTATAGATTATATTCATTGGCGCCAATTAAGATATTGTAAATTTAGCTTCTATTTGCTGCTGTATTTAGCACAACAACAAAAACAACAACAACCACAAAAAACAATCCCACAAAATGGTTGTGTGTTTGAATTAATTTCTTGCTCATTACTTTTCTGATTTCCTCTCAGCTTAATGTAATTTCCTCGAAGTATTTGTTATTTGAGTTATGCCCGAAACACATACACATATTGATATCATTTTTAAGCGAAAACAAAATCAATTTGTTTATTTAAATACATGAACATATTTCATACTAAATTAAAAGGGCAAAGTGTGTTAGGGCGTGGCAGTTGAACATTTTGTTGTTCTTCTTTTGTTGTAGTTTGTTTCCCCATCTGCGAAAAAATGCGGAGCAAATGTAAACAAAATAAAAATTTTTGCAAGAATTTGGGAATTTTATTTACTGTCTGAAAAAGTCAAATAAAATGTGCTTGTTGAGCAACTATATAATGTATGGTAACTATATCTGTTGAATGTTTAAGGTGAAGCTGCATGCAACACCGCCGACGCCACAGACACAGGATCTATTGCAAAAGGAGATACGCAGCACAAAGAGCGTCTACATACCCAGGTGAGCATATGCCGTGCTCCACTGGAATCCAATTTCCATATATATATATATATGTGTGTATCTTTTTGATTTGATCAGATTCTACTTTCCACATGGCAAGCCACAGCCAACGATCGCCATGGAGCGTGTTATACGCGGCATATTGTCCGCCTTCGATAGCTTTCCCAACAACCAGGTGACCAAGGATGAGCTGCCGCGCATCCTCAAACTGTGCGGCCTGCCCTTCTACTGGCGCATGCCGGTCATGATCTTCTGCCAGGCGACAGCAAACGGACTGGTCGAGCGACAGCGTTTCGTCGAATTCTGGAAGCAGTAAGCTCAGCCACAGTCCATCCTCAAGGATCACTAAAGTTATCCGCTTTCCGTTTTTTTTTTCCAGGATGAACGTTTATTGCCATGAGGCGGCCTCGCGCTTCGTTTATATAATGTCGCGCGGACAACGCTTTCGTTCCTATATTGTGCCGGAGGATTTGGTGCCGATGGTGCAGGACGTGGTCGATACGCATCCGGGTCTGGCGTTTCTCAAAGAAGCCACCGAGTTCCATTCCAGATACGTGCACACAGTCATCGCGCGCATCTTCTATTCGGTGAATCGCAGTTGGAGCGGAAAGATAACCATATCGGAGCTAAAGCGTTCTGATCTGCTGGAGGTGAGTCAACTGTTATATATATATACATATATCCAAATGGATAGGTTATGGCCACAACTGTAGCGTTTGTTGTGCAGATGATTAGCCTGCTGGAGGAGGAGGAGGATATCAATCAGATAATGGCCTTCTTTAGTTACGAGCACTTCTATGTGATCTACTGTAAGTTCTGGGAATTGGACAAAGATCACGATCTGCTCATCAACCAGGACGATCTAGCCAAGCACAGCGACAATGCCCTCTCCACCCGCATCGTTGAACGCATCTTCTCCGGCTGTGTGACGCGCAGCGATAACAAAAAGTCATCTGAAGATGAGCCAAAAATGTCCTATACCGATTTTGTATGGTTCATCCTGTCCGAGGAGGATAAACGCACGCCGACAGCAATTGAGTACTGGTTCCGTTGCATGGACATCGATGGTGATGGTGCTCTGTCCATGTACGAGCTGGAATACTTTTATGAGGAGCAGCAGCAGCGCATGGAGGGCATTGGCATTGAGTGTCTACCTTTCGAGGACTGTCTGTGTCAGGTGAGCAATCCTAGTTAGTCCAACTGACGAAATTCAATTTATATCTTTCACTCACTTACAGATGCTGGACATGATTAAGCCTGCGAACCGTGATTCCATTACATTGGGTGACTTGAAGCGCTGCAAAATGACGCACGTCTTCTTCGATACCTTCTTCAATCTGGAGAAATATCTGGATCACGAGCAGCGCGATCCATTTGCCGCACAACGGGATGAGTCTGTAAGTAATCTATACTATAATTATATATATATATATGTTTATAATACATATATAGTATGTATATAATAAGTATATATGTATATAATACAACTAATATCATTTTGCAGAACACCGATTGGGATCGCTTTGCGGCACAGGAATACGAGCTGCTTATATCTGAGGAGAATGATTAAAACTCGTTACCAAATTCGGGATTTAACTACTTATTTATATACATACATACAAACAAACACACAAACAAACAAACAAACATACACACCCAACAAACACACACACACACGCAACAAAGATATTTATTTACTTACAAATTTTTATACAAATTTTACACGACGTAAAAAAAACCTATTACAAAAAACCCCAAAAAAAAGGAAAGAAAATATTTAAGTGCTGATGTGCAATAAATTTAAAAACTATTTATTAGTGCGACAATTTCGTTATTCAGTTTAATTCATTAATTAAAATAAAAACAATAATAATAAAAATAAATCAAATTAAACGCAAAACTAAATAGCGAATCACGCACGAAAGAGTTTCGAAATATGAAAGTTGCATGAGTAGTTTTGAGTAGTTTATTTTAGTCAATTTAATTTGTGCAAATTTTGTTTAGTTGAATATGATAATTAAATAAAAATAATCATAAATTGGTTCAACACTGTTTTAAATGGCTCTAGTGTGGGCGATCTCTTGAGAATAAAGACATTTTACTCAACTTTTGGACATGGCTACATCAACATGGATCATAACTGAGGCATCATAATTCTCATGTTTTTCCATTTGTTTTTCTAAATTTCGTATTTTTTAGTTGATTGTTATATATTTTTTTTAATTTTTGTGGAGAACAGATCAGCCTACTATATTATATAGCTGGAATATGATTAATTTGTCGAAAGATTTTTTTTTGGGCCAAAAATATTTTTGACAAGATGTGCTGACTAAAACTTAGAAAAAAAAATTATTAAATTATTGTTAAGATATTTGAAACGAAAATCTCTTACATAAAAATATTATTTAAGATGTGCATATTTTTGGTTAACATTTTTTCAATAAAACTTAAAATTCAACTAATTCGCAAACCCGATTAAAAATGTAGATCTCAAGAGACAAACTCCGGTCTGAAAGGGTATATAATCTTCGGTGTGCACAATTCTATTTGCTATATAAATATTTTTGCGGTTGATCAAATAAACATATTATTATTGAAAAGTTTATTTTTATTTTATTAAAAGAAACATTTTTATTTTAGTTTTTAATTTTTTTTTATTATTAAATTACTTATTCATTTTTTTTTCGTTTTCTTGTACAACTTAAATTAGCTAAAAATATAATTTTTGCTTCTCTTCTTTCATTAATTAGGCTATTCAAAATTTGTAACTCACTTCAACTATGCAAGTTGTTATTGCCTAGTTTTAAATATATATATTTGTACAGATATAATTGAAATAGATATATCGTAGTGTGGGTATGCAAAAGGGAAGAAAAACTAACGCAGCGCCAACTGGCAAAAGTTACGTTTCTTGTTGGTGTTGTTATTTTTTCTCCAATTAGTCGAACTTAAGTATTTTTATAATTGTTTTTTTATTATTATAAATAGTTTGGTTGCTTTACAATTTGATCTGTGGTTTTATTGTGTGATTGCGCGGATTTATTTTTTTTACAATTTCCATTCATTTTGCAAACGATTCGTGAACGGATGCGTATACAAATCTTGTACGCTGCTTGTCAGTTTGAGAATCACAGGTGCATATTGAGGGGGATATTTGCGATTATATGTATTTTGCAGGTGGGGCTATTTGCCACTCAAAGTATCATTAAAACGTGACTAAAAATAATATAACACATTAACGTATATGCATACAAGTAGATATGGGAACTAAGTTTAAATAGAGTTCGCTTTGACGTCAGCAGTTAAAGCAATGTAAGCAAAATATGTATGTAAAGCAAAAATTGAAAACTCTAAAAGACTAAAAGTAAATGAAAAGCGCTCGCGACATTTTTGGTGAAGTTGAAAAAACCAATTGGAAAAGCGTTGCAGTGTTGTTGTTGTTGTGGTTGTTGTTGCGACTGTTTCCTGCGATTAACTATTGTTACTACTGCTGCGTTTGCGATTGTTTTTTGTGTTGGCGGCGCCTTAGCTTGTTTTTTTTGTTGTTGTTTTGTTTACTGTTTGAGCCGTACTTTTTCACTATCCTCAAAGTTTTTATCATTGTCGTTGGTTCGCTCCGTGTTGTCTGTGGACTCAACTGTGGCATCGCCGCTTTCCTCATCGTCGGCTCTGCGACTGTAAACGGGCTGTTCAGTGCCGCGCACATAATCTCCGGTGATATGCACGCTCCTGATGTCCGAGCCCGGCACTATGAACATGGGATCCAGCAGCAATTGCTCCTGCAAGCATTAAATATTAATTGAAGAGCTCAAGTATTGGTGGATCTTTAACTTACCATTATGGAGCGTAGACCGCGTGCACCCGTATGCCTTTCCATGGCTAATGCGGCAATTGATTCAACTGCATCCTCGGTGAATGACAACTCCACCTCGTCCAGGCCCAATAGAGCCTTATATTGTGGCACCAGCGCATTGCGCGGCTCGGTTAGAATGCGCACCAGCATGCTAACATTCAAACTGTGGAACGGCACAATCACCGGAAAGCGACCAACGAACTCCTGCATTCAGAACACCAACAACAAAGTTAATTAACAACTAGTAAGAATATATATGTATATATGTACTGACCGGAATCATGCCAAATTCAACGAGATCACGCGCCTGCACCTTGGTCAGACATTTATCACGCTCCTCTTGATCGTTGTCCATGGGAGCAGCAGCCGATTGGGCGGCTCGACGACCCGAACCGCTTGTCGAAGGCATGCCAAAGCCCAAATACTAGTAAAACAGAGAAAGGGATGCAATTCAGATATGCTTTTATACATGGTATATTTAGCATAGTCACCTTTTCGTTGAGGCGTCGGCCAATGAGGCGATCGAGTCCCGTGTAGGCGCCAGAGGCAACAAACAGTATGTTGGTGGTGTCCACCTGGACAGTTTCGCCACGCAGCTTGCGTGGTGAATTGCGCTCGGGCACATTGACAACGGTGCCCTCGAGCATCTTCAGCATGCCCTGCTGAACACCCTCGCCGCCCACGTCGCGCAATTGATGTATGCCGGGCACAGCGCCAATTTTGTCCACCTCATCCAGAAAAACTATGCCAGTTTGAGCGCGTTCCACGCTGCAGCAGCAACAAACAAGAGAGGAAATGTGAGTTTATAAATAATGGTTCTATATTTGTATATACAATATATATATATACAGTATATATATATATATATATATACGTATACGTATTGGTTTTTAATGCTTTGCCCCTGGAGTATTTTTTGATTTTTATGATTTCATGCAGCAATTTCAATATTTTTACTCTACAGGTGATTTAAATTTAGCCCCAAGGTTGGAAGGTGTGTAGAAAACTAATTTGAACTGAAGTTTAATTGTTATACTGTATATACAGAGGTACATATATATATATATACCTGGACAGTAAATATATCTATTTACACTAAATGGCTGAGGATAGCAGATAGCAGATAGAGTGTAAGCTCTAAGATCTAGGAAAAAATTAACAATTGGAAAAACTCAGAAATTCTACACAAATGTTCTTAAGTCAGGAAACATTCATCAGCAACCGATAATCGTAAGATGTTACTGGCTAAAAGTGATCCTTTAGAGTCATCAGGAGGGATTGCAAGATTTGCAAAAAAAAGGAAACAATATTGAACTAGAAAAGCAGTGATTAGCTAGCCATATTATTTTTTACTGTCCAGATGTGTGTGTGTATTAGGACGGGACTCACTTGTAGTTGGCATCCTGGAGTAGCTTGGAGATGACGCTTTCGATATCCTCGCCGACGTAGCCGGCCTGGGTGAGCGTTGTGCAATCGCAGATGGCAAACGGTACGTCCAGACAGCGTGCTATTGTCTGGGCTATCAATGTCTTGCCGGAGCCCGTCGGTCCCAGCATGATGATGTTGCTCTTCTCCAGTTTGACGTCGGTGTTCTGGTTATCAAGGATGTCGGAGCCGGGACGGTGCTCACCGCGTGAGGTCGAGCCCATGCCAAGGCTGCTGCTGCCGGCTGCGTGCATGCCACTGCTGAGACCGGAGCCCGTCAGTCCGCCACCCAAACCCATTTGCGCTGGCTTCGGCGGCAACTCGCTGCCCGACGTGCTATTCAGTGTGTGACCAATGCCGGTGATGTGGAGGAGATCTGTGCGCGGGATGCCCTCCAATCCGCCCGATCCAGAGCCCTGGCCGGATGACTGATGCAGTTGGGGCAGATTGTGATGGATGCGCTTATAATGATTGTAGACTGCAACGGCGAGCACTTTCTTGGCGAACTCCTGACCCACCACATGCTTGTCTAGATACTCCATGATCTTTTGGGGCGGCGGCGGCGGCTTGCGTTGATTCTTTGGCTCCTCCTTGATGCGCTGCTTTGTCTCAACGTCGGAGAGCACCACAAAGAAATAGTTGCACTTGGCGCACTTCACGAATCGCGTCGAGCTGACGAAAGTCTCCACTTGGGTGCAGGCACTGCCGCATTTCGGACACGATAGAAATTTGTCACCACTAGAATTGCCGCCGGTTGTGTTTGCACCGCTGCCACCAGGACTGGAATTGGGTGTCTTGGCACCACCACCACTGCCAACTGCACCGTTGCCCGCACCACTGCTGCTGCTGCTGCTGCTACCATCGGACATGCTAGTGACGCCATTGGTTATGTCAATATAGGTGGGTATGACCACGAGAGGCTCCAGCACAAGATGCCCATTGGCGGCACAGTATTGTGTGGCCACATGGAACTGCCGGGCGATAATCGCTCGGTTGCTCCCTCCTCCGCCTGTGCTCAGTAATATGCATCTTGGTGTGTGCTGCACCTGGTTGCTTCCTACAAAACGCAATTTAATTAATAACACATAATTATTATATTTTGTTTTCACTGTTTTTAACCGAGTTGTTTTTTCAAAAGTTGTTTGACCTTTTTCTAAGGCGCAACGACTTCGAGATTGCTAAAGTTTATATGCTATATATACATATGGAATTATACACAAAATCGAAGATTATCTATAAAAAAATTGGTGGAGAGCTTGTAAATTTGTACTACAATCTGGTTGACAAGAAAATAATAATAATATTTACATATACTACAGGAACAATCATTGGAATAGGTAATATATGTATTTTATTTTTGCTTCTTTTAGGCATTCACATTCATGGTTCTAATATATTTTTTTATTATTGTTTTTGCTGTTGTTTGATGAAATTCGATGCCAATTAGCACGTTGGCAAGCAATACTAGTTGACTCAATTCAATTAGAGCTTAATAAACTGTATTATATAAACTGATCTCTTCGGAAAGCGAAAATCGGAAACCTAAACAAGTTCAGTTCAAATTGCGCTTATCTAATTCCCTTCGTACACATAAATAAGAAAAATGATTAATAAAAAAAAAACACTTCCTCATAAAAGTTACGTAAATGTTTTTCCTTATGGGCTTTTAAGAAATTGTTATTACCAGCCACTTTTTTACCAGCAAGAAAAAAATATGTTTTTTGCTATTTGAACAAAAAAAAATAAATTGTATGCGACCGGCTGATCATTGCGTCAAAGCGGCAACCGCAATAACTAAGCCTCGACCACAATTTGAGACAATTCAAGTTCAGTTCAAAAACGCGCTCGCCGCGCTGTAAACAAGCCATCAAAATGGCAACAACAACAAATCACAGCAAATACGATATATGCTACGTCGTCTGTTTGGAATAACGTAACGACTAGGCGAATAAGTGGTACAACGTTGACCTTCGCCACAAGCTGTTTGACATGAATTTAAATCATATTACGAATTCAAATGTTGGCGATGGATTAACCTTTACGTGAGAGAGAGAACGAGTGAGGGGCAGCGAGGCAGTGTGTAAATAAAGTTTATGTGCAGCCAGAGAAATTCTGATAAGCTACCCAATTAGATTCGCTGCTATTGTTGTTATTGCTTTTGCTTACGGCTGCTGATGATCGGTCTGATCGTGCTACGTGACGTGACCGCTCTTCGCAAATGACGCAGTTACGTATGCGATTTTGCACAACAAGCATACAATTTGTGTCTTTTGGTATGCTTGCATGTGTGTGAATTGCAGCTTCTTGTTATGTTACTGTTAGTTGTTTATTTCCGCTTACCCTTCGTCCAAATTTTGTATTTTGGAGCCAGTAGAAAGATGCGTCGTACCATGCTCATTATGAGGCACTGCTGCTATTACGGGAATCTCAGCTGGCGAGTCCGCTCACACGCACACACACTCACACCCACTCTCGTCTTTCTTCTTCTTCTAAGCTGTGGGGAGGGGGCTGGTAATAATGCTGTTGTTGTTGGTATTGCTGCAGACAGCCTGCTCTGGACTATTTTGACAAGCAAATAATGCTGGTCATTCAATTCTTGATTTCTGTGCAATTGTTTGATTTTCACTTGAAACTGAATTTTCTGCAATTTCCTGCGTGCTTGTTTTTGTTATACGACGCAATTGTGCCGTTTTCAGCTGCTGCTGCTGTGTTGCGGCCTTTTTGTGTGGAAAATGTGAATAAAATAGATTGCGCTCGGCGCTTCGCTGTATCTCTGCACTTGTTTGGCCCTCTGTGTGTGTGTGTTTTATGTCGGTGTGTTTTCAGATTTCTTCTCACACGCCGTTTCGTGCGCGCTGGCCAGTTTCCTGCTTCTTCTTGCTCTGTTTGCTATTCACTGGGAGTTCTGTTTTTATAGTCGTAATTGTTGTCGACCCATCAGAGAGCTTTTATTGATTTATTGAAGAGACCAAATCAATTTAAGTGCCTGGATTGTGTTGGCAATTGCTACACTCCTTATCCTTATGGTAATTGACAAAATACAGCAATACGGCAATCCTCTCGGATCAGCTGTTTCGTGATGATGGTGTTAACAGCTGTGATGCGCGGCTCTTCTTCTTGACCGTGCTGCGCACCGTGGTACACAAAAAACTACATAAATTAACCGAATGAATTTTAGATGTACACAAAAGAATTTGGACAGTATCACGGCCAGAATATGGGAAATTTTTAATAAAAGTGAATTTAAACAAAAGTTTTCCCTTCGTAGTGTCAATTTTTTTTATTTGAGTAGTTAAACAAGTGAGTTTGCCAAACAGCCACCTAGTAGCCAGCTATAATTCGTCCCTTTTTGCTTGCCTTCTTCAATTTCGTATTCTTCTTATCCTTGCTTCGCTTATCAAGATTCTCCTGTCGTTTCTTTTGACGCTTCGTCTTATCGTATTCCACCTTCTCCTTGCGGTCCACCCACTTCTTTTTCGCCGCGCGTTTCTCCACCTTCTTCTTTTTGATCGCCTTCTGCAGCAGTTTGGTGTCATCCTTCACCTTTTTCCCCTCAACCTTGTCGAACGCCTTTTTCCAGGCAATATCATGTTGTAATTCGGCTGCTTTACCCGCTTCGCCTTGTTCCTTTAGTTCGTTTATTTGTTGGCGGGTGTCTTTCAGCTTCTTAAGAATTTCCTTTGGATTCTGATGGGATTTCTTGGCTTTGGAGCCGGGATTGGCCGCAAAATCGATTTTGGAATAAACAATTTTCGCTTCCTCATTGAAGACGGGTTGAACTTTGACCGGTTGAATAAGTGATTTGCTGTCGATTTGCTTTCCATTTGCATTTTGCTCCGTTTTAACAAGACCATTCTTCGGTTTTTGTTGCTTAATGTTCTCGTTTTTCAATGTTTTCGCCGAGGATTGCAGTAACTTTTGCACTCCTTTGCTGTGTTTCAGTTTCTTTGCCTCCCTTCGCTTCTGTTGACGTTCTGTTGTCGGCTTCTTCTTCTGGCGCAGCTTGTTCTTTATGGACGCAATCCGATCGTCGACGTTGTCTTCGTCGTCAGCTGCATTTACTGTTTTGCTTGGTTTATTCAGTTTTTTGCCTTTTTTGTTGCTCGCATTTTCATCATCGGATAGCAAGTAATCCTCGTAGGTGTCTTCGTCTACAGTGAGAATATTTAAAGTTATCGAGTAATAGCATTCTTTAGATTTCTGTTTACCCTCTTTCGTGGAATATGGCACCCTGTGTATCGTGAGCAGATGGATCACTTGTTGCCGGAAGCTTTCCATCTGTTCAAAGTGGCTCTCCTTCTTCTTGGAGTTTGGTTGTAGCCCAGAATTATGGTTGACGCTTTTATTATGTTTCATTTTGGTTTATGTTTATGTTATGTTTTTATGCTGAAAATACGCTTAGACCGCACACGTGCAGTTAATGCTTATTAGAGATGACACACTATCGTGAGCTACAAATCTCAATAGTTTGGTAATCGATATAGATAATCGAATACTCAGTTATGATAGTACTTCATTATTGTAATTAACGTAGAACTGGTTTTAATTTTTCGTTCAATGAGCAAAAATTCGAAAACATTACTGATATCCCTTTCCAAAAATGTTATTAAATATGTAAAGCAATTTCCCGCCCTGCACAGTTATTCGATAGGCCATCGACCAACAACAGACAAATCTGATTATTGCTGTAATCGATAATTGCATTTGTCGTGCATGCCGAATGGCAACTATCGATATTTGTTCGATATCATTGTACCTCTGTTTTACATCATTTTTCCATAATTCGTCGTCCGAGAATGACTAATTTTTGCGAGTGTTTGGAAATATTTTTAATGCCGAGCTAATTTCACACAACCAAAAAAACCACAACAAAGTGCATTTTTAAAACGTAAATCGGCGATTGGAAGTGTGTGTGTGTGCGTGTGTGTTTGTAAATCTGCAACAAAATGAAGAAACAAATTGCAAAAATTAGAATTGCTGCAGAAAGCTTGAGGTAAGTTCAAAGGCCAGGCAAAGAGGCAGGCAGGCAGTAGCAGTAAAGACGCGACGACATCAAATAGCTAAACTCCAGTCTATGACAAAAGCGTGAGCAGTGAGCTGTAAGCAGGTGTTGCCTCATCACAACAAAAACAACAACAGCAGCGGCAACAACATCAACAAATCAATGTCAAATTAAAGCGCAGCGTCTACGTTTTTATACGTGTTTTCTTACGTCGTCGCTTCGTCAGCTGCGCTGCGCTACGCTGATGACCTAACGGCATTTGTGTAGTGGAATTTACATATATAAATACAAAACTGATATACATACATATTTTAAATGGTTTTTTTTTGTTTTGCCATCGTGACAGATCAACGAAATCGGATTGCAAAGATTCTGAGCTCGAGATTATTGAGAAACAGGTGGACCGATACCGTGATACCATCGAGAAAATTGTCCGCAAATTGCCAGCGTTGAGCAGCAGCGGCAGCAGCAGCAATGGCATCATCACCATTGAGGAGCACGACAAGCGCATCAAGAAGAACAGCCACTTCAAGATCGCCCAAGCGCTCGACGAGTCCGCCAAAGAGCTGCCCAGGGATATGCCGTTGCAAAAGGTTCTCGCCAATTGCGGTAAGTATTTTTTATTTTTTTTTTGCTTACAACCCATGTGGGCCGAATGTGAAAAGATTGTGCGAAAGTGTGCGTTGATAGTGGTCTCGTTGACTGACTGTGATAAGGGCACCAGCATAAAAATTGAAAAAATAAAAATAAAAAACATTTCCACGGAAGTCAATCAATTTACCATCGAATGTGTTGTGCTGAAAGTGTGCAATGATGAAAAAAATTTATGAAAAATGTCCTTCCAATAATCAAAGTTCTATTAAACGAGTGACCACTGTGCCGAGTTTTTTATTCACTTTCTGAAAAGTGTAGGAAAACATCAAAATAAAATACAAAACCGCATGAAAAGCGCAAGGTGTGCACAGTTATGTGGTTGTGTGTATGTGTGTGTGATTGTGTCTGTGAATAGGGGCATAAATACTTTTGCATATGGTATGTGTCACGGGCTTGCGTGCGCTTTATGTGTGTCTGCGTGTGTGTGAGTGTGTGAATATATATGTGTGAGTGTGTGTGCGTGTGGCCTCGCCTTGTCTGTGCGCTTGGCCTTGTGGCATTTACATTTCTCAACATCGACGTCGATTTGTTGCTGTTGTTGTTGCTTTGGCGGTTTTTTTTTAATCATTATAATAATTTTTATGATGAATATTTCTTTTTAACGTCGCTTTCTTTTCAATAGTCATTCGCTGTGTTTGTTGTTGCTGTTGCGGTTTGCCGCTCTTATTTTTATGTGCCTATCTATTTTTAGTTCTTTTTTGTTTTTTGTTTTGCTCATTATTGTGTTTATTTGTATTCATTATACAAACCCCCGCTGCAACAGCACCTCTCTAATGTTGCGCTTCATAATGCTCCTCCACTTCAACTCCATTGTGCATTTCGTTTAGAGCTTGTTATGAAAAAAAACCCAAGTAAAAGTAAACTGCAATAATTATGAAAAAAAAGTAAAAGTTGCGCAAAAATTGAAAAACTCATTCACATATTATTCATATAAACTCCTACATATTGATGGATAAATTTAACGCAACCCCCACACCTTCTTTTATTTCTTTGGTCGTTTATTTTTTTTCTGCTCTCCCCACTCTTTATTGTGTTACTCATTATTGGCTCCACTTACACTTTTAGCACACACATACAACTACACATCAGATGCGTGTACCAATTGCAATTTAGTTGCTGCGCTGCCGACGCTGTCGACGATCAGCTGCAGCAGAGGCAGAGCATTGGAACAGCATTCGCAGCTATAACTTTACCTTGGTTCAAGTTTTATTTGCTTACGACATAACGTAAAACTAATGTCTTTGTTTCGTATTAACCCAAAAAAGTAGGTGAACTATTCATGCATTATGCTATCTGTAGCTGTTTGTTTGGGTACGTGTATTGTGTATATGTTTTAAGCTATCAGCTCTTTATGTTAATTCATTCGAAATTCACGTACACAAAGCTTAGGAGCACCTCTCTGAATATAAAAAAAATATTATTGTTTACATAACATAGTTACTTAACTACTTAACATCTATTGAGCTTACCTTCATTTTCACAATTTGTATTTAACAAGCGTTTCAAAAAATTTCAAGTGTTAACTAGAATTTTAGCAGTGAATTTATTTAATCTTTTTACCCATGCTTGGGTTCGACACATTTGTATCATCTTATAGTTACTTATAAATGTTGCTTGATCCTTTTCACGATTTTTTTTAATTTCATTTATTTTCTTTACAACTTTGCCCCACTATGTGGCTGCTAGTTTGCCCTTTGCAACTTATTTCTTAGCCACGATGCGCTTCAATTCAACGACGCCCTATCGTCTCGCCTTCATCTCTTGCCACAATGAAAAAAACAACGAGCATATCTTCAATTTTACACTCCAGCGGCGTTGTCGCCTCCTCCTCTGCCCTTCCGCCTCCCCTTGTCTGCGCTGTAGGCCCCCATTGTATTATAGGCTTAGCTGCTGCTGCTGCAGCTTTTGCTGCAACTTGCCGGCAGCGTTGCACTCAACACAATTATCACAATTTTGCTTACTCAGCGTCGTCAGTAAAAGGAGGATTGTTACGCCCCCCGCCCCCTTGTGACAATCGGCAGCCCACAGCTTTGAACCGGCACAACAACAGTGGCTACCGTCTCCGCTCGCCTGTGATAAGGTCTTAAATAAGCATTGACTTCCTCATTTTAGAAACTCGGGAACACATATAGATACACACACAGACACACACACGCACACACACTTGCACACTTTGCATCATCAACTAAATGCTTTGTTATTTATGTATTTAAAAAAATATTTCGCAATTTGCAGGCGAACTGGAGAAGACAATCGCTGAGTGCAGCATCGAGAGCGAACTGGAAACGGAGACCAAAGTTGTGCGGCGCTTAAAAAACATCTTAGATAAAGAAATACAAGAGATCTCAACGCTCAAGCGTAATGTGTCGCGCACACTTCAGGAATACACCTCACTAAAAAAGAGCTACGAGGTAAGATAAACACCCCCACCCCACCCAACAAAATCACCAAGCAGTACCCAAAAACACATCACATTAATCTCAGTCTGAATTTAATGTTGAGCAAATCTCTTGCTTCACTAGTCTGTTTGTTGTCTTGGCTAGTTAGTTATGAAATATTCGAAGCGCTAAGATTATGAGGAGCAGCTGGTCAATTAGTACTTTCTGATAACAAGCACTTATCCAAATTGAGGAATTCACTTTGATTGCGATGAGAGAGGAGATCCGACGGCAAAGTGCGAGAATAGCAATCAAGAAAAGAAAGAAAAAAAACTACAATAACAATGTCAATAATATTATATTTATACAACTTCGTAGTTGTTGTCGTGCTTGTGCGCCTTTTAATATCAGGCAACCACAATGCACAGTGGTTTGAAAGCATAATCAGTCCACATACTAAAAATATTTACTTCTCATATCAGTAGATCGCAAATCAATCTAAAAATGTATTTGATTTCAATTACGACTTATTATGCTTAAATATAGCTTTGAGCATTTTTCAAGAAAATATCGAGTATGTGCAAAGAGATCTCCTCGCTTTCCAGCTTAATTTAATTGCGAATTGACACCTCTTTCATTCAAAGGTTTTGTTTTTAAAAAGTCTAGCATTTCCTTATCAGAACTCAATAGTAAATTATAATCTCAATCAACTTCCGTGAATTGGGATTATTAATTGTATTATTTATTTGTTTTCTGATATTTGTTTCACAGTCTACATTGATCTGCATTTATTACATTATTTTACATAACGAGCTGATTACCATATATATATTTTACTTAATTGCTGACGAAAGATAATCATCTCCAACACATTCTGCTTACTTTTCCAATTGCGTTTTAAGCAGTGTTCCTGTTGTTTTTGCGGCAATCGGATGACAAGCGCCAGTCAAGAAAGCAATCAAAACGTATTTTTTTGTATTGTTTATTTTATGGTTTTTTTTCTCTTTTTCTCTTATTTTTTGTATTTTTTTGTTGGCAGTTCTATTGTATATTGTTTGTCCCTTGTGTTAGTGAAATGGACGTAGGATTGGATGACTTTTGCTCTGGTTGTGTTGCTCCAATTTCTCACTTAGACTGACTAGATTTTTTTTATAATGTATTTATATGTGTGTGTGTTTTGCCGTTAGCATTTGGACGATTACTCGACAAATTTTATGACTAAGACAGTCAAGTTTTTTTTTTTTTGTTACCTTTTATTTTTGTGTTTTGTGTTTTGGCAGTGCTTTCCGTTTTACAAGCCAAGACAACTCGACGACACGCTTTATGCCTTATATGTTGACTCGACCAAATCAAGCGCAACTCTTGAGCATTGTTGTTGTGGCTGTTTAAGGTGTCGGAAGACGTTCGTTGACTCGCCGGACACCCAGTGACATCATAATCGAACAACTAAACAACATCAACATATTAATTGTCCGTCCCCACTCGTATGTCATATCAAATTTAGTAGAATTTCCGACTGCACTTCATATATATATACATATATATATATATATATGTAGGTAGCCCTCAGTCCATAATCTTATCGCCCGTTGGTGAGTTCTGTGCTCTATAAAAGAATAATGCGAACGCTGCGCTGCTAATCATCGTCTAACTTTTCCGTATTGGGAGCACTATAATTGAGCTATATATGCGGTATTTATGACATACTTACATACATTACGTCTATATACCTTGCACTTTGCTATCTTTGGTGGTTCTGGCTCTGGAATGCTAGCTTACGTCTCAAATACCCGCTTGCAACTCTAATGTAGGTCATTAGAGGTTACATACAAATACATATATGTATGTATATGCATATGAAGTGATGTGATCTGAGTCACTGTGTGAGACTGCCATTGAAAGATGTTGGTGCTGTTAATTGTTTCGTACAGGGGTTTAGTTTATAATTAGATGGATGGCGTTGTATGCTCGTTCACAGTTGCACACTGATAGACAGCCGCACAATGAGTTGGAACCAGAATGTGAGAGTGTTGCGGGGGCAGGTTCTTCAATTTGTCACGATTTCATTTATTTTTAGCCTACGACGACGCTTACAACAGTCGCCTTTTTATGAAGATAAGAAATTGAATGCAGAGAGTATTGAGCATTCAATTGATTAAATGCTAAAACTAAGCACACAATCGATGCTTATACAATCTAAATATTTTTGTATACAATTTCCTGTGTGTTACTTTTGGCATGTTCGAAATCATTTCAATAGCAGATGTGCAAAGTCATTTTCAAGATGACATTTCATTTCAACATGACGAATTTTAATAAAAAATTTAAATATATATTTTTATTGCTCTGTGCCCTGCCTCAGAACAGACCGTTGAAATGAGAAAAGTGGAAAAGTCGTAATGATTTTTTGGTTTAACAAGCATTTTCAATTATTTCAAATTATTAAAATTTCTCCAAATGTTTGCTGGTTTCTTGAGGCTTATTTCGATGGTTTCGTCACAATACCGATTTATCTAGCTCAAGTTATCTCGGATTATATGTTTGTAATATAAGAGGTAAAAACTTTCTTATCAATATGTTGTATGTTTAAGAGTATTTAATTACCTTTGAATGCGTTTTTTCTCAGAGTATCTCGAACAATATAATATTAAAGTTAAGTTAGCTTAAAGTTAGAATAGATTGTATATAAAGGCGGAAATGTCATTGCACGATATTGATTTCAGTTGTATTTTCTTTATTTATTGTGCTGTTTGTGCGATTCTTTTCTACAATTAAAAATTTCTTATCTATATGTCGCACACTTAAGACACTTTAAATGGGCTGACAAAGGTGTGACTTAAAGCTGCAACGTATAGCTGAAGTCCGAGCAACGCGCAACATGTCAATTACCCCTCAAAAATATATCGGTCAGACAGACTACTCACTCCACCCAGAAGAGTTTCATGTTTGTTTACCCTGTTAAATGTTTCCATTTACCGGGGAAACAATGAAGTTGATTGGCACAGCTGGTCAGGGTATGTATTTAGTTGTCGGTACAAACAACAATCACAGTCACTGGGGGGAAGCTGATTCCACTTGGAGGTGTGGGCAGCCAAAAGGGGCAAGGGGGGATATGGGGATGCTGGTGTGAGGAAACGTCAAAGCGGCGTGTGAAAATGACGCCAGTAGCGATGCGGGCGCAAACAAAAGAAAGCAAAGTGAGAGATTTCTTATCTTTAATGTTTGACTAATCTGGTAAACGGCTTTTCTACTTTTAATGCTCTGCCAGCGAGCTATTATAATTATATTTTGAGGCGGGTTACGTTTGCATTAAGATTAAGGTATATTTTTACAATAGGCACGTAACTGTGGGTATATATCTACGTCGATATTTCCACACATAAACCATGCCATCTAGTCCCAATTTACAATTATGTTTACGATTTTCCATTATCTTTTTCAAGGCCTCTAAACGGAATGAAGAGCCAGCATCAAAGTTGAACCACATCAAGGGCCAGCAGGAGGAGTGTGAATTGAAGCTGGAGAAGGAGCGCGATGCGTGGGCGGCACAAATGCTCGAGCTAATAGCCAAAGAGGACGACATTGTGAACTGCGTTCGGGACTATGTGCTCAACCAAAGAAACTATCATGAGCGTGCGCTGCAGCACGTGAATGAATCGCTGGCTCGCATCCAGGACACTATACAGAGCACAGAGAAGACGCGATTTGGCAGCTCGCTGAAGGATCATCTGACGTCGTCGCATCGCGACATTTCATTCATTGTGGAGCTCTGCTGCTGTTGCTTGCTGGAGAATGGACTCGAGGAGGAGGGTCTGCTCCGTGTGGGCTGCGCCAGCACCAAGCTGAGACGCATGAAACATGCGCTTGAGGCGCAACACTTGAAGACCCCCTTGCCGCTGGAGTATCAGGATCCGCACGTCATTGGTTCCATACTGAAGCTGTATCTGCGCGAGTTGCCCGAACCGCTCCTCACATACGCCCTGTACAAGGACTTTGTTCGCATCGCGGAGCTGCACACTGAGGCCGATCGCAAGACGGCGATTAGAGCTGTGGTGGGCAAACTGCCCAAAGAAAATTACGCAAATCTGCGCTACCTCACCCGCTTCTTGGCCCTGATGCAACAGAGTGCCGTGCACAACAAGATGAGCTCCCAAAACTTGGCCATTGTGATGTCACCCAACATGCTTTGGCCGCGCATCGACAAGAGTAGCAATGCCCAGGCCGATTACCTGGGCCAGGTGAATAGCTCCTCGGCGGCAAACATCATTGTGGAGCTACTGATTAGCCAGTGGGATTACTTCTTCGATGGTGAAGTCGAGTTCTATCAGACGCTGCAGCGGCACAAACTCTTTGTGGAAGGCAAAGCCAAATCAAATTCCTCGAATGAGAATTTGAACAGGCAGGATAGTGGTGGGTATCACTTGAAGTAAAAATTTAACACAAATAAAAGAATAATAACTTAACTTGGACCCTTTTTTTTAATAGTATCAGGTAGTATGGAAATAATTTCCGTGGTGGAGAACAGACTTGGAATACTTACCTGTCTCTTGTTGGGAAAGTGTACGGAAGCCAAGCTGGGTATAATCAGTAGCGTAATATGAGACAACGAGGAGGAATCTTGAGACCATATCTTAACGAAGAGCGTTGCCTTAGCCAGAAGAAGATGGTGCCTAGGGAAGACATAGATACCCTCGACCCGACAATAAGTTGAAAGGGGGCACCATAGATATAGGTCGCAGTGCATGAAACCATTCAATAATAATAATAGCAATTAATATATGTATATATACTATATATAGCTATAATAGGACAATCTCAGAATGTATGTTTATTGATTTTTCGATAACAAGCAAATCAAAATCAATAATTATTAGTGTTTATTTACCTTCGTTTTTTGGCAAAACTCGCAAATCAAAAATGGGCAGATTAGAAACACACTTGTTGCACCCAAAGTGTGCTTATCTTCGAATGATTACTGTACTACCAGTACTACAGTGAACTCTCTTTCTCTGTTTTTTTTTTTAGAAGTCATGGAGAGTCCCCGCTATGGCACGCTGCGTCGCCAGAAGCCCAATGCGCCCTCTCCACCCACTAAATTGGAAGCCACCACCAATGGCGGCGGATCGAATCATTCGATTTCGCATCGCCCGCATGCCAAGGAGCTGTTCCCCCAGCAGCCAGAGGATAAACATGACAAGCTGGAGAAGCAAGAAAAGCCGGCAAAACCGCCTCTACCGGCTTTGGCGCAACTACAGCAGCCTGCCACATACACGCAGCTGGAAGCGTTGTCGCCGCCACCAGTGACGCCCGCCAAGCCGGTGCCCATGACGCGAACACAGTTCTTTGGTCTGGACAGTCTGCCCTCGCCGACAGCGGATCGCAAGAGCACCGACAGCATTGGTAGCTTTCGATTGAAGCCAGATGTGCCGCAAAAACCGCAACTGCCCAAGCGTCCCATAGTGCTCGCCATAACCAGCGGACCTGGGACTGGTTCCGGTTCTGGCCCCAAGGGCGAGAGCAAAAGCGATGATGAGACCACCACGCCATCGCATGCGCGCATCAACAATGGCAATGGGAGCGTGCGCTACACAACCGAAAAGTTTATAGACAAGATGCGGCAGGAACATTGTGATACAAATGGCACCCGAGAGGAGCCGGCAACGGCAACGTCAGGGATAGCAGCAACAGCAACCACAGCAACAACAACAGCTGGCAGGGAGGAGAACCACAATAACCATGAACAGCAGCCGCAACCGTCTCTGGCGGTAGCGGAACAGATCACGCCCACAACGCCCATATCGCCGAATTCGTTTCAAACGCCCAAAAGGCCAACGGTGCCAGCGCCTCCGCCGCCCACAATACGCAAGCAGGCGGATTAGTAGATTAGTTTAGTGGGGCGTATCCTTAGTCCGGTGGCGCTTTCTATATATATATATATACATATATAGATATATCTATATGTATATATATTACTCGTAAGACTTGAACGCACAGTAATTTATTTATTGAAACGAAGCTTTTCAATGAGTTGCAGCATTAGTGCAACTTAATTCTGTATTCAGCATTTGTATTGTTTGCAATTAAAATGTATGTGTTTTTTAGCCATATACGATATACACATATACACATAAATATATTATATACATACATAAACATATATATATATATATATAGTCTGTAGTAGGCATTCATGAATTAACTCAATTCGTCGAAATTTCATTTCGTTTTTTGATTATTGTTATCCTTATTTAAAAGGTTGTGATACACAGAAAAAAAAAATAGGTTTGTGTTTCCTTAATTTTGCGTTGATCTGTTCCAATTTCTCAAAGACAATTTCTAGTGTGATTTTTTAGTGAAAACGAATCGTTGAAATAATCTTGAAATAAGTCTTTTTCTCTTAATTTGTTGCGCTTTGTACTTCCCATTGGTTTATAAACAAGGAACTATTATTTGATATTTGATTTTTGTCATTTCAAGAAGAAAATGCAACGCTCGAGCGGTTTTCCTGTACATATTTGATTTTAATTGATGTACTTTGTATTTTTGCTTTATTAATTTGTAATGCAACTATTATTATTTTTATTTTATATATAATAAAATGATGTATGAAGATTTGTTGTGTATATAAAATATACATTAAAAAGTCATTTATGATTCACTAAACTAATTTATTAAATATTTTTTTATATTTATATTTGAAATGATAATGATAATGATAATTCTTAAAAAGAGTAAATCAGTTTGTTGTATTTTGCAAAAGAGTTGAGCGTTAAATCAGCTCAGTTACAATATTTATATATCTGACAAACATAAATCTAAATTATCTACTTGTAATGACGATTTGTATATCTCAATCCGGACTTTTATAAAAATATTTCAAAATAATTACAGTGATTGGAACATGAAATTTTTTCTACAAATTTTGTAAGCTTGATGAAGTTAAAAATGATTTCTGATTGCTCAGCAAAGCGAAAAATGATTTTTCTTCCAATCATTGTTTTTATTGTTGTGAATGTTTATAACTGTTTTTATACGCAAGTCATTAGTCGTCATTTCGGAGATCTAAAGACAACCAGGGATTTGCGGGATCGATTTTGGCTGATAGAGATATCTTAGTGGAGTCATATGCTAATTTAGTCTTGCGTTTTTTCATACATTTTTTCCACGCTTTCGTTACAAACTGCATTACTAGCTGAACTAGTTAAGAACAAGGCACATCTACTATAAGCTATTATCTGATATATATATATATATATATATACATATATAAACTTTTTCCAAATAACCTCAAAAGATCAAGCGTAAAATCTGAAAATTTGTGCCATAATTGAATTGAATACCTGAGCAAAAAGAATAAGCTTATCTAGCACATAAAGAATTTGCAACGTACACCTTAACCCTATCTATCATATCTAATTGAATTATATTTTCCCACTTGAATCGAAACTAAGTATATAGAAGCTAACTTTAAAAAGTGAAATGAGCGATAACTATAAAATGTTTATAGAAAGTGCAATTAACTGCGATTTAGAAAAAGAGACCAAGAAATTTAAGCAATATAAATTTCGTAGAAGCATATTAAACACGTTTAGAGTATTTATGGTAAAGCTGGAACGAACAGATAATGTTAACACAATTTGAAATATATATTCTGCTACAATTTAAATAAAAACGCCCGTCACATTTGGAGCATACTTGATTGATGTATCTTATGAAAGCCATAAAAATGTGTAAGTATATTTTATATATTAATTTATGTATATTATAAACATATTATTGCTATAGTTATAAGCTAGCTTATGGAGCTGTCTGCAGCGCTGCGGCGTAAGCCACACAAATCAAGCGATTTGGTGGCGCCTGTGATATGCAGGAAGTGCAGCAGCATATGGGAGGGTCCTGTTAAACTATATTTAGTGATATCTGATGTGGTTTCCGGTTCTGCTATAGTTGTCTGTTCTTTTGTGTCCAACTCCCGCACATAATCCATAAAGTTGTCCATGCTTAGAGGCGACTCCGCTGCAGGCTGTGAGCCGTCTGCTGATTTTAGCTGACGTTGAAATTCGTTGCGATAATAATCATTAATCATGGACATCATGCTCTTGGAATACCTGGCAAGTTGCACACTTATTAGACATATATTTACCAATATTTGTAATCGATTAGCTTTACCAATAGATGATGCCTATGAGCAGCAAGCCCTGCATAAATGGACCCACCATGTTTTTGTGTAAAGTTTTTACTCAAGTACTGCTAAATCTAACTATTATTGTTGCTCGCGATAGCTGCTCCACCATTGACTAAGCATATAGAACTGGTCCTTAAGATGCGGCCAGGCCATGGTCACAATTAGCATTACAGTGTTGGCAAAGACAAACAGTTTCATCATCTCAAATGCTGTGAGAAGACAATAAATTGTAATTTAATTTTTAATTTTCTTTTTTGGTAAATTTTTGTTGCATTTACAGACCCTCCGGCGTGCGCAGGTAATCACCAAAGCCGGAGTTCAAATCCTTCTCCTGCTCTTCCTTATGCTCATGCTGCTGCTGATTCTTGCCGTCCTTGCTGCCCTTGCTCTTGCCTCCCTCCGTCTTGTCCTTGTGCCCGCCGTGGGCGTGTCCCTTGCCGTGCCCGCTATGCTTGTGCCTTCCGTAGCCTGTTGAAGTATTGCCAAAGGCAGATTTCTTTGGTTTCATGGCATCCAAATGGAGCACAGTTCTCCTTGTCCTTAACTTGTCACCTGGTCACGTCCCAACGACGCCAGTGCTGAGCCAACAATGACAAAACAACACAGTTCGTGCCACATTCAATTGAGACTCTTGCTGCAATTTTATGGTTTCGCTTTTATTGATTGGCGATTCTGGTTCGCTCGGGGCTGAAAGAGCAGGCGAAAGAGCAGGCCAGCACAAAGAAACAGTCAGTAGAGCGATGCGCTTAAAATATCTATGCCTATTATATTATTGTGTCAGCCTGGGCAGCAACTTGGAAGCCGACTGCAGGTGGCACACACTAAATACGATATCTCGAGTCTCGAGTGATTTCTGTCCCGGTGTGCTAACAAAGTTCTGAATACCAAATATTTATTTTTGAGAATTAGTTAAATAAATTATAACAATTTTATTATCATTTGAAATAATTCCTTTTGATAATCCACAATTTATTCGTATGTCGAGAATATTGCTGAAGTTTGTATTCATATGTTTATACTTTTTGGAAAGGTAATTTAATGACCACTTAAAAGTAAAATGGATTCTATATGGAAAATGCTCGATATTGGAATTAATTATGGGTGTGGTTTATAGATTATAATATTTCTAAAAATTTTTATTAGTTTCAGAGAAAAGCACAGCTTTCATTTCTATATATTTATAACTATATATACATCAGAAAATAACTTAACGAGATTTTAGGTCGGAGCATAAGTAAAAATTCTAGCCTGAAAATCGGTAAATGGGCAAATGAGCATAGGTCGAAACTTCAAAAAGCCATAACTTCGTCTAAACTCAACTGATTTTAATAGGCAAGGGCTTTTTAATCATAGTTTTGACCCTAGATCAATCGTACATTTAAAGTTGAAAACGAGATTTTAGGTCGGAGCATAAGTAAAAATTCTAGCCTGAAAATCGGTAAATGGGCAAATGGGCATAGGTCGAAACTTCAAAAAGCCATAACTTCGTCTAAACTCAACTGATTTTAAAAAGTGAGAGCTTTTTAATCATAGTTTTGACCCTAGATCAATCGTACATTTAAAGTTGGAAACGAGATTTTAGATCGGAAGACAAGTAAAAATTCTAGCCTGAAAATCGGTAAATGGGCAAATGGGCATAGGTCGAAACTTCAAAAAGCCATAACTTCGTCTAAACTCAACTGATTTTAATAGGCAAGGGCTTTTTAATCATAGTTTTGACCCTAGATCAATCGTACATTTAACGTTAAAAATGAAATTTTAGGTCGGAAGACAAGTAAAAATTATAGCCTGAAAATCTGAATATGGGCAAATGGGCATAGGTCGAAACTTCAAAATGCCATAACTTCGTCAAAACTCAACTGATTTTAAAAAGTGAGAGCTTTTTAATCATAGTTTTGACCCTAGATCAATCGTACATTTAAAGTTGAAAACGAGATTTTAGATCGGAAGACAAGTAAAAATTCTAGCCTGAAAATCGGTAAATGGGCATATGGGCATAGGTCCAAACTTCAAAATGCCATAACTTCGTCTAAACTCAACTGATTTTAATAGGCAAGGGCTTTTTAATCATAGTTTTGACCCTAGATCAATCGTACATTTAAAGTTAAAAATTAAATTTTAGGTCGGAAGACAAGTAAAAATTATAGCCTGAAAATCTGAATATGGGCAAATGGGCATAGGTCGAAACTTCAAAATGCCATAACTTCGTCAAAACTCAACTGATTTTAAAAAGTGAGAGCTTTTTAATCATAGTTTTGACCCTAGATCAATCGTACATTTAAAGTTGGAAACGAGATTTTAGATCGGAAGACAAGTAAAAATTCTAGCCTGAAAATCGGTAAATGGGCAAATGGGCATAGGTCGAAACTTCAAAAAGCCATAACTTCGTCTAAACTCAACTGATTTTAATAGGCAAGGGCTTTTTAATCATAGTTTTGACCCTAGATCAATCGTACATTTAAAGTTTAAAATTAAATTTTAGGTCGGAAGACAAGTAAAAATTATAGCCTGAAAATCTGAATATGGGCAAATGGGCATAGGTCGAAACTTCAAAATGCCATAACTTCGTCAAAACTCAACTGATTTTAAAAAGTGAGAGCTTTTTAATCATAATTTTGACCCTAGATCAATCGTACATTTAAAGTTGAAAACGAGATTTTAGATCGGAAGACAAGTAAAAATTCTAGCCTGAAAATCGGTAAATGGGCAAATGGGCATAGGTCGAAACTTCAAAAAGCCATAACTTCGTCTAAACTCAACTGATTTTAATAGGCAAGGGCTTTTTAATCATAGTTTTGACCCTAGATCAATCGTACATTTAAAGTTAAAAATGAAATTTTAGGTCGGAAGACAAGTAAAAATTATAGCCTGAAAATCTGAATATGGGCAAATGGGCATAGGTCCAAACTTCAAAATGCCATAACTTCGTCAAATCTCAACTTATTTTAAAAAGCAAGGGCTTTTTGATCATAGTTTTGCCCCTAAATCAATCGTGCATTTAAAGTTGTAATCGTGGATTAATCAAATTCAAGCTCTGCAGAACAAGGTCCTAAGAGACATCTCTGGTGCTCCACCCTATGTGAGCAATTTGACGCTGCACAACGACTTCTGTGTACCGACAGTTTTTAGTCAAATAAACCGACATACAAGTCGTTACAATGACCGGTTACATAACCATGTTAACCCATTGGCTTCGTCACTAGGGTCGAATACAACCCGCAGACGCTTAAAGCGCCTCCACACCAGCGACCTCTGGACTGTTGGGCGTTAATATTTTTCGTTAATGTGCAATAAATGTTATATTTAATCTTCCATTTGATGTTACGTAATATTGTAATATGTTAAAACCAATTATTTGTTTATGTTATTAATTTAAATTCCCCGTTATTATGTATTCAATCTTCAAAACAATATTTTATAACCTTTCAGTAGGTTGATCAATATTAAATTAAATTGCTAATTAATTAATTAAAACAAAAAAAAAATTATGGGTGTGGTTTATAGATTATAATATTTCTAAACATTTTTATTATTTTCAGATAAAAGCACAGCTTTCATTTCTATATATTTATAACTAAAATAACTTAACTATTAGCTAAGATATCACATATTACAGATGCGTATTGTACCTATCAGTTTCCTTTTCCCGCGGCTGGCGCCTCTGCTGCAGCTGCTTTTCTTGCGGCGTACGCAAGCAGCAAGTACAAATGCCACCCAAAATGACCAGTGCACAAAATGTGGACAAGGATAACGCAATGTTAATCTGCTTGAGCACCGTGAGGAACGAGGCGGAGAGCAACCAGACACGCGCCCAGGTGATCACGGAGAAGGCAAATGGGTCACGCTTCTCGGTCGGCAGAGACTCAGCCATGCAAGCAATGAGCATAGCTTGGCCACAGGACACCGCAGCCTTGGGCACAGCAGCAAAGAACACCCACAGGACATTCTCAAAGACTACGGGCACTGGTCAAATGAACAGAGAACAGATTAGCTTGGTAAGAGATGGTCTAGTTAGATTACCTACTTTCAACATCTTGAATGAGCCAGCAGAGGCAGCCAATAGCTCCAGCCACAATGCAGAATCCACCCGCCCACTGCCACTTCCATGAATCGTGCTTCAGGCTCAAGTACAGGGCTAAGAGGCAGCCCACAATTTCGGCCAGGCCAATGCAAATGGTATTGGGTGCCAGATAGTCGCGTCCAAAGGAGCGTGTGTTCAGCAGCAACCCAATGTGACTGATGAGGAATGTGGCCAAAGCCATATGTGTGGCCAACATGAGCAGCTTGGCATGCCTATGGCCACGCCAGAGTTCCAACCAGCGTGCTGGAGGCGCCTCTACGCGCAGTCGCTCGCCAAGTAGTTCCAGCTGCGTGTACAGATCGACGGGCACTCTGGAGCAGTGCTCATTGATGCGGGCTACCCGCAGCACTAGATCCATGACGTGCTCCACGGCAGCAGTGGGCTCGGCATGCTGCAGCAGCCAGCGAGGCGAGTCCGGAAGCCAGGGCAACAGCAGGACTATGACAAACGATAGCGATGTTATGCCTCCATACACCTGACGCCAGCTCTGAGCAAATGCAGCAATGGCGGGCAGCACCATAAGACCCACTGACCAGAAACTCTCGTAGAGCAGCAGCACTCCTTTGCGATATTTACCCGCCGTAATGTCGCTGACTGTAAATGAAAATATATATCAATATCTCTAATGTGGGCACACCTAATTCAAGTTAAAAGATCGAGATCAAATATCATATTTGAAGTTGAATTTGTACTCCAAACAAGATTTAGTTAAGGAGAATTGTAAGAACATTTTGTTCTTTAAGATTGCTTTTTCATAATCCTACACGAATGGAAAGTATTTGAATTGTTGCTATCCATTGTTATAATACTCACATATGACTTGACCGGCAGTCATCATAAAGCAGCAGCAGACTGCAGACAGGCAGCGAAAGGAGCAATGCAAACTGAAATCGTTGACCAGGCCCGTAGCTGTGCCACAGACGAGTAGGCCACAAATGCCAGCGATATACACTCGACGAGGACTGAGGTGACGCATGAGCCGAGTGGCAACCACACCGCCCAGGAACATGCCAAAGAGATGCCAGTACTGAGACCAGGCCACAAATATATCACACAGACAGACCAGATCGAACTCCATGATTAGCGAGCGAAAGCTGTGCTCATAGTCAAACTTCTGGCACTGGCGTATCGCATAGTTGGCATCGCCATGGGGGTGCAGCACATAGCACTGATCCTCCGACACGCTGCAGTTCTCGGCATCCCCAAAGGCGCTCGTATCGCACCAGTACTCCTCATTGGGCTTCAGTTCCGTCGCCGTGAAGATGAGGAGTGACATGAACCAAGCGGCGGGTATTTTGCACATAAAGATGATCAGCACGGAGCGCAGCTGCCAGATGCCAAAGTTGCCCAGCACCTGGCTAATAATGTCACCACTTTCACTTTGTGCTTGCAGCTCATCCTCATCCCCATCCGCATTCTGGCAGCTGCCGTGCACCAAATAGGATATCTGAGGCTCCGTTTCGGGTGTTGGTGTTGGACGACGAGCCTTGGTATTGTAGCCCGTATTGGGGCTGTAACTGGCGACCATCCTTCAGCCGTTCACATATATAAGTCAATAGCCACGTCTTGTGGGTTGACTGCCTCAAACATAACTGCCACTTATCATTGCCAGGAGAATTTAGGTGCTGCCCAACGAAATCGTTGCTAATTAAATTGTCACTCAATGAAATCAGATGATTTCAATTGTTATCAGCCAAATTCGAATATTCCTAAATGATTATGTCAATAATAGGAGGAGAAACAGATGCAGAGACACAGATTTTTCAATTGGGCTATGGCTAATACAGTCGCGAATGTTTTCATTTTGCAGTCACTGTGAAAGACCGGAATGTGGTATGACGTTGTATTTAATGGAATTGATAAGTTCTTTTTGATTACTATGTACATATTGTATTTTATTTGTAAATAGTCTGTGAAGAGTATTTTGATCAAATATTCCTTTAGCATTCTCTTAAAATAATAATCTTTGCTTATTTACATTAATCATTTTATTTTTATAAATTATTAAGTAACTCTTACATATAAATAAATATTTGTATACAAATGAATGTATTTATATACTACTTATGTATTAACTTTGTATATTCATTTAAGATATATATTTTAAATATTTAAATATAGACATATAAATAAATGTTCGTCTGCTAACACCAGCAACAGACTTAGCGGAGACTCCAACCAGTATTGCAACTCAACACGCCATCTAGCGGCTGTCAATCGCGTTGTTGGCAATTAACATGGCTTTGAAATATTGGTACAAGTGTACCTTAACCATTATTTTAGTTTCTAATTCATGTTCTGGTCCATTTGTTTTAGTTGTTATTGAATCACACGAGAAAAGTGTTATCGATTCAATAATTTATAGGATGCGTCAAACAGTTACTATTATAAGTAAGGTTAAATAAGATAAATATAAAACTCTCGCCTTACCCGGTCATTTCAAGGAATATTCGGCCTACATTGAGGCAAATAGTCCTTTGTCTGTCGTTCTTCTACTTTTAGAGAAAACCAGAATTCTCGGATTTCGATCATTTTTACTCGCGCTTAAGTTAATATTTATAATAAAAAAGTGCAGAATTTAGGTGAAGTTCTGGGAGAATAGATTAAGTAGAGTCCTCGTTCAGGATCAAGGTCACCCTCCGTCCTTTTCACCTATAATTTGTTTTGGTTGTGTAAGATTCGGCGAAACTGTTGCGCAATTGTTGTTTATGTTGCGAGGCAATTGCAAAAAACTTGTTATTGGAGGCAACTCCAGTGGAGTTGGCTGAAGCGCTGTGTAAAGTGCATTGGCAAGCTGAGAGAAACGCAATTGCAAACAGTTGCATTCACGCCACCAAAGTGGCAACAACGTGAGATGGAGCCGCAGTTGGATATCTATAAAGATGCAGTCGTTTTCATAACGGGTAAGTCTTCCATATTCACTCACATTTTATCTTAATGTCTTTTTCATGGCTTCACTTTTACATGATAGGCGCCACAGGTTTTGTGGGCAAAGCCCTGCTGGAGAAGCTGCTCTGGAGTTTTCCACAAATCAAACGTATCTACATGCTCATTAGATCCAAAGCTGGCATTGTACCTGAAGAGCGATTTCAAAATTTCTTGAAAAATGGCATTTTTCTGCGTATGCGTAGCTGCCATCCCGAACGTCTGAACAAAATCGCATATTTTGCGGGCAACATTGAGGCAGATAACTTTGGTAAGAGTGAAAATATTGACAAACAACTTTGTCACTACTTTGTGTTGTTTTTGTTTTCCTTTCAATTGTCAACAGGTTTGAATGAACGTGACAGATTGGAGCTTTGTGCACAGGTTAACATTATTTTCCACAGCGCCGCAACGGTGAGTGCGAGATTGAAGTATGGTTAGACTCTGTGGCTAACTAAATGCTTACAGGTGCGCTTCAATGAGTGCCTCAGTGTGGCAGCACGCGTCAATTCGGTTGCCACATACAATCTGCTCGAAATGTGCAGAGAAATGAAGCAGCTTAAGGTATTTACTAATTACTAATAAGAAATAAATAATCAATTCTAAGTTAAGTTTAGCTATGAGACTTGATTAATGTAATATCAGTTGGCAAATTAATTATCCAAAAAGGTAATTACCATTTGGCATCATTTCTAAATAAGCTTTGACTATTTCACAGAGATTTCTGTACGTTTCCACCGCCTACTGTAATCCGGGACGTAAATATGTGGACGAGTGCATCTATCCAACACTGCCGCCCGTGGATTGGCAACATTTTCTCAGATGCACCAAGAAAATACCCGAAGAGTATCTGAATCGGCTGGCCGACTACATAAAGGGACCACATGTGAATACCTACACGTTCACCAAGTCGATAGCCGAACAGATTGTCAGCTCGTACAAGGACATAATACCCATTGTCATAGTGCGTCCCTCGATTGTGACGGCTGCCTATCGCGAACCGTATCCGGGCTGGATCGATAATATACAGGCGATCAGTGGGATTATGATGGAAATCGGCAAGGGTGGCATCAGCAGCATATTGGGCGATAAGAATCTTATCTGTGACATTATTCCAGTGGATTTTGTGGTCAATGCAATGATCATGATGGTGCACAAGGCGCAGCTGGGCAGGTGAGCATGCCTAAGGAAGAGTCTACAAGCTGCTTCTAAAAACTACCTTCTTTTTGTCTGTTGCAGCATCAGCATTTGCAATGCCACATCGGGCGTAACGAATCCCATTAGCTGGCAGAGATTGGGTGAGCTGACCATGAAGTGGTCCCGCATATATCCCACAAAGCGCATGATTATGTTTCCCAACTTCAAATATCGCCGTGGCGCCATGATGCATGAGCTGGCTGTGTGGATGCTACATTTTGTGCCTGCCCTTTTCATGGATCTGCGCACTTTGCTGCTGGGGTCCAAGACCCGCTTTGTCACGCCCATTGCCAAGAAGTTTCGACAGGCCTGCCTAGCAGGTGGGTATTACGCATGCAGTCTGAAGTTTGGTTAAGACATCATCTCTTTTTAACAGGCAGCTTCTTCTCGCTCAATGAGTGGATCTTTAAGAATCGCAGTCGCTTTTACTTCAAGCACTTAATTGAGAATGACACATTTCCCATGCTCTATTGGAATCTGGATGAGCTGAACTATGATGACTACGTCAGGTGTCATATGATAGGCATTAATAAATATTTACATCGCGAACAATTCACGGTGGATGCGAACAAAATGCAGGTGACCAGGTAAGATCCATTAATCTTGTGGTAAAGTATGCCGTTTCTTACAATCTCTCCCGGCATGCTTGCAGAATCTATTGGATGTGGACATTTGGGCATTTGTGCTTCCTTATGTTGATGTTATATGTACTGTTGTAATTAAACTAAGGCTAATAAGGCAAATTTATCGACACTTTTTGGCCTTAACTAATCACAGTGAATTGAGTTTTAATTAGCTATTAAATAATATATGGAATTTAAGTAAAACTGCAGTCGCCTACAAGCGCGTATTGTGCTCATCCGATTCGATTGTCCAGATAGCCGTACTTAAGGGCGATTGCTCCTTCTTATCCTGCAGCGGCTCCAGTTGAGGCACCACAGGAGCACTGCTGGTGCGCGGCGTCAGAAGCAGACAGGTGCAGATGCCGCCAAGGATGCTGAAGACACAGTACGAGGTCAGAGAGAGTGCAGTATCGATACGCTTAAGTACATTGAAGAACGGTGCCGAGAGGAGCCAGATGCGTGCCCACGTCACCACTGAGAAGACAAAGAGTTGCTTCTTGTTCGCCGGCACCAGCTCATTCATGCAGGCCAGGAGCATCGACTGAGCACAGGACACACCAGCCTTGGGTATCGTCGCAATAATCATCCACAGCGAGACCTTTAAGTCAGCATCCACTGTGAGTAAAAATGTAAGATGTAAAATATAAAAAATGAAGAAATATCGCTTTGCACACTCAAATGTAAGCAAGTCTGAAGAATGTAAAAAAGAATGTAAAAAGGTATTCAGAGCCAGAACTGAAAGTACTCATCGATTGCCTCCTTTTGGAGTACCCCAATATACCCCTTTTAGCCGTTTTTAGAAAATTGTGTCACTTACTGGAGTCGGCGCCGGTGAATAACCAGCCCAGACAGCCCAGCATTCCAGCAAGTATGTTGAATGTGCCGGCACATTGCCACTTCCATTTGTTGTGCTTCAGTGTAAAATGAAGCGCCAGAAAACAGCCAATTATCTCGGAGAAACCTGAAATAATGAAATACATAATCAACTACTCCATGGACTCAACTTCAAGCGTACCCATTGCTATGGTATTCGGCACCAGATAGTTTCGACCAAAGGATCTAATGTTCAGCAACATGCCCATGAAATTGATGACGAAGAAGGCCAATGCCAAATGGGCAGCAACCATATGAGTCTTGGCCCGCTTGCCCTGCCATAGCTGTGTCCAGGGTGCAGGTGCTGGCGCCGCCTTAAGTCTCTCACTGAGCAGCTCCAGCTGCTGTCGAAAGTCCGGCGGTATTTTGAAGGAGCGATCATTGATCTCGGCGCCTTCGCGAACTATTTGCTCCACATTGGCAATGGAGTGACGATCGACGGCATGCCGGAGCAGCCAGCGTGGTGAATCTGGAGTCCAGTAGAGCAGCACGAGCAGCATCACAGTGGGAAACGTTATGCCCACATAGATGAGGGACCAGCTGTTAAAGAAGGATGACACCGTCGGCAGGATGATGACGCCAATCGACCAGAATGTGTCGTACAATATAATGGCCCCAATCCGATGCATGCCAGCCGTTATGTCAGTAACTGCAAACATAGTAAAGCAATGAATATATTTGGAACTTATAACTATTTTTACAGAAGTCCGATTGATGGTTAGTTTATTATTAATGAACTGAAAACAAAAAGAGGGCAGGTTATTTGCATGGTTACTTGAATAACTTCCCTGCAGGTTAATACATAAATAAATAACCGACATTTACCATCTGCCAGTCAGCTAAAATGTTAGTTGATTAAATTAAAGAAGGTCACTGAAAGGGCTTGTTATTGGCAAGGAAATGAATAATTAGTTAGGAAACACTAAATACATATACTCCAAGTATAGGATAGACTTGACTTACAAATGGCCTGTCCAGCGGTAAACATAATGGCGCAGCAGACAGCCGATATGCAGCGGAAGGCACAGTGTAGACTGAAGTCCCTGGCATAGCCGGTGACAACCCCGCTAAAGATCTGCGCCACTGCACCCACACAGTAGGTGCTGCGCGGACTGATGCCTAGCATCATCTTGGTGCCCAATACGCCGCCAACGAGGACGCCAAACAGATGCCAATACTGTGTCCAGGCAATGAAGATGTCCCGCAGGCACACCAAATTGAACTGCATGATCAGCGAATCGAAGCTGGAGATATAGGTGAACTGTTCGCACTCGCTGCTGCTGCCGGATTCCATGTCCTGCACATAGCACTGATTGTCCGTGACGCTGTAGTTGGAGCTGCTGTTCAGGTAGCTTGTGTCGCACTTGAATTCCGTGCTTGGATAGAGCTCGGGCGCGGTGAAGATGATGCAGGCCATGAACCAAGCGGCCGGTATCTTGCACAGAAAGATGATGAGAATGGTGCGCAGCTGCCAGATGCCAAAGTTGCCGACGACATCGCCAATGATGTCGTTGCCAGGAGCAGCTGGAGCAGGTGCTGCTGGCGTCGCTACCACCGCTACTCGGCCCGAATCCTTGGGGCTAGCATGCAAGATATTCCTATGCGACAGTTGGGGACTGGGCACGGGTGAGTGCCTGCCGCTGCCACCTTGAATTGTTGACGCTTGATTGACCATTTCCAATGTCTTCCTAGTGGCACATTTTGCGGCAATGGATACACTCTGTGAATGACGACAATCTCCATCAGTTGATGTGCGTGACATTTTATTTTATTTGTGGATAAATATTAACATACGATACACTATAAAAAAAACATTTGTCTTTCATGCCCCACCGCCCCGTTACTAAATGTGCAGCTCAATTGAAATCAATTGAAACAGTCACAGCTAGAAATCAATTAACTTTCCACGACTGAGACTCCACAGTCGACAGTCGACAATGGAATGGCGGCATTGAATGTCATGCAAAATTCATCAAATGCCTGTGGTTCGAAATTTGATCCCATTTCGATGCGAGGGATTTGCCTTTTGGGCAAGTCGAGTGAACAATTTTGTGAATGGCTGACTTGGGCAAAAAGTCAGTGGTGTTATATGTAAGTTCGATGTCAGAAGCCAACATTGATTGAAGTTATATAACATATATCAAATTAATTATGTACATCTTCAATTCCGCAAGTTTCTAGCGTCCATTTGCGAAATTCTATTAATTAACACAATTAGTTGAGCTATTTCACAATATGGAAACTAGTTTTCATACTATTAAGAAGGGTATTCAAATTTCAAACTGAGTTGAGTCGAGATTTAATTTTTAGTATAACAGATTTATTACGTTATCAAAATTTGAAGTTATGATGATTGTTTCATAAATATCGGGCACGATTAGCCAAAACTATTTATATATTAATTTATAGCACTGCAATTTTTTTTATAAGAGTATTTTATATTCGGTACCAACGAGCTAGCTTCTCTTCTACTTGTTTTCTGGATCTACCACAATGGAAAAACATTTACAAGTCATTTATAAAATTGATAAATTTTCAATTAATACAGTACATCGATGATAGGGTAGAACAATAATAAATCATTAAGTTTCTTTGAGTTTCTTTAATCGATTATCAGGCAGCTACATTTTTATTATCAGGGCTATAACTATATTTGCCAAAGACAAGTAAGATATGTTAACCCAATATGATATGATGGCTCTCAATTGAAATGTCTACTGGGTAACTTGAAATCATATTTGCATTAGGTTTTAATCAGATAATATTGACCTTAGTCAAAGTTTAGCAACTTAGCAACTTATTTTCACAGATATCTCACCAGGTGCTAATTTCGACTGAGACAGCCACATGAGTTGCCAATTTTCATGTGGAGCATATTACTATCGAACAATGCCCCAAAGCTGACATCTGACACTTTTCGCATTGGGCGGCAAATATTTTAATTTCAAATTTAAGTGGCAGTGTTAATCGAAGTACGGGACAGACATGTTTATGAAACTGGTTCCCCAATGCTTCATATTTATTTTTCCATAAGAATTCTAATTGACACCTGTTGATAAGATGACGTTGTACAGGGGGAGCGGCACGGCTTTTCTAATTAGTTGAATTACTTGTCATGTAAATGCAAAATTATCAACACCTTGATAATCTAACAAATGCCCCATATAAGAGGGCGTCACTTGCTAATAGCTTATTTTACATTGCTAATCACTCAATTTTCATAACTAGAGTATTGAGTACTGATATTAAGATAGTTGCTGAATTGCGTTTTTCTAACAATGTAATGTATAATATAAGGTCATTTACAATATCAGCTCTTTGCCGATGTTGATGTATCTCATGACAATGTTATAAAAAATACGATAAACTAATAAGAAATTAATTTAGAGATTGCAAAGAAAAAAGAATTTATAATTGATCTCGTCAATTTGTCACATTAATATAATTTTCTGAATAAATACTAAGATCGATATCTTCCAGAAATTTGAAGAATTTAAGTTCTTAATTGTGAAATTAATTCAAATTTTATTAGCGTTCAGATTATTTTTTGTGAATGGAAAATTTTTTTGATCTATGGGCATTTTGAGCCTGACTCCTAAATTAGTTGCTGATTTTATGTCATCGGATATATATGAATATAATATATACATTTAAGAAACATAGCTCACCTTTTAAACACGTTTTTCCTTTATGTATCAATTAACACCCAATGTTTGGAAATTTGAATCGATTGATTTCTGTTGGTTAGTCGTGCATTCTCTTGATTTTCAGCACCTTCTGCTTAAGGCAAAGTTTCTTTTGTTTATTTATTTGACAGCCTACAAATTAATATCAACTTATTAAGCGACAATAAACATGATTGTTATGTGAGCTCTCTATATACAATTGTATTGTATATTTTATGTTCGCTTCTGGTTTTATACAACGCGCGTATTTTTCTTTTCGCTCTTGTCAATCAATTTCCGAGACGCGGCTCCAGAACAGCGCACTAGCGTCTTAATCGGCCGAGAAACGGAATCCAACTGAAGCCAGTGGCACCCGAGCCGCTATATCGAAGACGTAGACGAAGTCCGGCCAAACTCGTCAATCGGCGCGATAATTTTCTTAATGGATTTGTGCAAATGATTAAAAATTATTGCGGCGAATATGTGCGACGTACTTCCGTTGTAACTGGACACTTTTACAACTTCTTACTCAGCCTTATTACAAATCGTCTCTTTTTATTTCCATCTGCGCACTTAGTCAATAAAAACGCATTGTTTTATTAGCGCATCTGTTAGGTGCAGAGTACTTCTATCATGTCTACATTGGTCAAGCAGATAACCCCACTTGATAAATACACAAACAAGTGCAATTAATACAATTGGCATTAAGCAAAAAACCACTTGATATATCTTGACTGATAAGAACACTTTTTTAATGGCTGTGTATGCTGTTTGTGTTCTATTTTAATCTATATCATTGTACCTGTCGCATTTGTTCTTGATTTTGCCAAGTGACGCATTGGCATTTATTTTCGATTTGCTGACACAGTTACACTTTTACAAACAAGGCCCACTTTTATAGCAGAAAAATGAAATGTGGAATTACCCGAAAATCCCAAACTAAGCAATAAATTTGACCTGTTTCTGAGAGTAGCATGTAAAATTCATTCGTGTTAAGAACAGCTACAAATTGTTTATATAAAAAACAAGTGTATGTACTAAAATGATGGTAGTAAATAAGGTACAAATAAATATGATACTAGTTCATATAATACGAGTAGAATTTAGCTAAGCAGTGAAATATAATAAATATTCTTATTATTATTATTATATATGGATGCTCATTTGCAAAAGTGCCCAAAACCTGTTGAGGCAGGTCAAAGCAAGACAAAGCCCATTGTCACTAATACCAATGAATGTAATTGCAATTGTCACATGTACACACACACACAGCTCTTACACCGTGCTTGGCAATGCTTAAAGAAATAAGAAATCAAACATAAGCATATACAAATGTAAAGAGTACAGCAAGAGAAGAAGGCAACTTTCGGAGAATGCTGTTACTTCTTCTGCTTCAAATATTAAGAGTGGACCTCAGCGAGAATGTGCCGAAATGCGTGCAAGCGGAATGAGCTGCGTCGGGAATACGAATGCTCATTTCGCCGTCGCAACGGCATCGGCTCCTCTCTCGCTCACGACGATCAGGTAAATTAGCGTGAATTCGCTCTGGGAACCTATCGTAATGATCCCTAGTGTAGTAAATATTTAGGCAATTGACGTCACTGTTTTTTGCTTGCTTAGTGCTCCTAGACAAGCTTTGGTTACTTGATAATAATCATATAATAAATATAATATAATAAAATGTATGAAACGTGATTTATATTTAGCTTGGTAAACAACATTTAATTTGGACACCCCCCTTACGGAAAGTTTGGTACGCCTTTGTGTACGATTGCCAGTTGTTACTACGTTGGTTGTGTTAGTCGTCTGTTTCTATTTGTGTACATTTATATAAAAATATAACAGTGACACGAATATTGGTGCTAAAAATAAATAAAAATAGCTTGAGCTCCACGTGTGTTGACACTTTTTGATTCAAATATGTCACACATTAGTTATATTATAATTGAAAATACCGACTATTCATCTACTTAATTTAATTAGCGATGGATTAATTGCCAACAAAATCGCTAAAAACTTAATAGAGTGATCTCAATAAAAATGCAGGTAGTGACTTTTTTATTTGTTATTATCATGTATGTATTTATGTATTTTATATATCTTATGTGTAAAGTTAAATGCTCATAAAATGTTGTGGCTCCTTCACTGATCACATTAGGTCTAAGATTCCATTCGTTCAAAAAGTGTAGCATACTTTTTGGCAGCTTCCCAAAATTCAAATGCTGTGCAAACTATGCGATCTTATGTAGCCTTCGGCGGCTTCCTTAATGCTGTCACATTCGGGGATCGTATGAACATTAATATGCCACAAATCGGAAATGCTGACGGCTAAATTCGACTCAAAGTCATTACTATATACGCTCACTTCGGAGCTGGCGGTGCTGCAGCGTCGCAATATAATCGCCGAATTGCGGCGATATGTATTGGGTGTCGGCACTTGGCCCACCTGCTCCTGTTCGGTGTTCCAATAGTAGCGATTGAGGAAACGCATGAGCACACCATACATCCAACCCACAGTGGCAATTATGGTTATGGGTAGCAGGCGATGCACCACAGTCAAAGTGCTCAGCAGCGGTGAGAAGACCAAGCACAGGCGTCCAAAACTCACCACTGAGAGCATGAGCAGGACACGCTTCTCTGGGGAAACCATTTCACCTGTGCAGGTGGTGAGCACAGCGATTGAAGCGGAATTGGCAAACTTCAGCAGCATCCAAAATATAAGCTCCAAGCCCACACGCCTCGAGTTGCGATCTGTGCGGATGCAAAATAAGGGTAATTCACTTATTATATATAAATATCCAACCAAATCAAAAAGTTGATATTAAATCGAATGACGAATGCCTCTCAAAACTTACCAGTTTCCGGCAACAGCCAGACCAAGTAGGTGCACAGTCCCGCAATGATCATCAGATCGCCAGCCCAGCGCCAATAGCGACGTGTGTAGAGTATAAAATAGAGTCCCACAAAAACGCCAATCATTTCGGCAAAGCCCAGCGCAGCGGTATTCACATGCACCTGTGCCTCGCCCAGGCTGCGTATCATGAGCAAAATAATGTTGTACAGAACTTGAGCACAGCCCCAGATCAGATGTATGTAAATGAGCTGACGGCGCTGTGTCTCCTTATCCCAAATACGGCAATAGAGCTGTCGCTTCTGCGCACTCAACTCGCCCGCATAGATTGTCAACTGGATGTCCAGAGTGAGGGGCACCATGCGATTGTTGTGCGTGGCAGATTCGAGTAGCAAACGCAAAGCGGGCTCTACACGCTGATGTCGCAGCAGCCAACGTGGCGCGTCCGTAATCCAGCGATGCAGCCAGACGAGCACAATCAGGGAAGAGGATATGGCCACGTAGAGATGACTCCAGTTATCAAAGTATATCGAAATGGCAGGCAGCAGTATCAGCCCAATCGACCAGAAAAGCTCCGACAGAGTGACCACCAAAATGCGCGCCTTGCCCGATGTGATGTCCATTACTAGTGGGGAGCATAGCCAGAGCTGAGCAAGTTTGTGACATAAGTCTTTTGTTTTACTCACATATGTTACGTCCCGCGGTAACCATGAGAGTGCAGCACACGGAGGTGAGGCAACGGAAGTATATGTGCAACTGATAGGTGTCCACCAGCCCAGTCAGATTGCCACAAAAGATCTGACCCAGCATGCCCACCAGCATCAAACGACGCGGACTAAAGCTGCGTGTGGATGAATAATAAAGATTAATAAAGTATTGCGCATTCATGATTATATAAGAGGTAGGCTTACTATTTCAGCAACTGATATGCCCATATACCTCCCAGTAATGCGCCCAAGGCATGAAAGGATTGTGTGACGGCGACAAGGACTTGTCGCGAACAAATCAAGTCGAACTCTGTGATGAGGGATTTGTAATCCGCATTGTGCTCCACTCGCTCGCAGGGCAGCGACTCGGTTGTGGCATTCCAGCTGTGGCCGTAGCGCTGCACAAAACTCTCGGACAAGCTTTGGGCATAGGCATTGCACACCTCCACGCTGAACAATCGATCCGTGTTGCGGTTCTCGGTATGCACCGGCTCACTGGCATTCCAGTTGGCCGGATGGCAGATCAGCTCGCCACGTTGCGGATACGGTGCTGTATAGATGATAACGGCCATGAACCAGGCCGTGGGTATCTTGCAGAGGAAGATCAGAAGTATGGTGCGCAGCTGCCAGCGTCCAAAGTTCCCGTTAATATGCTGCACAATGTCAACGCCGGGCGGCGGAGCCGATGACATGCGACGCTTATATGCCGCCATGATCTCCCGCTGAAACTTACACGCGTACTGAGCTGCGTTGGCAAACTTTTCATCGATATTATTCGATATGATCTGGTTTCAAGTTTGTTTTTGCTGTTAGCTCAAGAGCCAACAAATTGGGTGCGAATTAGTTGCCGATGCGATTCGATCGATTGGAGAAGCATTTTTTTTTTCTTTCTGCTTTCATTGTTTTATTTTGTTATTACGGAAAGAATGTAAAGCAAAACGCTAATAATAAAAGCTGAAAAAAGAATTTATACAAATAATATAACTAATTTTTTCTATTTAAAGGATGGAAAGTTCCAAAAAGATATTCAAACATACTTTTAGTGCGAAAATAAAAACAGGACTTGAAAGATTTCCGAAATCATGAACCTGGATTCAGACGAACCTGCCACTAATTGAACGTGCAACAAACTTTACGTTCCCTTGACCCTTTAGAGAGTTGTGATAACTATGTAATAATTGGTAAATAGTTGTATACTTACTATTGTAAAGCGAGAGCGTTCTCAGAAGAGGAAAATCACATTTCTATGTTTTTATTTATTGAGTTTATTCATTTTGACCTGCATTTTATGTCGTTTATATCGTTTTTCGCATTTCCAAGTTCTGTTATCTATTCTCTCACTATTTAATCTTGAAATCATAGTTGAAATAATAATGTATTTGTTTAATTTTTAAGTTTCGTACAATATATGCAATCCATCGCTAAGCTGCTTACTATAATTGCATATACACATTTAACTTTGGGGGATTTTGATTTTCAATTTAATTTTGTTTGTTCATAATTCGTTGGTGTTTGTTAAACAAAGTTTATTCAATTTTCCGCACATTCAATCGATTCTAATTTATTTTATGTTTTCGTTTGTTTTCAATTTGTTATTGTCTTAAACAATTATGCCAGCTAACAATGTAACGCTTTAAACTTCTACAGTTGCAAATAAAATATTCATGTAAAAATGTATTACAAATTTAAAATAGTATAATTGAACTTTATTTGTTTGCTGCATTTCTAAATTACGTTAAGGATGTTAGATTGTGTTTTATGGTATTTACATGTTGTGCTAAATAACTAAATAAAATAAATGCGATTTTGGACATAAAAAAATATTTTTTTTTGTTTTCAGAGCTATGCACTAAATATAGATTTGGCTTCTGCAGAGACTTTACATAACAAATATTAAATTAATAATATTATAAAAAAATATATACTAATATTAAAACTAAATTATGGCGTGAAGTATATGCGCTGGGTGTATTTAAATAATAATATTATTATATATAATTTATTATGTACGTAGCATATATGCTGAATTTTATTTACAATACGAGAGTTGCCTGGAGTGCGACTTATCAGCAAGGTGAGTAGTTGCTTTATAAGTAGGATATTATCTATCAGCGTTATTCCTACAATCTTACACCTCTTATATGCGCACAGAGATTTTTGTTACATTTATGAGAGCAGATAGTTTCATAATTTTGCTGTATTATGCATTATGTTGCAGCTTTGTTATTTGAATGAGTTATATGTGGTTATTCAATTTCTTTCAGTTTTATTATTATTGTTAATCTTATGCTTAGACCCTAGTTTAAAGTCCTTTGTTTTGTTTTCCTAATGCATCATTTATGCTTTTCTTTCACGTTTCGCTGCATCGTTTCTTTTGTTTTTGGGCTCTTCTTAAAAACTAAATGCTACAAACTAATTTTTGGTTTCCAGGATCCGTTCAATGATCCGTGCTGAGGGCATCTTCAATGTTGCTATCCCAATTGAATTCCGTAACGCCCTGCTTATAGAAGATGTTGCCCAGATTCGCAAAGCGCTGCGCGAAATTTGCATCTTTCGCTTTCAGATGCTCAAAACTGCAAGACAGAGAAAGAAAAGTTCAAAATATTAATTGAGTTGCGCTTTTTTCTCAATAAATAAGAAATATATTTATATATATCGAAGTATTTCAAAATTCTTTGTAGAATACTATCACTGCTTTACATTTTTGCTGAATCTTCAAGGATTTTTCATAAGAAGACCTTCTGAATAAGCAGGAATAGTTAATACCTGCTTTATGCCTGCTCGCAGGCTGTTTACTTCCCTTGACCATTTTTCCCAGTAATCTCCATTCCTCTTAAGCATTCATGGAATTCAACTATGTGGACCGTGGCTATCTTTAGGGACAGTGTATATTGAATGTTGGTAGGTAAATTGAAGAACATCTGCATTATGTTCAAATTGTGGCACTGGAAGCTTTTCCATTTTTAAAATAGCTGCCTTTTACACAGCTGCTTCTGCACAACTGTACTTCAATTTTAAAACGCTTAGATGTAAAGCTGATTATTTTATACTTGTAAACATTTGTCGGCACTTACAGAAATAACAAAGACTTAAGTTACAAGCGCACAAAAGGGAGGATTTTGAGGAGCGAAAACTTTCTTAGCCCAAGCAACCCTCTTTTCATAAAGCTGCGCAGCAGTGGCAAGCAAATTCAAATACCTTTGCACCAAATCAAAATTCAATTGTTGCTGCAGCTGCGCTCAGCTCAGTGCAGCTGTAAGAAGACGCTGTACCTTGGCTCCGGCCCCGGGGCATTGTTAGCGCAAAATGTCAAAGGTCATAAGCAGAGTAATTGTACAACGCAGAACCTGAACAAAACCCAAAGAAGAAAAATACAAAAAAAAAACCCAAGACAAAAGGGCCCGACAGGCAGCAGATTTAGAAACACTACCTTCAGTACCTTCAAGGAAAAACCCCTCGAATTTCAACAACGGACTTAAGTCATTGCAGTTGTAGGAAAAAAAAACTTTTTATTGAGCTGGTTGTGTTGGGCTTGTTGTTCTGGGCCCACCCTTAAGCAGCGCATGCGCAGCTGCACTTCCGTTACGCCTGAGGAAGTGGGCAAGAAGGAAGTCGCCAGCCTGAAAAGTTTCCATTGACTGCGTCTCAGCAATCAACGTTGTTTTTCGTTGGTTTCTTTTTTCTTTCTAGAAAAAGCAGGGCAGGAAATCAAAACGAGTTTTCTATGCAACAAAGCACATCATGTATTTCTTATATGTTTTCTGTATGGGTTCTTAACTAGTTTATAATAATTTAAAGTAAGTGTTGGGAAAATGTAGCCTAAAGTGCAATATTATTTTGTATTTCGTGTAACTCTCTAGCGAGAGAGGCACTACATATTTCGCGCCTTGAGCACCTGCTTTTGGGGCGGACTGGGCACATTCTCCTTGCCGGCAAAGATCAGCGATTTCTTGGGTGTGTTGGTCGCAGATTTGGGAGTGCGCGGTGTGCGCGGGCTGTGAGGGGTGCGGGCTTTGGGGGATTTGCAAGAGAGCAGTTCGCTGAGCTCCGCGTTATTATCCTGACGCACGCTCTTCTCGGACGAGTTGAGCAGCCAGGACGTAATTTTGTCACACTCCGCACGCAGTTCGGAATCGATGAGCAGATCCTCAATCTTCTCCAGATCAGTGGTGTTCAGTTTGTTCGCCTTGCTGGGCGTTTGAAGTGCCACCGATGGCTGTTGCTTCGATTTGAGTGCAATATTCTCCAGCTTGAGCTGTTCGCACTCCTCGCGCACCTTGAGCAACAGCTGCTCCTTGTTGTCCAGCTCCAGCTGAGCGAACTGAAGGACATTGGCGAACTCGTCGAGGGCCTTCTTCATGTCGGCCATGTAGAGTTCACGGGTCTCGTCCTTGCGCTTCAGATCGCTGTACATGTCACAGTAGTGGGCCAGCTGGGCATCGCCATCGATGCGCTCCTGGAACGAGTTAGCAATCTTATTGAATTTGGCCATTGTGTCAGATTCGCTCGCAAGCAACTCATGCAGCATGGACTCTTTCAACGATACCTCCTGCTGCAGGGTCTGCGATGAGCTGCGCAACGTTCCAAGTGCCGTCTGGGATTCGTTGAGCTGCTGGCGCAACTGCTCCGCATCCGATTGAAGCGTCAAATAGCTCTGCTCCAGTGCACCCTTTGCCAGCTGCACCGACTCCAGTTCGGCCTTGAACTGCTCCACATCGGCATCGGATTTCTTGAGCCGTTCCATCAGAATGTTGACCGTGGCACGCGTATTGTTTAGGGTCAACTGATAGTTGTACTTCTCGGTTATGATCTTGGCCATGTCCTGCTTGAACTGGACAAGCTGCTGTTGCAGAGTATCGCTCAGTTGGATGTAGTAATCGATGCCATTGCGCAGCTGCTCCTCGCATTTCTGTAGCTTCTCATCGCGCTGACGCAGCATATCGTTGGTTGTCTCCAGCAGCACCATAACATCCTGTTTCTCCAGCTCGATCTTGATTAGCTCATTCTCGGCCAGCTTCTGGCGCTTGTCCAGCTCGGTGCGCCAGTAGGATTTCTCGCGTTCGATCGCACTCTCCAGATCGTTCTCGACCTGCTGCTGCACTTGCTGCTGTTCCGTGTGCTTCGCCTGCTCCTGGCACAGCTGACGAATCGTATCGCAATGTGCATCGATCTCGCAGCTCTTGTCGAGCAGCTCATCCTGCAGCGAGCGTATCAGCGTGCACTTGTTGGCCAGGTCATTCTTCAGGGTGTTACGCTCCACACGCAGGCATTCCAGCTCCGTCTGACTGAACTTTGCCTCCTGGGCATACGACAACGCATCCTGTTCGATCTGCCGCTGCAGTTGCAACACATCTGTAAGCAGCGTCGCATTCTTCAGCTGCATGCTCTCGAGGAGCTCCACCTGCTGCGCGGCCTTTTGCTCGGACTGATCGTGTGCCTGCTGCAGCTCCAGTTGCAGTGCATCCAGTTGTTGTTGTAGCTGCTGCTCCGCCGATTGCTGCCGCTCGCAGGCCTGCTGCAGCTGCTCGTTGGCCAGCTTGTAGGCCTCGTTCTCGGCGAGCAGTTGCTCCACTTGCTGCTCATGTTGCTCTCGCTGCTGCTGCAGCTGTTGCTCCAAGCTGGCATAGCTTTCGAGGAGCTGCATCTGCTCGACGTTCAACTGCTCGTTGCGCTCCTTGTGCTGCTGATTCTCGCTGCTTAGTGCCTGCAGAAGCTGATCTGTCTTGGCCGTTGTTTGCTCGTGCTCCTCGCGCATCTTGAGCTCTGCATCCTTGAGCTGCTCCACGTGACGACGCACCACGTCAAGCTGGCTAAGATAACTCTCAATGATCTCGTTCTTGTTGCGTATCTCTTGCTGCAGTGCCTCCTTCCCCTTGAGTCGATTCACCGACTTGGACTCCTTCACGGGCGTCGTTGTGACCGAGTGCAGCGGCGTTGAGGCAGCTGTTGAGGCGCCACTGGCGACTGTGGTTTCCGCCGTATGGCTGGACCCAGGACGAAAACGCAAGCGTTGCGGTAACGACGGTGTACGAAACAGACGCAATCCCTTCGACTTTTTATCCTCCTTGGGTATGGCAAACTCTTTGGCATCCTTCGAGCTGGACGCAAAACGCACCGCATCTTTGAAAAACTTTTCGATCTGCTCCTTGCGCTCGGGTGGCGGTGCTATGATGGTAGCTGCTGTGGGCGTGGCACTGCCTGCCGAGCCCGCCGAGCTGTTGGAGTTCGAGATGGAGGCGGAGCCAGCTGGTGAGCCGCAAACCACATCCACATCATTGAAACGCTTCAATTTGGCTTTGGAAAAGGACATGTTGGTTTTTCTCGCTTGGTTGCCTTTTACTATTTGATTTATGTGTATTTTTTTTGTTGCCTTTTGTTCACTTGCTGTTTCTTTAACTTGATTTTTTTTTTTATAACAATTTGTTGTGCAATAACAAAAACTCAATAAAACAATTTGTTAGTTAAACAAACACAACATTAACCATTTTTTAGTTTATTAAACTTGTTTAACAAATATGTCCGTTGAATTTTGTGGCTGTACTGTTAAGTCCGTCGTCGTTGTTGTTGTTATTCTTATAAAATTGTTCCCGTAACCCGCTTGCCCCTGCTGCTAGCTGTAGCTGTGTTCCTATGCGTTCCGTTGTCAAAACCTAACTGAAGCGTCACCGAGCTGCGACGGCGCAATTGCAGGCAGCGAAACGATCACAAATCGAAAAGCAAAGAGATAAAAAAAAACAACAAAACAACCCTCGTTTCAGTCGGGGACTGCTTAAAAGGTAAGCAGCAGTTGCCGGTTGCCTTATGTTGTGTCTTGCTGCTTGCTGCTTTCGGTGGTGGTTCGTGCCACATACATAAATACACACACACTTCCTTATCGCTATCTTATGTGCACCATAGAAATTCTACTTTTAGCGCGCGCAAATGTTGCAATTGTCAAAGACAACATCGGAATCCCTCAAAGGAATAAGTAAGACTGCGACTGAGTATATGTTAAGTGTACTTGTGTGTGTGTGTGTGTATATTTGTGTGTGTGTGTGTGTGTGTGTGCCTAGACAGCTGTCTAAGAATCACATAAAACTCGCCTGCACTCAAATAACCGTTAGTGTCCGCCCCAGTGCAATACATAGAGAGAAAATAAGCAGCCACAGCTGGCAGCCAGCATAAAGTTGACACTCGACCCGCATAATTAAAGGAAAAGTCGTGGAAAACTGCGCCTGTGTCGCGCCTGCGCCTCAAATTTAATTGAATTGCACGGAAAATGGTTTTTAGGTAAGTTAAATTACGCTTGTGGCAAATACAAATCGCTCAATGCTTCACCATATTTGTACACGCCCAGCGGGAAATGCCACAAAACTGGCAAATCCAACGAGTTGTGCGGAAAAAAAAGGAAGTGCGTCACAGAAGAATCCCGAAGGTTAGTATATACAAATAACAATGTATGAATGTATGTGTGTGCACATACATATTTGCATAGATTGTGTTATGTATTATATATATTGGCCTAACTGAATGTTTGACGTGATAAGGAGTTGACAGCCAGTTTGGCCTGTTATAAAGTAAATTGTTTACCTTTACCTTTGAAGCAGCAGACCCAAGGAATCTCAGATGGCTTTAGCTGGCAGCTGGTTGCTCATATATGGTAATTGCAACAGCTTGTATAACAAGGTATAACTTATGTATATGTATATCATATCTAAGGCCACTTGGTGATCGATCGTTTAATATTTTAGAAATCATTTTTAAATAATTTGATTAAGTTTAGTTGAAGAAAGGAAACTCTTTCTTATGAGGTATGCTGACTAGAACCATAAAATAGGTTTCGTTATTAATTCCTGATGATATCTTCAAGTTGGACTAATAAGAGAATTACGGAATATCCTTTTCCTCACGAAAAAGTGTCGATAACATTAATGACTTCTAAGAATTTCTAATTTAAAAACAAATATTTTGTTTCGCAGAAGGAAAATGCTTGATCATTGCTGGATCAACTGGCATTTTTTACAAACTTAAGATCATTAATAAACTGCCGCCATGAAAAAATTACGGATAGTTTTCTACACATTTCAATAGCACCGACAATTTCCCATGCCTGATCAGGCATAACCAAATTTAATTAGCATTCAATGCGCCAAATGTAACGCCAAGACAGAAGAGCTGGCAACACGGGATCCATTATAAAGAAAACGCCATTATCCTATCATGTTTCTCTCAGTCTATTTGTTGGTCTGCCTTTGAGCCAGTCCGATGTCAATACAAACTTATAGCTACAAAAGAAAAGGGTTTCGCACCCTGTACGCATACTAAAACCATCAGCGACGCACAATGAGTCATCGACCTCAGCTGAGGAGTTGAATTGAGAAATATGCGTAGCAAGCGAAATGTACAGAAGGATCAGGTTTCTCCGTCCGGACAAACTTGTTGTACGGAGCAGAAATAGGGAATAGTAGCAAACAACTAGCAAATGATATTGAATATTTATGTGCTAGACAAATTATTATATTTGCACAGTATCCAATTATTTTGACACATAAGTATAAGCCTTAAATCTGGCATTGCTATCCATTCAAAGGGAAAGAATTATTGGGAAATTCGAGAAAGAGAATTCGCAGATTGAAATATATATCCATATGCCAATTGTGCATATTTTTAAAAGCATGCCAATCCCCCTTTGAAGTATTTGATCAAAGATTATTTTAATGCTACTTTTGAACAGTTCTTACTATTAAGAATAATTAATCCGATTCTCTGCCTTCCAAGTTAACTTTTGCAAATAAATGTTTATTAAACACTGGAGTGTCCTAGGTTCTATCTGAGTAGTACTATTGTTTAGATATCTTAAGGAGCGCTCACCGTTGGAATAACAAATTCTTGGCAAATACATAGAGCTCAATGTCGAGACCATTAAGTTTCTCGATGCGTCGCCGCTGATCGGAGCGCAGATTCGTGACAGCAGCTGCCGAAATGGTTGCGTTGTGCTGCTCGAAGGGTATGGCGAAGCGCAGGTTGAAGGTCTCCTCGAAGATATATTGGGACATCTGCGGCAAAGGTAGAAACGATGTTTATTTGAACTTCATTAAAAAGACATTTTTTCATTTTAGGACATACCTTTTGATATTCCGTCAGTCCAAAGTACGCCATGGCGGCAAGATTGCGCTTAGCGCTGGCCAACATGACACGATCGCGTTCGTGCGCCGGCATCGAGGACTTGTTGTAGCAGCCAACGAGTGCGAGATCGGCGAGCATCCGAGTTTGCCTATTGGCGGCGAGATTCGACTCACAGCCGGCAAACTGATCGAGATCGACATCGAGCCAATCCTTGCCCTTGTAGCAGGGCGGAAGCTCGGTGGCGGTGGCCTGACGGCCCAGGCACCAGTGCCGCGATCCCTTCCAGGTGGCGCCGCGTCGCACATGTCGATACTCGGACATATAGCGTGAGATCGGTTCGCGCAGCAGTGAGATGTAAAAGTAGCGACGTTTCGCCGTCTCGCCCTCGTTCTTGTCCAGCTCGACGTCCACGCAGCTGGTCAGCTCGGTCCAGTCGGCGTGCAAGCCGCACTTCCAACCCGTTGAGTATCTGGAGAAGAGCCAGTTCTCGTTGCGATGCGGACGGAAGCAGTAGCAACGTTTGCGCTGCCTTTGGCACTCACAAGGACGCTGCAAAAGGTTCATTTGATAAATATGCAACAATTTAAATTTGAGCTATCAAAACTCTGAAAACTTAATGAGAAATCGAGTTTTAATGGGTAATTTCTGTGGCTCACCTTCAGATCCAAGTCACGCACCAGATGCCTGCCGAAGGATGTGCCGCCCGTTTTCTGTATGTGCAAAAATACCATCACATCGTGTCCATCCATATCGAACTGGAAGTCATCGTTGAGCACATCCTCATAGCTGAGTCCGGCATTGGCTAAAATATTCTGTGGGGCCGAGGCTTTCGATGCGGTGTTGCCGCCAGGCTGTAGTTCATTGTAGGCCATCATGTCCGAGGATTGGAGCATCACGGCGCGTTTGGAGAGCGCGCATACCTGTGGTTCGTGGCCAAAGAGCAGAAGTGCAAACATTAAAAATGCGTACTCTGAATATTGATAAATGTAATTTCACTACTTAATACCCTGTGCACATTATAAGAAGTACAGAATTAATTCCCAGCTAAGGAGCATTACATTTTCGCATCAAACAGTCAATTTGTGGTATGCAAAAGATGAGACTATTGTCTACAGGGTATCTGCTAGTCATATATTCTGTTCAGAACATTTTGATTTAATGTTATTGCCATCATGGGGCTTAAAATTCAATTTATTGCCAGAGAAAATATAATAAAGTATCTCCATGTGTGTGTGTGTGTATCGGTATTCTTCTGTGTGTGTGTGTGTGTGTGGCTATTGTTGAGTGTTTATTTGTATTCAACATTAATTAAATGAACAGCGGGATTAAATGTTTATTTTCTGATGCGACAAGCAACTCTGCTGCCTGTGATATCTTCAGGCGTGTCAGCGCTGAAAATTGCCCGAATGTGAGTCCTGTGAGTCCTGAATGTAACTCCATCACTCTTTATGTTTGTTTTATTATTATTTTCATTGTTGCCCATTTTTATTTATTGGACTCTGTCAACGGATATTAAGTTTGCAATTGAGCTGTACTGGAGCTATTTACCCCATTTACTTATTTACCCATATGCCGAGATATTAATATCGCATTAAAATTAACTGGCGATCAAATTTCCATGGCATACTTTTGAGCAGTGTTTTTAAATGAACAGGGAGGATATCTGATGGCTTCTTATATGAATCCAATTGGATTTGTACATTTGAAATATGAGTTAAGTTCCTTTATTTGTAATTATTAAGAAACATAACTCATTTAAGGAAGTTGTACTTCAACGGAATACAGAGAAAACTGTTCTCCCGCTGATCAACATAGATGAAAGAAACTTTTGTAATTTAAAACAGTTTTGGTAAATATATATTTCTAGGAAGTACAATATTTAAAAACATTCTTTTAACGACTTTTAAAAATATTTCCATTACTTGCAAGAAAATTGCAAAAATGAAGTTTTTACGCAAAGAAATTAGTTTTTAGCTATCTATTTTGTTGTACAAAATTGAAGAGCTAACACAAGAAAACCAATTAAAAACAACAAGTGTGATGTTCAAGCAACTTTAGCAAATGAGTAAATGGTTTATGATTTTCTTACAGCTGTTTCTGCAAAGCAAGCAATGGCCGTCAAAGATAAAATGAGACAAGAGATGCATTTACGTCATCAAAAACTGAAGAAAAGTTTCTCGATTAAAATGAGCAACTTTTGGTGAAATTCTCCTCCTCTTATCTAACCATTTCCGCTTCTTATGGCCAAAAGCCATGCGAGAAGAGCAACGAGAACGAAAGCCGGAACAACTAACAAGCAACAACAACAACAAAGATTGAGGCAACTGAGCAGCTCATTAAACAATTGGCAGTTGGTTTTGGTTGCTTGCTCGGCTGGGTGGTGCTGGGTGATTTCCCGAGAAAATTAAGAAGTATAATGGGGTTTTGTGTGCTCTCTTTGTGTGTACGTGTGTGTGTGTGTGTGTGTGTGTGTGTGTGTGTGTGTGTGTGTGGCCATAGGCCTTATCTTAAAGTTCCGCACGCAGCTCGTTATAAGCGGATGAATGCGTGTTAACTTTGCCAGAGAGAGACGAAGGCGATAAAACGGGTAGAAATAAACAAGGGATATACGTTTGCAGCTGCATGTGGCAAAGGTTTACCGCCCGGGCAGGTGCAAAAGTTTAGAATTTATTGTGCAACAACCAAAGCCAACAATCTCAGCAACTAGATAATTCGATTATCTGCTAGAAAAATGCTACAACTTTGCAACTGATGCCCTTGGGATTTTTGTGGTTTCTGTGCAACTTTGTTCTTATACAACACCCAAGGTCCTGACCCAGCCAGCATTCAGGCTACAATTTATTAGTGGCTGTTGAGTGGTTTGGGATTTTAAATTTCTATGATTTGCGCCTGGAAACAGTTACAATTTATGTCAATGCATTTATCGTCGTGGATAAAAGTCAAGCAAAGTAAGAGTGTCCTGGAAAAAACGCTCTAGCTGCCTCTGACCAACAGATGCACGTGGCTTTAAGACATACTCTTCAACAACTTCATGATGCTGGATATAAATATATATGAATAAAATTTATGTACAACATATTAAATGTAATTTGATCGTAAATGAGACGAAAATCTACCACATATGAGTAATTTAATTTTATTCCCGCGTAATGCGTAACGCAACTAAAGTGGCGTCAACAGCAACGAAACATTATATATAGTAAAAATAATAACATTTCCGCATGTGTTTGTCTCCTTCTCCCTCTCTCTCTCTCTCTCTCTCACTTTCTCTCTTTGTGTGCCAGCACTTTGCTGGCAATTTAATTGCTTTTTATAGGCAGCCATAAAAAAAATAGCGTAGAATATAGCCACTGAACAAAACCACACACAATCAACATCCAAAAAATCCACCAAAATGTCCGAGCCGGGCCAAGCCACATGGTTGGTAATGGTCGCAGCGGTCCGTAATATTATTATAGTAGTAATCATTTAGTGCGCAAATTTGTTGGGTGTTCACGCGACCAAAAATTCCCATGCACACACTCACACACACACACACCCACTCACACTTACACATACAGATACAGATACGGATTGTGTGGGTTTATTAAATGTGTGAGCGCTTTAGCAATGTTCTTAACTATTTAGCTAAGTTAGAGATGTGTACGTGTGACGAGATGGAACTATCGTAAACTTGCTGCTGCTTGACAATCTCTCACGAAATCTATAATCGTTATAATAAATATAAAAAATGCAATAAAAATATTCGCAATACGGATATTTAGAAAATTACGTTTTTATGACTGCATTATGATTTCGTTCTTGGCGTTTGCATTAATGATTTTATTTATTAATTTTATTTGCTTTTCTAGTCAAATTTTATTTCTGTATTTTTCTACATTTTATTATACACATAAAAAAATTATTTTGCAAGTGTTGTTGTTGAGACTTTAATCAGCTTATAGTAATTATGGTTTCGATTGCAAAGTTCAATTATTTTTACAACTATTTTTACAGAATGCACCGCATTTATTTATGATTTAGAAAAAAAACAATTTTTATTTTTTTATTAATTAATCAATACATATTTGCAGAAGTGTGAAAATGATCATTATCTTAGTCAATGTCAAATATTAATTCGCCCTTTTACTAGTAATTCAAGTAATTGAATACTTATAATCGAAGTGACTTTAAATAACAGTTATTCGTTTTTTCACTACTGAACCCATGTAATAATATTTAATGAAATTTCTAGGAACTCTAGCAAATTGTATAACCTTCTTCAAATTACTTATTTATCTATTTTTATATCTCTATATTAAGGAGGCACACCAGTTTCGTTGGAATATCATACAAACGTCTTCTGTTATATAAGTAAAAATGGAAAATAAGCTTACGCGATTTAACTTCATGTTTTTGTGCCAAATTATTATTATTCTCCAAGTTCTTAGTTTTCCCCAATACCAAAGCATCAACCTCAATCTTGTCTTGTGTCCAAATTTGCACATTGCCAATTAATTTAAGTGTCAAATTTGCAGGCAATCCAAGTAAGCGACAGCTATTATAGCCATCAAATCAGTTAAGTTATGGAAAACAGGTGGAAAATGTGATAGTCCATTTGGTTTACGATTGTGACAGCCATAATTTTGTTATCTATGTGCATAAAACCGCAAAAAGCTGCCAAAAAAAAAATAAAAGTGAAATAAAATACAAAAGACAAAAGAGCAGCAAGTTTCGGGCAAGTAAATTAATATTTACGAGTGTGTGCGGCACAGATTTAAGATTTAAGATTGTGCGCTTTATGAAGCAGCAACACCATCATACATATGTATATAGTCTTAAAACTGTGCTAGTGCTAGCACAACACACACACACACACATGTTCTGAGAGACTCGTAAATTGCAAGCACTCCAAATGTAAACAATAAAACTTTTTGTGCTGAAAAGAAAAGAATTTTATTTCTTAGATATCATGGTGGGCGGCCATAAAAAATGTTGCGAAATAGAACAGTAGATGGAAACTGTTAAAATACGTACTACCAGGGCCATTAAATTGTACGGAAATGTAAATTGAAGAATCTACAAAATTGTAGACGCATTCACATTTTGCTTTATTGCATACTCGAGACAAGAAATATAATTTTTTTTGTATTTCTTGTAACACGTAGGCACTTGTCCAAATATGTCATGAAGAGAAACTGTTAAAAGTAAACGAAAACTTGGCTTATTTATTTTTGAGAGACTCTCGAGTTTTGGCTTCATTCTACGCCTACAACCAATGCCAAAAGCATAAAATGAGCACCTGCTCAGCATACGTGGCAAACACACGAATGATTGAAAACACAGGTAACAACCTTAGTAATCAAAATAGTGGAGTCACGCCTAATACTTAAATGGCTTAATCGAATTTGGTCAAATTTCCAGCCCCTCAAATTGTTGAGACATTCGTACATGGAAATACAATTCAGGGACTGCCGCACGCAGCCCATTTTGCAGCCACAGCCCAGTTGGCATTTCGTGGCACAGTCGCTAAAAGGATGGGGTTTCAAACAGCTCAAGGCTCAAAGCGGGGCAAACAAGCGAGCGCCTCAATCTCGCCACAAGCTGTGAAGAGACTTTCGGATTTACCGCTTACATGCAGCAGTGGCAGCTGCCAACAAGCTGATCAGAAACGTTTAGGCTCGACGCGATGCACATGCAAATAGCAACATAGCAGAGCAACAAGCGAAAACAACCTGCACAAAGCGCAACAAAGACGTGCCTCACAGTCCGACTCTTTAAGCAATTCGAATTGTTTAATCTGGCAATTAGCCAAGTTTGCAAGGCAGTCAATGGCCAATGCCTAAGCTGCGGCTTAATATGTGTGCACCTTGGGTATCAATAAACAGTTTTTCGACAACTTGCTGAATACACATTCGATAAAGACAACAATTCTAACTTTAAGGAAATTGTAAGAAAAACGATTTTAAAATTTGTCTTTGCAGTTATGTGAGATGAGAACAACTTTAAAATATTCAAATTTCAATAACGAGAGACGTGAAAACATAACTCTCCTTTGGTCAATTCAATATAAATTCGAACTGAAGACCATTGTTGGTCCAAGCCACATACGTACGTTATAGTACAAGTTAAGAGAGTTGGGAGCAGTTGCTTCGATGCTGTCATATGCCATTTTAGAGGCAAACAATTCAATGGGCAACTGGAGAGCACACAAATTCCATACACAATACAGCGCACAAAATGGCCAGCCCAAAGGGACAACAGGACTAAACAAATGCCGTGCACACAGACACACGCCCCCACACACACATACACACGCAATCTGGCAGGTGAAGAATACGTTTTGGGCATTTCGAACAATCGCATAAACTCAATGCTCCGTTTGGTTGGCATGAAAAGGGAAATATAAAATTTATATGCCACTGGCTATATGGCAACTTCCACACAGATGCAGATACACTCACAGACACACACACACACACACACACACACACACACACGCTTTGTCAGAGTGATAAATTACATTACAGTGCTGCATTTTATTATCATTTAAACAAATACATGAAAATGCACAAAAACACACAGAAGTGAATCGAGTTGAGTATGGGTCAAGAAGTGGGCGGAAACGTGGCGCGGAGCTGGGGCGGGAATCGAGCTCTGTAATTTACATTGAGAACTGTATAAATTTTGTGCATAAAAAGGTCGCTTATGTGATTTTAACATGCCAACGCGATTATTACACGGCAAATATTAACTTTTTTTCATTTTGACGCTCGCATTTTGAAATCCCAAAGTCACGCAAGTTGGCAAGAGGCACATAAATATTTTATAGCGTGCTGCTGCCCATTTTGCACAACATAATCGTGATATTTGTAGAAATATGTATTATTATTGTTGCTCCTAAGTAGATATGCTTAGTTATTCATAAGCTTTAGCCATAGTTAAGCGGAGTTTATTCGAAGTTTATTAAAAATTTCATACGATTAAATACAAATTTCAAAACTTCAATAAATATTTTTAACACAAGTAGTTTTTAGTTTTCCTTTAATTTAACTGCTAGACTGCGTGTGTTCGACAATATTTTTTTATTACTTTAATTTATTTCAATTAAAATATTTGGGAAAACTGGAGATGATTAAATGTGTCGGAAAATGAAACAATCAAGAAAATTAAGTTGTGTTAGTTGTCAATCTTGTGTGTCATGTGCAAACCGTAGATATTGGACATATTAAGCACTACGGATTGATGTATTCATTTTATTATGCGTATGTATTTGTGTGCATGTGTGTGTGTGTGTGTGTGGGGTGTTTGTCATTTCATTCATCAAAGGCAAGTTGGGATCCTGTCTGCTGTGATTTGGGGCATTAAATCATTGACAGTTGCTTATGCTTTCAATGGATATTATATTATTTGCAGCAGAGAAACTGAAATAGTGGCACAACAAATAAAAGAGAAGACATAAAATAACAACAACGAATTATGGGGTAGCAATTTATTATTTTTTAAAGCACAACGTTGAAAGCTAATCTATTTGAAGTGGCTGTTAAACATTCCAGACCAGCTCGCCGCCATGTGTGTGCATTATTATGCGGGTGTGTGTTAGTGTGATTGTGTGTCCTAATGAAATGTAGCATAATATTTTCAGTTTAGACGTTGCTTGAAATTCACGACTAGTCTCCGAGTAAGAGGATGTGTGTTTGTGTGTGTGTGTGTGATAAGCGTCGTGTAAATCCCAAAAATAAGCAAAGAGACAACGTGCAACATTCACCCATACCCAAACACTCACACATACACACGCACATACCTACAAAGATAAATCCCTTGGCCATAAGAGCTGAATAGCTTTGGATAGTCCTCGGCTGTCCGTTTGCTTTTGGTCACTGACCATAAATTCAACTAAAATATATTTTGACATTTTGCACGCAAAGCGGTTGATGAGCTTGGCCCAAGAGGAAAGCAGGCCAACTAAGCGTATTGGCCCCAGAGATCTCGGGGTGTAAATGGGCCAAAACTAAGCTCACGCAGTTATACAAAGGTCATTGCAAGGACCAGGCCGCATTTCCTATGAAGTGTTAACATGCGATAACAACAGCAACAGCAGCAACAGCAGCAGCAACAACAATAAATGATACCAAATGCTGATGATGAGCCAAAAGACTCTTTATGCGCACATTAGAGATGGACGCGTGCTCAATTTCCGTGCAGTTACTATGGCAAATAATATTTTGGATAAAATACACGAAATACACAACTGTTCTAATTTGCATATAAATATGAAATACTCATCACTTAATATGCATAACAACTTAATTATTATATATTAACGACTTTAGGTTGCGAATCTTTAGGCGTTAAGCGACAAAAAAAAGAAGAAGAGAAGCGAGAAAGACTTAAGTCGTCTATTTGTTTGTCCTTTATCCGATAATTAAATATTAACACATTTTTTTTTTTGGAGCGTGTTCGAATCACGTCAGCAAACACGAGACGCGCTCAGCTCGATAACTGGATTCTAGACACCCAATCTACCAAACTTTTTAACTCTATATGTATTTATCATTTATTGCGCTGTCATTTAGCATTGTTTCGGTTTTGCAGTAAGTTGCCAGCGCAGTAAATGAAGTGAAATGGCTTGAAAATGATGATAGACCAAATCAATGGATTCAGCATTTTTCATCTTCATCATTCACATCTGCAGCGTTTTGCTTTAAATGGTTGCAACATTAGAGTTAAGTAAATGTTGCATCACTCAACCACTTTACTTTCTTATGCATCTCAATGTTTTTTATTTTTTGTTTTGTTTTTTTTAGAGCTCTCCAAAGCATTTTAATTGCTCTTTTTAACAGCACGAAATTCTTTTTCATGCTCGTAAACTGGTGTAAGAAATTGTTGTGGCGGGCCACCTTTTGTGGGATGGGGTGTGTGCGACATAATTGGCGACCGCTGTGCCGAGCTGTTGCCTGTTGGTTTTCGCTGTCAGGACCATAAAAATGTGTAAAGTATCCTGTACTATATATGTATGTATACGTGTAGAAGAACAAGCTGACTTTAAGTCACCTTACAGGCGAGGCGGCGGCGGCGGCAGCGGCGGCATTTCGTTTGTTTTTAAACAATTTTAATTCCGCGCAAAAATGTTGTCAACTTTTTTGACATTTTATGTTGGTTATTATTTCTTCAAGTTTTCATATTTGCCTTTATGGCACTCAACTCGGCGCGTAAATTTAAATAAAATGTGATTTCGTTTTTGCTTTCGCTTTCGTCCTTGGGCAACTAAAAGTTGTTCAAATGACTTTCTTTTTGGTTTTGTTACTTGAGAAGTAAATCATAGTAAGGTAATCTCCAGGATTTGGCTGAGTCACTTAGTTTAAAAACGTATTTGTTTACCGTCAACTGTCATAGCGCACAATGACAAGGGTTTTTTTTTTTATAAAGTTTGAATACAGTGTCTTGGACTAAGCATACCCCGTACTAAGATATAAGTTGATATTATCAATTGATATAGAGTTTTTCAAAATGTCCATTTTCTAAACTAAATGATAATATGGTGAAGTATTAAGTCAGCTTTTGATTTCCAAAAAATCCTGTCAAAATAATCCAGTAGGCTACAAATTGAACTTTTTTTTCAGTTGCAAGAACTGCTAAGAAAGTATAATCCTTTAAAATGGGCAAACAATTTGGTGGCTTTAAATTTGACTTTTTGTCGTCTTGTTTTCTGGGATACAATTCAATTTAGTGTGACATGGCTGGGAAAAATGGTCAAATGTTTTTTAACAATGTCATTTCCTTGATGTTTTCTTTTATGTTTCTTTTTTGGTGCCTTGAAAAATGCTGATTGAAATGGCAGAAGAAAAATTCCTGCTAGACTGTGGACTGGCGATGGGCCTGCTTTTTAGCTCTGCCTTTGTTTGCTTTCGTGTATTTATCTTTCTGTTTTGCTTCTTTTTTTTTTTGGCTGATTTGATTTGATTTCCTGGGCCAGCCATTGTCCTTGGCTGGTTTTCTTTTTGTAAATGTTCGCACTTTAATCAAATGCCAGCTAATCTTTTGGGCAGCAGCGCAACGGTGTTGTTGGTCCCCTAAGGATTTGTTTTCTTAGTGTTTCAGTGAATAAAGTCGCTTAACGCATTACGTATACGCCATGTGTTTGTTGCTGCTATGCTTTTGTGGCTTGACAGAAAGCTGGTACACTCGAAACAAATGCCACAAATGTTTTGGCCATTGCCCACAACGACAAAGGGGTATACGTAACTGACACGTTAGGGTTGACTTAATTGAGCACTTACGCTATGCAAAGTTGCGTATGGAATCTGTGAACTAAAGTTTGCCTGGCTGCACAATGTGGTCAGAATCAAGTGTGCAAAGTACTGAAATTATAATTTAATTAAACTGTGAAACACTATGCATATTTACTATTTCCAGAGACAGGAGTCTTTAACCCAAGACATAGACTCACATACACACGCACACACACACACACACTCGAAATGCTGCAGCAATTTTATTTACATAGCAGACTCTCAATATTCAGCTTGCAACTATTCTTGTTAGTGCTGCTATTTCTGCTTTACATGTGCAACAATATGCCACAACACAATGGGGCGAGTCGTGCAGCCAGTCCGTGCAACGAGCCGTATGAGTGTTTACTGCAGCTACTCTTTGGGGAAAGAGTAGGGCGAGAAGGGCAAGCTTCTGTGTCAATGTGTTCGCTTGGCTTATTATGCCATTGCATGCAAGGCCGCTGCAAATCATGACAAATGACAGCATAAAGAATGTTACAGCTAAAATATATATATATATATACGTATATGTAAGTGTAAGTACGAAATATGCACAGTAAGTTTAATTAAAGTAAAATGCGATTAACAATTGTTGGCTCAAGCAATTAGGCTAAATAATAATTCCATTAAAGTAAATGACTTTTCAGTCCTAAACCTTTTGTAGCTAGTAATCGAAATTAAAGAAAGAAAAAAGCTTTTCACTCACAATTTTGAAGCGCAACATGTATTAATTTAAAAATAAATAGAGTTATTAAATTAAAAGGCATATTTTTTTATAGTGTAAATATATACTGTTATTTTTGGCATACAAAACAAAAGAGTTTAAAACAGACATGCTATATTGTCTATAGGCGTTTGTTGATGTTCTTGTTGGGGAGCAAACAATTGTTATACACACACTCTCGCACACTTACACACACACTCGCACTCACACAGTGACAGTCACACTTACACTCACACACACACAGTCACACTCGTATGCACGTGCTCTTTGTTTGACTTGCCTCGTTTTGTGTTTGTTTATTTACTCAACTATATGGCGCCTTTCTGGGTTGGTTCATAATTTGTTTATGCCAAGTGTTTACCCAATAACTTTTTTCCTCTTTGCCCACAGTTGTGCTGCTCACAGGCTCTCCTTAGGAACACTACTTGACAAATTACACATACGGGGTTAGTGAAATGACATTACATAAATAAATGCACCCGCATTTCCCCTAAAGGGGAATTTATCTGTAACTATTGTTAAATGTTTTTTTGTGTAGCTTTTATCGCCCCCTCTCATGACATTGGCGCATTGGGCCTGCATTGGGCCTGAAATCAAAAACAACAAACAGATGTAAGATAACGAGGTTTAAGTTTATATATGACGGGGCTTTAAGTAAGTATTCAATAAATTTGCACATTGTACTTATTTATTATTTATTTTCTCTAATTTGATTGTCAACGACATCGAGTGTGCCACGTCGTTTCGGACGTGCGCTAACAAAATCTACAAATTGCTATTGAAAAACAACTAATGTAGAATATCTGTGCTAATCATGTTTTTTACTAAAAGTACTCAAATAGCTGTTCAACAATAAAATACAATACATATACTTATGAATACAAAGTAATAATCAAGTTAAAGCCCTGCTAGTTGACAGACAAAGTCTCTATCGAATGATGATAAACTTTATGTCTTAACTTAATTCTCTGTGAAGGCAAATTATAGTTTTTAATAGTTATTTTTAAAAGTTGACTAATAATGTGCTATACATATTTTAATAATTATTATCAAGAGTTTGGCAAAAACCACAGCTTCATAAACCACAAAAGCTTTCTGCCTTTTGGTGGGTGGCGAAAATATGCAAATGCTTAGAGTACAGCGTAATTAACTTGACAAGCAATTTGCAATTAAAATTTTATTTGCTTTAATTACTTTGGTCAGTTGTGCGATAAACTTGCAAGAAACTAAATAAAATATTCGCCTTTGAATTTAAATCATTGTAGGTATTCAGCAATAAGGGTATTGCTTTTTCGATATCCCAAATAAAAGAGTGTTTATTAATTTGTGTCAGGCAATGTAACGATCTCAGCAAGCTGTGCAAAACAAAACAAAAAAGACGAGTTTAACGCATATTATTTGCGCTGCGACCTCCGGCGAGGCGAGCATATATATATCAGAGAGCAGCTCCACAAATTGGCAGTTGGAAAACGTGAGGCAGACAGGCAACAAGTAACAGCTAACAGCCAACAGTTGTCATGAAACGTATAATTATCGCAATTAGCCTGCTGGTTCTATTGACAACAGTCAATGCTAAGCAAGAGTGAGTGCCACATTAAGAAAATAAAGTGTGAATTGAATTACGAGTGTCAAAATTCATTTTTAGTATAGCCTCGGATGAAGTACGTAAGCTGGGCTACAATCCCACATATGATATTTGGTACTTTCTACCAACCGGGCGACCAGATGACGTACCCAACTACGTTAAGGATGCCTACGAAGAGAGAAAGGCTGGCGGCGTTTGCTACAAATCCCCAGATAATTGGCTTTTCTGCGCAACAGGAAAGAAAATAACTCCCAAATAATGTTAAATGTATTACAAATATAACTCACTGCAAATTAGCCCTAAAATGTCAAAATGTGCGACCCAACATTTTTGTAAATATATCAGGAAAAAAAAATTAAAAATTAAATTAAAAGGCGTATATAATAATATTAGATCCGTGATAGCAACGTATGTAACTTTCAATTTTGTACATTCCCCGTGCAATCTCCGCAAATTGTTGTAATTAGATAATGGAGAAAACATGTCACAACTTGGAGGCATTATGAAATTGCTGCAAATAGTATTTTAATTACGGCAACACACAATATATTTGCCTGGAAAACAATTGTCATTTTGCTTACAAATTATTTTGTTTCACGTGAACAAATTGTGACCAGTTTGAATTGGCAAATGAATAGAGAAAATAGAATGCTAATCGGGAACTGGTTGATCGAAAGAATATACTTGGGTTAGTCAGCAATACAGCAATGTGTTATGGTTAAAGCTAACAGAAAGAAATTGAAGTTGCCACTGGTAATATAATATTTTCATTGGCAAAAAAGCACAATAAAGTGGACAGTGTTATTGCAACGCTGCGAGTCGACCAGACAGTTCGCCTACATTTAACTGCTACCCCGACACATTTCTTGCTGTGTTTATATAGTGTATATATATATCTTCCATATTTTTTTGTGGCACTGCAGCACGCAAAGGAAATGAAATATGAAATAATTTATGAAATAAGGCGGCTACAGCTGCAGTGTTAGGGTTGTGCAGTCAAAATTTATGATTGCTATACCAGATATATATATATATATATATATATATGTATATATAGAGTACATCAGACAACAGTGAAAGCGACTTTTTGATGGTTCACTTATTGTTATTGTTATTGCAAGCGTTAAGTTTTCTGACTTTATTAAAGTCAGACCAAAAGTTGTGCGCTGACAGGCAACCGACAGTAAGAGAATAGCAACAAAGTACTCAATAAGGAATACAGACGGGCAGATAGCCTGCAATCACGAATTTATTATTCTGGTATACAATTATGCTTTTAATTAATTGATATTTAATTGTATTTTATTCTTTAGTAAACTTGTTTTGATTAGTTTTCGTTATGCCCCACTTCTCAGCAACCTTTTCCTTAGCCAACCTCTTAGACCCAATTTTTGAGAACAGGGTATATGAGGTCTAACATTCCTATCAAAATGTTGAACAAAAACTGGAACAAGCAGCAGCTGCAAAATGAAGTGCGTGAAAAAGAGTCGATTTGTTATTCTTGTTTCTGCTTGTTGTGCACACACACAACAAAAAAAAAATAGGAGGAAGACTTGCCAAGTTTCCGACAACTGTTGTCATTCGTGCCGAATTCTCGGAAACCCTGCCAGAAAAGCAAACCAACAAAAAGCGAAAAATGATGAACACTGTAAAATTAAAGAGCAGCCGGTGCCACAAGCCACATGTGTTGCCTACTATTTCACGCCACAAATGTATGCAACAATTCGAGATTTTGGCCACATAGCGAATACGCAACGTTGTTCGCCTTGTGAAAGTAACTGAAATCTTGAAAAAATGCTGAAAGTTTAACCAAAGCTTTGTCTTGTGTTAAAATTAATGTTTGAACAACTTTGGTCCAACTTTTAGGCTATGACAAAGTTCTTAACTAATATTGAGCTAAATAATTGGATTCTATTTTAGTTTTGCCTTTTATTTGAATTTGAGCAAAGTCAATATGTATTGAATGTTGCACTTTCTGATAGTTCTGAGCTGACAGGTCCGGCATTCAAAGTATTTTTAATATGTTGAATTGAAAATTTTGCCGAACATAAAAAGTTTTCGTGGCAGACCACAAAAAAACTCATTGCAACTAATCAAATTGGCATTCAAACTTTGGAACTTTTGGGTGTGGTGCAGAGACTAACAGAGGCAAACATACACACACACACACACGCACTCACAAACGGTCCCTGTAGATAAATGCAAATATTTATGATTCAGCCAACATAAAAATAAACGATTTTCATTCATACATCTTCAACTATCACACAGACACTGTATCATGGAATGAAATTGAAATTGTTTTGAGAGTTGCAATTTCCACCAGACCATTTTGGCCCTATACAATTTTTGTATGTTTGTTTTAAACTATCGAGATGAGCTTATAGGATTTTTTAAACACGATACGCACGTAAAAAAAGTCACGCTAAAATTGTAATTTATAGCAATACTTTTATGGGTAATTACGTGTTGTTTGCCAACGATTGAATTCCATTTCTCATTCATGAAATTCAACTTATTGCCTTCTAACATAAACATTTGCTTGAACGTCGAAAACGTGTTTCTACAATATGAATACATATAGATAATCTTGTGTTTACTTTATATCAGCTTTGCTCACGCTCGCATATCTATTTTAAAGTGATATTTTGCACTTGCAATTTATTGCGTCTGAATGAATTTTCCTGCCCATGAATTTTGTATTTGCCTAAGCGCTTTTAATTGTTTTTCCAAGTCGATTGGTTCATATGCACTTTGCCAGATTACATTTGCCACTGGGCACGTTGTGGTGGGTTTTGATTTTCAAAATGCTGAAGCTGTTGCCAGCGATAAAGCAATGGATCAGGAGTCTCGCTTTGTTTTGGACAGTTAGCTGCTTCATGAATATTTATGCATTCTCAGAACATGAGAGCAGAGCAAAAATGCAGCTTTATAATAAAAGAAATCCCAGCGCAAAAAAAAAAAATATATGTATATACATTTGTATAAAAGAAATGCAATCAAATCAGCCATGAGAGAAGCAGACGCAAATGGATAAGTACAGAGAAGCGAGTGGAAACGTAAAGCGAAAATTGCCGAAGGGCAACTCAAGCTGCAGCAGTGTGAAAATTATGCACATGGACAAAAGGCAGCCACAGCATCCGTGGTGCAAGCCATAAAAGATTCCGCAGAGTGCAAGCGTAGGATGAGAAATGTATATGTGACATGTTTGGATTGCATATTTTCTCATTTTTACCTGGTCAACGAGCACATGACAAATATGCAAATGCCATATAATGACGCTGCTGATGGGTTTTTAGCAAGTTGCTGATGGGTTTTTAGCAAGCTGCTGATAATGGGATTTGTGAGAAGTACGTTTTATTACCGCTGCAGTTAACTGCAGTACTGCAAAAAAATGACTGAGACTGACATTGTGCTAGGAGACTGCAGAAATGTTACTCAGCTTATACCTTAAGCACAGCATTCATTAATTGAGCTTTAAGACTTAACGCCTTAAGATTTCCAGTGCTTTTTTTTAATGCTAGCTTAAGAACTGAATAATTGGTTTGCTAAATACCATTTTAGAAGTGCAGTTTGCCAGTAGAGTCACTGGTATATGCCTTGCCTTCATGCGGTAGCATTTATGTTTAAGTGAATCCGTTACCGCTCGCAATTGTCGCAGACAATTTGCATTTCTTCTGTTGACACAATTGCGAATGCACCATAAAGTTTGCCCCACAATGATATGGCCACATATATATGGACGTAGCCCAACCCGTATGTATACATATCTATGTGTGCAAAGGTGCCGCACACCCAAGTGGCGTCACTCTTTTGTTATTGTCGCACTGAGGCTCGGTTTTTGCCAATGTTGCTTGCCCCAGCCACACAACTTTCAGATCGTTTTGTGCCGGATATTTACGATTTACACGTATGCGAAATGCAGCGGCAGCAACAGCAACAACAGAAACTGGCACTCAACTGCGCCAATCGGCTCCTGCCGCTGACTTGGGCGCTGCTGGCGGGCGTTAATGGCTTCGTGTTGTTGCATGACAATAGTAACAATAACACAGCAAGACAAAATTGTTCCGTCTGACAAGGGTTGACAAACGTGGATTCCCTGTATGTCGCCATAGTCCCATACTTCTTTTTATTGGTATCCAATATACATTCTTCTTTTAGGTGACATTGGAATGTAAAGTGAATCCTTCAGGACTGAAATTTATTTATTATTCGTTTAAATTTTTAACATTTTATCTCAAATTTGTATTTTAATGGTTATATTCAAACTGGTTAAGAGACCCCACAGCAGAAGCACAGTTAGAGGGTATAAGAACAACAGTGGTGCACCGAAAAGTGTCTACGTAGAAGGGCTATGGCAAATGGTGTGCAATGCGCTGGATTGCGCCCTTAAGCATGCAACACAAGTTGCCTTGACAACTATTGTGACGATGCCATTGAAATTCAATTTTGTATGCTGCGTGCGGTGTGGCACAGCTTTCAACTTTAAGCTACCAAAGAAAAGTGACCGCCTTTTTTTCGCCTTGTGGCAGCGAGAGAAAGAGAGAGAGAGAGAGAGAGAGAGAGAGGGAGAGAGGATGCCACCGTTTCGTATCTTTACTGTTTCTCACTTTTGTTTACAACATGCGCAATTTGATGCACAACACAAACAAAGCGCTTCGCACCGCGAGTGTTTCTCTGCTGTACAATTGCAGTCAATTTTTAATTTATGGTACCACACGATACCGTTGAATGTGGCAAGGCATACACTTTTGCTTGAATGGACCCAGCCTTTAAAACGCAATTAGCTCTTGGCATGGCAGCCAGTCAAGTGGAAAAAAACATTGCAACTGGCAAAATACTTGACGATTGCACCGATTCCGTAAGTTAATTGAATGTTATTTATGAAAGTTGTTACTACGAACGAGATCGGGTTGCCAGAAACAGACTTATTGTGCGCTGCCTGTGGATATTTGTGATATAACATCAAGTTTAAAAATGTTGCAAATATTATTGTTAGTATTGTTTTTACGGCTGATCGCACAAGTCCCATCGTTATTGTTAGCTTTACATTTACCTGAATTCAAAAGTGAACTTCAGAGAAGAGGGGAAAATTGTTAAGCCAATTGAGGTCGGCAAATTTCCTGTGTGGTAAACATAAATCTTGAAAACATTAAGGATACCAAAGCTCAATAATGATATATGGCGCACTGCTCGGACTTGTTTGCCATTTTTCATTTCTGGCCTAGTCTTGTGCGGCTTAGATACATGGTATTTGTAAGTCATTAACCAAAGCCAAAACGTCCCTTTCAGAATCATTCACTTGAGCATTAGGAGGGCAACGAATACCAGAAAAAAATCACGAGCCAAGAGAAAAACTCGAGCCAAACACACAAAAAAAATATGCAAATTTTTTCTGCTACTTTTGTTTGCTTTTTGGCTTGGATTTGCTTAAAAAAAAAACCCCAAACACATACACACATGCTCTTTAGTGGAAATGTTTGCCCTGCGGCTGTGGCTATTGCTGCTCGTGTTACTAAGTGAGCAACTTGGGATTGGAAAACGTAGCTGGTATTTGCCTGCTGATGCGTGTCGTGATTCCGACACTTGCAAACAGACTGATAGACAGGCTAACAGACTAACACACACACACACATGCTAAGTATTGAAATGGACCACAGAATCAATATGCATTTGAATATGTTGAACTGTTGAAGGACATTGTCTCAGCAATTTTTCTACGCACGTTTCTCGAGGGCAGCTGTTGGGCCAAGCGAGCAGGCATTTGCATAAATAGGCATTGACAGGTGCCGCATCAGACCAGATTAGCATTTACTTAGTATATTTGCCACATATCTACACATATATATATATACTTATGCGTATACACATGCCTAATTATATACACTGAGCTGTTGTTGAACTGAAATTGATAGGGATACCAAATAAATCCCAGTGCAGCATCAGCGCAAAGTCCCAAATCCAATAAGTAAATCCGTATGCCAAACCGATGGCAAAACACATATAAAAAGAACAAAAAATGAAACTAAGAGAAACAAAACAGAAATGCAATTTGCGCACGTCGAAGATAACATACCCTTCTTTGAAACACAAAAGTTCGTATTTAAAAGAACTCATCTTATGAACGATTGGTCCCTTAAAGGAATGTGACTAATTCGCTTAGAGACAGACAGGCTGTTCTTACTGATCAAGATTATAAATACTTTATATATACAAACATTTTTAAACCCTCCGTAAGGGTATACAAATAAGATAGTAACCAATGAGCTGACATGGCTTCAATTTCCAGCACAACCCATGCGAACACACACTTTTTGTGCCACAGCCAATTCCCACATAACATAATAATAATAAGCCTGGGGAATACACATAAAGTGTGAAAAATATGTATGGATGCAGCTGGCCAAGTTATTCGATTATGGCATATCCTGTTAAGGCTAGCAAAAATAGTCAACTTTTAGCAAATCTTTCAATTTTCAATTATTCATTTAATTTGGGTTTTAAGAGAACTAAGGGAACATTACATTAAGTAAGTTGATTTCAACAAATTCAGTTCCGCTTAGTCACTGAGTTTGCCGCAGCTTATGCATATTTAGTTTGCTCTGCCTATATAACTTATGCAACTTTGCTACAGGGTATAAGGAGACAATACGGTACGGTAAAAAAAGAGAAGCACTTGACGCCTGACGTTATTAAAAGTAATTAAAATACTACGTATTTTTGATGAATTACTGTAAGCTGATGACAAAGTCGACACCATGTCAAATGTGATTAATTGATGATGATAATGATTAATGATGAAGCGCCACTTCTCTGTGTGAGTGTGAGTATGAGTGTATGTGTGTGTGTGCGCTTTTGAGTGAGCATTTCTTTTGTTTCGATATTAAGTGCGAATTAACGCATTCGTAATGCAATAAGGACGGAAGCCTTGCTTTTGGCTGAGTAACTGGCTTAAAGGCATTTTGCAATTTCCCAATTTAATTCAATAACTGTCACAGGAAATACTTATTTACATGTAAATAGTACAAATGTAAAAGTGCACATATTTATCTGCGAATTGCTTGCCCTACAGCACACAATATTGCAGAACAAGTTTTCAATAATGTTCATTGTAGCAAATTACAGAAATGTAATTACTTATGAGTGACCTTGCTATATTCTATATACACATATATATATATACTGTAAACATTTGTGAAGCATGAATTAACACTTTAGTGCTAAGAACTATTTCATGCGTACTCTATTCTAGTATTTAAAATGATGAAGCGATAGAGAATAACATAATATATATATTAAACAAAAATAGAGTAAATGAGCAAAGTAAATTTTGTTGGAGAAAATTGCATATGTCTATTATAATTAAATCAATATTTCACTCAAAGTCTATTAAATATGCCAAGCAGCTTTCATGCAGCTTAGACAAACCAAAGAGAAAATAATAATTACTCAATTTATTCTGCCATGAAATAACTCAATTGTTAACGTATTTTGCTGTTATTTCTATACCTTAAGCAGCTTATATATGAAGGACTAGCTTAATAATGATGTGCTATTCAACCCATTGAAATTAAAGTCAATATGCTTGAAAAACACTTCAACACAATAAAAGCAACAGCGAAAACAACAAATTTGCATAGCTGTTGTACAAAGTTTTGCACAAGTCTCATTTATGTTTTGTTGCTATTATTCCGAAAGAGTTCGGGGCAAAAACTCTCGTCGAGTGTTTCTGCATTTGACGGACTTCGGAATTTGATAGCGAAGAACTGTTCTGCAGTCAACTTCATCTCAGACAAAAACAAAAAAAACAAAAAACAAAATAAATGAAGACCGAAACAGCGTTAATATTCAAAAGCGCACAAAACTTTTCGGCCTCAATTGATGCCCGAGTACATTACGGAAATGTGAAGTATCCGGAGTTGAGCAAAACTTTTTGCGCACTTCACGTTCCAAAAATTTGCATAGAACATAAATAATATTTCAAACTCTTGAATTTTTAAAAAATATCCACTTTTTTTTCTATTTGTTGGGTTTTTAGACAAGTGGCAAATTTGACCGCTCCTTGTGCATCAGTTTGAAAGTTTTCTCTTTTTTTTTGTTTTGTGCGTTTTATTGCGGCTTGGATGTAAATTAAAAGTTTTATCGCGAATATTTTAATACACTGCGCTCCACTAAATGCTACTGTGCCAGGGCGACAGAGCATAAAACGTTATTCGGCTTGCAAAACGTTACGCATACGCCGTGTTGGCCTGCAGCATATTTTAATTGGATTGCTACGCGTTTGTTTTATTTAATTTTGTGAACGTTGAGCTTTATTTTATTTATTTATTTTTTTGGTGAGGCTAGTCAATTTGGGAATGTTCGCGACAGAGTTGCATGTGTGGTGAGAAAAGTTTGAAGGATTTTGATTTGGTATCGGTTTGATTAAAAACTTTTTGGTTTGTATTTACTTTTGGGTTTAGCTGTTGACTGGGATTATTGTACAACTTTGTTCGCTCAAAATTGGCCTTCCCACAATTACAATGTTTGTAAAGTTGGCCCTCGAGAGGGGCGCCAATTTGAGACGAAGCTGAATTTGGTTCACGCGCATTTTCTACTATAATAGTGTTTGCTGTTTTTCTGCGGTCCCAAAGGTAAAAGTTTAGGTTTTAATTAGTTTTAGTCGCTTAGCAACTGGGCAATTTGTTATATGCGGTTTCAGTTTAATGCATAAATCTTTGGAATTCTGTTGTCTACTCTTCGGTTGAAAAGGGTGTTTTTTTTATTGTTGTTTCACGTTGACTCTTCTTTTCTGTAGTGCGACTAATTGGATGGAACTTGTGTAATTTGTAAAGAAGTGGACAAATTCGATGTGGGCAACAAACTGGGTCTACAAGTTATGAAAGCCGTATTGAAACCCTTTTGGGGCTGCTCAACTTTTTCAAAGGGTGTTTTGAAAATATTTCAATCGTTATTTTGATTTGTAATTGACAAGACTACAAACAGCTGTCAATCAATCAACAAAGTTTTGTGAATTCAGAAGTTCTATTTGATTAGACATCATTTTTACAGAGAAATATATGCAGGACATTACTTGACGTAATTCCATTTGTTATAGAAAAATATCACAAAATATACAATCTTTCCAATTAGCTGAAGCTTATATTTGAGTACTAGAAGTCAAAAGCACCAAGTTCAGCTGATAAATGCTTGACGGAAACTCCATCTGGAATATCTATTGAACGCTTGACAAGATACTGCGAGCACATTAAGCGAGCGAGTGTGAGAGTGTTTGTTTGCTGGCAAACACAGAATACTATCAAATAATGCACATTTCCGCATCCGCTCCATATACAACAAATATTAGCTATCTGCCAATGACTTTGCTTTTGCTTCCGACGTCGCATTTGTCTCCGGCTGGCTGGCTGCCTGCCTGCGCCTGATGTCCTTTGCCGCGCGATGTCCTGGCAAGTGTTTCGAAATAAACAGTTACCAGTGTAAATTGCCATGGGCAAGTTTGGTGCCAATGCTCGCGCGTCTATCCCGTCTGCAGTTGAGTGGAAGTTTGAGACTTGACTCTACACACATATGAAATGAACTAAAACACATATATGTGCATATGTGTGTCTTGTGTGTGGTTGTGTTCTCGTGTGTGTGCCCGCTGCTGTTGCTGCTATTATGTTGCGACAAGACAAACAGCAGCAGTTGCTAGCTAAACATTAAGAAATCAACTTAAGACGCGCTCGTCTTTTGTTAGGCTACAAAGATGTGTGTGCGTGTGTGTGAGCGTGTGTGCATTTGTGTGTGCCTCATCGGATGATGCTGTTGCTTGGTACTTGCCCCACGGTCTGTTTTGCCAACAACTGGCGCAAGTTCTGTTCTTCATCGCATAACATTGTTGTTCTTATTGCAAAATGTTCAAAAAGCTACAACATAAACATAAAGTTATTATATAAATATGAAGTAGCTGGCTCTCCGTCCGGGATGCGAGTGGGTGTACGGCAATTCAAAGTGGCCGTAACGCCTTGACTGTTTTTGGCACAAAAGCCGTGTTGGTAGCAGGCGCCTTATGCCAAAGGAGTAACTGAGCAAAAGTTTTTCACCAGCGAAAATTTGGCTCTGGGGCATTTCGCGTGTGGTTCGCTTTGGTTTTCGGCTTTACTAACTTTGATTTCTTTTTTTGGTTTTTGTGTTTTGTTGGGTTTCTTTGTTTGTTGTTGTTGGCGATGCCTTTTGTCATGCAGCGGATTTGAATTATGCGGCAGATTGGGTTACTGCGCATGCCGTTGGCTTATTTACAGCTCAGCTTCTTTTTTTTTTTGTGGTCGAAGCGCTGATGAAAGCATGATTTATGACTAGACGGAAAAATGCTCTTGGCGCTTGTCATAAGTAAGTGGACAAAGTTAAGCTGTCAAAGCAATTTACAAGTAATATAGTTGAGCCCTTATAGAATTTCAGATTTCAATAGTTTCAATAGACACAGTACTACCTTAAGCTGGCGCTGTAATGTGTATTCAATTCATGGTTAATCAAATTTCCATTTCCAATAAGCTGCACACAAGTTACTTTAAGGCTTGTATTAATCAGTGTTTTCCGCCATAAAAACTTTAATGTATTCAATCTAAAGTGCATTCGAATAATGCAATTTTACACATTTTTTACCACCAAATTGATACTTTGCATATTCAATTTAAACAAACCAATTTGGCGTAACAAAAACTCTTAAAATCCTCACTATCGCTCGTACACACACACACACACACACATATACACACTTGAACACACACATTGTTGAAAGCAATGCAACCGCAAAATAAATAACGACAAAAGACAGAGCGCTAGGGCAAAGCCATTACTCATACGTCATGTGGCACAGCCAAAGGGAATATAAATATAAAATGCATGTTGAAAAACACAACAAAAACACGACAGCCAAAAAACTCAATCGCACAAGCTAAAAATAAATAAAAAAAAAGTAATGAAATAAAAATAAAATAGCCAAGGACAACTACATGCGTGGATTCGGATTGGGCTTTGGTTTGCCAAGTGGATCAAGTGCGTCGCTAGCTGCAGTTTTGTATTTAAGTGGTGGTTGGTGGCAGGTTCAGAGGTTGCAGCTTTTGAGGCTTTGGTGCTGTGTTTGCTCGCACACTCACACACTCACACACACACACACCCATAGTTGAATTGCTTTTCTATTTTTGGTTCGGCTTAGTTTCCTTTGGAAACTTGCGTTTATTTCTGTGCCACAATTAAACACGTTGCCAGAACGACTTGACTGCTACCACATAACCCCTTCCCCGCACAACTCCTTTCCCAGTCAACTTCTTCACAACTCTTTTCACCGATTATTCAAGCTGTGCACGTAACCAACTGGTGGTACTCATTGCTGGTGATGTTGCTGTTGCTGTTGCTGCTTGCTAACGACTAACTTGCGTTTAACCACAAATTGAATTACCCAACAGTTTACCAGCTGCGTGATGTGCGCCACTAACTATTTGCCCTTAGCTCTCAATTCGTCCTGATGCTGTTCCTTGGCGCTGCCTTCACATTATTATCAACTGCTGCTGTTGTTATTGCTGCTGCTGCTGCTGCTACTGCGGCGCGCGCTTGGGAGCATTCAAATCTACAATTGCACAGGAGCCACAGAACGGGGGCACGTGATGCGTTGCTTCCTTTAGCAAGCACAACAGCCCAAAACAACCCACTTCGGGAAGCCAACCCTTTGAATTGTGGCAAATACATGCGTTGTGGAATCTTTTGAATGCTTACACTCATTTATTTGCCTAGCAGTCCCCCATTCAAATGCGCAAATGTGGAAGCTAAGCGCATCAGTAGTTTGTGCATACCTGCAAGTAAACGAATAAATTGGTAAATTAATATGATTGTCAAGTTGTATTAATTTTGTTAAAAGTAGTTCATTATATAATTGAATTTGGTAGGTTCTGTTAGCATTTCTGTAGAACACTTCTTTTTTTTTAAATTTCCTGATTGAATCTCATTCATGATATGTGTTTTTGTACGAATGGAATCTTGTTCGTTTTACCAACTCTCAAATTAGCAACGCCCGCATTCATAAACTGCTGTTTACATATCACTCAATCAATGATTTTCTACATATGTCAGCTAATTTTGCGCAAAATTACACAAATTTCATAGCATTTACAGCTCTTTTGCCGTTACTGCCAACTAAAAACAGTTCGATCAATCGAGTATTTTGCTCACGTAGCAGTTAGAAAGGAAAAAACACACACATACACAGACACACACAGACACAGGAATTACCAAAATCAGCAAAGCAAATAAATAAAATATTTATGCGAGCAAAAAGAACCGTTAGTGCTCTCAGTCTCTTTTATTTTTTGGTCTGTTATTTTGCTCGTTTATGGCCCATCTCGCTATTAGAATGTGTAATCCAGGGATAGCCGGAATTGACGACAACGTTGTCCTAACTGATTTCATCCTGTTGGCCGTTCTGTCAACATGAAATAAACGACAACCAACCGAGCAAAGAGCCAGCCTCTAATTGCCGAGTATTCATCACACGCGCGCCCATGCGAGAGACGTGACAGATGCCACTCGTGTTAGTCGGCTATATACGGCTATATGTGCGTCTATATGTATATGTGTATATATATATTTTTATATATGTATTACACTTAATTAAAATGCGCTGTATGCCACAAGCTGCCAAAAATAAGCAAGTACAAATGATCAATACTCGAATTGCAAATACACTGCAATTTTTATTAATTCTGAGCTCAAAATAATAATAATAAAAAATAAAAATAAAAATAATGAAAAAATCAAAAATAATCAATTATTTGAATAAATTCTGCGAACCATGCTCAAATTTAGTAACAAAACATTTGAAATAAGTGTGATTTTTTCATTGACTATTAAAATGATCAAAAAAATAATAATATTTCCTTCCCTTAGTTAAGCCACATCTATTTTAAAATTAGTAGAAAAAACTAAAGCAAAGCAATATATTTTTTTTTGGCACACTTAAATTCGGTTAAAGCTTTAGGTTAGCCAAAAACAGACTTTAAATTGGCTGACAGTGATAATGGCGACCCAATGGAGCGCATTCAGCTAATCTAATACGTTTTCGCTGTTCAATGCTGAATGTGGCAAGTACAGTAGAAAAATCTTGGCAAGCACAAAATGTGAAAATGGGCGAGAAAAGAAGAAAAAAAATATTGCTCAGTGCTCTGATATCATTCACATAACTTAGCTGACTCTGTCAGTGGGGAGCAGTCAAATGTTGAATTATAGTCTTGGCCTGGTCTAATGGGCTTGTACATTGGCAAAGGTAAAAGTGCTGGGACTAGTTTTGTTGTTGGCAAAACTCGAAAAATGCATTGTGTAAAAAAGTGTAAAGTAAGATGGCTTAATCAATTTTTAGCAATGCTTATATTAAAATTCCCAAATGTGAAATAGTAAAAATTTAAAGAATCTAAAATAAAATAAAACAGAGTGAAATTCCAGAAAACTAATTTATTTATCTAACAATAAAATGCAAGCTGGAGGATAAAAACCTTTTTACACAGAAGTTGTAATATTACAGTTGTATACGATTTAAAAAGTGCCTTCAAGTATTGCTATGCTTTTAATTATCATGTAGGCATACTTCTACTTGAGCTAATCAAAATGGTACTTCAGTGGCAACAGAAGCTGCAATCAAACAGAACACTTGTGGCACTTGAGTGTCACACTTTTGTGTGACGAAGTCCAATTCAAGTTGTGCAGCTCAACAAATTTCAGGTTAATGTCATTGCAGTACAATCCATTTGAGGTGGAAAGCGCTTAAGCTAGACTAGGTAAAATCAGGATGCAGCTCACACACAGACGCACTAACACATAGACAAATACAAAAACAGATTTGCAATGTTGTTTACGTGGCGTATGTGCAACAAATCAAATGCTGTGCACGTTGGCCGACCACAAGCCAAATGTCTGATTGGCAACATAAATCACACAGTCGACAGTAACTCCAATCACACACACATACGCAGTGCAACATACATGTACACACACACACACACACACAAAAGGAACATATCTGAAATGTAGTTGCAGCACACCAGAGCAAACATAATGAAATCGCAGCTTCGTGAAGAGCGCTCTGTTGCAGTTGCAAGCTGCAAGTGAAATTTGGCTGACTGGTTGAGGCTGTCACGTTTGCAGCTGAAACGCTGAGCGACTTCTTTAGTACCTCTGTCGGCATACCGACAGCTTACAAACATGCGGAACACACTGCAGCGCACAACCAAAAACTGTCAAAACTTATGCAAAACAGGCAGACAGACAGACAGACAGACAGACAAACAGACAGACAAACAGACAGATGGATGTCGAGCAGCTGGCAAATTCGTGCGCATTTGTTGGCGCATAGTTCAATTGAGCGGCAAATTGCCGGGGCACAAAAAGAAAATAAAAGAAATGTTGCAGTTAAAAAGGGTTGGCAGTGGGCGTGGCGCGCTCAAATTGTTAGAGCAAATAAAAACGTGAAGAGCTTCGCTGGCAAAAAGTCACCTGCAACGTGCAAACATTTCAAACTTATTACCCCCATTTGCATACCCCCTTGCTAACCACACCAACCCCACCACTGAAACACCCTCCCACAAAATATATGCACTTTTGCCAATTTGTGTTGAAACACAGCTCACTGTGCTGCTGTCAACTTGATCTGTTCTTAACGGCATTTCATTTACGTGGCGAACCTTAAGCTGAGATTTGAGGCAGCACATCAATCATAAAGTATGTGACCAACGAAGCAATAATCTCTTCAAAATCTGTGAAATCTTTCGAAATTGTGATTTATTATAACACTCACATTTTCCATAATATAAGAAATGTTGATGATACGGAATAACTTTATCAAGGGAATTTAAAATTATTTAAAACTTAATTTAGCTAGCCGAAAAAGGCAACACACAAATAACACCTGCATTCATTTTAGATCGATCGGGGCGAATGAAAAAATAAGTGCGTTTGGCAAATGCTTTTGGCCAAAAATTCCAATTACGCATTTAACTCCCAATAGAATGTGCAGCGCGCCCAGCTGTGTTGCATAAAAACAGGACCCGCAAAAATAAAAACAAAAATATCCCGAAACAATGGAAAACAATTGACGTTGCACAATGCGACAGCAGGACGAGCACAGATTTCGTGCAGATTCACACGTACCCCAGGGGTAAATACCGGCAAACCCACACTCACATACACATACACACACCCAGCCACAGACACATAGCGGGGCATAACTAGAACACACAGAGGAGGAGAGATGGGGAACGATTCCCCAAATGCTTCGTTTTAATTGTTGAGCCACAGAAGTGCTTACATTTAGCTGTAGGGCGCCAGCTGCATGAGGAACTTGCCATGTTGCATGAAAATAGAAATACGAGATAGAGGAAAAGATAGAGTGAGAGTGAGAGAGAGGGGGAGAATGTGGGGTAGAGGTAGAGCGGGTAGATAAAATAGAAGGCGCACACATTTCTATTCCGACTGCAGTCTGTTTGGCTAACCCACATACAAGTCCTGCAGTCGAATTCAACTTGAGCTGCATTCTAATTTAGGCACCAATTTTCCATCTACAAACGGCTAAAAGACATAAATAAATAAAGTCAAAATTAAAAACGAAAGCAAACACTAAATTCAAACTGCCAGCTGGCCAACACAGTCCCAAGCCAATCCAGCCCGAATTCAGCTTCAGTTCACTGATTTTGTACTTGCCAGGCAGAGGAGACAGCCCTTATTTTGTGGCAGTTGCAGCTCCGATTCGAGGAACGCTGTTAAATCACCGGAAAAATAACATATCGCACACGGCCAGCATTCAAATTAGTTTCAAGCAAACAAGTTTGAAAATTCAATGCGCAAAAGGTGTGCAACCGGCAGCAAAGTGAAATTCACAATCAAATTTTGGTTTAGATAGATAAATATATTTTTCACCTGGTTTACATCGAAAGTGTGTTGCAAGACGCTGCACCAGCTAACAAGTTAAGCTTTGCATCAATTTCGACCATCGATTACGCACATCTATCTTATTTCGTGAAACTTTTTGCACTACTTTTAGAGTGTCATTTTTGTCGTAGCTTTTAATTTTGTGATTTATTGGCAAAAATTATTTGAAATATCAGCGAGAAATGGTTATTTATTGCTTTGAATTTCCAAATGAATTATAATTGCAAAACATAATCACATTTAAATCATTCAAAAAACCTAAAAAAAATGAATGCAATTTAATAATTTTAAAGGAATTTTAATTGGCCTATACCACTAATTTTATTGTAATGCTTAAACTATTAATGAAAGTTTTTAATGTATTTATGAAAAGAGATACAATTAATAATAACATAATTATTTACATTTAAAAGGCAACACATTAGCCATCTGATAAGTTTTGAGTGATTTTATGAAGTAGCCCAACTAAATATGCTAGAAAGAAAAAAGCGTCTCAATGCGAGAAGAGATAATGGATAATGGAATACTATAAAATTTGCCTGATGATCCAATAAAGTCAACGACAGACAAACGCAAACATCATACACATACTGGAGAAGTGGGCGAAGGAAGACAGGAAGAGGCACTCGACTAACAACTTCATTGATACGCAGCAAGCAAGATAATCTCGAACCGCACCACACAAGTTGAGCATTTGGCACCACATGCGTTCAACAAGCCCATGGAAGTTAAACCGCATTTATAAGTCGAGCTTGGCAAACATATGCAATACCATGTCGTGCCCCCGCCTCTTCTTCTCCTGCTCTATCAGGCTTGTTGACATTAGATTGCGTTTAAAGGACACACTTTCACACAGAGATGCGCAAACATGTGCGAGTGAGTGTTGGCCTGGCATATATATTATGCCTCTAAAATTGTCTACTTATATATTTATGCAAGTGGCTGAGCCTGTCGGGATCATATGCCACATTGTGGCACCTCCTACTCCAGTGTATGTCATATGTACACACATATGTATGGGAGTGTGTGCGTGCTTGACAATTGTTTGCTAATGCTTTCGCGCTAAGCAACAGCAGCGGAAACGGAAGTCCCAATGAAATTCACTCAATTTGCGCAAAATTGATTTTTCCTTTTACTTTTTACTTTTTTTTTTGAGCATATGTGCAAAAAATGTATAAAACAAAATAATATAAATACGTGACTTTTTACTAAAAAAAAAAAACACAAAAATATATATGCCCATATGCTACATTTGAGCAACAGCTATCAAAAATACCCTGCAGCTTGAAGTATACGCACAGGATGGGTAACATGGGCTTAGAATACTTGAAATAGTCTGCATTATATATTTATAGGACACATTCTTGAGAACTTTGCAATCCACACAAGTAACTAGGATAACTAACCCTTGTTAGAGTTCTACTTAGGATATTTTAATAAAATAAAAAGGCTCTGCCGCACTTAGAGTCCCATTTGCCCACATTCGGGCGGCATTTGCTTTTTATTAACTTCAAAAACAGTTTTCACACTTGCCCTGCCCCATTCCAACAAAGGCCGCAAAGTGTGCGCCTATCTATGAGTGTGTGTTTATGGGGGCGGGTCCTGGGCATAATCGCACATTATTGATACATTATTCTAGTGGCACTTTAAGCACATGCCATGGGGATCTTAAGCATCAGCGTTTGCCGTTTGCCGTTTTCCCTCACACATTATCATATGTAATCATTTATGGTAATTTATCTAGCACATTCAACCCTTGGATTTTTGCGTTCAATGGCAATTTATGTGTTAATTGTAAGCATATGCATTAAGCATTTGCTCATTAATTATTACGCACTTTGCATATGTTATATGTTTTTTGGTGCACTGTGATAATTAATGTCATTTATATTTTGTTGACCTTTTGTCATTTCTGCATGTGCAATTTATAAATGTTGTTGTGTAATTAAAGCGACATAACTCAGTTCTGCAAAGTGCTCTTATTTCATGCGCTCCACATTAGCATTCTGTATTGAAGGCAATGTGTTAATTAATGTGTCACATTTCAATTTACATAAATACCGTTAAATATATTATTAAATGATTTTCACAATTGCTGACTTTGCCGGCCAGTCGGCCAGTTATTTAACATTTATACAACTTTTCATAAATAATAGTTTGAAGTTTTAATTTTATGGTAAAAGATCTCGCCGAAATAATCTAAAATTTGAGGAATTGGCTTTATAAAATTGATTATTTTTTTTATTTTATTAACTTATCGTTTCCCAATGAACGATTTAATGCATATCAAGTTTTAGCAATTTGAAAAACTTGGTGTTTTGTTGAGCTACAGCTACAAATAAAATAATTTGAGATCAACTATTCAAAACAGCCAAAGCGATGTCTGCATTGGAATAAATACAGTGACTATAAATTAGATGTGCTTTGGTGGAAATCAGGACAAATAATGCGGCAACTCGTGAGACTAATGTGTGACATAAACGATAAGAAGGATTCGAGAATTGCATTCATTCATCAGCGATGGGTATTTGCTTGTAGGCAAAATTGAATTTTTATCGTAACTACATCGCAATCAAGGCAAAATCACCCAAACTATATATGGAGAAAAAGAAATTTAAAATGTAAACATGCTCAGGCAAAGTGCATGAGAAACGTTCGAATCAATGAACAAGAAAAACGAAGTCACACACATATATTTACACACACACAGATACACCTTCAAATACAGACACACAGACGAGGCAACCAAAAAGTATGCAACATAACTTAAAAAGCTGTGGAGGTGGAGAGGAGCTGGAAGGGGCCTGGGTAGCTTATACATGACCCAGTTGACGGGCATTGCCATAGAAACAGGCACTTGGTGCTCAGGCAGAAGAATTGATATCAAGTACAAGTAGATACAATTTTGGAATGGGTTTATTGCTTGGCAGGATGCCGACTTTCAGAGGACTCGTATTTATGTTTGTGTATGCAAACTAGCATTAAATGCTTAAATGCTGCAAACGGTAATGCAGCGAAAAGGGGCCGGAAAATCAAGGGAAATTATTTATACACAAGCAGCAAATGAAATAGAAAATGAAAAGAAATTGCTTTATATCTAAAAGCTGACCCAATGACCGGGCCATAATATTTGTTATGCAGGACACGAGGCCCTTTTCCTCCCAATGCGTACTAATCCTATCGCTGAAGCCATAAAAACTTTATGTGTCAAATGTCATAATCCAAAATCACTTTGCAGCTGGCGGCGGTCAAAGCACATAAATTGCTGACCTCTGAGCCAATGCTTATTTGGGGCCATGTGCTTCCGCTTAATGGTATTTGGCATATTTATTATTATTTATGTTTCACTTTAGTTTTGTTAAACGAAGCACGCACATGATATGCTGATACAAGTTCAATTCCCAAGAACAATAAAATATGGCTCCGGCGTATACGCAATATCTTCTATGCCTTTGCACTCAATTGCTCATTTTATGACGCACGCACTAAACGCCCAATAATTCCAGAACATTTAAGTATTGCTCCCACAATATGCAAATCTCAGTCGTTTTACAGCCTCTCTCGCTCCCATTGCAAATATGAATATTTAAATAATTTTGACTGTATGCGCACTTAAATGCTTTTAGTCTAATTGCTCTTAGTGCCTTGGGCTAGTAATTTAGAACGGATTATTTTCAACAGAATTTTACACAGAATTATGCAGGAGTTTTGCATGTGAGCGTATTTTTGCTAAATAATAATTACAATAATTTAAAAGTGTAATTGCTATTGCAAATGGCAGATGACACGTCAATTTAAGTTATATTTATATACTCTCTCAAGCAAATTTTAGTCTGTGCCCGAATTGTTGGCATTTAAATTCGAATAATATTTTGTGTGCCCAAGGCAAAGACCATTTCGAGCTCCACATGTAGCATTACTAACTCCCAAGTAAACCAAGTAAAATCCTCAAATATTCAACCGAAATCCGCCACTTTTTTGCCCATTTCAAAAAGCCTTTTTTCTCGCAGCAAAGTCACCATAAATCACGCAAAACATTAAATTATGCACATAAAATGGCAGCCAAATCCGCTGCCATGAGACAGAAGCCCCCAACTCTGTCTGAAGGAAGCAACAACATCAACAAAAAAGGTAAAAAAAAAACAAAAGAAATCTGTTACAATTATGTGTTTAATGCATAAATCAAAAACTCATTTAAAATTAAATCACAGCATTCAACAAATCACAAAACAAAGTTGCAGAAAAAAAGCAGTACGATATGAAAGCAATTATTATATACAAAGGTTTGTATGATGCGCGTGTGTGTGTGTGTGTGTGTGTCGCTGTTGAGCATGAATTATTCTCGCATTCTACATGCATATAAAAAATTCAAAAGGCAACCAGTAATATTAACAACAACAACAACAGCAACAAAACAGTCGCCTTCAACGAGTATATAAAATGTTTATGCAGGACTGAATTGAATACCGCGGAAAGGGACGATCGCAATGAAGCTAGCAGGCGGCGGCTATTAAAATCAGAGAGGAAAAACTTTCAACTAAATATGACGAATACTGAATACTCTAGGAGTTGAGCAAGTTCAAAAAAATGCATACAAAATTGTACCTTTAGAAATTATTTTAAATGTGTTTTTCTTAGATGAACTAAATCCTTCTTTTATTGACTTATGCATTTCGATTTTTCATTCTAGAATCAAAATTCTATAGGAATTTAACTGTTATTCGATAGGATTAAATTAATATATTTCTTTGATATATTTTGATTATAAAATCACAATCCTGTTAATATGAGCATCATATCCAAAGACGAGGGTATCATAAATATAACTGAATTTTATGCCAGGATACCTACGCACATGGCGCAATAATTTAAAGAAGCCAACGCCATTACAGATTGTGGCTGGGGGAACAGGGGGAATAGGGGGAATTGTGGGTATGGTTGTGGGGCATGAATAAGTACAATTTGGTTTGCTGCAGGACGATGGTTGAGCGTCGCATGTCAACTGTCGGCAGCTGCGCACATGCAACTCAGACACTTCATGACACTTGTACACACTCACGCACACACACAGGCATACATACATACACACCCAGGCACACTTGCGAGCAGGAAGTGAACGAAACACTCGACAATGGCGGGCCAGGCCGGGTAACAACTTCAGTGACGACTTGAGTACGTGTCGCGCTGAAGTTGCACAGTAGCTGATAGGGGCCAACGTTTGGGTTATATGGGTATTGGTAAGGAAGGTACACTCGAAAAAAATATGCCATTGTGATTAGATTTGTTAAATGAAAATAGCCATTCAACTTTGAACTTTTCGAGAGACATTTACAAACAAAATATGCTGCAGATCGAATTTAAAGCTTGTGATTTAGAAATAATAATCTTGGTTTATTGACTTGATGAAAAAATGATTTTCCAAACTTAAGCAAGTATGTTTTTCCCGAGTGTATGAATGGTTACATTCGATATGACAAGAAGGACAATTCCTGAGGAAATGCAGTCAACTATGCAGCCAGTTGCCTGCCCCCTCTTCCCATTGCCCCTCATTGATATGCACTGATCTATGCACGCAAATGTACTTTGCATGCTGTCAGAGCTGTCAGTTGAAATGGCACAGCGGCAGCTGCTTCATCAGCGGCTTGCCACGTCAGTCTAATGCGAATATCTACTTTAGCCTCTGCCCCACATATCATTTACTGCACCGACCTTCCTTTTGGCGCACAATTGTACTGTGGCAATGCCAGAGACTGCCAGAGAGACTAGGCATCCATTATGTTGAGCCAATGAGGCTGGCGACAACGCAGCGTGCGACCATGTCAAGTCTCGAAACGAAGGATTCGCAGCATCAAATGGCAGCTGGCAGCAGCAATTGCTGCACTCTTTGGTGAAAGGAAAGTCCTTTTGGCACAGCGCCCCCTTGCTGCTCATGTCTTATGTCTCATGTCTAGTGGTGGTGCTGCAACTGCTGCTTCAAAGCTGTTGGCTTCATTTCACAAATGTTGAACTAAAAACGGCTAAGAGAGCCAACTGAGAGAGCCCTTTGCGAATGCAACAAAAGAAGATCAAGTGGATGTAGCATCTAATAAATACATTGTTTGCCTGAAAATGAAGAGTGTAGCATAAATAACAACATATGTCTATGAAAAACGTCTTAGCACACAGAACTGTCGGGGCTTATCAGACTAAACATATTGATAACAAAAGATATCCTTATCCTAAATACAGCAATGGGAATCCAAAAACTAATTGCTTCAATCAAACATATCAGCTCAAATTAAGAATTTCCTCACTGTTGAAATAAAAATAGTCAAAATTCGTTCCTTTTTAGCAAGTAAGTTAGTCATTAGAAATATTAGTCTAATCTTGGTTAACCGAGTACTTAAGCAGTTTTCAGTTTAAATGCTTTCATTTAACAAAGCATTGCATTCATATTTTTGCGCAAAAATTGTATTAAAATCAAAAGTCTGTATTTAATCCAAGTGCTTACTGATCAAAATATACATTTATAAGTCACGTGCCGTAAAACATATTTGCACACATTTATGCAAACGAGGCATCGACATTTTCAAATTGGATTCGTTTTTTTCAAATGCAATTTAAAAGCATAATAGAATTTCAGATTTCGACAACGCATTCGAAATGAATATTGTCATAAAAGTATTTTATTGCAACTGTATTTGTTTGCGAACGAAAAGCCATTCTAAAGCATTTTTGGCATGCAACAATAATATTTGAATGGTATTCCGATAGTCTCCAGGGTAAAGTTATTTCTCGCTGCATTTAAAAATAAAATGCCTTTCAACAATTCAAATGTTTTTTTTTTCACACATTGCAGATAAAGTTTCGGTTTATTGTGAGAGCTCTCGTTAACTGCAAATAAGAGAGCTTACCATATTTGCCATATTTTCTATTGGAATTGCTCTGTTCTTGTATATATATATATATATTTTTTTTTTGGCTCAAAATCCTTTTTTATCCAGCGCTTTTATGTAAGATAATCGCTGGCAATAATTCATAACCATAAAATATCAATTTTTGTGTACAATTTCGAGGCGGGTGTCTTTTATCAACGCGCATAAATTTCAATCTACAAAACCCCCTAAATGTAAGTGAGTGTGTGTGTGTGTGTGTGTCTGTGTGTGTGTGTTTGTAGTAGCAAGAGCAGCAGTTGCCATGGCAAACAACACGAACTATGCACAAAAACATTGAACGCTGTCTGAAAACAGATAAGGGAAGATGAGAGGAGTCAAGTCGAGTGACATGGCAGACAGACATGTGTATCGAAAATAGCAGCAGCAGCAGTAGCAGCAGCAGCAGCAGGAGCAGCAGCCGCAGGAGCAATGACAACGACAACGACAACGACAGCAACAAGGACGAGCACTATGACTATATCATAAGGAGTCAACGGGCATATCATAAATACATGTGGTTTGGGGCAGGATGTTGCTGCTGCCAGCATATGTTTTAATGCCTGGCAATAAAGATGTATGCATGATTGAAGTTTTTGAAGATTGGCGCAGCCATGGAACAAATTGTTCAAATATTTGATATGTCTGCCAGTTGAGCGATTCGAGTTATGCTTTGAATTATGCATAAAATAAACGACGTTTAAGATTTTTTTCTTTTTTATTTGCCAAATCGGTGTCAGGAAGCAGAATGTGAGAGTCTAAATTGAAGGAATGTTATTCGAAGTGATATTCAATTTAAATTGCTCCACAAAAATGTTAAAAATATAGAGGGGCGAGCGAAACTTTTTAATCATAGTTTTGACCCTAGATCAATCGTACATTTAAAGTTGAA